>CM060924.1:819437690-820082690 GCA_030737875.1 Allium sativum
TCTTCCACCTCGTCACACAAGCTCCAATTGCTTATGTGGAATATGATGAAGTATGCCTATCGTCATGAAGTATGCCATGTAGTGTAGTTCAAAATTAATTGTTACTATCCTATGGCGTTATTTATTATTTCACACAGAATAACCAGCACTCCGCATCCAATGGCATTCACAGGAGTTGATATATAAATAAAATTGCGCAGCCAACTCATCAAGGTTTACCTATTTGTCGGGCACGCAAATAATTTCTTTACTCTACAACTAATCCATTTTTCCTGTTCAACACATGTATATATATGCAGAACAAAGCTAATAATAATATTTCTAGCAAACTATTATTTATTTCAACACGTGTGTATTTTTATCTAAGCGTATACATGATAAAAGAAATATTTTTATCATCAAAAATATTTATTCGACATGTGTGTATTTTTATCTAAGCGCATACATGATAAAAGAAACATTTTTATCATCAAAAATATTTATTCAACATGTGTGTATTTTTATCTAAGCGTATACATGATAAAACAAACATTTTTATCATCAAAAATATTTATTCGACACGTGTGTATTTTTATCTAAGCGTATACATGATAAAAGAAACATTTTTATCATCAAAAATATTTATTCGACACGTGTGTATTTTTATATAAGCGTATACATGATAAAAGAAACATTTTTATCATCAAAAATATTTATTCGACACGTGTGTATTTTTAGCACTTCATGTTCATAATAAAGGTGTAGTTTTTATTGTCGATTCATTTTATTTTTAAAAGATGATAACATTCAACACATGAATTTCAACTCGACGAACAAATTGCAATTCAACACATGAATATTCTATATAGTTTGTATATATATAAAAATGTGATTTTTATTGCTAAAGGCATTTGTTTAAATTCAAATAATATTCAACACATGAATTTCAACCCAACGAATGAATTGCAACTCAACACATGAATATTCTATATAGCATATGTAATTTATTTCGACGAATGAAAATTATTCTAACACATAAATATTTCAGAAAAATTTGGCAGCATAACGGCAGGGTAGTTAAAACCGGGACCGTCCCTAGTACGGCTCCTCGCTCTACCTTAAAACCTCGCGGTTTTTGACAATGGGGATCATGCATCTAGTTCGCACGCAGGCGGCATATTTTATTTTCAATTCCACAATCCTATTCTAATTTGTTTCAACCACAAGAGGGTATTTTTCAACCACAAAGGTATTTTTCAACCACAAAGGTATTTTACAACCACAAAATCAACCACAAACAATTATTTCCAACCATTCGTCATACCATATAATATCACGTCAATCACAAGCAATAAATATCGTCCATGGTCTGTGGACGAGGGGAGTATTTATATATATATAATATAATAATTCACTTGCATTTCATCACAATTCAAAGCATATATGTTTCAAACAACGCTTGTATAATTTATACATCGCTAATATAACTTATACAACACATGTACATGAGGTATACAATGCGTATATAATTTACACTTCACTTATATAATTTATACAACACGATTTCTTTCACACAAATAGTTTAGATTCCTCACATTGGTTATTGCAGTGCTAAAAATCGTAGGAAGGTCAGAAAAATCCGCGACTTCTTCTAGAATGTAGAGAGCCTCCTTGCGGTCACAGTATCTCCTGTTTCATCTAATTTCGTTAAAGAACGAAAAAGATATTATTTTTCAAAGTTTTGCAACACTTAAAAGTGTTATTTTCATTTCAGAAATTTACATCAGAAAAGTTTTTAAAGCTTCAAAACTAGGTCTCGATTTTTAAGCCAAACCGTACCTCGTTGCTTCGATCAGACCACACTACGTCAGAGAGCTACGAATCACCTTCAGATCGGCGGTGGTGGCGATAGGTTCGGTGGCTCCTGTGGGTCGCGGCGGCGCTCTAAAAGGCGCGACTTCCTGGTCGAATTCCGACGTCTACGGTTGATGGATGGAGGCGTGGCTTGGTCGGATTGATAGAGGAGGCGAAGGCGGTCGGAAGCTTCAACTGGCGGAGGCGGCGAAATCGACTGAGGCGGCGGCAAAATCGAAGAGAAGTTTCGAGCTCCCTACATCGTCCAAATCGCTGGCGGCTAACGTTTCTTCGTATTTTTTTTTATAAAAGAAAAATTCCTATTGGCCAGAGCTTTATAGGAAGTTTTAAATAGTGTTTTTGCAAACGGACTCCTTCTTAAACCCAACGACTGTCGCCCCAAGCTAAATACCCCCATTCCGGACACAATGGGATATGTTTCGTTGGCCAATTCGACTGTTACAGTCAGTTATTTTTCAATTTAAAATATAAAACATTCGATATTTAATTTAAACGTACATTTCAATTTGCCAGGGCCACAAACTGAATCGAAAAATTCCAGAAAAATAATCTAGCTTTGTTTTGACGATACGGTCCTAACAAAACCAGTTTCGTCGAATTCTGAGCTCGTTTGAAAAACGACCATTTTTAGGTCGACCCATTTTAACAGAATTTGACCAATCACATTTTCTTTTGCCCCGCTCACATACTAGCTTCAAAAATTATGAAACTTGAAACTTAGCAATAATTTGACATCCCGTACCCAACAAAAGTGGTTTCGTCGAATTCCGAGGTCGTATGCAAAATATCAATTTTCAAGGGCTATATATGCTATATAGCGACCTTTCTGAAAATTCATTTGGCCATAACTTTTGATTTCCGTTATGAAATTTCGATTTTTCAGATTCGTTAGAAAGGTATTGATAAACAGATTTAAATATTTTCAGTTTCGCCAAAATCCGTTATATTTTCCACCCGGTGCAGTCAGACAAAGTTTGTATTCGAAATTTCAAACTGCCATACTATACCCAATTCTATTTTTTATTGAAATAGGCTATTTCAACAATTCAAATTCTTTGGTAATAACCTAATTTAAAAAATTTAAACTGGTTCACATTTTCCGGGTTATTACATTGGTGGTCTACCTAGTGATGAGGTAATGGCTAGTTTTCTAAATTCCCTCGACATCCCGCATGATGAGTTGTCAGATGTGCCCATGGATGGCCAGCATCCGCTTCGAGGGAGTTACCGGGCCTCCACCACACCGAGAGATTGAGTTCCGTATTGATTTAGTGAAAGATGCCAGACCTATAGTGATGCCACTTCGTCGTATGGCACCAAGGGAGCAGCGAGAGCTCTGGATGCAAGTGAGCGATCTTTTGAAGAAGGGATTTATCAGAAGAAGTGTTTCTGAGTGGGGAGCACCAGTTGTGTTTGCTACCAAGGCAGATGGTTCCCTTCGTTGTGTTTGGACTACCGCGGGTTGAATAAGTGATGAGGAAGAATAAGTATCCTCTACCGTGGATAGATGATTTGTTTGATCATTTGAGTGGCGCGAGAGTATTCTCCCAGTTGGATCTCGTGACAGGTTTTCATCAGCTTAGAGTGGAAGCTGAGAGTATAGCTAAAATAGCCTTTCGGACACCGTCTGGATTTTATGAGTGGTTGGTCATGCCATTCGGGTTTACCAATGCACCAGCATATTTTGTGGATCTTATGAATAGGGTATTCAGAGATTAGTTGAATAATTTTGTTCTTGTGTTCGTAGATGATATACATGTTTATTCGAGGACAGAGGAAGAACACAAGGAACACTTGAGGATAGTGATGGAGGTGTTGAGAAAACACCAATTGAAAGCAAAGTTTTCTAAGTGTCACTTCTGGAGGAGGTAAGTGAGATTCTTGGGCCATGTTGTTTCAGAGAATGGTATTGCCGTGGACCCTGCGAAGGTGGCTACAGTACAAGATTGGTCTACGCCCAAGAATGCAACGAACATAAGAAGTTTCTTGGGATTGGCTGGATATTATCATAAGTTTATCCAAGACTTCTCTAAGATAGCAGCACCGTTGACTCAGTTGACTAAGAAGAATCAAGCTTTCGTCTGGGACGAAGAATGCATTCAAGAGTCTAAAGGACAAGTTGACATGTGCACCAATGTTAGTCATTCGTAAAGGGAATGAAGAGATGACAGTATATACGGATGCATGTGGTACCGGACTAGGTGCTGTATTGATGCAAGGAGGTAGGGTGGTAGATTATGCAAGTTGGCAACTGAAACCGCATGAGAAAAGATACCCTACCCATAATTTGGAATTGGCAGCGATCATGTTTGCATTGAAGATGTGGAGACATTATCTCTTGGCAGAAAGATTCGAGTTGTTTACTGATCATAAGTCATTAAAGTATCTTTTCTCTCAGAAGGATCTAAATCTCCGATAGCAAAGATGGTTAGAGTTCTTGGCTTCCTATGATTTCGATATCGCATATACACTAGGAAAGGGCAATGCGGTAGCTGATGCCTTGAGTGGGAGACATTCCAGTTTAGGGGCTATGTTTCTAGAATGGAAGTAACCGGAGTACATCGCTGGGTATGATTTCAGACCAAAGTGTGATTGGATCCAGAAATGTTAACAAGTTTGACGATCAGACCCACTTTGATTCAACAGATTGGTTCCCGTCAGAAGGACGATCCTAACCTATTAGAAATCATCTCAAAGTTAGAGATGGGAATCGACGAAGAGATGAACAAGTATGGGCTTGATTGAGATGGATGGCTTCGAAAGAATGGAAGATTAGTTGTACCCAACGTAAAGGGATTGAGAGATGAAGTGCTTAGAGAATGCCATCACTCAAAACTAACTATATATCCCATTGGTAATAAAATGTATCGAGACATGAAGCATACCTACTACTGGGAAGGGATGAAAAGAGACGTTGGGAAGTTTATATCCAAATGCATGAATTGCCGGCTAGTAAAAGCTGAGCAAAAGAAGCCAAGTGGCATGTTACAGCTATTAGAAATTCCAGAATGGAAACGGGAACAAGTCTCAATGGATTTCATTGATAGGTTGCCAAGAACTAGGTCGGGCCATGATAGCATTTGGGTGATTGTGGACCGATTGACCAAGAGTGCAAGATTTATACCCGTCAAGTCGAATAGAACGGCAACCAAGTTAGCGGAACTATATGTAAAGTGGGTAGTGATATTTCATGGAATACCTAAAGGCATTGTGAGCGACCGAGATCCGTTGTTCACTAGTGGATTTTGGAAGAGCTTACAAGAGGCTTTAGGATCAGAACTACATCTCAGTACCGCATATCATCCTCAAACGGATGATCATACAGAGAGGGTGAATCGTGTATTAGAAGATCTCTTAAGAGCTTGTTTATTGGATTTTGGAGGTTCATGGGATGACCATTTGCATCTAGTAGAGTTTGCATATAATAACAGTTATCAATCCAGTATTGGTATGGCTCCATTTGAAGCTTTGTACGGAAGACCATGCAACTCACTGTCATGTCGGTTAGAGACCGGTGAGAAATTTGTGCTTGGACCAGAAGTAATAAGAGAAACATCAAACAAGATCAAGGTTATCCAACAGCGAATGAAGACTGCTCAAGATAGGCAGAAGAGTTATGCTGATAAGAGGAGAAGAGATTTAAAGTTCTCCATTGGCAACTTGGTGTTTGTCAAGATTTCTCCGCTAAAGAGCGTGATACGATTTGGCAGGAGAGGCAAGTTAGCACCAAGATTTGTTGGACCATTCCCAGTTCTCGAACAAGTTAGGAATTTGGCATATAAAGTTGAATTACCAGAGAAGATGGCAGGAGTTCATAACGTATTTCATGTTTCCCAGTTAAGGAAGTTTGTGCACGACCCTAGTGTGGCTATTTCACCCGATCAGTTGGATGATATCGAGGTTGAACCCGAAGCGGTTGGGAACCGCAGGCCTATGCGTATTGTTGGGAACGATACGAAGCAGCTTCGAAGGAAGGCGATGAAACTAGTCAAAGTTCAGTGGGGTGATGATGAGGAAGACTGTACTTGGGAAACAGAAGAGAACATAAGGAGGAAGTATCCAGAACTCTTTGCTTGGTAAGGTTTTTATATCGGTATAGTACTCCCTTGTTAGTAAACCGCATGCTAGGATAGGCTTGTTGTGTTGTTTTGTATGCTTTATTGTCTTGTTAATGATTGGTAGGCATGCGGGATCCTTTGTACGTTTTGGATTAAGGAATTTCGGGGACGAAATTTCTTAAAGGGGGAGAATGTAACGACCCACATTCTACGCATCGGAGGATCATAGAATATTTCTTTCTTTCACATATGAAGTCGTATGATCATGTAACTTTGGGAGACGACTATTGGGGTCATTTCCCATGTTCATGATTTTTGCCGATTTTTTAATGACCATTTTGCCCCTAACTGATCTTGTTTCGGCCATAAATTTTGATTGGAAAGGAGTTTTGACCTGAAACCACTTCCATTAGGTCCGGATGATGGTTTATTTTTCTGTAGAGTGGTCACATTAGCCAAACGGACTCACCATTTGGGAGATATGGCTGAAACAAGGTTTGGAAGGCGAAAAACTGCTTAACCGGGTCAAATGAGGTGATTAGTGAATGAACCCATAACCCATTTCGGGATTAGGGTTATGGGGAGGCTGAAATTAGTTAGGTTTTCATTTCATTTCAGTTTTCTAGCCGCCATTTACCTCCTAGGAACTCTAACAATGACCTCCAACATCTAAAACACCTCTAAATCACTTTCTGGTTGAAGATTAAGCTCAGCAACATCAAATCAAGGAAGATCCTCACTAAATCAGTATTAGAACTGTGGTATTGCGTTGGTATTCGCGCCCAAATAGAGATATTTTTAGATCTGGTATTTTATTTGTAGCCAATGTGAGTGATTTGCATAGTTCCTCACTAATTATGGTTAATTAAGGGTAATTAGTGTTAATTAGTGAATTTAAACATGATTAAATTCTGGAAAAATATTTAGAAATTTCGAAATATTATTTTAGATCTCTGTTAGAAGTTTGGGTTGATTTGGTTAAGTTTTACTAATCCTATCACTAGTTTTGCTTAAACATGCTTAAGGGAAAATATGTGATTTCGGCTATGTTTGATCCGTTTTAACCTATCAAATTATTATTTTGGTGTTTGTGGTCAATTCTACAAGTTGCTATGACTGTATGGTATGCTTTGCGATTGATTAGAAAAGTTAGATTGGTCGAAAACGCTGTCGAATGGCGTAAAACAGTCGTTGGAAAGAAGTGCAGGAAATTACCCGAACCGGATCGGATCGGAGTGGGAAGCACGAACCGAACCGCGTCACTCGACCCGAACAGCTCGCACTTGAAGCTCCACGATCCAACCTGAGCATGGTGGCGCGACTTGAAGAGAGCACCCGATCTGAATCGCGTCACTCGACCCGAACCAATGCACCATGGATGGACTTGAGAGACCCGACCCGATCCGAAGCTCCATCATGAACCGATCCGTATGACGCAATCCGAACTGACTTGGATAGGGAAATCTGACCCGACCTGATGTGGATGATCACAGACAGGGCTACTACGAGGAGCACGATCCGAAGCATAGTGAAGAGGAGCATGCCGAACCGATCCGGAGAAGACCAAAAACCCGAGAAGCAAAGGTAGTCCAAGTGGGAAGTTTGTAATCAGGATCCAGTTGGGAACCAACGAGTTAACTTCATGAGTTGGGCTTTGTTGCGGGACGTGTGCAAAGGGGTTATCGATGTCCATAGCTTTGATTCACCACCAAGACGGATGTTAGGCTACGTATCAGTGCAGTGGGGTAGTTATTACTCCATGGGGCAAAGTGATCGTAGCATGGCTATGAGCCAGTGCAGTGGAGTTGTTATGACTTCATGGGGCAGAGTGGACATAGCAAGGGCTAGTGGCTATGGATCAGTGCAGTGGTGTCATTATGACTCCATGGGGCAGAGTGATCATAGCAAGGAATGGGTGGTCAGAGCGGTGGATATCATATGCTTTATGCACTGAGTGAGAGATGTGAGGATGGTTGCTATGCTTGATTGTTTTTCTTCACCATGACATGCACACTCCACCCCCGTATTCTTTTCATTGTATGTTAGTGGCACCTTAAAGCATTGTTCAGTATGTAGTGCTAACTCTTTGGTTGTAGGTCCACGTTCAGGTATGGTTTAGTATACCTGTTATTGTTCTGTTTTTCTTCTTATCACTCATACCAGACTTTTGTTTGACCCAGAGTTTCATGTCTCTTTTTATTACTCTGGGTGCTCTTAAACGGGCAGACTAGAGACACGTTAGGTGGTATGCACGAGTAGCTGTACCAGAGACGAGCAGGAGGCTCCCACGTATGATATATAGATATTCTCCCTGTGTCGCTGTTGGTCACTACTTTGGGCATTAGTAGTGTACCTTTCTTATTTGCTTTAGAGACAGTTTTCAAAAGTTGTAATAATAATGGTTATGGGTCATAAGCTGTATTTTGGATTTCCGCTGCTATGATAATTATGCTTTAGTTTTTAGCTTATGCACTGTCTCGCCCGTTTTATGTCAAAGTATGTTATTATTATATTTTATTCCATGCGCTGTGAGACATTCTACAGTTTCTTTTGTTAGTCCACTGTTAAGTTTCCTTCCCTTTCCTTTCTTTGGCGACTGTCCTGTACTGGTTGGACATCGGCACAGCGCACTTTCATTGGAAATGTCGGTCGGTGCGGGGTGGGCCATCACACCTCTCCATTATGGGAAATGGCCCTATAAATCTTGGTGCCAATTTCCCTACAGATCCAAAGCAGACCACATTCCTCAAAGGTGATACTTTGATGAAAACCATGTCTCTCACCTCAAACTCAATGTCATTCCTCCTTCTATCTGCATAGGACTTCTTCCTGTCCTGAGCTATCTTCATGCTTCTGCGGATAAGATCAATCTTTTCTGAAGTTTCTCTAATCATCTCAGGTCCAAGTAGAAGCCTATCAGTAGACTCCCACCAACAAGTTGGTGATCTGCAAGGTCGTCCATACAATGCCTCGAAGGGTGCCATGCCTATACTA
Source organism: Allium sativum (assembly GCA_030737875.1). Classification (NCBI taxonomy): domain Eukaryota; kingdom Viridiplantae; phylum Streptophyta; class Magnoliopsida; order Asparagales; family Amaryllidaceae; genus Allium; species Allium sativum. The sequence continues at coordinate 819,446,597 of CM060924.1, forward strand.
GCCTGATAACTGTTGTTGTAGGCGAACTCAACCAACGGAAGATGCTCTTCCCTAGTCTCTCCGAAGTCCAGGATACACAGCCTCAAAAGATTCTCAAGAACTCTATTCACTCTCTTAGTTTACCCATCGGTCTGAGGGTGATACACGATGCTCAATAATAACTGTGTACCTAATGCCTCTTGCAGGCTCTTCCAGAACTCACTAGTGAAGATGGGGTCACGATCACTTACAATACTAGAAGGTACTCCATGTAGAGGAACTATCTCACGAAGATAAACTGATCCCAACCATGATGTCGTTCTCTTACTCTTAACAGGGATGAAATAAGCTCTCTTAGTAAGCCTGTCCACTATAACCCAAACACTAGTGTTGCCTTTCCTCGATCTAGGCAAACCATCGATGAAATCCATAAAGACGCTCTACCACTTCCACTGTGGGACCTCTAGAGCATGAAGAAAACCACCAGGCTTCCTCTGCTCTACTTTAACTTGCTAGCAAACTAAACATCGAGAGACAAACTCCGATACATCTTTCTTCATCCCATCCTAAATAAAATCTCTCCTCGTATCCCTATACATCTTATCACTGCCCAGATGGATAGTCATCCTAGAATGATGGGGATCCTCAAGGACTGTCTTCAACAGACTCCCAATTCGGGGAACACAAAGATGCTTCTTATTCTTGCTACTGGCTTAATTGAAGAATTAAAATGTTATTGTTATTATATTCCATTTAAAAACAAATGCTATTCTATATCTTGTTTAGACAAGTTTGAATTTCATTTATAATAAAAGGACAATTGTTGTTCATTTTATTTAAATGAAACATCTAATAGAAATGCACAATTAGTTAACGATTTTATGAATCCTTAACTATAATATGCTTGATTATAAAATAAATACTAAGTTGATTAAATTTAATGATTTAAATCCAACATACCTTTGGCATTTTCATTTAGGCCATATAAATAAGAAACGCATATCAAATTTCCATAATGATGGAATTTTAACGTTATTTGATTCTGAATCGTATAAAGAATGTGGATCCTGTTTATTAGGCAAAATGATTAAATAACCTTTCATCTAACATAGTGAACGGACTAGTATCTATTGAACCTCTAACATAATGATGTTTATGGAGCAATGAATACATAGGATAGAGGTAGGTTTTGTTACTTTGTTTAATTTACTGATGATGTTAGTAAATATATATGTGTGTATCTTATGAAACACAAATCAGAATCCTTTGAAAAGTTCAAAGAATTCAGTAGTCAAGTTCAAGATCAATTTTGAAAGAATCTAAAGACTCTTTGAACATATCGAGAGAATAATTGAGCCAATATTTAAATGACTATATAAAAGATTGTGAAATTGTCTCATAACTCACTCTACCTAGAACACCATATTGAAATGGTGCATCTAAAAGGAGAAGTCTCTCCTTATAAGATATGGTACAATCCATGACGAGTCATACAGATCTTCCAATAAATTTTGGGGTTATCCTCTTGAATTAATTGCATTCATATTTAATTATTATCCGACTAAAACGATTTTGAAGATGCGATATAAGATATGGATTAGGAAATGTCCCAGTGTGTCTTTTGTGAAGATTTGGAATGTAAGGGATCTTGCCTCTGATAAGATCAAACCCAAATCTGATTATTACTTTGCAGAATATCCAAAAGAAGCAAAAGGACATTATTCTACAAACCTTCTGAGAATAAAATGTTTATTGCTCAAATTGGTACCTTTTAAAAGGAGAACCAGTCTCTGAAATACTGATGGGAATAAATAGGACTTGAAATGGCTCAGGAAGAAAAAAGTACTATTGAACCTTGTATAGACAAGAAATTGAGTGGAAGTGACACAATAATTTAAATGTTATATATTGATAACATACTACTTATTGTGAATGATGTTAGTTTAAAATAAGAAATACATACTAATTCTACAAAGGAGGATGTTTGGATTAAAAGTTCATCTTTGAGCTTAGTTATATCTATGTTGATCGAATGATTTTACATTGTGATAACAATGGAGCTATTGATCATGCCTAGAGACCTTGATCTAATTATCAATCCAAACATATATTTAAGAAATATAATTTCTTATATGAAATTGTTCGCAGAGGAGATATACATATCCGCAAAGCAATAAAAGGTTGTAATGTTGCAGACCCACTAACTTAAACTTTGTCGCAGCAGAAGTCTGATAGTCACATTAGTTTCATGGGTATACGATACATGAATAATCGACTCTAGTGCAAGTGGAAGATTGTTAGAGTTTCTTCCCTAAAGGCAATCTATTTGATGCAATTAATAACATTGTTGATGTTATTATTTTATTTCGAATAAAATATACTATTGTATTATGTTTACTGTGTAATATAAATATTAACAAATAGAAGTCCTTAAATAATAATACATAATTATATAGCTCAAGTAAGTGACTTGAACATGAGATTATATAATATATTAAGTATTATAATTCTTAAATGTCCCTAGTCAAGTTTTATTGTTTATATAGGATAACAATAAAACGTTGGGACCAGCATGTTGATTGACTAATGAGAATAGCGTATTCGACTGAACCAACATGAGGAAACTACATGGAATATAATTAAAAGTGTCATAAGTTATTCTCATAGTGACAGTGATTATGGTCCTCAGACCTGAAAATCATTATAATTTTATTCGAGGATATTTATGTTTTGATATATCAAAAGTTACTTTTAACCAAGTATATCGGATACATCTCGAATCGAATGAAAAATATGAATGATCTAGATGGAATTTAACCCTATATATATATGTAGTGATATCCATGGGCCTCTTGATTGAGTTACTATGAATTGCATGGTCGTGCTCAAATATTGATTTGTTTTATATAGTCTACTCATCGATCAAGATAAAAGGATTAAATTATAAAGAGGATGATATGTTCCATGCCTCGAGTTTAATCCTAGATATATTGGTTACAAGGATTAAATTACATTGAGACACTGGTTATAGAAAAGGTTGTATCACATCATTGATCTTATTATAACTGGGAAGCAGCGAGATATTACTATATGCTAATCACTGTTTGTGATTTTAAATACCATTCAAAATCATTGCCAATGTTGTAGTAACCTTAGGGTCACACAACAAGAACATTTAAAAAGGAAGGACTATTCTAAACAAATAAACATTAAGTGTTGATTTAATTGTTTGAAATAGTCTTAACCATATATTACGATTACCCTATCATTCTCATGAACAAAAGGAAGTTCCGACCTCCTTTTACTATTATTCTATCTGATAGAAATTTTTCATACAAAATAAAATTATGAAAATTGAAATAAATGGTGGTTGGATAATAATAGCTCCTTTGATCTTCAATCTCGTGCGAAGTAGATGGAGCAGATGTTCGTGGATACTTATGGAGGCACCGTGAATTGCAAGGCTCGGATTCAATATAATCCACACCCAATTCGATTTTGCAAAACCCTAACAGGTATCTTTTTACTTCGATTTACTAATTTTGGTTCATAGATTCTGTGGTTTTTATAGCGAAATTAGGGTTACCGATTAGGTCGAATGAAACCTAACACTAAGAGCTCTAATGTCCTGTTATTTGTATCCGGTTTGGGACTCTTAAAATCCTAGTTGGGGCATAATCTTAAGGGGTAGCTTGTGTCAGTCTTGATATGTGGAACTCGTATCAGTTAGTCTCCCGGTTGGTATCAAATGAGGAACTTCGCACTAGGTAGGGTCCAGGGCACGCTTTACCAACCTGGATAGTAAGAGGTTCAAAGGTGGAGGATGGGTATGCACGTTCCGGCGGAGTTATGAGCATGCATGGGTCCGATGGGGGGAACTAAGTTGTAGTAACATCAATGAATAGGTCTGTGTATTATAAGTTGACGGGTTAGGGATTCATATAACCAATTGTCGTGGCTGGCACAAGATATTTGCATGGTAGGGAGTCGATCGCTTGGGTAGTAATTAGGGTAAAATCTAATCCTAATAGTTGGTGCAAAAACTTGTTCTTGGATATAAATGAGAAGCTTACTTGATCTTTACCTTGCCTTGTTATCTCATTTACTTCGTACTTGCATATTTTACTGTATTTTCTTATCTAGTAACATTTATCTATCTTGATACCTCTTGTCGTATGCTTGTGCTAAAAATCACTGGAATTCGCCAGACTTTATGTCTGACCTACTTTTTTACATTCTCTCTCTGCCTCCCCCCTCAGGTTATCAGGATGGTAGATAGTAGCCATGACCGTGATTTTGTTCAGCTTGGACTTGGATTACTTCTCTTTCCACATATTACTTCAATTTCTTTATGTTTATTGTTATGGCATATGAGGATATTGCTTTATAGTTTTGTACTGAGATGGTTTATGAAGTAGACGTTTATGTGACATTGATAGTTTTATTTTGGAAAATGTAAAGCTATATTTGTTTTGAAATAAAAGTTGAAAATTTTCTGCTGCTTATTTATATTCTGTCTTGTCAAATTAGTCTCTATATTATTATTGCGCCACACAGATTTAATGCATCCTCATATGGGTGACATTAATGGACGTAGGGTGTCACATTGTATATAGCAATATTTTCCGAAGTAAAGGAAATAGAAAGGAATTTTGTGAAAATATTCCCAAAGTAAAGGATATCGAAATAGGATCATGAAATTATAGCAATATTTTCAAAATAAAGAAATATAAAGAAGGGGTTTGGTGAATACATCTATTTCAAAGAGATAAGTTTATGGTTAATGTTTTCAAAATAATGAAAATGGGGGAGTTTTGTTGAGATGAATATAGAGATCGATCTTTAGGAATAGATAAAAGGTTTAACAAATGGTTTTGATTAAAAAAGGCCTGAGCTGCTGATTTGCTTGACCGTACCGTTTTGATTTGATAATAAAAAACCAACTATTAATAAAATACCCTATTGGACTTTTGGCGTGTTAGTTCGGAGAGACCGGGATGGGAACTAGACCCAAAACCACTTCGAACTGACTTGGAGTTCGAAACTAACCTGCAGGACTGTTTATAAAGGGTGAGCAATTGAAGACCGTGGATCTTCATAAAATGAAAGAACCACTTCTAATCTCTGACTTTCAATCAGAGATAAACTGTGATTCTATCGTGGTTTAAATTTACGGATTGCAAGGACTTCTCGCTACTGATCCTTAGGGTGATTCCTATATAGGGTGCGGTAGATGAGTAACTTCAGTTTACCTTGTTCTTGGATTACTTGTATGGATGAATGTTTGACAAAGTATTTCCTAAGAGTCATGTATGTTAATTTTTACAAATAACCAAATTGGTGGCCAAGAAGGAAATTTCTTTTAGCTTAACACCCATAGTATATTTGTGGGCGTCAGTTAGTGTTTTGAAGGGTCGAACGATGTGGAATTCAAAGTTATTGTGATGTTCTCAAAATGGTAATCGTGACCTCAAGCCTCATCAACTGGGAAATGATAGAAATCGGGCATGTAGCATAACTGTGTGGGTCATTCCCATTTGGGTATATTGTCACCATCTAGAGAAAATTCATTTGTTTCTTTTGTCACTTCTGTATCTTTAGGAAATGGTTATGTGGGCCCAACTATGGGTGACAATATATTTGATACACTTAAGTTGAATGAGTGGTCGGTCATGTGTTGTCGGGTTGCAAGGTGTTCTTGTTGAACCTAAGTGTTTCCCATCTAGAGGACACTGATCGGGAGGTGGTCTCATACCTTGTCATGTTGGAAATCCAAACTCCAATATGAGTCGTACGTTTTTAGATGTATACCAACTATGTTGGAAGGTGAGATGCAAGCTTTCCGGCTATACTCTTATTTATTTGTGAGTTGATATACATTATTATAATATCATTAGATTTTGATATAAAAAGTGATTTGGGTATCATAAGGTAAAAACACGTGTCATGTTTATTTGTGGTCATGTCTTACGACAGTTCCATTCTTTCAAAAGATTTTCTAAAGTTAAGGAAGTTGTTTGTGTTATGAATTTGTCACTGAAACTATTCCAGACTGGTCCGGGTTTATTTTTCTTTGCTTCAAAATGTGCTCGGGTCAAACCGAGTATATTTTAGGTTAGGTTCCTCTTGGAGCTTCAGGAAAGAAGCTAGAGTTGAGACATAACTCCATATTTTTCGAGTAATAAATTATTTCTGTTGTGTGAGTCTTGTTGATCTAGATTGCACTCTGATACTGTAATCATATGTATATACAGATTTCTTTTGAGTAAAAACTTTTGATATATTATATTTTGTTCTTTCCGTTGTAAGGTTCTACTCTACTCTGATTCTGTGATATTTTTGTTATTGTTCTTCTTCTACTCTGATATTTCTTTCTTTTCTCATCCTCTAATTTCTTTCTATTAACTATCCAGGTTTTTGATACTTGAGTTTTGGCAGGTAATACAAGATTTCATATTATTGTCGAAATTCGAGTGTCGAATTCCTCTGGTCATTACATGACTGGTGTGAGAAACTCATGTGTTTGTTATGTGCATTAGAACTCGAAATGCTTTTTAAAAATGAAGCTACCATAAAGTCTCTCAGCACACAATATATGCAAATGCAGACATTAGAAAGGTTATCCTAATGATAACCAAATATGCTTGATATAAAAAAAACCATTTGGTATTATTATTAGTGTCTAAAATGTGGGAATCACTTTCGCAAATAAATGTATCAATCCTAGCCAGCATAATGTCCCATACCATTATGTTGACATATAGGTTTACAACCAAAACCATACAAACTCGTAACAGAGCATGGATTTCCAACAAATGACCAGGTTAAGGAACTTCCTTACCGATAGGTACATTTCTAGAGGGATTCCCTAAGAACAACCTACAAGTTCTATACCAACACAATGTCGGGATCTCCCTTAATTGGATCACACCTGAATGTACCATCTCTCAGTCATTACCAACCTTAACAAGGGCCCCGCAACATCAACAATGAAAAAGAGTAGAATTCGCCACATAAGTAATACCTGAGATCCATACCATGGTACACTTTTTATCTAGAAGGAGATAACACATCCATATTCTAACTGCAATTTCCTATTTTGGCCATTTACCGGGGTGTGAGGCCTATCGAAATCTCGTTCACAAAGATACGCTCTCTAAGCCATGCTTTGATCATCTAGCTCATCACTTAGAATGCCACATTTTCATCTCATAATATATAATCGATAACCACTAACCATATCACTTTTGAGCTCGTATGTCTCAAAGAAAGGTGCTAAGCTAAGAGAATAAATTATCCGTCATCAAAAGAAATATGTTTAGAAAAAATCAATTACACACTATAAAATACAATGTCAGACACACACATCCTTACAAGTCCGTTCTGGGTCTGAACGAAACCGAAAACACCTTATTCCTCGCCTAGTAAAGGAAAGAGGTCCTTGCAATCCGGAAATTCCCCAAATACGTCGGGACGTGCCACCACAATAACATCTCAATTCTGGAGCAACCCAGCGAAGAGAAAATTAACAAGCCAATCCTTTCGATGTGAATATTTCTAGTCTTCAACACCATCTTTAAACATCTTCCATTACGTCTTATTCTTATTTAGAATGGTCTTCGGACCCGAGTCTGATCCTGGACTTCCCAAATAACAATCTTTTTTTGAAACTTATGGATATATAAGTATTTAATTAAATCTCAACTTTAAATTTCATTAAAATATTTAAACATTCGTTTGAAATCATTCCTCAAAGTTTATAATATAATTATTAAGTTTAAATCCTTTTAAAATTCCATTTGGGATAAAAGCGTTGCTAAAGGTTGCACAAAATAGTCGATTTTACAAATTTGGTTTAAATAACTTTAAATCTTCATTAATTTGATCCTATCTACTTTAAAACTATTTATTATGATTTATTAGAATTTCCCCTATTTTTAATAATTTTTAAATAGTTGTTTTAATCGATTTCCAAATTTGGCCATTAAACTGCAATTATAGCGACTTTTTCAAATTTTGTTTTACACATAACTTGAAATCTATTTATTAAAATTTGTAAATTTCTTTTCCATTTGGAAACTATTATCTTTAGGAATAAAATGTTTTTTGCTTCGAAAAATTCCGATTTAATTTCCTCCTGTTGTAAGCGTTTAAAGTTTATAGTTGAAATCCGAATTACTGCAGCGCGATTAGTCCTATTCAGACTATTTTATATTAAAATCAATTCGATGTACTTTGAAATAGTTTATAATTTTTTTTAAAACACATATATACTTATTTTAAAAGAATATTTTAATTTTTAACTTAAAATTCAATATTCCTATTAAATGAATATTATAATATTACTTTATTGTTAAAATAATATTATTTTTCAAAACTTATCCTTTTGAACACAAACTTTCCTGAAATCCATTTAAAAATGATATAACATAGTTTGAACTATGAAATTGAGTTTTCAAGTTCATTCATATATCAAATTAAACTTCACTTTTCAAATTTACTATTCATGTTCGATTTTTAAATTTGAACATACCATTTATACTTGAAATCTTTTTCAATTAATTTTCCATCTTTACAAAAATAATAATCATACATACCTTAATTTCATTTCCAAATCGTCTTGAATTTAAAATCCCAAATTTTATTTTCACCCATTATTTAAATGAATATAATATTCATTTAAATAATCCAAAACCTATTCCATACCTATGTATTCCTATATACATGGGTGTAACTTGTGTAGTGTAGATATTACCACTACTAATATCCATTTTAACATCCATATTCATAACATCCATACATCCATTTCAACATATATTTCGAAAATATACATGTATGTAAGCGTTTTGTCCATAACACTTGTACAATAATCATTCGGTAATTAATCCAAACATTCAAAACCATTTTTATAACATTCAATATTAACAAATATAAGAGTTAATTTTCTCACCTTTGGATTTGTTGGGTTGATTCGAGTAAACCGCAGTGAATTTCAATAATTTAACAATCTAAAATCAAGAACCATGCGAAAATATTAATAAATCGAGTAGTGTACCTTTTCTGGCTTCTACCATTTTGCGAACTCGAACAAGATCTGGAATGGATCGAATCTTGTTAGCGTTGATGGAATCGGCGCGCCTACAGTGTCTACGAACGTCGCCTTGAAGTTATCTAACGAAAACGAGGAAGAGAGTGATCGGAGGTACTAGCCAACCCAATGAATTTCATTTTCCCCTTTTATTTTAGATCTCAAATTTTGTATATCAGTATTGTACGAAAGGGTCGACATCCTTTCAAAACAAACGAGAATCAAAAGGGAACGATATTTGCGGTATTACCATTTCAAACGTAAATAAAAATCAATCGATTGATATATATTATTTTCTAAAGAACGGTTCTCCACTTTAAACATTCTAATTGTGTGACCCTATAGGTCATTACAACGTTGGAAATAATTTAAAGTATATTTAAATTATAAATAGTGAGTGACATCTAGTAATACATCATGTTACCCAAGCTATAATAATATCAACGATTCGATACAACCTTTTCTATGACCAGTGTTTCAACGTAATTTGATCCTTTTAATCATTATATCCAAGATTAAACTCGAGGCATGAAACATGTCATCCTCTTCATAATTTAGTCCTTTTATCTAGATTTGTGAGTAGATTATATAAAAAATCAATATTTGAGCATGACCATGCATTTTCTTATCTTACTCAATCAAGAGGCCCATGGATATCACTACTTATATTATAGAGTTAAATTCCATCTAGATCATTCATATTATTTAATCGATTCGAGATGTATCCGATAATCACCTTTATCATCTACTCTGTAAAAAGTAACTTTTGATGATATCAAAACACAAATATCCTCGATCAAAATATATAATGATTTCAGGTCTAAGGACCATTACATCACTGTCACTATGTGAATTACTTATGACACTATCAATCATGCTCCATGAAGTTTTCTCATGTTGGGTCTATCCAATACAATATTCTCTAATACGTATTTATGTATTTACATTAATATCACATATATTAATGACCAATGAGATATGATCATCAGTCAACCGACTTACTTACAACAATTAGAAATTTTGATAATAAATAAATTAGTTATTTAATTAGATTTCCAAAATAGGAATTTTGGCAAAAAATCAAATTTGACCATGAAACTTTCACTGTTGCATTTGTCATGGAATTATGGGCAACTTTCCTATTTGGAGTTTCGCGAATGGAGACTGTACGAAAAAGTTACAGATGTAATACAAAAAACGGATGGAAATAATTAAAATAGAATCAAATAAATATGGAATATAACTATTTCCCCGCCCCCACTTGCCAGGTTGACCCGAAGCGGGGGACCGACGATCGACTGCTATGTTGACCACTTTGGTCGATACAATAGGTGGCGGCTAGGGTTTTTACATATTATATACAAAACGAATGGAAGGATGTTTATTAAATTAAATCTTATGGTTCATGGCCATTTCAAATCCTATAAATAAAATGTTAGGCCCCCATTCTTTTCCTTGTATTTCTGGGAGAAAAAGCAAAGTCCTACCATTTCCTTTTCTCCTCAAACAAATTCTGAAACAAGATAAATTCATATACAATCACAATCAAACATAAACAATATAGTTTTGAGGAGATTAATCAAATTCAAGTGGAAAAGGGTACGAATTGATGTTTAGGTTCTTCTTCGTCAGATTTCTTCCCTCTTTTCTTATTTTCTTGCGAATCTACAAATCTGAAAGTATCCCCTTTTCAGAATAACTGTAGATCTGTAAAAATTAAGGAATTGTAGGCCTAAAAGAATATTCATATTTGGATGCTTTCGGGTGAGTGGGAAGTTTATATGCATAGCGTACAATAATCTGATTGTTTCGTTTGTATTAAATCTAAAATATATGCCTATGTGTTCAACAGACCTGTTATGGTTTTTGTCAGGTTTGAAGAATAATTGTGGTTTGAATAATATTATTATTTTGTAGGCTTATCAGATTGTTCATGTTATTGCCTGCAATTGTGTTTAAAAATATTATGGTTATTGTAAACAACATAAATATGGAAGTCAACCCCATAAATCATTGTTAAAATGTATTTTTATTCCATATCTGTAGTTTTGGTGTTGATTTTTAATTCATGTGAGTTTTGTTAAAAAGATATAAGCTTGTTTTGTTCAATTTTGTTTGGATTTTAACTTGCTTATTGTAAATATGCCTTTTTGTTCCTTTTCAATAAAAAGACATTATTTGAAATCAACAAGAGATATGTACAAAAAAAAAGGGTTGTGTAAATTCATGTACAAATGTAGATTTATGTATGTTTGTGCATAATTTATATCAACCATTCCAAAAACATACATATTATATATTTCTTATGATTTTAAATATGTCTATTCCTCTTTTAAATATTTTTGGCATAACTTACAATAATTACAGTTAATGGCCTTGTTGTAAGATTTGGAATCTTATGACAAGATTGATCGCAAAAGGGATTGTTTTGGTTGTTAGCTTAAATCATAACATTGAATTAAAAAATAATAAAAATAAAAAGAATAATAACTATGTCAACTACGCAAAAATATAAATATATATATATATTATCCATCCAAATCTATATAAAAAACAAAATATATATTATAATTAATGTTTGTTGTGTATGTGTGTTTGAATGATTTCCATTTATGGAATCACGCATAGAAATCTGATCCATATTGAATGGCAATATATGTTATGGTCGTTGTAGCAATGAATGTAATTAATTTGTTATAAATAGGGTCACAAATGAATAATAACTATTGTAATCATCGTTGATTGAGGAAAATAAATTGAATTACATAGTTATGTCTAAATGGTTACAATCTAAAAACAATGACTAGGAATTGTAACTTCGATTAAGTAATTAAATAATTATTATAATATATATACAATAATGAATTAAGTTAAAATAAATAGAAAGATTTAAGGAGTTGCAATAACTAGACTTGAATAATAAGGGACTGATATAATAGGGACGTTCATTGGTATAATTGGTGCCTTAGGAAATATGACTGTTATGGTCATAAATGGCAGTAACCCTAATATAGCAATAAATGGAATTAAAAAGGGGATTAATGAGTATTGGTTGTCGTTTTAAATACTAAGTCCATTAAGGAAATAAACATTCTAGGACAGGTAAGGTATAGTTTTTCCTTATTCTATTCTAGTTAATCTAGAATCAATATAATTAGAAATTAGAATTGGACTTAGTAGATTAATGATGCGAGGCCAATTTCCTTATTCGGCAGAAGTCTGCACTTTCCAACAGTCGAATATGTCCAACTGATGTGGGGCATCATTGACCATAGGAACCCGTGATGATAGTTAGTTAGCATACGCGGATTATTTCCAAATTTAAGTTTTGCTTCATGATTGAGGTCTTAAGTGGTTGTAGGGTCCTCCTTCCATCCGAAAGAAGAAACCAAAATGGAAATAATTTAGTGGTGGGGACTGCTTTGGTAATTAAGGTCTTAAGCGGTTAGATCCACCTTTAAATGGTATTAAGTGATCACATAACCCATCTTCCATAAATGAAAGCATTAAAGGCTTTGGGTACGAGCTTGATAATCTCCACGATTAGTCCGCTTCTCTTGGGTCTTAGGTGATTCGGGTTGAGTGTACGACCGGGAATATGTTTTAAATGACCATTACGAAGATACCATAGGTCAACCGATCCTAAAGGGGATGTATTAAGTGTTAATGGGATTATCCGAATAAGGTGAGCTAGATGGTAATGAGTGGGTCCACCATAGGGAGGTGTTAAATGGTGTACGACGTCTACCTATCTGATTGGTCCTAAGTGACTGCTTACTATCACTACACCAAAAATGCCAATTAAGCAGTGCTCATGGCCGTATCTAAATCGATTTGGCAGTGCTTTGGGCCATATCAAAAAATGGCGTCTTTATTACTTAGATATGGGTTTAATCCGTATCAAATTCATAGACTAATACGGCTTAAAACCATATCAAATTCATGGTTTGATACGGTTCAAAACCATATCAAATTCATGGATTGATACGTCTTTGAGCTGCATCAAACTCTTAGATTGATACGGCTCATGGTCATAACTAATTGATAATGAGTGTAACGACCGCCCACAAACCCCGCACTATACAAGAGGAATACTGCGCTGAAAGGTGTACCAGGCAGCTATGGGCGATCTTCAAGGTATGATACATAAGCGGAAAATGTCGTGAACTCACAGCGCAAGGATAAAATATGATAGAACATATATAACAGGTAGTGATAGTGAAGCAAAAAACACTAAAATTTCATGACAACTAGAAAGTATTTCCCATACATGTAGATATGACAATAGTGTTTTTACAATTTGCCTCACTACAACACTTAGAGAAATAGAAAACAGCGGAAACAAATACTAGATAGTAGTAAAACTGGTATTGAGCCTCCTGCTCGACATCGGTCAGCATCGTCGTTCTCACCAAAGCATCACCTGTCACCTGCAACTCAGTCTGCCCATCCACAACCAGATGAACAACCCAAGGTAATATGAGGAAACATAAAACTTTGAGTCCGACAATAGTCTTAGTGAGCGATAAAATAGCTAACAAAATTCTTCAATAAAGTATATGAGAATGGGTAAATAAACAACTAATCTACCCAGCTCCAGAGAAAAACTTACACCTACCTTCCCCAAAATACGACAGTGATAGGCTTTACGATCCATACATCCAAAGGAATAACAATTCAGCCATGGCAACCAGAACAATCATTCACACATAGCAATAGCAACTCAGCCATTATTACGACAAGCATTCAAACATCCATGACTGACTTTGGCTATCATCGCCAACCTTGCCTTGGAACCCTCGTTATCGTATAACTAGCTAACAACTTGCCGTCAATTGTCAAGGACCACACACGACGTCCCGGTTCTAACAAGACCCCACACGCTATACACAACACATGTTTAGGCCATACACGACGCCCAGGGCACTCGACCTACAATTGGTCTTCAATTGTACCCCTGCTTTGAGTCCGCTAGAATCTACGACAACGGAAATTCCTCGGCCTCCTTATTTCTAGTCGTTATCAATCATGACTATTCATTTGCTCAAAACACTTTAGAGCAATTAATTCACACGAACTCAAAACATCCTTGAGTCATCATTTTATATGAACTCAATACATCCTTGAGTCATTCCCACATTTGTTGTTCTACACCAACTAACGAACACCTTCAACACTTTGAATACTCCCCATTGAAGTCTCCTCGAAGTCACGACATCATTAGAAATGTCCGACCAGAAATTTCCACCAGAAATGCCAACCGAACTCATTTCGAACCAACTGGACCCATTTTAGACCGACCAGGCCACTTGAGGCCGACTAGGAATATTTGGGATCGACCAGACCAATTTGAGACCAACCAGACCACTTGGGACTGACCAGAGCAACTTGAGACCGACCAGAGCAACTTGAGACCCACTAGAGCGACTTAAGGCCGACCAAAACTATTTGAGACCGACCAGAACCATTTGGGACTGACCAGAACCACTTAGAACTCAACAGAACCACTTAGGACCGACCAGAACAACTTGAGGTCGACCAGAACTGTTTGAGACCGACCAGAACAACTTGAGGGAAACCATAACTGTTTGAGACCGACCAGGACTAATTGAAGCCGACCAAAACTGTTTGAGACCAACCAGAACAACTTGAGGCCGACCCAAGACCTGCATTCTTCAATGCAACTCCAATTTCGACCAAAACTTTGTCAAAATGATTCGTTCGACGAAAATAACTCATCCAAAAGGATTACAAGCATGTTATGAAATCAACAATATCATTAATATGACAATTCTATCAATGATAATGTCAAATTCACCAAAATCACCACAAATATGCATATGAACAAAACCATGGATCTAACTTGCACATTCATATGAATATCATAGAAATTACCTGCCTAAACTTTGAAAAATCATATCTTTTTAGCGTGTTAACGAAATTCGATGAAACAGGAGACACCGTGACCGCAAGGAGGCTTTCTACATTCTAGAAGAAGCCGCGGATTTTTCTGATCTTCCTACGATTTTTAGCACTGCAAAAACCAATGTGAGGAATCTAAACCAATTGTGTGAAGGAAATCGCGTTGTATAAATTATATAAGCGAAGTGTAAATTATATACGCATTGTATACCTCATGTACATGTGTTGTATAAGTTATATTAGCGATGTATAAATTATGCAAGTGTTGAATGAAACATATATGCTTTGAATTGTGATGAAATGCAAGTGAATTATAATATAATATATATATATATACTCCCCTCGTCCACAGACCATAGATGATATTTATTGCTTGTGATTGACGTGATATTATATGGTATGACGAATGGTCGGAAATAATTGTTTGTGGTTGACATTGTGGTTAAAAAAAATACCTTTGTGGTTGAAAAATACCCTCTTGTGGTTGAAACAAATTAGAATAGGATTGTGGAATTGAAAATAAAACATGCCGCCTGCGTGCGAACTAGATGCATGATCCCCATTGTCAAAAACCGCGAGATTTTAAGGTAGAGCGAGGAGCCGTACTAGGGACGGTCCCGGTTTTAACTACCCTACCGTTATGCTGCCGAAAATTTCTGAAATATACATGTGTTAGAATAATTTTCATTCGTCGAAATAAATTACATATGTTGAAATATATATTCATGTGTTGAGTTGCAATTCATTCGTTGAGTTGAAATTCATGTGTTGAATATTATTTGAATTTAAACAAATAGCTTTAGCGATAAAAATCACATTTTTATATATATTCGAACCATAGAGAATATTCATGTGTTGAGTTGCAATTCATTCGTTGAGTTGAAATTCATGTGTTGAATATTATTTTAATTTAAACAAATAGCTTTAGCGATAAAAATCACATTTTTATATACATGCGAACTATAGAGAATATTCATGTGTTGAATCGAAATTCGTTCGTCGAGTTGAAATTCATGTGTTGAATGTTATCGTATTTTAAAATAAAATGAAGCGACAATCAAAACTACATTTTTATTGTGAATATGAAGTGTTAAAAACATTCACGTGCTGAATAAATATTTTTGATGATAAAATATTTCTTTTATCATGTATATGCTTTGATAAAAATACACACGTGTTGAAATAAATAATAGTTTGCTAGAAATATTATTATTAGCTTTGTTCTGCATATATATACATGTGTTGAACAGGAAAAATGGATTAGCTGTAGAGTAAAGAAATTATTTGCATGCCCGACAAATAGGTAAACCTTGATGAGTTGGCTGCGCAATTTTATTTTTATATCAACTCATGTGAATGCCATTGGATGCGGAGTGCTGGTTATTCTGTGTGAAATAATAAATATCGCCATAGGATAGTGACAATTAATTTTGAACTACATTACATGGCATACTTCTTGACAATAGGCATACTTCATCATATTCCACATAAGCAATTGGAGCTTGTGTGACGAGGTGGAAGATTTACCATACGAGCGAGAGGCTTGTATGGCGATGACTATATACTGCAGGTTGAACTGATGACTGATATGGACTATATAAAATATAACGATAAATCGCCAGATTAATAAAAACCCCACACGGGTCTGGAGTTGACAACAATCACGTCTCTCTAGTTATTAGATACGGCACATGGAATATTGATTTCCACACGGAAACGGGGTGACGAGAATTTATTCTCTGGAGTGATTATCTATACATGCTCCCCCGTAAACACCAGAATATATCACTATAAATATGTGAATGCTTTTTAGGATTTATTGGGTACCTAACACGGCCCAATAAATTTCCAAACCCCTCCCCATACAAAGGAGGTTATGGCGAAATTTTTCGAAATATTAAGGCGTTTGTGAAATATTTGAAGTGAAAACGAAGTTGAAAATATAGAATGAACTATAGTTGCAATTATAGAATGAATTATATTTATATATATATAAATATAATTAAAAGGAATCGAAGCCGTGCAGTTCATGTTTCGGAATCGTAATTTGAAACGATTAGTACGAGAAATCCGACCATCGGATTTTCCCGAAACCGCAACCGCTGGGTTCGCCTTGGAAATATCTTCCCAACGGCACCAACCTTGTAAAAATCCAACGGTTGGATTGTCCAGAATGTTTAATTCAAATCTAAAGAAAAACAGCGCCAGAATCGTTTATATTTATATATAAATATAAATATAATTAAATTAAATCGAATAACGACGCTGCAGTTCGAATTTTGAAACCGTAACTTCAAACTACTAAGGTGGAAGATCCGACCGTCGGATTCTCACGAAACTGGAACCGTTAGGTTCGCTTTGGGAATATCTTCCCACTGATATAGACTTTGTAGAAATCCAACGGTTAGATTTTCCGATATGTGTAAAACAAATTAGGGGAAAAACAGTGCCA
This sequence comes from Allium sativum, assembly GCA_030737875.1. Lineage (NCBI taxonomy): Eukaryota > Viridiplantae > Streptophyta > Magnoliopsida > Asparagales > Amaryllidaceae > Allium > Allium sativum. The sequence goes on from CM060924.1 coordinate 819,464,038, forward strand.
CGGCACGACCTGAAACGTCGTTTAATTAAATATGGCCATTTTTATATAAATAAAAATGGCGAAAAATCATTATAAAATATTATAAGCAACATAGATTGCAAATAAACCAATTGGGCTTGAATTGTTTGATATTTGATGGTTGTATGTGCTTGACACGAAAATAACACTAAAGAACTGAAAGATGGATGTCGAATAATATAACCGTAGAAAGAATCGATTTAAATTCTAATGACGTGAATTATTTGATAAGGCTGAGCTAACCCTCATTTCAAATAATTTATCGAGCGATTCGAATTGGAAAATGCAGAGACGATTCAAGACCAACGATCTTGTATCAGTTGGATGGGCGCTGCTGAGGTTCCTGACTGGAGTAGCTACCGGAAAGGGACGGAAGTAGTAGCCGTCTGAACGTATGTGTTGATTGTACGGATATACGAGGAATTGACGCCTCCGGTTTCGTTCAGACCCAGAATGGACTTGTAAATGGACTGTGTGTATGACGTTGGATTTTGTTTTATACTGATTGATCTCTGTTAAATATATATCTGCTTGGCGGCGGAGAATTTATTCTTTTGCTTAACGCCCTTCTCTGAGACGTACGAGCTCAGAGGTTATATATTGATGGAAATCAATCGTATGGAGTGGACTGCCTATGTGGCATGCCAAGATGTTGTGATCAAGGCTTCTGTTGCAAAGCAAAGTCTTGTGGATGATGATCAAAACACGGTCTACGTGGCCTGGCTTTGTGTATAGCGTGGATTCGCGAGCCTCACACCCCGGTATGAGTTAAAAACGGGATACGGACTGCAGGGAGAGCACGACGTTTCTTTCTAGCTATGGTGGTGTCCGTGACTTACCAGCCCTGACATATATATCTACTTTTCACCTTTGTGGTTGTTGGAATGTGAAGCGCCTCGATTATAGGTCTGTAAGGACCGGGAAATGTGTGTTCAGGAATAAATAATCCTCAAACGTAAGAGAGGACCGGCCCTGAAGCATCCAGGGGTTACCCAGAGTGTGTAGTCCTGAGGCATTTGCTAGAATGTCTCGAAGCGGAGAGGAGCTTGCCCCTTGCTTCGATTCATGACGGAAATCCAATTTCCAATACGAGATAACGGATTCGATTGTAACTTATATATGGCGACATAGTGGCATGGGACGCTCATGTCGCCTATGATTGATATTTATGATGCTATTCGATTTTGAAACATATATGCACTAGTAATAATATCAATTGATTTTGCTTTATACGTATCAAGCATATTTGGCCATTATAAGGTAAAACTCTATCCTCCGGCTTGCGTTGCATTGTATGATGGGACCTGAGTCTTATAATGGCTTCATTCTTTTTAAAAGAATTGCGTTGTTTTAAAAGAATTTACTTTGTCTTAAATGCACTAGCAATCACTGGAGTAAACCCGTTCCGCGAAAGTGGCGTGGTCCTATGATTTGCTTATTACTGTTGTTTGACTGTTAAATAGATTCCTCATACCAGTCCCCATGACTGACTCGTTGTTTGTTTCACTTTGCAAACGCGGGTGCCCTTATTTTCACACGGGCAGCCTAGTTCACAGGTGATAGGTTGTTTTTGGCTCTGCACTGTTGCATAGAGTGCATTTTGGCTCATGGCGAGGCTGACTTCACAGAGATGACTTTGACTTTTTCCGCCAATATTGTACTTATATTATGATCCCGCCACTGGCGATGCAGACTGATTTACTTTCAGTACTTCTTATTGTATGTATATGTACCGCCTTCGGCGATGTAGACTGATACCCTAATTATGTCTCACTGCATGTATGTATTCCGCCTCTGGCGATGATGACTGATCACTTCCCTTTTATTTACTAAGTTATATCCTACGCTATGCTATTCTGATGTTATTACATGTTGTGATTCCGCTGTCATATCCATGTAAAATTATTCTATTTATTGTTTCTACTATTATCTGTACTCTGCTATGATGATTAATGTGTTATATTCCAATGATTATCCTTAATACCGCCCCTCGGATTTTGGGATCGTCACAGTTGGTCTCAGAGCTTTGGTTAACCTTAGTTCCGGGATCTAACACATTAAACACCTCGTTAGAAAAGAATCAGTAGTGTTCTAAGGCGAGTAGCTCATTAGAGATAGGATTAGCAATGTCCTAGAATGAGCTAAGCAGATTAGCAAAACAAATTGATCAGTACATCATCATCTTTCCTTATGTTCCCCTGCTTTACCATATATGAAAATTATCAAATCTGTGAGCTTGACTCTTTTCTTGCTTATACAGTACTCTTTCTGATGGCTACATGAGCAGCAGTAGTATTTGTCCCGAAGTCAGACGGTACTCTAAGACTTTGTGTTGATTACCGAGATCTCAATAAGCAGACACTGAAGAACAAATATCCCTTGTCCCGAATAGACGATCTGTTAGATCAATTAAATGGAGCAACAGTATTCTCCAGAATGGACCTAGCTACAGGTTTCCACCAATTACGTATAGCTGAAGACTGTGTTCCTTTGACAGCCTTCAGGGGTCCCGATTTATTCTATGAATGGTTAGTAATGTCGTTCGGCTTGTGTAACACTCCGGCATACTTCGTTGATCTAATGAACAGAGTGTTCCGTGGTGTGTTGAATAAATTTGTTCTAGTCTTCATCGATGACATTTTAATCTACTCCAAGTCGGAAGACGAACATGCAAAACATTTAGAACAAGTGTTGAAAATTCTAAGGAGAAATGTCTTGAAAGCTAAATTTTCTAAGTGTGTCTTCTGGCAAGATGAAGTTAAGTTCCTAGGCCATGTCGTAACAAAAGAAGGGATTGCTGTAGATCCAAGCAAAATTACAGCGATTCAGAACTGGAAACAACCTACTACCCCCACAGAAGTTCTAAGTTTCCTTGGATTGGCTAGTTACTATCGGAAATTCGTTCAGGATTTTTCAAAGATATCAGGTGTATTGACAAAGCTTACAAAGAAGCATGAGAAATTCAAATGGACTCCCGAATGTGAAGAAGCTTTCCAAGAGCTGAAACTGAAGTTGACGACCGCTCTAGTATTGACAATTATAGAAGGCAACCAAGACTTGACTGTATGGACAGACGCTTCTATTAAAGGGCTAGGCGCAGTACTAATGCAAAAAGGCCAAGTGGTCGCTTATGCCAGCCGTCAGCTGAAGCCGCATGAAAGAAACTATGCAACTCATGATCTTGAGTTATTAGCTATCGTGTTTGCTTTAAGAATCTGGAGGCATTATTTACTGGGCGAGAAGTTTGAACTATTCACGAATCATTAATCCTTGAAATATCTATTCACTCAGAAAGGTCTAAATTTGAGACAACAGCGTTGGTTAGAATTCCTTGCAGCATACGATTTTGAAATTCTATACACCCCGGGGAAGGCCAATTTTGTCGTAGATGCTCTCAGTAGAAAGAATTAAATCATCGCCAGTTTTATCATTACTTCTTCCTTAGAAGATAAGATTATTATTCTACAGAAAGACGATGAATTCATTAAAAGGATTAACCAGCGGATCCGAGAAGGAAAACCCTCATATTTTAGCCTTGATAGCCAAGGGGTCCTAAGATTACGAGGGCGAATTTGTGTGCCTGGAATTCCTGAGCTCAGAAGGGAAGTGCTTGATGAATGTCACAAGTCCAAATTAAGTATCCACCCCGGTGTGAGCAAAATGTATAATGATATCAAGCGCACATTCTGGTGGAAGGCGATGAAAAGAGATATTTCAATATATGTTAGCAGATGCTCCACTTGCCAGCTAGTTAAGAGTGATTAGCAGAAATTGGCTGGAGTATTACAACCCTTAGCAATTCCAGGATGGAAGTGGGAGCAAATCTCGATGTACTTCATTGATGGCTTGCCTCGAACTAAGAAAGGAAACGACAGTATATGGGTAATCGTAGATCGCTTCACGAAGACTGCCCATTTCATACCTGTCCGATCCAACAGAACGACTCAAAGTCTTGCACAGATTTACTTCAAAGAAATAGTTAAACTACATGGTGTGCCACTCAATATAGTCAGTGATAGAGATCCCCTGTTTATAGCAAATTCTGGGAAGCGTTCCAAACAGAATTGGGATCCAAATTGAATCTAAGCACCGCTTATCACCCTCAGACAGACGGCCAAACTGAGCGGGTGAATAGAATTCTAGAAGATTTACTGCGGGCTTGCGTTATTGATTTCGGAGGCTCATGGGAAGATCACTTACATTTAGCTGAATTCTCTTATAACAATAGCTACCAAGCAAGTTTGGGAATGTCTCCATTTGAAGCATTATACGGTAAGCCATGCAGATCTCCCGCATGTTGGGTAGAACCTGGCAACAGACTTGTGTTAGGGCCCGATATGATTCAAGAAGCATCGGATAAAGTCGAGTTCATTAAGAAGCGATTGAAAACCGCACAAAGCCGACAGAAAAGTTATGCTGATGCGAGAAGAAGGGATTTATCGTTTGCCGTTATGTTTATTTAAGAGTTTCTCCAATGCGAGGAGTAATCAGATTTGGCAAGACTGGGAAGTTGGCACCGAGATTTATTGGTCCCTTTCCTATACTTGAACGGATTGGAACTCTTGCATACAGGGTTTCATTACCTGATTGGTTGCCTGGTGTACATGATGTGTTCCACGTGTCTCAACTCAGAAAACATGTTCATGATCCAGATCTTGTTGTGGAAGAAGCAGCGCAACAGGATATTGACATAACTCCAGAATTAGCACTCAGAATAGAGCCATTAAAGATAGTGGGCAAAGAAACTAGAGAGCTAAGGAGGAAGAAGATTCATCTAGTCAAAGTGCAGTGGAGTAGTGATCCTAGAGACTGTACTTGGGAGACTGAGGAAAGCATTAAACAAGCCTACCCCAAATGCAGAGTAGACATCTCTGACTAACTCCGGTGCAAGGTACCTTTACCATACTTTGCATTTACATTTTATTTCCTACTTAGCTGTTATTTCCTTTTCGAGGACGAAAAGTTTTAAGTGGGGGAGATTGTAATAACCCGGAAAATGTGAACCAATTTAAATTTTTTAAATTTGGTTATTACCAAAGAATTAGAATAATTGAAATAGCATATTTCAATAAAATAAAGAATTGGGTATAGTATTGCAGTTTGAAAGTTTGAATACAAACTTTGTCTGACTGTACCGGGTGGAAAATGCAACGGATTTTAGCGAAACTGAAAATATTTAAATCTGTTTATGAATACCTTTCTAACGAATCTAAAAAATCGAAGTTTCATAGTGGGAATCAAAAGTTATGGCCAAATGAATTTTCAGAAAGGTCGCTATATAGCCCCTGAAAATTGATATTTTGCATACGACCTCGGAATTCAACGAAACCACTTTTGTTGGGTCCGGGATGTCAAATAATTGCTAAATTTCAAATTTCATAATTTTTGAAGCTAGTATGTGAGCGGGGAAAAAGAAAATGTGATTGGTAAAATTCTGTTAAAATGGGTCGACCTAAAAATGGTCGTTTTTCAAACGAGCTCAGAATTCGACGAAACTGGTTTTGTTAGGACCGTATCATCAAAACAAAGCTAGATTTATTTTTCTGGAATTTTTCAATTCAGTTTGTGGCCCTGGCAAATTGAAATGTACGTTCAAATTAAATATTGAATGTTTTATATTTTAATTTGAAAAATAACTGACTGTAACAGTCGAATTGGCCAATGAAACATATCTCATTGTTTCCGGAATGGGGGTATTTAGCTAGGGGCGACAGTCGTTGGGTTTGATTTCGAGTCCGTTTGTGAAAACACTATTTAAAATTTCCTATATAGCTTCGACCAATAGGAATTTTTCTTTAAAAAAAATATAAATCGAAAAACCCTAGCCGCCAGGCGATTTCAACGGCGCATCGATCTCGAAGCTTCCCATCGTTTTTGCCGCCGCCACAGCCAGTTTCGCCGCCTCCTCCAGTTGAAGATTCTGATCGCCTCCGTCCCCTCTTTAAATCCGACCAAGCCTTGCCTCAAACCATCGATCGTGCGCGTCGAATTTCGAGAGGGAAGTCAGCCCCTTTGGAGCGCCGCCGCGACTCGCTGGAACCGCCAAGTTCACCGCCACCACCGTCGATCGAAAGGTGGTTCGTAGCCCTTCGACGCCGTGTGGTCTGATCTGGACAACGAGGTACGGTTTGACTTTAAAATCAAAACCTAGTTTTGAAGGTTTAAAAACCTTTCTGCTTCGAAATTCTAAAATGAAAATAACACTTTTAAGTGTTGTAAAACTTTGAAAAATCATATCTTTTTAGTGTGTTAACGAAATTCGATGAAACAGGAGACACCGTGACCGCAAGGAGGCTCTCTACATTCTAGAAGAAGCCGCGGATTTTTCTTATCTTCCTACAATTTTTAGCACTGCAAAAACCAATGTGAGTAATATAAACCAATTGTGTGAATGAAATCGCGTTGTATAAATTATATAAGCGAAGTGTAAATTATATACGCATTGTATACCTCATGTACATGTGTTGTATAAGTTATATTAGCGATGTATAAATTATGCAAGTGTTGAATGAAACATATATGCTTTGAATTGTGATGAAATGCAAGTGAATTATAATATAATATATATATATATACTCCCCTCGTCCACAGACCATGGACGATATTTATTGCTTGTGATTGACGTGATATTATATGGTATGACGAATGGTTGGAAATAATTGTTTGTGGTTGATATTGTGGTTAAAAAAAATACCTTTGTGGTTGAAAAATACCCTCTTGTGGTTGAAACAAATTAGAATAGGATTGTGGAATTGAAAATAAAACATGCCGCCTGCGTGCGAACTAGATGCATGATCCCTATTGTCAAAAACCGCGAGGTTTTAAGGTAGAGCGAGGAGCCGTACTAGGGACGGTCCCGGTTTTAACTACCCTACCGTTATGCTGCCGAAATTTTCTGAAATATACATGTGTTAGAATAATTTTCATTCGTCGAAATAAATTACATATGTTGAAATATATATTCATGTGTTGAGTTGCAATTCATTCGTTGAGTTGAAATTCATGTGTTGAATATTATTTGAATTTAAACAAATAGCTTTAGCGATAAAAATCACATTTTTATATATATTCAAACCATAGTGAATATTCATGTGTTGAGTTGCAATTCATTCGTTGAGTTGAAATTCATGTGTTGAATATTATTTGAATTTAAACAAATAGCTTTAGCGATAAAAATCACATTTTTATATATATGCGAACTATAGAGAATATTCATGTGTTGAATCGAAATTCGTTCGTCGAGTTGAAATTCATGTGTTGAATGTTATCGTATTTTAAAATAAAATGAAGCGACAATCAAAACTACATTTTTATTGTGAATATGAAGTGTTAAAAACATTCACGTGCTGAATAAATATTTTTGATGATAAAAATATTTCTTTTATCATGTATACACTTTGATAAAAATACACGCGTGTTGAAATAAATAATAGTTTGCAAGAAATATTATTATTAGCTTTGTTCTGCATATATATACATGTGTTGAACAGGAAAAATGGATTAGCTGTAGAGTAAAGAAATTATTTGCGTGCTCGACAAATAGGTAAACCTTTATGAGTTGGCTGCGCAATTTTATTTTTATATCAACTCCTGTGGATGCCATTGGATGCGGATTGCTGGTTATTCTGTGTGAAATAATAAATATCGCCATAGGATAGTGACAATTAATTTTGAACTACACTACATGGCATACTTCTTGACAATAGGCATACTTCATCATATTCCACATAAGCAATTGGAGCTTGTGTGACGAGGTGGAAGATTTACCATACGAGCGAGAGGCTTGTATGGCGATGACTATATACTGCAGGTTGAACTGATGACTGATATGGACTATATAAAATATAACGATAAATCGCCAGATTAATAAAAATCCCACATGGGTCTGGAGTTGACAACAATCACGTCTCTCTAGTTATTAGATACGGCACATGGACTATTTATTTCCACACGGAAACGGGGTGACGAGAATTTATTCTCTGGAGTGATTATCTATACATGCTCCCCCGTAAACACCAGAATATATCACTATAAATATGTGAATGCTTTTTAGGATTTATTGGGTACCTAACACGGCACAATAAATTTCCAAACCCCTCCCCGTACAAAGGAGGTTATGGTGAAATTTTTCGAAATATTAAGGCGTTTGTGAAATATTTGAAGTGAAAACGAAGTTGAAAATATAGAATGAACTATAGTTGCAATTATAGAATGAATTATATATATATAATTAAAAGGAATCGAAGCCGTGCAGTTCGTGTTTCGGAATCGTAATTTGAAACGATTAGTACGAGAAATCCGACCATCGGATTTTCCCGAAACCGCAACCGCTGGGTTCGCCTTGGAAATATCTTCCCAACGGCACCAACCTTGTAAAAATCCAACGGTTGGATTGTCCGGAATGTTTAATTCAAATCTGAAGAAAAACAGCACCAGAATCGTTTATATTTATATATAAATATAAATATAATTAAATTAAATCGAATAACGACACTGCAGTTCGAATTTTGAAACCGTAACTTCAAACGACTAGTGTGGAAGATCCGACCGTCGGATTCTCACGAAACTGGAACCGTTGGGTTCGCTTTGGGAATATCTTCCCACTGATATAGACTTTGTAGAAATCCAACGGTTAGATTTTCCGATATGTGTAAAACAAATTAGGGGAAAAACAGCGCCAGTGCCACGGCACGACCTGAAACGTCGTTTAATTAAATATGGCCATTTTTAAATAAATAAAAATGGCGAAAAATCATTATAAAATATTATAAGCAACATAGATTGCAAATAAACCAATTGGGCTTGAATTGTTTGATATTTGATGGTTGTATGTGCTTGACACGAAAATAACACTAAAGAACTGAAAGATGGATGTCGAATAATATAACCGTAGAAAGAATCGATTTAAATTCTAATGACGTGAATTATTTGAAAAGGCCGAGCTACCCATCATTTCAAATAAATTATCGAGCGATTCGAATTGGAAAATGCAGAGACGATTCAAGACCGACGATCTTCGTATCGGTTGGATGGGCGCTGCTGAGGTTCCTGTCCGGAGTAGCTACCGAAAAGGGACGAAAGTAGTAGCCGTCTGAACGTATGTGTTGATTGTACGGATATACGAGGAATTGACGCATCCAGTTTCGTTCAGACCCAGAATGGACTTGTAAATGGACTGTGTGTCTGACATTGGATTTTGTTCTATACTGATTGATCTCTGTTAAATATATATCTGTTTGGCGGCGGAGAATTTATTCTTTTGCTTAACTCCCTTCTCTGAGACGTACGAGCTCAGAGGTTATATATTGATGGAAATCAATCGTATGGAGTGGACTGCCTATGTGGCATGCCAAGATGCTGTGATCAAGGCTTCTGTTGCAAAGCAAAGTCTTGTGGATGATGATCAAAGCACGGTCTACGTGGCCTGGCTTTGTGTATAGCGTGGATTCGCGAGCCTCACACCCCGGTATGAGTTAAAAACGGGATACGGACTGCAGGGAGAGCACAACGTTTCTTTCTAGCTATGGTGGTGTCAGTGACTTACCAGCCCTGACATATATATCTACTTTTCACCTTTGTGGTTGTTGGAATGCGAGGCGCCTCGATTATAGGTCTGTAAGGACCGGGAAACGTGTGTTCAGGAATAAATAATCCTCAAACGTAAGAGAGGACCGACCCTGAAGCATCCAGGGGTTACCCAGAGTGTGTAGTCCTGAGGCATTTGCTAGAATGTCTCGAAGCGGAGAGAAGCTTGCCCCTTGCCTCGACTCATGTCGGAAATCCAATTTCCAATACGAGATAACGGATTCGATTGTAACTTATATATGGCGACATAGTGGCATGGGACGCTCATGTCGCCTATGATTGATATTTATGATGCTATTCGCTTTTGAAACATATATGCACTAGTAATAATATCAATTGATTTTGCTTTATACGTATCAAGCATATTTGGCCATTATAAGGTAAAACTCTATCCTCCGGCTTGCGTTGCATTGTATGATGGGACCTGAGTCTTATAATGGCTTCATTCTTTTTAAAAGAATTGCGTTGTTTTAAAAGAATTTACTTTGTCTTAAATGCACTAGCAATCACTGGAGTAAAACCGTTCCGCGAAAGTGGCATGGTCCTATGATTTGCTTATTACTGTTGTTTGACTGTTAAATAGATTCCTCATACCAGTCCCCATGACTGACTCGTTGTTTGTTTCACTTTGCAAACGCGGGTGCCCTTATTTTCACACGGGCAGCCTAGTTCACAGGTGATAGGTTCTTTTTGGCTCTGCACTGTTGCATAGAGTGCATTTTGGCTCATGGCGAGGCTGACTTCACAGAGATGACTTTGACTTTTTCCGCCATTATTGTACTTATATTATGATCCCGCCACTGGCGATGCAGACTGATTTACTTTCAGCACTTCTTATTGTATGTATATGTACCGCCTTCGGCGATGTAGACTGATACCCTAATTATGTCTCACTGCATGTATGTATTCCGCCTCTGGCGATGATGACTGATCACTTCCCTTTTATTTACTAAGTTATATCCTACGCTATGCTATTCTGATGTTATTACATGTTGTGATTCCGCTGTCATATCCATGTAAAATTATTCTATTTATTGTTTCTGCTATTATCTGTACTCTGCTATGATGATTAATGTGTTATATTCCAATGATTATCCTTAATACCGCCCCTCGGATTTTGGGATCGTCACAGCTGCCTTCATTTGTTACCGAACGATCTCGATATAATCCGAGGTCTCTCTTATCATTTCTGGTCCAAGTACCAACTTATCTCCAGTTTCTAACCAACATGCTAGAGAATTGCACGGTCTTCCATACAACGCATCGTATGTTGCCATCCCAATGCTCACTGGTAGCTATTGTTATAAGCAAACTGAACCAGATGTAGATGGTCTTTCCATGATCCTCCGAAGTCTAACACACAAGCCCTCAGGAGATCTTCTAAGACTTGATTGACTCTCTCAGTCTGACCAACAGTTTGAGGATGATAAGCCATACTCAAGCACAACTCGGTTCCCAAAGCCTCTTGCAAACTCCTCCAAAATCCGCTAGTGGACAACGGATCTCGATCATTCACTATACTCTTTGGAACACCATGGAATTGAACTATCCATTTCACATAAAGTTCAGCCAGTTTCGACGCCGCCCTAGTCGACTTGACAGGAATGAATCTTGCACTTTTGGTTAAGCGATCTACAATGACCCAAATCCCTTTGTTTCCTGTCCTGGTTTTAGGTAATCCATCAATATCTACTCCCACTTCCACGTAGGAACCTCTAATGGCTGAAGCAAACCACTCGGCTTCTTCTGTTCAACCTTCACCAATTAACAGTTCATACACTTGGAAATGAACTTTCCAATATCTCGCTTCATCCCCTCTTAGTAGTAGACTCGCTTCATGTCCTGATACATCTTATTACCACCGGAATGAATTGTCAACTTCGAGTGATGACATTCTCTTAGAACCTCATCTATCAATCTGTCAATATCAGGAACAACTAATCGCCCTTGCTTTCGAAGCCAACCTTCTCGATCGATTTCGAACTCTTTATCCTCTAGTTCCAATCCCTGGATTAACTCGACAAGCTTCACATCTCGCTTTCGGCTCTCGCAAATCCTTTCGATAAGGGTAGGTCTTATCGATAAGCTTGCCAACATTTCAGGTTCCAACTCGCATCGTGGCCTGAAATCGAACCTTGCCAAATACTCGAGGCTCTTCCATTCTGAAAACATCACTCCCAAACTTGCGTGTCTTCGACTCAACGCATTTGCAACTGCATTACCTTTTCCAAGAGTATAGGCTATACCAAAATCATATGATGCCAGAAACTCCAACCATCGTTGCTGCCGAAGATTCAAATTCATTTGGGAGAAAAGATACTTCAACGACTTGTGGTCCATAAACAACTTGAACCTCACTCCCGATAGGTAATGTCTCCACATCTTCAGTGCAAACACAATCGCTACCAACTCTAAATCATGAGTTGGATATTTCTTTTCATGCGGCTTTACCTGTCAACTCGCGTAAGCCATTACCTTATCCTTTTGCATCAGCACTGCTCCAAGACCAGTACCACCTGCATCGGTATACACCACCATCTCTTCATTGCAATTTAGAATGGTCAACACAGGAGCACTCGTTAGTCTCTCTTTCAGGATTCTGAATGCTTGTTCACACTTCACATCCCATCTGAACACTTGGTTCTTCTTCGTCAATCCTGTCAACGGTGCAGCTATCTTGGGGAAATCCTTGATAAACCGTCGATAATAACCAGCCAACCCAAGGAAACTTCTCATATCTGTCGCATTCTTAGGTCTGTACCAGTCCTGGATTGTTGCCACTTTAGCGGGGTCAAATGCTATCCCACTACCGGAGACTACATGACCTAAGAATCTCACTTCACTCTTCCAGAAGTGACACTTTGAAAACTTGGCTCTCAGCTTATGTTTTCTTAAGATTTCCAACATGATCCTCAAGTGCGTCTTGTACTCTTCCTTATTCCGTGAATAGATCAAAATGTCATCCACGAACACAAGTACGAACTTATTCATCTGATATCTGAATACCCTATTCATAAGATCCAAAAAATACGCTGGCGCGTTAGTCAACCCGAATGGCATCACCAACCATTCAGAGAACCCGGACGGTGTCCTAAAAGCAGTCTTTGGCACACTTTCCTTAGTCACCCTCAACTAATGAAATCCCATTGCCAGATCCATCTGAGAAAACACTTTGGCTTCGTGAAGCTGATCGAACAAGTCATCAATCTTTGGCAACGGATACTTGTTCCTCTTAGTCACCTTATTCAGCTCACGATATTCTATACACAACCTTAACGAGCCATCTGCCTTGGTTGCAAACACGACCGGTGCACCCCATTCGAATACACTCCTCCGAATGAATCCTTTTCCCAAAAGGTCACGAACTTGCACCTCCAACTCTCGTTGTTCCTTAGACGCCATCCGCCTAAGAGGCATGACTATTGGTCTAGCACCCACGACCAAATCAATCCTAAACTCGATCTCATGATGTGGCGGCAACCCTTTGACCTCGTCAAAGACATCCTCATACTCATTAGCGATCAGCATAGATGACAGGTCTTCTTATGGAATCACAAGCGAATATAGATAGTTAGCGAAGACACCCTCTTCGTGCTTACATTTTATCAACACCTTTCGCCCTTCCACATCCCCGACACTCACCTCTAGCTTCTCACAATTAACCTTTGTCGCATACCTATTGAGCCAATCCATGCCCAAGATGATCCCAAACCTAGCGAAGTTAAGAACAAAGCAATCACACACAAAAGAGCAACCATGACTCGATAATACTAGACCATGGCACGACATGCACAAATTGGACGAACCCCCAACTGGATTAGTTACGATCAATGGTCTATCACAAATCTCGGGTTCCAAACCCAAGCGATACACAAGCTCATTGCAAATGAATGAATGCAATGCTCCAGTATCAAACAAAACTCGAACTGAAACACCATGAACAGAAAGAGTACCTTGCACCATGACACCCTTTCCCTTCTCCTCTGCGGTAGGGGCTCTCAAAGAAGATGGCACTGCCCCTAAAGTATAAGCCTTATCCACTTGCTTCCCTTGAGCTGATTCTGGACAATCTTTCTTCTCATGTCCCGGCCTCCCACACTTGAAGCACTTCTTTTCAGCTTTATGATTCTTGCATTCACTAGCAAAATGGCCCTTCTGCCAGCAATTGAAGCAAGTCACTTCTCCCTTCCGCTTCTTCTGGCCATCCTTTCCTTTTTGTTGTTGCTGCTTTCTCTTCTTATTATTACCACCCTGTTGTGGCTTCTGTTCTTCCTTAGCTGCAACAATAGACACCTTCTTAGGAAACAGACTTCGTGCCTCAAAGCCTTCTTGACGACCTTCTCAAAGCTATCATCGAGATGATCCACAAGCTGATTCCCAAGATATTCATTCAACTCTAAGACAAACTTCTCGTTCTTTTGATAAGGAGTATCCACATATGAACGAGCATACTTCGACAAGGCCTCAAAGTCAGAAATATAGTCAAGAACTGGGCGACCACTCTGTTTAAGCTCCACGAATCTCTTAAACAGAATAGACTTCTGCACGGTGGAGATAAATTTTGCTTCAAACTTAGCTTGGAACAATTTCCATGAAATATTCTCTTCAGGGGTCTTAAGTGTGACAGAGTTCCACCAGTCCATTGCTCTGCTTACCAACTGCCATGATGCAAGTTTCCTTTTCGTTGCATCATCAATGCTCAAGTCCTTGAAGATTCGAACACAAGTATCCATCCACCTCTGGACTTCTTCAACCGGTTTAGTGCCCTTGAATTATTTTCCCCCCAATGAGGAAAAGTCTTTGCATAGCTTTGCAAATTCTACAGCTCTAGGCACCAGAACTTCAACATCAACCGTAGCTTCTACTGGAGCAGGGATCCTTCGAAGGCATGCTTCAATCATAGCTTCAAACATGGTCGGGTAATCAGGTGCCCTGCCATTACCCCTCTAGGCACAACTTCTTCCCTAGCAGAATGTCTCGTATAGCGTCGACTCATTCTAAATCTGCAAATTAGAATGATTAGCCACTTTCAAGAAAAAACTGCTAAAGGAAGTACAAACGCTACTACTATATATGCTAGTAGTAAGAATCCAACTGAAATCTACAAATATATCTCTCATACATAATTACGTCTTAGAACTTTGGCCACAATTGTCGACCAGAGCTCTGATACCAAATGTAACGACCGCCCACAACCCCCGCACTATACAAGAGGAATAATGCGCTGAAAGGTGTGCCAGGCAGCTATGGGCGATCGTCAAGGTATGATACATAAGCGGAACCTGTCGTGAACTTACAGCGCAAGGATAAAATATAATAGAACATATACAACAGGTAGTGATAGTAAAGCAGAAAACACTAAACTTTCATGATAACTAGAAAGTATTTCCCATACACGTGGATAACAACAATAGTGTTTGTACAATTTGCCTCACTACAACACTCAGAGAAATAGAAAATAGCATAAACAAATACTAGATAGTAGTAAAACTGGTACGTGAGCCTCCTGCTCGCCACGATCAGCATCGTCGTTCTCACTAAAGCATCACTTGTCACCTACTACTCAGTCTTCCCATCCACATCCGGATGAATAGCCCAAGGTAATAAGAGGAAACATAAAACCTTGAGTCAGACAACAGTTTTAGTGAGCGATAAAACAGCTAACAAGCTTCATCAATAAAGTATATGAGAACAGGTAAATAAACAACTAATCTACCCAGCTCTAGAGAAGAACATACACCTGCCTTCCACACAATACGACAGTGATAGGCTTTACGATCCATACATCCAAAGGAATAACAATTCAGCCATGATAACCAGAACGATCATTCACACATAGCAATAACAACTCAGCCATTATTACGACAAACATTCAAACATTCATGACTGACTCTGGCTATCACCGGCAACCTTGCCTTGGAACCCTCGTTATCATATTACTGGCTAACAACTTGCCGTCAATTGTCAAGGACCACACACTATGCCCCGGTTCTAGCAAGACCTAATGTTATACACAACACGTGTTTAGGCCATACACGACGCCCATGGCACTCGACCTACAATTGGTCTTCAATTGTACCCATGCTTTGAGTCCGCTAAAACCTACGACAACGGAAATTCTTCGGCCTTCTTATTTCTAGTCGTTATCAATCACAACTATTCATTTGCTCAGAACACTTTAGAGCAATTACTTCACACGAACTCAATACATCCTTAAGTCGTCCTTTTATATTAACTCAATACATCCTTGAGTCATTCCCATATTCGTTGTTCTACACCGATCAACGAACACCTTCAACACTTCAAATACTCCCCCTTGAAGTCTCCTTGAAGTCAGACATCATTAGAAATGTCCGACCAGAAATGCCAACCGGACTCATTTCGGACCAACCAGACCCATTTTGGACCGACCAGGCCTATGACAACCCCAATTTCGATGGACCGATTTTTTTTTTTCAAAATTATAATCGATCGAAACTCAGATTGGTTTGCTCTAGTATCCTGCAGAAAAGATAGAGACAAAAAACATGTCAGAGCTCAGGAATTATCTCACAGCGGAATGGATAAAATATAATGTAATCAAAATATAACCTTACGTATTAATAATACAGCATAACCAGTATCCAAGGCTATCATGTCCCTGCCATAAATCTAACCTGCAATTATGTTATGAGGAGGGGGTTAGAACACAAGTTCCGGTGACTGGATTTAAACAATACGCTTTGGATAATCCTACATATATCGTTCAATCATATTTTCTTATTTATTAGGTTACTTGGGTTATCAGCACTCAAGGCTTACACGCACGTTGTACCCATTTACTGTTGCGACCCGAACTTCCCCGTGAAGGAAAGAACGAATTGCTTTGAGAACACGACAAATCAGAACACAGACAGAAGAACATTTCATTGCTTATTACAACAATTCCATCAGAATACAAGAATATTACAGAGTATGAATGAATAAAATACATTTGATAAATATCAGAGATTACAATACATTACTGCAGCGGAAAATAATACAAAACACAACTGAAGGAGATATACGGATACAGAGCTTTCCGAATATCATTCCAGCTGTAAACCATGATCCTAAGAATATAAATCTGCAAAACAAAACTACTAGCTGCCCGTGTGGAAAATAGGGGCACCCAGAGTTTAGGTTAAAACAATAAACTCCAGGTCAGTCATGTGACTGGTGTGAGAACTAAAACAGTTATTAAATCTTTACTTTAAAAACAAAGTAAATCAAGGGACCATGCCGTATAACACGGAACGGGTTTCCTCCCAAGAATACTAGTGCATAAAACAAACAACGTAATGCTTTTTGAAAAAATGAAGCTATTATAAGACTCAGGTCCCATCACACAATGCAACGCAAGCTGGAGGGTAAAGTTTTACCTTATAATAGCCAAACATGCTTGGTACGTTTAAAACAAATCATTTTGATACTATTATAAATGTAAAGTGTATGAAAACAACTTCAAATATAAATGTATCAATCATAGACGACATAGTGCCCCATCCCACTATGTCGCCATACTAGGCTCTACAAATAAAACCGAATGTCACGTATTGGAAATTGGATTTCCGTCATGAGTCGAGGCCAGGGATGGCTACTCACCGATTCGAGACACTCTAGAAAATGTCTTAGGATCACCCGCAGTAGACCCTTGGAACTTCAGGGCCGGTCCTCTTTTACGTTTGAGGATTGGTTATTCTTGAATACATGTTTCCCGGTCCTATCGGACCTATCCATCGGCTCCAAAGAGACCGATATACCCAAGGCACCTCGCAATCCAACATCCATAAAGGTAAAAATATAAAATGTCAGGCCTTGATAAAACAGTGACACCACCTATAGCTAGAAAGAAACGTCGTGCACTCCTTGCACTCATGATCCCGTTTTTAACTCATACCGAGGTGTGAGGCTCGCGAATTAACGTTATACACAAAGCTACGCTGTATTAAAGTCGTGCTTTGATCATCAACCACAAGACTCTGCTTTTCGACAAAAGCCTTGATCACTGCATCTCAGCATGCCACACAGGCAATTCAAGCCATGCAACTGATATCTATCGATATATAACCTCTGAGCTCGTACGTCTCAGAGAAGGGCGTTAAGAAAGAGAATAAATTCTCCGCCGCCAAACAGATATATATTTAATAGAAATCAATCAGCATAGAATAAAATCCAATGTCAGACACACAATCCATTTATAAGTCCGTTCTGGGTCTGAACAAAACCGAAGGCACCTTATTCCTCCCCCATATGTCCAATACAGGGGACAGGTCCTCGCATATCCGTCGATCTCCAAGTACGCCTGGATGATCACCACTTATTACCTCGACTTGGGTGTATAACCCAATCAAGACATCAGTAATCATCCAAACGATGTGAAGACCTCCGGTCTTCAACCACCATCTTCATCGTCGACTTATCGTCAAATCAGTTATTCAGAATGGGTATGAACCCGGCCTTTCCGAATAACTCGTGTATATAATAAACATATGCTATAAAAACACAACATATGCCTCATTCCAATTCTGAATACTCTTTTATTCAAATATTCACATTCTTTGGGAAAGGTTCCCATTAATTTTATCAAAGATAAATTCTTTAAAATTTATTCTTTAATCTTCCTTTGGATATCATTTCAATCTAATTAAAGATGCATTAAAACTCCACTTGGTTTTAATCTTCCCAAAAATCAATATTAACGATTGTTTAACTTGGGAAATCATATCCTGTCTTTAACTGGATTAAAGAACCAATGTCATTTAAAACACGGTTTATGATAAACTCAAAATCACATTCCATTCCATCAGCCTTTAACCGTAAATTAGCAAGTGAACAATTCCTTTAGTATTAACCCCGAAGGCCGAAACCAACATCAGATCAATACCCAGGAAACCATTCAATTTAACTAATCTCCAGTTCGTTTCTGATTTTCTTAACTCCATTGGGTCTAAGAACAGTATTATTAAAGATGCCATTCACGATAACTCAAAATCTTATTCCTTTGTTAATCGGGTTAAAGAACAAGTGTTATTTAAAACACCGTTCACGATAAACCCAAAGACCAATTTCAATTCAATTCCAATTAAATATTAATTAATTGGTATACTTCATTAAATTTAAATAAAAAGATTTAATTTTTTCTAAACTGGGTTCAAGAATAGTGTTGATGAAGACACCATTCACGACAAACCCAAAATCCCATCAGTCTCTAACCGTAAATTAGTAAGAGAACAATACCCTAAGTATTAACCCCGAAGGCCGAAACCAACATTAGATCAATACCCGGGAAACCATTCAACTTAGCTAATCTCTAGTCAGATTCTAATTTTCTTAATTCTATTGGGTTTAAGGACAGTATTATTAAAGATACCATTCACGACAACCCAAAATCCAATTTGATATTAAATACAAGGCTCTAAATAGAAAATATATCGGCTTGTATTCAATATCAAATTCTGAAACCAACAAATATCGTATTGGAATAACAATATATATATCTTCCAAATTTTTCCACAATATCCGTATAATCACGAAATTCAATATCGAAATATTCCGAAGATAATTTCGACTCCAATCCCTTCCAATTCATATATTGGAAATTCTGATTATTTTTAAAACCATTTCAAACCCAATTTATTTATTTCTAAAAGTAAATAAAATATTTTTCTAGTTCATTTTGCTGAAAATATATTTTTATCTTTTCAAATATGGAATTTTCATCCCAATTCTTTCCAAATCATTTATTATGATTTTACATAAATTTTTGATATTTTTAATGATTTTATCAAGGCCCGTATAGTCGATTTCCATAAACGGCCATCGAACTGCACTTACAATGACCTTTTCTAAATTTGATTTGGACATGATTCCAAATCCAACCGTTAGATTTCAAATCTCTAATATTCGTTAGAAAGCTCTTTTCGATACGAACCCAACGGTTCTGGTTTTAGGAGAATCCGACGGTCGGATCTCCCGTAATGTCCGTTCGAAGTCAACGGTCGAAATTCGCGAACTGCCGTGGCGCGGCGCGTTCTATTCAGGCCATTATATATATATATATATATATATATATATAATATTAAATATATTTCATCGATTTCCATTTAAAACGTATTTTATAAATCGTTTTAAATTTGTTTTCAAAACGATTTCAACTTCATATTCAGTTTCTAATCAAAATTGGATATTCCATATCATCGATATATAAATGATAGTATTTTCAAAACATTATATTTTGAAATCTCTTCCTTTTCGATATTCATTATAAAAATGAATAAAATCGATATATCAATCGTTCACGTCAAAATGGCGTTGATCTAATCAACACGGCTTTATATATTTAAATATTTTCGTGTCCATCCCAAATTGGACATCAAAATCAAATTTTGATCTTTTACTGCATATTATTTTAAAATATTCGTCATTTTAAAATAATCGTTATTTCAAAATATTCATTCTTTCTGAACTGGAATCAGACACAGTCAATTACCATATAATGTGATTATATGGATTTCATATAGCACATGTACACAACAACAATCAAACACAGTCAACCATCATCCAAAGTGCATTCTACACTACATAAGCATCAAATATAAATATTCAATGCTTACAACGGCCTGTCAATCTATCGATTGACATACAACTAAATATTGGGATTAATGTATGTCCTATATCATCCCAATACCCATGTGGGGTTTCAATCAACAAATACAGATTTATTTGTGCAGTTGGGCGATGTGCAAAATTTATCGTCCCAATCAATTTCATTCAAAGGTGTGTACATAAACAAATCGTCCGATTTGTTTATAAATATTTATTTTATTCATATACATGTTTAAAAATTATATTTTTAACCATAAAATATTTTATTCCATTCCACATCACATAATCGACTTTCACAACATAATCAAACAAACAAACAAGTCGTTCATGGTCTGTGGATGACGGGTGTCGGGTACTGCTAAGCACCATCTGCATCCAAGTATATATTTCAAACTAGAAAATAAAATTAAAGTGAGGAGTTCTCACCTTTGGGTTCCACTCCGCCGTGCTTTGATTGTCGATCTATGTAGTATACCTACGTTAAAAATCATATTTTTAACCAATCAATAGTTATTTCTTTGTATGATTATTTTATAAATAACATACATAGGCTAAAAATTATATTTTTATCTTTCTAAATATAATTTCATATTTTTATTACAACACTACATAGATAAAAATCACATTTTTATATCGCTACTATATAGATAAAAATTGAAATATAAAAAAGATCACATTTTTATATTGCTATTCAAACGATAAAAATCATATTTTTGCTTTGCTACATCTACGATAAAAATCACATTTTTATATCGTCATTTCATATATAAAAATCGTATTTTTATTACCTCTATAATATAAAAATCATTTTTTTATTATCTCTATAATGTAAAAATCACATTTTTATATGATAAAAAAAATCGAATATTTCTTCAAATTAACACAAAAAAAACCCTACTTTTACTCCTAACAACTAATTACCTTAATCAAACAAGAACAAAAATAAATAAAAGAAAAAATTAAAACTTATATTCGTTGTTTTGGTCGAAGGGGGACCCACGGCGCCGGAGCTGGGATCTGTAGTGGCGGCACCGGGCTAAGAGGGTGGCATTGGTCGTGGTGTGTGGCGCCAGGGGCTGCGCGAAGCGGTATTGGGCTGTGGAGGGGGTTTATACGCAGCTTTCAGAAGGAGAGGGAGGAGAGAGAAGCGCGAGGAGGGGGCATCATCGAGGGTGGGGCGCCGACGTTGGGGGGGCCACGGCATTGACTGGAGCGGGGGAAAAGGGTGAAGGCGGATCTGGGAATTGGGGTCCTTTTTCTTGAATGAGAAAATGAGGAGGGGGTTAAGGGGAAGAAAGGGGATATTATATATTTTATATTAATATTTTATTTATTTTTCTTTCGAAAAGTTATCTTTTCTATACGAACACCATATCGAACCCAACGATTGTCGCCCCTAGCTAATTACCCCCATTCCGAACACAATGGGATATGTCTCGTAAGCCAGTTCGGCTGTTTCGATCAGTTTTCGCTAAAATCAAAATATAAATCAATATATTGAATTTGAACGCATATTTCTGTTTACCGAGGCCACATACGGACTCTAAAAATTCCCAAAAATATTTTCTAGCTTCGTATTGATGATATGGTTCTAACAAAACTAATTTCGTCAAATTTGAAGACCGTTTGAAAAATGGCCATTTTCTGGTCGATCCAAATTGACTAAAGTGAAAATTAGGCTCACATCCTTAAAAATAAACTTTATTAAGCTCACATCCTCCCCTATTGAAACTTATAAATTTCATCCCTATTTTTAAAATAGCTGCTTATTTTTTACTGAGTTGCCCTTTTTTTATATAACGCCTTAATTAACGGATTATATCCGATATTTTATTTTCGTCGTTTAATTTTTTTAATTCCTTAATTAACGGATCACATCCGATATTTTTTATTCGTGATTTACTTTTTTCTTAAACATTATTTTTCATGTTAATGGCGGCGGCAGCATCTTCTTAAAATTTTGAACTTCGATTTCTCTCCATATAAAAGTGAAATTAGGCTGCGATTTTTCCAGTGATCAGTTTGATTGAACTATTGCTTACATAATGGATGCATCTTCCTTCAGGTAAAATATACCTTTTGTTTTATTTATTTATTTTCTATACTGATTTCACTTATTCAATCGACTTTTGTTGATCCACTATTATGAATTAATGGAATTGTCTATTTCTATTGATGGATAATTTAATTATTTCATAAAGTTTCATTTTTGTTTCAGTCTGTACAGCATATAGTGTGAATATTTGCATATTAAGTTGCAAGTATTGTTATAATACGTTTGTTTGGATGTATTCAGAAAAGTTGCGTATAAGTATGCAAATATTTTGTATATATGCATACAAGTATACTGAAATGTTGTTTGTCTTCGTGCGTGCTGACTAGTTGCATACTTCTATGCCTATATTTTTAATATTTGCATAGTACTTGTGTTATGGATTTATTTTTAAATATAATATGTGCAAATATTTTAATCTTTTGCATGTAAGTATGCAGATATTTCTGTTATTCGCGTGTATGTATGCATCTAGTTATACTTCACTGAATATGTTTTTGTACTTTTATTTCATTTGCAGATTAAGCTGATTTATTTTTATTTTTTTATTTTTCAAGCAGTGGTCCTGCAAATGTTTGTGTGTTGGTGCTGCTGAAGTATGGCAATGACAGTTGTTCAATTTCTGCATAGATATATTAATATATGCTCAATCTGAGCATAAACGTATGAAATTAGTGTTAGAACACTAGGGTTAAGCATTTATTCAGAAAAGTTGAGTACAAGTGTGCATATATTCACATATATGCATACAAATATGCATATATTTTAAAATTAGGCTCACATACTGTTAAGAAGTTGCATACAAATGTGCATATATTCTTAATATGTTCATATCTGTATGCATCTTTTTATCATACATGCAGGAAAACAGATATTTTAAAAATATATTCATATACGTATGCATATATATAGAAAACTTGAATATAAATATGCAGAATTATTGTTATTTTGCTGAGTTGTACGTATGTATTTATATTAATCTGAAGCTGTTTATGTAATTCGATTATTGCACATTAGGCTTATTAACGGTGATTTTTTTTTATAACAGTTCTCCTCCAAAAGGTAGAAGAATGCTTGGTCCTCCATTTTCTTTCAAAAGATTGAAATCTGCAGTTGATTGTACAAAGACTACTAGATGTTGTTTGTGCAATAAGCTGGGTCTTACCTAAAGAGCTTGTTCTTAAAAAGACCATTAGATCTGCTTTGTTTTTTTTATTTTATTTTTAAGACACTTGGTTTTAGTGTTTACTTTTACCATTTGTTGTAAATGTTTATGTGATGTAATAAAATCAGTTCAGTATTTTGTTGTAAATTTGTTTTTGATTTCCAGTTTTTGTTTTAATCTGAAATGTATTTAAATATTCGTTATATTTGAATAAATGTATGCAGTATTTTTGAACATTCCTTTACCTCATTTGTAAAAAAAAAAAAAAAAAAAAAAAAAAAAAAAAAAAATAGGCATGTCTATACTGCAAAAAACAAGAAGTAGTACCTGCAAACAATTAAATTGTAAATTCACTTATTAGCACACTACTGTTAATCATTTGCTGCATATAAGTGTGCAAATATTTTGAATATTTTCATGCAAATGTTCAAAAGTTCTGGTAATTCGTATACTCTCATTTAAACTTCAATTAATTTATCTTCTGTGCATGTTGTATTTTTGTGTTACATCTTACTATGCATCATTTATCATCTTCATTTTTCTCTGCAAATGTTTTGAACTTTTTGATCGTGTAGTTAGTATTAATATTAATATTGGCAGCAGTTTCTTCTTAACCACTTGTGCAAGTTTATGTAGTAATGTATGCAATTAATCCACATAAATACATAAATGTATGCAACTATGGAAATTATATGTACGCAATTAGTATTTGTATTGTTTGCATATTCGTATGCAAGTAATAATAATATTTTCATGTAAGTATTCTAGTATTTAACTTCTGCAATTCAAATTTTAAAAATATTTGCATACATTGATGCTAATATTTTGAATAACTGCATACCAGTAAGTAAAAATTTCAGATTATCATATAGAAACAAAATAACTTGAAACCCTACATAATATTCCCCAGTGATTCATTATTGAAAATAATAATCAACAGTCAATAGTTTGAAAACAAAATACCAGTAAAAATATTCATAATAATTCATGTAATAAATGCACATAATCATGCAACTTTTATTACAAAATTTATTTGTTTATGCAAGAATTTAAACTTTTCTAAATAAATAATTGCACACTTTTACACAACATTTCTAATTATCTACATACAAATATGCAACTATCTCCTGACATTTGCAAACTAGAAATGATTTATTGCAAACAAGTACGCTTATATTCTTAATATTTGCTTATTAAGATTTTTTTTTGTGATTGTATGTAATCAATTCAATAAAGTCATTTCTGTATTATTTGTAAACATTTTTGTATTTCTATACACTCTGTTCATATTTTATAGTACCTTTGTGTGATATCTACGTGGAAGCTTTTCATCTTATATGTATGAAACTATTCGTAAATAGTTGACTAAATTTATGCAGTAATTCTGAATAGTTTTATACATCAGCTGTAAAACTTTTTTTTAATTATTCATAATACTTGTATACAATAATTCAAATTACCTGCATACACGTATACAATTATTCTATAAATATGCATATTAACATTCAACTATTTGATCATTGTTGCATATAAGTGCGCAAATATTCCTACTATTTGCAATTTTTCATAATATATGCGTATAACTCTGCTAATATTTGAAATAAATATACCAAAGTAATCAACATTTCACAATATCATGTAAAATCAAATTAACTACATTCAGTACAAAATTTTCCATCATAAATTTGTTTTCCAAAGTGGTCACCAAGCGGCTGTAGCTACTAAACAAACAAACCACTACATATATTTGCCAAAATTCCAAATAAACCAAACTTTGCAATATTTCTTTTTAAATCACGTGAAGAAGTCGATGGTTGTTCAATTGTAACTAGACAGAATTCTCCTACACACTGTCATCTTCACCATCTTCTTCAACATTTGGTCTCTGCACAAAAATGGTAGAATACTTTTTACGTAACCATGACTAAATGCATACAATTACAGAATTTTCAGTTGAAATTTGCACTCGTGTATGCTATAATTCAAAAAATTGCATACTATCGTGCTAGTATTCAAAAACTTACAGAACTTTCAGTTCATATTTGCACTCTAGTAACGATTTTTTTTTGTGAAATTCAACTTTTTTAACCCACAGCTGTATTAATATTTGCATAAAATCTTTTAATCAATCATCAAATCCATATTTACACATATTTTAATATATATTACGTGCAGATTATCAGTTATTGCAAATAAAATAAGTGGATCAACAGCTTACCTTCGTTCTCGCCATTTCTTTGAAAATCCGATCAAATCGGCAAAGACTTTGGTTGTTTTGGTTTGATCGATTTTAAAATTTTGATAATCGCCTGTGCGATTTTAATTTTCTTCCATGAAAGACTGCGCTAATTAAGCGATGAACGGAGGGTTTTTAGGGTTTAAAGGACAATGCGTAATTTTAATTGCAGCATTTCAAAACTAGGGATGTATTTTATATTCTTTTTATCACCGGGTTTTTTTATATTTTGAAACTTAATAGGGACCTGTAAAAAATGCACCCTTGACTAAAACTATCAAAATACGTTTTCCTTTGCCACGCTCACATATTGGTTTCGAAAATTACGAATTTTGGAATCTAGCAATAACTTGACATCCCGGATCCAACAAAAGTGGTTTCGTCGAAAATGGAGGTCGTTTGCAAAATTTGTATTTTTAAGGGCTATATTTTCATAGCGACTATTCTGAATTTTCAACTGGACATAACTTTTTATTCCGCTACGAAATTTCAATTTTTGGGATTCGTTGGAAAGATATTTTCAATTAGATTCTAATATTTTTAGTTTCGCTAAAATTCGGTTTATTTTGAATCCTGTACATTCATTTGAAATTTGAAATCGAATTTTCAAACTACCACGCCATTTTCAATTCCTTTTATAATATAAAATAAATATTTATATTCTAACGTCAATTCAAATAAATATATACGTTCTAATTCTATTCAAAATAAATTTCTAGTCGTAATTATTTAAAATAAATCTTTTTAAATATTCAAAATTCATTAAAATTTCCAAAATAAAAAATTTAAATTGGTTCGGATTTTCCGGGTTATTACAATCTCCCCCACTTAAAATCTTTTCGTCCCTGAAAAGGAACGGAGCTGGAAGTTGTTTTACTAATCAACTCAACTTTCATTATTTTCATTATGGCTTAAGTTCTTCAACTTTTCAAATTTTTCAAAAATTTGGCTAACACCCTAAATTTTCGAAAAAATTCGCCATAACCTCCCTTGTACGCGAGCACTGGGAAAATCCCAAAATCGCCATACAGGCCTCTCCAATCCAAAAAGAAAAAGAATCAGCCAAGCGGCTAGCTAGTCGGCTCATAAAATCATCCAAAAACCCAAGAAATACAATAAATATGTACCTATTTGTCGGGCAAACAATTTTATTCCTCTGCTCTAGCCTCTTTGCAATGACATGTTCACACATATATATGTACATGCATGCAATTCCAAACAATTTTCAATACAGTTCAATATTTGGTTCAATTTGGTTATATGCACCGTTCTTTCACATAATGGTTTTATTAGATAACAAAGAATCATACAACACAATCAACAATCAGCAATCAATTAGTTGATTAATGTTTCAAATTCATAATTTTACTATATATACAAAAAATAAAATCATGTTTATGATGCCAATTCACAACAATAAACCCCATCTTGTTTTGGTTCTCACACCAGTCAATTGGAAATATACAGAAATCCCACTTTCGAAACTCGAATATAAATGCTGATGATTCTATAGCGATCATCAGAACCATCTCAGGGCGACTAGAGTGTGATTCTGTATCTATCCAATATATTAAAACTTCGAATACATGTTTGCAATGCGTATATGCAGAATCTTTATATATTGGATTGTCCAAATTCAATACAAATAAAATATTCCAATACGTTAAATAAAGTTTAAATTTTCAAAACAAAATTTTGTTTTCATTTTTAAAAATATACTCTTCACACTCGTTCTAGGATATTACTGATCCCATCTCTAATGAGTCATTCTAATTAGATATTACTAATCCAATCGCTGATGAATTCTTTCGTTCGGTTCTAAAGTGTCGTGTTCTCGAGCTCTATAAATCAAAGCTCTGGTGCTAAATTTTGCGACCCGAACTTCCCCGTGAAGGAAAGAACGAATTGCTTTGAGAACACGACAAATCAGAACACAGACAGAAGAACATTTCATTGCTTGCTACAACAATTCCATCAAAATACAAGAATATTACAGAGTATGAATGAATAAAATACATTCGATAAATATTAGAGATTACAATACATTACTACAACGGAAAATAATACAAAACACAACTGAAGGAGATATACGGATACAGAGCTTTCCGAATATCATTCCAACTGTAAACCAGGATCCTGTGAATATAAATCTGCAAAACCAAAACTACTAGCTGCTCGTATGGAAAATAGGGGCACCCAGAGTTTAGGTTAAAACAATAAACTCCAGGTCAGTCATGTGACTGGTGTGAAAACTAAAACAGTTATTAAATCTTTACTTTAAAAACAAAGTAAATCAAGGGACCATGCCGTATAACACGGAACGAGTTTCCTCCCAAGAATACTAGTGCATAAAACAAACAACGCAATGCTTTTTGGAAAAATGAAGCTATTATAAGACTCAGGTCCCATCACACAATGCAACGCAAGCCGGAGGATAGAGTTTTACCTTATAATAGCCAAATATGCTTAGTACGTTTAAAACAAATCATTTTGATACTATTATAAATGTAAAGTGTATGAAAACAACTTCAAATATAAATGTATCAATCATAGACGGCATAGAGCCCCATCCCACTATGTCGCCATACTAGGCTCTACAAATAAAACCGAATGTCACGTATTGGAAATTGGATTTCCGTCATGAGTCGAGGCCAGGGACGGCTCCTCACCGATTCGAGACACTCTAGCAAATGTCTTAGGATCTCCCGCAGTAGACCCTTGGATCTTCAGGGCCGGTCCTCTCTTATGTTTGAGGATTGGTTATTCCTGAACACATGTTTCCCGGTCCTATCAGACCTATCCATCGGCTCCGAAGAGACCGATATAAACGAGGTGCCTCGCAATCCAACATCCACAAAGGTAAAAATATAAAATGTCTGGCCTTGATAAAACACTGACACCACCTATAGCTAGAAAAAATGTCATGCACTCCCTGCAGTCACGATCCCGTTTTTAACTCATACCGAGGTGTAAGGCTCGCGAATTAACGCTATACACAAAGCTATGCTGTATTAAAGCCGTGCTTTGATCATCAACCACAAGACTCTGCTTTTCAACAAAAGCCTTGATCACTGCATCTCAGCATGCCACACAGGCAATTCATGCCATGCGACTGATACCTATCGATATATAACCTCTGAGCTCGTACGTCTCACAGAAGGGCGTTAAGCAAGAGAATAAATTCTCCTCCACTAAACAGATATATATTTAATAGAAATCAATCAGCACAGAATAAAATCCAATGTCAGACACACAATCCATTTATAAGTCCGTTCTGGGTCTGAACGAAACCGAAGGCACCTTATTCCTCCCCCATATGTCCAATACAGAGGAGAGGTCCTCGCATACCCGTCGATCTCCAAGTACGCCTGGATGATCACCACTTATTACCTCGACTTGGGTGTACAGCCCAATCAAGACATCAGTAATCATCCAAACGATGTGAAGACCTCCGGTCTTCAACCACCATCTTCATCGTCGACTTATCGTCGAATTAGTTATTCAGAATGGGTATAAACCCGGCCATTCCGAATAACTCGCGTATATAATAAACACATGCTATAAAAACACAACATACACCTCATTCCAATCCTGAATACTCTTTTATTCAAATATTCACATTCTTTAGGAAAGGTTCCCATTAATTTTATCAAAGATAAATTCTTTAAAATTTACTCTTTAATCTTCCTTTGGATATCATTTCAATCTAATTAAAGATGCATTAAAACTCCACTTGGTTTTAATCTCCCAAAAATCAATATTAACGATTGTTTAACTTGGGAAATCATATCCTGTCTTTAACTGGATTAAAGAACCAATGTCATTTAAAACAACGGTTCACGATATACCCAAAATCACACTCCATTCCATTAGCCTTTAACCATAAATTAGCAAGTGAACAATTCCTTAAGTATTAACCCCGAAGGCTGAAACCAACATCAGATCAATACCCAGGAAACCATTCAACTTAACTAATCTCCAGTTAGTTTCCGATTTTCTTAACTCCATTGGGTCTAAGAACAGTATTATTAAAGATACCATTCACGATAACCCAAAATCATATTCCTTTGTTAATCAGGTTAAAGAACAAGTGTTATTTAAAACACTGTTCACGATAAACCCAAAGACCAATTTCAATTCAATTCCAATTAAATATTAATTAATTGGTATACTTCATTAAATCTAAATAAAAAGATTAAATTTTTCTCAACTAGGTTCAAGAATAGTGTTGATGAAGACACCATTCACGACAGACCCAAAATCCCACCAGTCTCTAACCATAAATTAGTAAGAGAACAATTCCCTAACTATTAACCCCAAAGGCCGAAACCAACATCAGATCAATACCCGGGAAACCATTCAACTTAGCTTATCTCTAGTAAGATTCTAATTTTCTTAACTTTATTGGGTTTAAGGACAGTATTATTAAAGATACCACTCACGACAACCCAAAATCCAATTTGATATTAAATACAAGGCTCTAAATAGAAAATATATCGGCTTATATTCAATATCAAATTCTGAAACCAACAAATATCGTATTGGAATAACGATATATATATCTTCCAATTTCCTCCACAATATCCGTATAATCACAAAATCCAATATCGAAATATTCCAAAGATAATTTCGATTCCAATCCCTTCCAATTCATATATTGGAAATTCTAATTATTTTTAAAACCATTTCAAACCCAATTTATTTATTTCTAAAAATAAATAAATTATTTTTCTAGTTCATAACTAGTTCATTTTGCTGAAAATATATTTTTATCTTTTCAAATATGGAATTTTTTATCCCAATTCTTTCCAAATCATTTATTATGATTTTACACAAATTATTGATATTTTTAATGATTTTATCAAGGCCCGTACAGTCGATTTCCATAAACGGCCATCGAACTGCACTTACAACGACCTTTTCTAAATTTGATTTGGACATGATTCCTAATCCAACCGTTAGATTTCAAATCTCTAATATTCGTTAGAAATCTCTTTTCGATACGAACCTAATGGTTCCGGTTTTAGGAGAATCCGACGGCCATATCTCCCGTAATGTCCATTCGAAGTCAATGGTCGAAATTCACGAATTGCCGCGGTGCGGCGCGTTCTATTCAGGCCATTATATATATAATATATATTATATATATTTCGTCGATTTCCATTTAAAACGTATTTTATAAATCGTTTTAAATTCGTTTTCAAAACGATTTCAACTTCATATTCAATTTCTAATCAAAATTGAATATTCCATATCATCGATATATAAATGATAGTATTTTCAAAACATTATATTTTGAAATCTCTTTCTTCTCGATATTCATTATAAAAATGAATAAAATCGATATAACTATCGTTCACGTCAAAATGGCGTTGATCTAATCAACACGGCTTTATATATTTAAATATTTTCGTGTCCATCCCAAATCAGACATCAAAATCAAAATTTGATCTTTTACTGAATATTATTTTAAAATATTTGTCATTTTTAAATAATCGTTATTTCAAAATATTCATTCTTTCTGAACTGGAATCAGACACAGTCAATTACCATATAATGTGATTATATGGATTTCTTACACCACATGCACACAACAACAATCAAACACAGTCAACCATCATCCAAAGTGCATTCTACACTACATAAGCATCAAATATAAATATTCAACGCTTACAACAGCCTGTCAATCTATCGATTGACATACAACTAAATATTGGGATTAGTGTATGTCCTATATCATCCCAATACCCATGTGGGGTTTCAATCAACAAATACAGATTTATTTGTGCAGTTGGGCGATGTTTAAAATTTATCATCCCAATCAATATCAGTCAAAGGTGTGTACATAAACAAATCGTCCGATTTGTTTATAAATATTTATTTTATTCATATACACGTTTAAAAATTAAATTTTTTAACCATAAAATATTTTATTCCATTCCACATCACACAATCAACTTTCACAACATAATCAAACAAACAAACAAGTCGTCTATGGTCTGTGGATGACGGGTGCTGCTAACCACCGTCTGCATCCTAGTATATATTTCAAACTAGAAAATAAAATAAAAGTGAGGAGTTCTCACCTTTGGGTTCCACTCCGCCATTCTTTGATTGTCGATCTATGTAGTATACCTACGTTAACAATCACATTTTTAACCAATCAATAATTATTTCTTTGTATGATTATTTTATAAATAACATACATAGGCTAAAAATTATATTTTTATCTTTCTAAAAATAAATTCATATTTTTATAACAACGCTACATATATAAAAATCACATTTCTATACCGCTACTATATAGATAAAAATCGAATCTTTCTATCGCTAATGAATATAAAAAAATCACATTTTTATATTGCCATTCAAACGATAAAAATCATATTTTTACTTTGCTACATATATGATAAAAATCACATTTTCATATCGTCATTTCATATATAAAAATCGTATTTTTATTACCTCTATAATACAAAAATCATATTTTTATTATCTCTATAATATAAAAATCATATTTTTATATGATAAAAAAATTGAATCTTTCTTCAAATTAACACAAAAAAAACCCTACTTTTACTCCTAACAACTAATTACCTTAATCAAACAAGAACAAAAATAAATAAAACCAAAAATTAAAACTTACATTCGCTGTTTTGGTCGAAGGGGGACCCATGGGGCCGGAGATGGGGTCTGTAGTGGTTACACCGGGCTGAGAGGGTGGCGCTGGTTGTGGTGGGTGGCGCCAGGGGCTGCGCGAGGTGGTCTTGGGCTGTGGAGGGGGTTTTGACACGGCTTTCAGAAGGAGAGGGAGGAGAGAGAAGCGCGAGGAGGGGGGCGTCATCGAGGGTGGGGCGCCGAAGTTGTGGGGGCCACGACGTTGACTGGAGCGGGGGAAAAGGGTGAAGGCGGATCTGGGAATCGAGGTCCTTTTTCTTGAACGAGAAAATGAGGAGGGGGTTAAGGGGAAGAAAGGGGGTATTATATATTTTATATTAATATTTTATTTATTTTTCTTTCGAAAAGTTATCTTTTCTATACGAACACCATATCGAACCCAACGACTATCACCCCTAGCTAATTACCCCCATTCCGAACACAATGGGATATGTCCCGTAAGCCGATTCGGTTGTTTCGATCAATTTTCGCTAAAATCAAAATATAAATTAATATATTGAATTTGAACGCATATTTCTATTTACTAGGGCCACATACGGACTCTAAAAATTCCCGAAAAATATTTTCTAACTTCGTATTGACGATACGGTTCTAACAAAACTAATTTCGTCAAATTTGAAGACCGTTTAAAAAATGGCCATTTTCTGGTCGATCCAAATTGACTAAAACTGTCAAAACACGTTTTTCTTTGCCACGCTCACATATTGGTTTTGAAAATTACGAATTTTTGAATCTAGCAATAACTTGACATCCCGGATCCAACAAAAGTGGTTTCTTCAAAAACAGAGGCCGTTTGCAAAATTTCCATTTTTAAGGGCTATATTTTCATAGCGACTATTCTGAATTTTCAACTAGTCATAACTTTTTATTCCAGCTATGAAATTTCAATTTTTCGGATTCGTTGGAAATATATTTTCAATTAGATTCTAATATTTTTGGTTTCGCTAAAATCCGGTTTATTTTGAATCCTGTACATTCATTTGAAATTTGTAATTAAATTTTCAAACTACCGCGCCATTTTCAATTCCTTTTAAAATATAAAATAAATATTTATATTCTAACGTCGATTCAAATAAATATATACGTTCTAATTCTATTCAAAATAAAATCTAGTCGTAATTATTTAAAATAAAACTTTTTAAATATTCAAAATTCATTAAAATTGCCAAAATAAAAATTTTAAATTGGTTCGGATTTTCCGGGTTATTACATTTACTTTCAAGTGGATTAACCTAATATAGTATATATGTAGCTACCCCCAATATTAAGGTACACCCCATGGTACCGCACTCGCACGGTCTCCACCGTAACATTATCGAAATATACGCAGTCCCTCATCCTATGTCGTAGTGACGTACGGATAACAATATTACGTTCTGCATACATCTATCATTACTATGCTACATAAACGTACTGATTTCCACCTTTGTTCGAATCAGACTCCACACCGGAGTAATGTCCTCAAGCCTTTGATACACCACCCAGATCCGACATGCATGTATCTAAAGTGTCCACCATACGTATCTTCAATTGTACCTCGATGCCTCAATCGCATGTCCTCTAATGTGCACCGAGTTCCGTGGCAGGGCGATACAAGAAGCACGAAACTCGATCGGGGTTTTTTCCATATCTGTACAGGCCAGTCTTTAAAGAGCCTTTATATACAGATATACCTAGGGTCTGTTTTAGTGGTGGCTATGGCCCCACCTCGGCGCCTCCCTCAACTAGTAAAAACTACCAAAGCTAAGCGACTTCCCCTACGCAAACAATCTAAACATCCATGTGGTGTCTCCCCTCAACCCCTTACCCTGGTAGTGAAGGGTGAAATGGTATCTTGGGTTTAGCTCGAGTCTTTCCGCATCCCACTGGCCGCCGATGACGGGTGTCCGACGATCTACTATCCTTATTGGTCGTGACCCTCTTCCTCCTCGTGAGGAAACCGCCGAACCACCCTGGTGTCACCTCGTCACAGCATTCTGACTGCATAGCTACATCTTCAGTGAAGGCCCACCCACCAAGTAGTTACACGAAGACCCAACCTCTGTGGACACAGCCTAATAATTCTGCCGTCGCACAGAGGACTACTAGGAGCACCTTACATACCTCAGGAAGCCGCGTGCTTCCCCTTCCAGTCCTTTAGAGCCGTCAGAACAATCAGATGAATGTGCGCTCCCCTTGTGCCTTATAACACCTCAATGATCTACCCTGTTGTGTTATTCGCCCTCAACCGTACGGATTGGTGTAAGTGCCTTACTTTTGCATGTTGTTAGACCCTATGTCCAAACATTCTTTTATGCGCTTGTCTCATCTCATCAGGTTTCCAGTTACTTGGTTATTCCCATTCATATTGAATTCTTGTTCAAATTACCAAGTTTCTCTTGCTTATTAATTTCAGTTATATAACTTAACCCATTTAAGTTTATTAATAAGCCCACCACATGTTATTCTCTAGATTGTGGCCCAAGGTCTGTAATTCACGTGTTTTCTAATTAACATGTCGCTTACCATTTATGATTAAATATAACTTATTTCATTTCATAAGTTTTCCTCATCCTTTCTCATTTAATCATAATTCCATTTTGCATTGTCAATACAACTTATCGTTGTTTACTTATTAACTTAGTTCTATTAACTAAGGCCCATTAATAAGTTTCTCAACCCGTTTATTATAACCTATGTTATAATTTCCTCTTGTCCCTAGGACAAATCTAAACATTCTTATCACTGGGTTTCATACTTCCAAGCTTACAGATTACTTAATTTATAATTAAGTACAATTTCTTATATTTCAAATGTTTTCCCCCTTTTCTCAACTGGTTTTCGGTTTTCCCCGTTTACTACTTACTTATTTACAATTAAGTGTCCCTCAACTCATTTCACAAGTTATCCCATACCCTTACTAGTTTATTATAACCTATGTTATAATATTCACTTGTCCTTAGGACAAGTCTTCCTATTATACAACATTTTCATTAATGTTATTTATTTATAATAGGTGATTATCATTCCTACAAGTTATGCTTACCCTAAAAGGTGTATTTAATTACATAACTTTATTATTTCTACCGATTATGTGTACCACTAGGTGTCTTTAATTA
The DNA here is from genome assembly GCA_030737875.1 of Allium sativum. Classification (NCBI taxonomy): domain Eukaryota; kingdom Viridiplantae; phylum Streptophyta; class Magnoliopsida; order Asparagales; family Amaryllidaceae; genus Allium; species Allium sativum. Next base: position 819,499,497 of record CM060924.1, read on the forward strand.
CATAACTTATCGGGCTAAGTTTGGGGGCCTATATTTAAATATTACCCACCCCCTTAGGTTTGCCTAGCCCACCCACTGTCCAACCAATTTTTACTTAACCCTAACTTTAGTTCATATTCATACAATCCCTTTGGATTAGATTAGGTTAAGTAGTCCAATTCATTACCATGTCCTTTTATGGTTTATAATGGGTTAGACCTCCCACGTTAGGCCTAAAACTTGTGGATGTTGGATATGCCGGTCGGATCCGGGAAGGCTTCTTCCACAAGTTGGGCCTAACCTCATGTCACAGCCCTTCTCGTATTTGCGCACTTAGACCTCTCACATTAGGTTCAACATTAGTGGTTGCTGGATATGCCGGTCGGGTCCAGGCTGACTTCCACCACTAATGCAACCTAACCTCGTGTCATAAGTGCAATTATAATTTCTAATTGTAATCCTAGGCATTCGTCTTAATTTATTCAATTTTATGTATATAATCATACAATCATTCTAATTCACACAGGTAAGGGTTCTGGTATATATATGGAACAAATCAATATGTGATATGAACAGTGGTAGTTACTGCCAATATTTTTAACAAGTCTATAACATATAAACATTTCCAACATTTCAACTAATATTATGTATAAATTTTCAACCATTTATATTCATATCAGATTGCGCCTCCAAATTAAAGTCTCAAAACATAATATATGTTATGTTCCAAAATCCCATTTCAAATTATGCCATAATCCCAATATATGTCGCGTGTCTTTCTACATGTAATTAACTTTATTTAAAATAACATGTAGTTCTCCAATAGTGTATCATTTACCCAATTCATAGGTTCATAAAATGGATCTATACAACGGTATTCGTTTTTCTTAAACGTTCAAGTAAATGTTCATTTCAACATATTAACTAATTGATCATATTATCAATTTTAGCGCAGTAATGCATTTCATCAAATTAAATCTTCCAATATGTTCATTATGGGGAATGCCAAATGATAGGGGTACTATTATTCAAAAATTATATTTTAAACCCACTCACCTTTCCTGCTTTTACCAAATTTTGGATCCGATCTATCATCCATGGTTTCCCTTTAATTTGATTCACAACCTAACGACCATGGATCTATTATTTCATGAAAAGAGAAGGGAAAGAGAAATAATTTAAATAGATTAGTCCTTAGAAGTTTACCATGTTTTCATGATTCAATAATCTTTTTATTAACGTTGATTCCCTCTTCCAGATCTGAATCCATAATTCTCTTAGGCTAGCATTTTAATTTCAGAATAGATTTGAGAAGAGAGATAGAGAGAGAGAGCCATGGTAGAGCTCCAGCACATCCGCCGAATTATGATCTTTAGGGTTAGGTCTAGGGTCTTATTTATAGGAGTAGCGGAGGAACCAGGACCCTCAGATCAAAATTTAAGATATCAAAACCGAACACGTCAGAAGAACTTTCTGGATCCTCGGTGGGTCGACCCCTAGGTTGACACCCCTGTTGGTGGGTCGATCCCTAGGTCGACCCCCAATGGTCCATTTTCCCTCCGAACTTTCCCGCCCACCATTTTGATTTTTGAACTTATTTTTGAATTTTCTGGATATATTTATTTAATATATATATACACACACATATAAGCTCCTGATATGTATACAAACTTATAATGCCTATAACTTCTTCATACGATGTCCGTTTTACGCAAACCAGGTGTCTATCTTAACCAGAATTTTGAGATGGACGCAATGGTGCAGTCTGTTTTACTTAATTCTGAATATTTAATTATGTTATTCTTATTTTATTCTCTTAAAAATATGGGGTGTTACATTCTCCCACCCTTAGGAAATTTCACCCCCTAAATTTTGTAAGGGTAAAATCAATTAACCCCTCTCATAATATACATTCATCATGTGTGCATCCAATTTTTGCAAACATTGTGCACTTGTGCAAAGTGAAGTACAACATAATAATGCATGCATGTCTAAGCGGTACCTCCTATGTGTATGCAAGCTTTTCAAAAATCCTTTTAAAATATGATGCTCACATCCTAAATATACTGGCACTTCTACATGAATGCAATATTTTGAAAATCAAAATGATTCTTCGTCCAAATTTTCCCACACTCTTACTGAGTAAGAGCATAGTTCATCCAACTTTTGCATCCATAGTCCTACCTACCAACTTTATTTTTTGAATTTCAGAAAAAAACTTATTTTCTACATTCGATTTCTTATGTTACAAAAAGGTGAAAAACGGAAAATTCCACATCTCCCGCTTTTCTTTTTCAACCTATTTCTAACCATACTTGGATTTTTATGTAATTATATATAAAGACTCCCCATTTTTCTATCCAAGCACCACCCACATAAGAAAATTTTCTTTGTTACTGTTTTCCTTTTTTAGTTGTACATTTTCTCTTTTCTTAGCTTATTTAATTATCTAATCTTAGTTTAAATTTAAATAAGCCTCTGGTCTTCCAACTAAAACAGGAGAATGGACACCCTACATAGCTAGTACTTAGGGCCAAGAATCTTGGGACTATGTCCTCCCCTCTGACAGAAAAGTCCAAACTATGGGATCTATGATAGGTTTAGGTGTTACCCTAACTACCCTACAAAAACAAAACAATGGAACGATCCCAACAAAAATTTAGTAACGGGTTTTACCCTTAACATGGAAATTAGCAACAGGGTCTAAACACTTACTTGGCCCTTTTTTCTATCTAGTAGTCGCCACTAGTCCTAGTTGTGTACCAACAATTATTTCAAGCAACATCCTAGGCTTTCCCATGCTTATGCATTCTACGGGAACTCACTATTATTCCAAGATAATTCTCGCTATTTACTTTATAGCCTCAAAACTTTTCCCGACGTTCCTGGGCACTAATCCTTACCTACTCCATACTTTTTAAAACACGGGTTGACCTTTCTTTTTCATTTAAACTTCCTTTCAAAAATTCAAAAGTGTCAAAATTTCATTTTCCTCATGAAAACTTACTTTTGCCAAACCATAAGAACATGTCATCATAAAAAAATGTAAATCATCATATTTTTTTCAAATCACAAAAACTGGAGTAGATACAGACAACTATTTTCTCAATCGGGTTTATAACTTGCTCTTACCTATAAGGTCGGTTTAGTCTCTTACTACAAGGTGCCAACATCCACTCTGTTATTATTTTCTACAACTTATTTTGTCCACCCAACAAAATTATCTTAAAATAATTTATCAAAAAGGGTTGTCATAAGAATAAAGATTTAAAATCTTTCTTTATTAAAGATTCTTGTATGAAATATAACAAGAAAACTTGTGAGCTATACATGCTCTATATTATGCACCTTTTATTGAGATAATTTTTCATTAGATAAATTTTTTCGCAAGAAATCACTGTTTGCAAAATATATCCCATTTTCCTTCAAAAAGCTAATATGTATACTTTACATATATAAAACTTATAAATTTTAAGATTAAAACTTGAAAACACCATAAACCATTTTCCCAAAACTTTATAATCTAAAAAAGTTAACAATGGGGTTAGACTCAAAGCGGGTTTCCAATTTTCTAGGCTTTCCTAGACACTCCCCAAGGTCGCTTCTCCCAACTATATATATTCCTAATCCATTTTTTTCTTTTTTAACCTTTTCCAATCTATAAGGTTTTACTGCCAAACCCACTAACCCAAAATACTATTCATATGGGATTCACTTTCCTTCCATACAGAATACATTGTACACTTTCCACCCAAATCACCTAAGGGTCTCATATTCATCCCTTTAGTGTACAAAACAAACATCTCATTTCTTACCACATTATAATCTTTCTATTTAGTAGGTTCCTCTATGGATCTAGGTATATATATATAATATATTTATATTTTTAAAAATACAAATACGTTCACTCACTATTTATATAGGAATCCTAAACCTAAGCTCTGATACTAGATGTGACAACTCCAATTTTGACGGAACAAATATTTTTTTAAAATTCCAATCTATTGAAACTCGGATTGGTTTGCTCTGGTATCCTGCAGAAAAGACAGAGACATAAAACATGTCAGAGCTCAGAAATTATCTCACAGCGGAATGGATAAAATATAATGTAATCAAAATATAGCCTTACCGTATTAATAATACTGCCTAACCAGTATCCAAGGCTATCATGTCCTTGCCACAAATCTATCCTGAGAGTATGTTATGAGGAAGGGGGTCAGAAACACAAGTTCTGGTGACTGCATTTAAACAATACACTTTGGATAATCCTACATATACCGTTCAATCATATTTTCTTATTTATTAGGTTACTTGGGTTATCATCACTCAAGGCTTACACATACGTCGTACCCATTTACTTTCCATTGGATTAACCTAATATAGTATATATGTAGCTACCCCCAATATTAAGGTACACCCCATGGTACCCCACTCGTACGGTCTCCGCCGTAACATTATCGAAATATACACAGTCCCTCATCCTACATTGTAGTGACGTACGGATAACAATATTACGTTCCGCATACATCTATCATTACTATGCTACGTAAACGTACTGATTTCCACCTTTGTTCTAATCAGACTCCATACCGGAGTAATGTCCTCAAGTCTATGATACACCACCCAGAGCCGACATGCATGTGTCTAGACTGTCCACCATACGTATCTTCAATTGTAGATCGATGCCTCAATCGCACGTCCTTTATTGTGCACCGAGTTTCGTGGAAGGGCGATACAAGAAGCACGAAACTCGGTCGGGAGCTTTTCCATATCTGTACAGGCCCGTCTTTAAAGAGCCTCTATATATAGATATACCTAGGGTGTGTTTTCGTGCTGGTTATGGCCCCACCTTGCCCCCCCCCCCCTCAACTAGTAAAGACTGCCAGAGCTAAGCGACTGCCCCTACGCAAACAATCTAAACATCCATGTGGCGTCTCCCTTCAACCCCTTACCCCGATAATGAAGGGTGAAATGGTATCTTGGGTTTAGCTCGAGTCTTTCCGCATCCCACTGGCTGCCGATGACGGGTGTCCGATGATCTACTATTCTTATTGGCTGTGACCCTCTGCCTCTTCATGAGGCAACCACTGAACCACCCTGGTGTCACCTCGTCACAGCATTCTGACAACATAGATGCATCTGCCGTCAAGGCCTACCCACCTAGTAGTTACGCGCTGACCTAACCTCTGCGGACACAGCCTAAGACATCTGTCGCCGCACAGAAGACTACTAGGAGCACCTTACGTACCTTAGGAAGTTGCGTGCTTCCCCTTCCAGTCCTTTAGAGCCGTTAGAACAATTAGATGAATGTGTGCTCCCCTCGTGCCTTATAACACCTCGATGATCTACTCCGTTGGGTTATTCACCCTCAACCCTACGGACTAGTCTAAGCGCCTTACATTTGCATGTTATTAGACCTTATGTCTAAACATTCTTTTATGTGCTTGTCTCACCTCATCAGGTTTCCAGTTACTTGGTTATTCCCATTCAATATTGAATTCTTATTAAAATTACCAAGTTTCTCTTGCTTATTAATTTCAGTCATATAACTAAACCCATTTAAGTTTATTAATAAGCCCACCACATGTTATTCTCTAGATTGTGGCCCAAGGTCTGTAATCCACAACCCCTTTTTATATTCTTGTTGATTTCATCATTACAATAACATGTTTTACTTAATATGTAATTAAGTATATCCAATTCACTTGTTTTCTAATTAACATGTCACTTGCCATTTATGATTAAATATAACTTATTTCATTTCATAAGTTTTCCTCATCCTTTCTCATTTAATCATAATTCCATTTTACATTGTTAATACAACTTATCGTTGTTTACTTATTAACTTAGTTCTATTAACTAAGTCCCATTAATAAGTTTCTCTACCCGTTTACTATAGCCTATGTTATAATTTCCTCTTGTCCCTAGGACAAATCTAAACATTCTTATCAACAGGTTTCAGACTTCCAAGCTTATAGATTACTTAATTTATAATTAATACAATTTCTTATATTTCATATATTTTCCCCTTTTCTCAACTGGTTTCCAGTTTTCCCCATTTAATACTTACCTAATTTACAATTAAGTGTCCCTTAACTCATTTCACCAGTTATCCCATTCCCTTACTAGTTTATTATAACCTAAGTTATAATATTCACTAGTCCCTAGGATAAGTCTTCCTATTATACAACATTTTCATTAATGTTATTTATTTATAATAGGTGATTATCATTCCTACAAGTTATGCTTACCCTAAAAGGTGTCTTTAATTACATAACTTTATTATTTCTACCAGTTATGTGTACCACTAGGTGTCTTTAATTACATAACCTTATCGGGCTAAGTTTGCGGGCCTATATGTAAATATTACCCACCCCCTTAGATTTTCCTAGCCCACCCACTGTCCAACCAATTTTTACTTAACCGTAACTTTAGTTCATATTCATACAATCCCTATGGTTTAGATTAGGTTAAATAGTCCAATTCATTACCATGTCCTTTTATGGTTTATAATGGGCTAGACCTCTCATATTAGGCCTACAGCTTATGGATGCTGGACATGCCAGTCGGATCCGGGCAGACTTCTTCCACAAGTTGGCCCTAACCTCGTGTTATAGCCCTTCTCGCATTTGCGCACTTAGACCTCTCACATTAGGTTCAACATTAGTGGCTGTCGGATATGCCGGTCGGGTCCGGGCAGACTTCCACCACTAATGCAACCTAACCTCGTGTCATAAGTGCAATTACAATTTCTAATTGTAATCCTAGGCATTTGTCTTCATTTATTCAATTTTATGTATATAATCATACAATCATTCTAATTCACACAGTTAAGGGTTCTGGTATATAAATGGAACAAATCAATATGTGATATGAACAGTGGTAGTTACTGCGAATATTTTTAAGAAGTCTATAACATATAAACATTTCCAACATTTCAACTAATCTTATGTATGAATTTTCAACCATTTATATTCATATCAGATTGCACCTCCAAATTAAAGTCTCAAAACATAATATATGTTATGTTCCAAAATCCCATTTCAAATTATGCCCAAATCCCAATATATGTCGCATGTCTTTCTACATGTAATTAACTTTATTTAAAATAACATGTGATTCTCCAATAGTGTATCATTTATCCAATTCATAGGTTCATAAAATGGATCTATACAACGATATTCATTTTTCTTAAACATTCAATTTCAACATATTTACTAATTGAACATATTATCCATTTTAGCGCACTAATGCATTTCATCAAATTAAATCTTCCAATATGTTCATTATGGGGAATGCCAAACGATAAAGGTACTATTATTCAAAAAGTATATTTTAAACCCACCCACCTTTCACGATTTTCCCAAATTTTGGATTCAATCTGTTGTATCATCCATGGTTTCCTTTTTTTCCTTTAATTTGATTCACAACCTAACGACCATGGATCTATTATTTCATGAAAAGTGAAGGGAAAGAGAAATAATTTAAATGGATTAGTCCTTAGAAGTTTACCTTGCTTTCATGATTCAATAATCTTTTTATTAACGTTGATTTCCTCTTCCATATCTGAATCCATAATTCTCCTAGGCTAACATTTTAATTTCAGAATAGATTTGAGAGAAGAAAGAGAGTCATGGCAGAGCTCCAGCGTAGCCGCTGAATTATGATGTTTAGGGTTAAATCTTGGGTCTTATTTATAGAAGTAGCGGAGGAACCAGGACCCTCAGATGAAAATTTAAGATATCAGAACCGAACAGTTAGAAGAACTTTCTGGATCCTCAGGTGGGTCGACACCCCTGTTGGTGGGTCGACCCCCCTATTGGTGGGTCGACCCCTAGGTCTACCCCCAACGGTCCATTTTCCCACTGAACTTTCCTGCCCACCATTTTGAATTTTGAACTGATTTTCGAATTTTCTGGATATATTTATTTTATATATATGTACATATAAGCTCCTTGTATGTATACAAACTTCTAATGCCCATAACTTCTTCATACTGTATCCGTTTTACGCAAACCAGGTGTCTATCTTGACCAGAATTTCGAGGAAGACGCAATGGAGAAATCCGTAATTCTGAATATTTAATTAAGTTATTCTTATTTTATTCTCTTAAAAATACGGGGTGTTACAAGGCCACTTGAGGCCGACTAGGAATATTTGGGATCGACCAGACCAATTTGAGATCGGCTAGACCACTCGGGATCGACCAGAGCAACTTGAGGCCGATTAGAGCAACTTGAGACCGACCAGAGCAACTTGAGTCTGACCAGAACTATTTGAGACCGACCAGAACCATTTGGGGCCGACCCGAACCACTTAGAACTCAACAGAACCACTTAGGACCATCCAGAACAACTTGAGGCCGACCAGAACTGTTTGAAACCGACCTGAACAACATGAGGCCAACCAGAATTGTCTGAGACCGACCGGGACTAATTGAGACCGACCCGACTTGTTTAAGACCGACCAGAACAACTTGAGGCCGACCCAAAACCTGCATTCTTCAATGCAACTCCAATTTCGACCAAAACTTCGCCAAAACGATTCGTTCGACAAAACTAACTCATCCAATACATCCAAAAGGATTACAAGCATGTTATGAAATCAGCAATATCACCAATATGATAATTCTATCAATGATAATGTCAATTCACCAAAATCACCACAAATATGCATATGAACAAAACCATGAATCTAACTTGCACATTTATATGAAATATCATAGAAATTACTTATCTAATCTTGCCAGATCAGATCATAGGATGTGGTCTATATGAAAATGAACTTACCAATGCATAGATCTAAAGAAAAATACTTGAATATTATGAAAAATATGATCTACTACTCATACACTTCATTGAATCCATGTGAGAGATGTAATCCACTCACCGATTCTCCCAAATAAGCAAAAATCAATGGAATACGAATCCGGACAGCAAGCGCCTTACACCAAACACCTTGATCCATGAATCGTTGCTTCAGTTGATGTAGATCTAGCCTCCAATGGTGTAGATCTATGATTTCCTTCCTTGGATTTGGATTTTTAATGGTGGAAAGGTGTTAGAGGAAGGTGGAGCACAAGGCCACCAAATAAGAGAATGGGAAAGTAAACCTTTTCCCTCCACCCTCACCCCTTATTTATAGGATTCCACCAGCCCACCAATGGGCCTTCCCAAATCATCCCACTAAGGCTCCAAAACCTGAACAGCAAACTGTTAAATCTTAAAACAACGATTCCTCCCAAACCGCTGAGCCAAATCTTTAATGTAACCACTTCACGGAAAGGCAATCATCAATTCCTTTCCAATGGCACAGGTCTCACCCTCTAATTCGACCTGAGTCAAAAGTGTTGTATATAACGTTGTTTTATACACAATTATATGATTTTTGTTTGATGATAACAAACAAATATATATTATTTTAAATGTGTTTGTTGCTGTACTATTTCATATATTTATCACAGATTGGAATATAATATTTATATTCTAATAAAATAAGACTGTACAAAATTCCAAATATTCACACAGTATTTTATTTGAATAGAATATTTTATTTCAAAATTTAAACAGTTTAAATTTTATACTCCACTATTTGTACATCACTGGTATTCTTTTCAATACACTCAATTTAACATACAATTTCTTTCCACATCACTCACGCTTGGTTATACAGACTCATATTCATATACAGACACTTGTACTGACATTCACTGACACTGTTCTTGTTCTAAATTTTCTATCTTATGTCTTTACAGTCTCCACTGTCAGTCCAGTTTTCACAACTTTGTCAATCCAGCTTTGTCAGTCCAGACTTCATGTTTACCTGTCAAACATGAAACATACACACAGTACACTACAATAGAAATAAAAACTGAATACATGCAGATTTGAATTTTATTTTTAAAATTTTATTTGCCTCAGTTTTCTGGTGTGTTTCTCATCATTTTTCATGACTTGATCTGATTCATCTGTGTCTAGACAGACAGTTTGTATATGTACAGGGATAGGAAATTTTCTGATCGACTACAAATACGCACGTGTATAGATATACACTTGTGCACTGCCTCGCCAATCAGTGTGCAACTGAGGAGTAGCCACGTGGACCATCTCGACTCAGTGCACAATCAACAGAGGAACAATGCAAGCCAAAGTGGCTGACACAATACAAAGCGTAACATAGCTCATGTGTTGAGCCATGCAAATTCATATCAAACCAGCATGGAAATGGATCAAGCCAAATGACTACATGGTCGAGCCATGTATAAAAACAATTCAAGCAAGTAATGATGCATGGTCGAGGTATATAAATGAGCACGCAATTCGGGTCATGGCAATTCAGATTTCAAATGGTTCAGCACAAGTATGGTGCAGCATACATGCAACAACAATGGACATACACAAGTGGCACAAGAAAGAACAGTATGAGTGGAGGGACAATTTCATATCAGCATAGAACAGCAAGTTCAAAATGGTGAATCAAGTATGAAGTTCAAATAAGTACCAAGTGACATATACAAATGGTAAAGACTGTGTACAGCATGGCAAACTAACATGGAGCATTTACTCAAGTATCAACAGGTCAAGCACGAAGCAGAACAGAAAAACTGGAAACATGTTAAAGGGATAAAACTGTTTGCCCAGAAGTTTCCATTTTCACAGTGGATTTAAAAAAAAAATCGACATTCAGTTTTTCTTTTTATGTGCTTACAGAATTTCAGCTAGAACATCTCTAGAAACAATTTATTTTTGTTTTAGAAAAATAGAGATTTTGGCAAGTAATTTACAGTGAACCATATTTGAAAACATATCTATCAGTGTTTAACAAAACCAGAAAAGTCAAGTGCAATCAGGAAATGAGCTAGTTCATCGCAAGGCATGAAATCAACAAATATCAATGTGAATTCAAGGAAATTCAGCAATCAGATGTGCTGGACAAATGTTTAAGGCAAGAGTTTGATTGACTTCAAATATTTAGAAAAAAAAATTGGCAAGAAAAATCTCGCAGGCAACAAGCAAGTTATTTCAGGAAACAAACAAATTTTCTTAATCAATTCTTTCTCCAAAATTCACGGCATATTTTTCAAGGGACAGCAAACAATTTTCCTGTTTTTGCCATATCTATTCAAGCTAAAGTTCTTAAATGCAATTCAAAGGAACGATTCAAAACAGGGCCGAATTTATCTGTTTAATCAATGTGCTAAAAGTGAAAACATCACAAATTATTCGCGGCAAATCCACTTCATTCAAGTATTTCAAAAAAGGAATCCATTCAAATCAGCAAAAGAAAAATTCATTCATGCCAATATCAAAAAGGGAAACTCGAAATATCATGACCAAGGTTTTATTTCAAGTTCATACGTATATTCAGGACTTCAATCAAGCTACATGGTTGGCAAATATTTAAAGCAATGTTTCATTTCAGTCATAAAGAGATGGTGGAATAGAATAAAGAAACAAATCAGTTTCCTGAAATGGTTTCATGCAAAAATTGACAGAGGGACAAATGGAAAGCACTTAAACGTTTACAGAACTATTCATTTTCCATCAAAGTCGAATTCATGGATTTTTGGCAACATTTCAAATAGTCTAGCAATCAAAGTAAAATCTCGGCAAGAATTATTTCAAGCATAAATTAGAGGACTAGTGCAAATCTTAAGCATGGCAGCAATCTCGCATTTATTTTTGGAATCAATCACGCAAGAGATACAATCAAGCCGAGAAATTAAAAAAAGAAAAAGAAATCCACGCAAATCAGTCAAGGCATATAGCGAAATCAGAGAAGTGATTTTAGGATTTATTTTATCCTATATAATCAACACCACATACATCATAGGCAACATAGATCGAAACCACAATCATCACAATTACAAGAAAAGTTTTAAATCAGAAAACTCACAAGTGTTTCGATCGACAGAAATCCCAGATCAGAAATTTCCACAACGAAAAGCATCAATCGACGAAGCAGAAAGCTTCGAGCATCGGAGAATTCAAGATCGATTTATCAAGCATCGCGTTTTTGCTTTGGGATTTATAAGAAAACCCTAACCCCAAATTTTCCAGAGCCGCCATTTTTAATCTCCAGAGCAAAGGAGATCGGAAGAACAAAAGTGGTGCACTCAAACAAAATGGGCCGGCCATATTTTCATTTGAAAAGGGGATGACCCCTTCTAATTTAACTCCTAAGGGTTTTTCTTTGTTTTTTTATTGTTTTGTTTTTATTCTGTTGTAATCTTAATTCCTTTGTAATTCGTATCAGTTATAGAGACTGTAAAATTCTAAGAATCCAGTTAGGGTGTTGACTGGCAGCTGCTAGAGTCTGTAAAATCTAGGATTTACTGGTTACAGGGTTGTAATCAGGGGGAATCTGATCGAGGGGTTTAGATCAGTCTACGATTTTGAGCGTAGGGTTAGAATAGGAGCAGGGTTTGCGAGTGTACATGGTCTTGTATGCGGGAACTGTTCTATCACCTAGTAAAAACCTTAGAAATGCAGCAGTAGGCAGGGTTTTGCCGAAGCTGGGTATATCTGTGTGTGATTTATTTTCTGCAATTCTGTTTCTGCAATATTCTGTGATCTGTTTATTATTATATATCTCGTTAGAATTTTAATTCGGTTAAAAACTGTGATAAACCCTATTCACCCCCCCTCTAGGGTTAATCTAGATCCAACATGTGGTATCAGAGCAGGTATTCTGTTAACTCTAGAGTAATGGTGATTCTTAGTTGCCAATCGATAGAGAGTCGGTCCAGTTCATCTCCAACTATTTTCAATGGAACAGATTTTTTAAACTGGAAATCCAAAATGGTATTTTATTTAAAATCTGTTAATATTAAATATTGGGATGTTGTTATCAATGGATTTGATAGTGTAGATATTACTTTCAATACCCATGCTATGAAAATTATATTTGATTGTCTTAGTACTGAACAGTTTAATCTTATCTGCCATTGTTTATCTGCACAGGAAATCTGGGATACTCTCAATACGAAGTATGGAAGATCTGACAACGGTAGCTCAAAACCCGAGAAAGTCAACTCAGATTTAGAGTTCTGTTTAACAGGATTTACAAATGAAACTTCAGATGGATCAGATGATGGAGAATCAACAAATGCTGAAACAGAAAATTTCTCATATGAAGATCCGGTTTACATGTTTCTTGATTTAACAAAATCTGTTGATAAACTCCAACTGAAAAATAAGTCTCTGAAATCTAAGAATTTTGAGTTGACCAGCAAAATTGATGATTTGGAATCACAACTTGAATATGTTAAAAATTCTTCAAATTATGTTTGCAAAAATTGTTTGAAATTGAAAACCAATCTTGTTCATCTTAATAAAAATATTCAAAAGTTTGAAAATGAAATTCTGATCTTAAATGAGAACAAGACTGAGTTATCAAATTTGAATAACCTTCTGCAAAAGGAATTTGAAAATTTTAAAACAGATATAAATTCCAAATTTGAAATTGCTGAAAAGGAGAACTTGTTGAAATCCGATTTGATTTTGAAAGAACTGGAAAATGAGATTGAAAAATCCAAGAAATTTGAGTCTGAAAAACAAAAACGATTTGAATATGAAATCATGGAATCCCAAGCCAGAATAAAAATTCTTAAAGATGAAAATTTGGTTTTAAAATCTGATTTTAAAAGATGTAAGATCACTAAAAATCATTGTTCGGATTTAATGAAAGAGAATCATGATCTTAGAACTAAAATTCAATAGCTTGAGTCAACTTTGACTAAATTTTCTAACGGTGAAAAATCTCTGAGTATGCTGTTGAAAAATCAATTTTCAACTGGTAATAAAAGTGGTCTCGGCTTTGAGAAAAATAACGTTTCTGAAAATCAAAACTCAAATGATTTTAAAAATCCTTTAAACTACTTTGGAAAGAATCGATATGAAAATTCAAACTCTGATAATCATAAAGGATTTTTGAATCATAAACGTGATGGGAACTTGTTTTATAGTATTCTAATTGAACAATTCTGGATCCCAAAAAGAAATAAAACAAACTTCATTAAATTCAAACAGATTTGGGTTCCAAAGGGTATGAAGATAGATTCAAATGGATTATTATGCAAACAGGTTTGAATACCAAAACGTACGAATATAACTGCGAGTGGTTTTACTATTTTTGTTAGACCACTCAATTCTCTAAACAGTTAGGGACCAAAGATGGCTGAGGAATTGCTTTGCTAAAAAGAATTTGAATTCAAGTTGCCTCGTATTTCTGTATCATTCAGAGTTCCTTAGCCCAAGATTTGTTGAGTTAGAGATTTTGATTTACATTGGATTCTGGTATGATCTCGAAACTCACCTGTGTATTTTTTTTCTTGTTTATTTCTCCTTCTGTTTCTGTTTTCTTTTTTGACTTTTCACTGCCATTTTTTTCTTTTATTCTGGGCTTTCTTAAACTTCCAATTGTAGAATTCATATTTTCTGGAAATTCACTTCATGTGTATAGAACTCTGATATTTTTTCTTTTCCAGATCTTGAATTTATTTCTATAAATATCTGCAATTGATTTGAAGTTTGTTTTTGATTTCTGAATTCATAACAGTGTTGATGTATTCTTGTCATATCTTGAACACTGTTAATTAGAATTCTAATTTTTTTGAGGATCTGAAAATTTAATGAAATTTCACATACTTCTGCTGTTTTGAGTTTCTTCTAATTCAGTTTGGAAGGGCTTGAAAATTTATACTCATCACAGCACTCTGTTATTTATCAGTTGTAATAATTTCATAAAATTTTCAGATTGACTTGAATAGCTTAAATTGTCTTGAATCAGTGATACATCTAAAACACATCTTTATTCATGATTATTATGGTTGAAATTAGTTTTGTTTGAAATCATCTGAAATTCTTGATATTTTGAATATCACACACCACTTAAATTTGAAATTATCAATCTTGTGTGAATAATTCATTATATCTCAAACTTGACATTGTTTCAAGTGATTTCAAATAAACTACTTTTATTTTTTTGGATCATGAATACCTTTCAAACTTGATGTATATGATCTGAAATTACTCTTGTACTTATCAGAAATTCTTGTGAAAAATTCTTTGAAAGTCCGGTCTTAAATCTCACTGCTATTTCATGATGATTTGATTGAATACTTGTTTGGTTAAAATCATTTGAAATTATTGATTTATTGAATCTCACACATACCTTGAATCTGAAACTTAATCTGGTGTGATTGATTCATTGAATCTTAAGATCTATATATTCCCTCAAATGATTTCAAATAAACTGTATTGTTGATCTTGAATCATATTTTGTGACCATCAGAAACATCGTCTGACAAGTCTGTTGTGATATTGTTTTTTCTGTGCTGCTCTGATACTGTTTTTTTTTTTTTGAAAATTTCTTTCGATTACTGCTTGTATTGGTATATATTGTTTGCTGATTTGACAAATGTGCCAAATTTATTTGTCTTATCTGCTTATGATCTGAGTTTGGATACCATTGTCTAGGATACCTGTGTTAGCCACCCATGTCATGTTAAAATCCTCATTAATAGAGACACCAATTGGTATCAGAAGTGCTGGATTTTGTTTTGTATATATTTTTAATCCCTCTTGTGTTGTGTAGATCTTTTCATTTCCCTCTTGTAATTGATTTTCAATTTTAAAATTATTTATTGATTATTAATTCAGAAATTGAAATCAATAACCAAACTGAACTGTGTTTATAATTCATCAAAATTATTATCAGATTTTGAAATTGTGATGAATTGTGACTGCAGTATAATTCACAACAAGAGGAGATTTTATTTAGTTTTTTCATGATGGTTGAACATTTATTATAATATCTTTGAATTGGCAATTATTTCACGACCATCTTCTATACCTACCATTATTCTTCCATCCATCATGTTTTTTATATTAATGCGGAGAGTTTAATATTTTTTAAAAATCATCTTGAATAAACAGTGAAAATATTTGTGATGGAATTGTGGCCATGTTATTATTATTTAGAATTAGTGATAATTGAAAATTTTCAATAATCCCGGTACAGTCAAGCATATTTCATAATATAATTAATTTAGAAATTTATTTCACAGTCCATTTCTGTACCTACCACATTTCTATCATTCATATTGGTTGTATATACCGAGGAGTTTTTCGTTTGAAACTGAAAACGATAAATATATAATTAATATATAAGTGTGTCTCTAACCTCATTTAAAAATCCAAGCTCTGGTCATGCATGGTTATGAGACAACTTATAATTTAAGCTGCGACTGACCTAATTTAAAAATCCAAGCTCTGGTTATGCGTGGTTAGCATGCTCTTAAATAAAAGAAAAAGAAAAAGGAAATATTGTGCTATAAATTGAAATTAATCTGAAATTCTCCTTAGTGTATAAAAACCAGCCTATCAATCCATCTTTCTTATTTGTGAAGTGTGTTAATATTTTATGACGTATTATGATTTGTTGATTGATAACTATTGGGATTTGAGATTATACGATTTTGTCACTTAAATTGAATTTATAATTATAGTCCAAATCCATCACTGTTTTTTAGCTCAATTTTATAAAATTCTTTTGAAAATAATTGGAAAACATATTTTTGTAACTCTCCCCATTTTATATAAATTTCATCGTAAACCGTCATTCTCTACAATGTGAAATATGCCACTAGTTCTTAGTTTATTATGATTTTTGTTTGACTGATTGAAATTTATGATGACTGTTCTTCCTCTTAAGCTGAAATTATATTTTTTAGTCAATTTTCATCTATATTTTAAATTATGTATCCTTTTGATGATAACAAAAGGGGGAGAATGGGTTGAGATTGTGGTTTATGAGTGAATATTTTATAAATTTTTTATTTTTGATAATTCATTTAATTCATTCATATACATTCATGCACAGTTATAGGGGGAGTTATCTGTTGTAGGGGGAGCTAATAAATAGGGAGAGTTCAATATTCACTGTCAAACACATTTATTGTACTCAAAATCTTTTATTTGTGTGTCATCATCAAAAAGGGGAGATTGTGGTATATAATGTTGTTGTATACACAATTATATGATTTTTGTTTGATGATAACAAACAAATATATATTATTTTAAATGTGTTTGTTGTTGTATTATTTCATATATTTATTAGACTGGAATATAATATTTATATTCAAATAAAATACGACTTTATAAAATTCCAAATATTCACACAGTATTTTATTTGAATAGAATTTTTTATTTCAAAATTTAAACAGTACAAATTTTATACTCCACTATTTGTACATCACTGATATTCTTTTCAATACACTCAATTTAACATACAGTTTCTCTCTACATCACTCACGCTTGGTTATACAGACTCATATTCATATACAGACACTTGTACTGACATTCACTGACACTGTTCTTGTTCTAAATTTTTTATCTTCTGTCTTCTTAGCCTTCACTGTCAGTCCAGTTTTCACAGCTTTGTCAGTCCAGTCTTCATGTTTACCTATCACACATGAAACACACACACACGGTACACTGCAATAAAAATAATAACTGAATACATGCAGATTTGAATTTTATTTTTAAAACTTTATTTGCCTTAGTTTTCTAGTGTGTTTCTCATCATTTTTCATGACTTGATCTGATTCATCTGTGTCTAGACAGACGGTTAGTTTATGTACAGGGACAGGAAATTTTCTGATCGACTGCAAATACACACATGTATAGATATACATGTGTGCACTGCCTCGCCAACCAGTGTGAAACTAAGGAGTAGCCACGTGGACCATCTCGACTCAGTGCACAATCAACAGAGGAACAATGCAAGCCGAAGTGGCTGACACAATACAAAGTGTAACACAGCTCATGTGTCGAGCCATGCAAATTCATATCAAACCAGCAAGGAAATGGATCAAGCCAAATGACTACATGGTCGAGCCATATATGAAAACAATTCAAGCAAGTAATGATGCATGGTCGAGGTATATAAATGAGTATGCAATTCGGGTCATGGAAATTCAGATTTCAAATGGTTCAGCACAAGTATGGTGCAACATGCATGCAACAACAATGGACATACACAAGTGGCACAAGTAAGAACAGTATGAGTGGAGGGACAATTTCATATCAGCGTAGAACAGCAAGTTCAAAATGGTGAATCAAGTATGAAGTTCAAACATGTACCAAGTGACATATACAAATGGTAAAGACTGTGTTACAGCATGGCAAACTAACATGGGGCATTTACTCAAGTATCAACAGGTCAAGCACAAAGCAGAACAGAAAAACCGGAAACATGTTAAAGGGATAAAACTGTTTGTCCAGAAGTTTCCATTTTCACAGTGGATTAAAAAAAAATCGACGTTCAATTTTTCTTTTTATGTGCTTACAGAATTTCAACTAGAACATCTCTGGAAACAATTTATTTTTGTTTCAGAAAAATAGAGATTTTGGCAAGTAATTTACAGTGAACCATATTTGAAAACATATCTGTCAGTGTTTAACAAAACCAGAAAAGTCAAGTGCAATCAGGAAATGAGCTAGTTCATCGCAAGGCATGAAATCAACAAATATCAATGTGAATTCAAGGAAATTCAGCAATCATATGTGCTGGACAAATGTTTAAGGCAAGAGTTTGATTGATTTCAAATATTCAGAAAAAAAAATTTGGCAAGAAAAATCTCGCAGGCAACAAGCAAGTTATTTCAGGAAACAAACGAATTTTCTTAATCAATTCTTTCTCCAAAATTCACGTCATATTTTTCAAGGGACAGCAAACAATTTTCTTGTTTTTGCCATATCTATTCAAGCTAAAGTTTTTAAATGCAATTCAAGGGAACAATTCAAACCAGGGCCGAATTTATCTGTTTAATCAATGTGCCAAAAGTGAAAACATCACAAATTATTCACGACACAATTTTCCACTTCATTCAAGTATTTCAAAAAAGGAATCCATTCAAATCAGCAAAAGAAAAATTCATTCATGCCAATATCAAAAAGGGAAACTCGAAATATCATGACCAAGGTTTTATTTCAAGTTCATACATATATTCAGGACTTCAATCAAGCTAGATGGTTGGCAAATATTTAAAACAATGTTTCATTTCAGTCATAAAGAGATGGTGGAATGGAATAAAGAAACAAATCAGTTTCCTGAAATGGTTTCATGCAAAAATTGACAGAGGGACAAATGGAAAGCATTTAAACGTTAATAGGACTATTCATTTTCCATCAAAGTCGAATTCATGGATTTTTGGCAACATTTCAAATAGTCTAGCAATCAAAGTAAAATCTCAGCAAGAATTATTTCAAGCATAAATCAAACGACTAGTGCAAATCTTAAGCATGGCAACAATCTCGCATTTATTTTTGGAATCAATCACGCAAGAGATACAATCAAGCCGAGAAAGTAAAAATAGAAAAAGAAATCCGCGCAAATCAGTCATGGCATATAGTGAAACCAGAGAAGTGATTTTAGGATTTATTTTATCCTATATAATCAACACAACATCATAGGGAACATAGATCGAAACCATAAGCATCACAATTATAAGAAAAGTTTTAAATCAGAAAACTCACAAGTGTTTCGATCGACAGAAATCCCAGATCAAAAATTTGCACAACGAAAAGCATCAATCGACGAAGCAGAAAGCTTCGAGCATCGGAGAATTCAAGATCGATTTATCAAGCATCGCGTTTTTTCTTTGGGATTTATTAGAAAACCCTAACCCCAAATTTTCCAGAGCCTCCATTTTTAATCTCCAGAGCAAGGGAGATCGGAAGAACAAAAGTGGTGCACTCAAACAAAATGGGTCGGCCATATTTTCATTTGAAAAGGGGATGACCCCTTCTAATTTAACTCCTAAGGGTTTTTCTTTGTTTTTTTATTGTTTTATTTTTATTTTGTTGTAATTTTAATTCCTTTGTAATTCGTATCAGTTCTAGAGACTGTAAAATTCTAAGAATCCAGTCAGGGTGTTGACTGGCAGCTGCTAGAGTCTGTAAAATCTAGGATTTACTGGTTACGGGGTTGTAATCAGGGGAAATCTGATCGAGGGGTTTAGATCAGTCTATGGTTTTGAGCATAGGGTTAGAATAGGAGCAGGGTTTGCGAGTGTACATGGTCTTGTATGCAGGAACTATTCTATCACCTAGTAGAAACCTTAGAAATGCAGCAATAGGCAGGGTTTTGCCGAAGCTGGGTATATCCGTGTGTGATTTATTTTCTGCATTTCTATTTCTACAATACTTTGTGATCTGTTTATTGTTATATATCTCGTTAGAATTTTAATTCAGTTAAAAACTGTGATAAACCCTATTCACCCCCCTCTAGGGTTAATCCAGATCCAACAAAAAGCTATGCCCTGTACAAGACTAACATGGGCAAAATGATCACAAACAAAATCGGTAAAAATTATGGACATGTGTCACATCCCCATAAGCAACATATTAAAAGATGAGAATGATCCAACCCTCAGGGAACGAAATAAAAACATTTTACGATCTTCCGATACGTAAAATGCGAGTTGTTACAATGAGATACGGCTCATGGCCGTATCTATTTGAAAATTAGATATGGCTCTAAATCGTATCAAATTTAAAATAAACATAAAAAATACAATTAGTTGCTTCATTACAACAAATTCATGACAACAAATAGAGAGTATGATAGACTGCAAATTCATACAATATATATTACACATGATTCTTGACCAATACATATAGACAGTCTAAACAAAATTGTTTTGCTCATATAGAATACAATTTGCTCACAGCATTAATTATTGCCAAATATTTAAATGTATCATTGCAAGTATTTAAATGTACCAATGTGCACGTGAAAAATATAGCTCACAGCATTGATCAAAAGCTTTTCAACCGAATTATCGCTGCTTTAACCAAATATTATATAAGCTCACAGCCAAATAATATACAAATATACATGCACGATACGTTTAGATTAAATACTCCATATAATATACAAATTTAGCCCTAATAAAAGATTAGCTAAACTTACCAGCGTCAACTACCTCCAAAGTGTCTTGTAGCGAGAGAAAAAGAACTGAAAATCAGGATGATCAACATTTAATCTGCGAAGCCAATCATCTGCTGCTTCGAATAAGGAGTTTGCTTGTTGTAGTTCATATTGCTCATTTATAGCCCAAATTGAACCGTTTAGTTTGTATGATGCTAAACCAAATGATGGAACAGAGAGTTTAGTCAACACTTTAGATGTTACATTTGACCCACTGTTACATATTGAATATCCATTGCTCGGGTCTGCATAGATTCAAGGTATAAATTGTGTTAGTAGAAGTTTACTGTATAACATAAGGATTGCATGCAACCACACCCATGTCATATTTTAGATAGGTGGTAGACTAATATAAGGTTGTTCTTTTGGACTTGAATTTTTTTTCAATGCATATCCACAGTTATGCTAAAATTGAGATCGTGACATTAACCTATGGCTTGCTAGTTAAAGCTTTTAAGTATGAACAGCTAATTTTAAAATTCATATTTTGTCAAGTAAAAATGTAGCAACTGAGATGAGTCTTACTGCTTTTAGGAGTGGATAATAAGTAGAAGGTAAGAAAACAAGCATCTAAATCCTTCAATGTTTGTCCTTTCGTTATCCTATATATAGGGTACCTGCAATAGATCGGGTCACTGAACAATGCTATAATAAGAAAGCTTAACAAGAGTTTGTTATATATAGTTTTTGGTTTTTTAAATACATGATCAGAATTACTGCTATCCACGCTAATATGGCATTTAATTCACACAACCCCTTACTTGAAGTCAACACCAGCCTTTTCTTTTTCTAAACATGGATGAAAAAATATTGCTAGGTAAAATTCCAACTAGTAAGATGACATACCATGCTACACAAATCCAACTAGAAGGAAGAAAATCACAACTTCTATATGTTTTTAGGCCTGGAAATTTACTGGTAAGTTCCTTTATCTACAGAGAAAACTTTTGATAACATTAGTCTACAAACATTCTTGATTTATTTATTTATTTTCATTTTCAATACTTATTTCTGGAGTGTCTAGTGTAATAAAAATACAAAACTTTGCATGCTTCTAAAATTTTCATGTTCATAAAATAAGTACTGAAAGAGATTCACAGTCGTATCAATAAGTTATACAAAAAAGAGAATTTCATATTGGACGCTAACTTATACACAAAAGATGTTGAAATTAGAAAACCAATCAAAACAAAAATGAATGAACAAGTCACAAACTGAGTTTGCGCAAAACTCAGTTTTCAGCAAACTGAGTTTGCAACTCAGTTTTGCGCAAAACTGAGTTGCAAACTCGGTTGCGCGACAAACTGAGTTGCAAACTTGGTTTTGGGAAAAACTGACTGTGAAATGAAAAAATTATCAGTTTCCTATTAGTATTAAATTTACCCTTAGCAAACTATAAAGAAAAAAAGGTATGACTACAAAACATTGCCATACAAAGAAGGATAATTGTGATTTTCATTTGAACCCATAAGCAGTTATAGTTTTTAAAGTTGTCTTAATTCCATAAGCACTTACTATTTCAACTAGCTAAGCCCAATTTATATGAACCCAGTTTTATTGGTAATTACTTCATACGGAAGAGTCTTAGTAAAACAGATATAGTTTTTTTCAGTAAGTATATGAACCTAATCACCATGGTAGAGGAAGGTCGATTTCAGTAGAAAGAATGGTATACAAGTGTTCAAGTTGTGAATTAACTTGATATAATCTTGTACTTATTCCTAATTAAAAATCAGTAGTATTCAAATGCGTTACTATAAACCTTGTAGCTAAATATCAGGATCTCATCGCTTGCTTCAAAGAATACTGGATGAATTTAGAACTTGCTTCAAAGAATGTTGATGTTGAACAAAAAAGAATCCAACTTCGTGACCCGCAAATCCAACAATTAATAATTATGGAGAATACATGAACTTATATTTCTATCACACATACAAACAAAAAAAGTATAATCATAAGTTTATAACCTTACTTGAATTCCATGTTGAGGTTATGCAACATCTATAGCAATGGTGCAAATTGGACAAGGCACAGTCACACCGAAACGTACCTGGGAAACAAGTATTTGTCATCTATATATATATCATACTCTTCAAAATAACAAACCACTTACACATGCTACAATTTTTTTGTGCCATAAGGAGGCAAAGTCAAGACCCTATGCATATGGTATTCCACTGCACAGCATTGGAAAATTCTTCAAGTAAATAAATTACAACAAAATTATATTTGAGATTTGAACCAACCATCCGGTGAAATCACGTTAGTTTTTCTTTAGCTATGATGCCAATTCTCCCTGACATCTTTTGAGGTTTATAAAGATTCTCTTTCCAAAACATACGACATAGTGTAATTGTTATAAATTTTTAACTAGTGGGTAGCATTAAAGAAAATTATATTGACACAAGTAGTTCAAAGTTATGTTATGTACCAAATGCGATTGAAAAAGAATCTATTGACGTGGGGAGAACACGACTAGAAACTTATTTCTAAATTTCTGTTGACCTGTAGTTTTTTTTTTACTAAAGAGCACTGAGCAGCAACAAAATAAAATAAAATTTGGTATGGTTTATTTCACCGAGTCAGTAATATATATTGGATTAATGATTCTTGGTAAATTTCGCAAGGAAAATATATATTTGTCTTGGAAAGCATGTACCAGAATGGAGTGAAGTGCTGTAGGAGCGCTCTGTTTTGTGATTTTTAAAAATCTCAAGAATTTTTACCATGCTAAGTTATCCTTGCTGCGTTCGGTAGTAGTACATCCTTAGAAAAAAGTTAAATTCAACATGAATCAACATCGTTTGCTTTGTAATCATCTCTATTACCAAAAAGTTTTATTCCTTCTAAAATACTTTGTTACTGAGTGTTAAAATACTAGCACTTAAAAATCTATTACTTCTTACTATGCTTCCCGATTCATATGTGAATATTATCATTGCAATTATTGTAAATGGTATGGTAACACTAAAGATGAAAGATGTGAAATCAACTCAGCTATTAAAGGAGCAAATAATTACACATATATACTGCCAAATTTTTTTAGTAAACACAACACTTCTAAATCCAAAATTTGAGGAGGAGTAGATACTTTTACATATAAAGTCCAGTTGTTTGCTAACAGACAGAATTCTCAATCCCCAAAGGGTAACATGATTTCTCAAAATAACTATAATATAAAGTGATTGTTCTCGTTGCATATGCTCTACAAAAAAAAAAGTAGATATGTTTGAAAAGATCAACAAATTCAGAGCTTGAAGTGATAAAATAACGAGATGTAAGAGGGGGGGAATTATTGTTGACACTCCAAAAATGGATATGAAAGGATAATCAACTGCACATTAAAGACTGGAGCTACTGCTAAGAAAAGCTATTGAGATTTTTATAAAGCAGTATCAGATGAGACTGTAAGTTTGGCGCTTTCTTCTCATCAAATTCATATTCCTTCACCAGCGCCTTAGCCTCCTAATGGACAGACAACAAACAGCTTTCAGTAGCCAATCAAACACATGCTAGACCGCGAGGTATGTGCTGAATAATTTACCTTGAGATAAGCCAGAAATTGCAACTCTTCAGGTAATAAAAACAATAATGCATGCCCTTTACTGCCTTCACCATGTATTGTTCTACCAACCCTATGAACATATTCCTGAAAATACAGAATTTAATTATTTTAGACAACTACATTAAACTCATCTAATGCATGATCTTACTAGCATAGACCCATAGTTCTACAGTTCCATATAACTAACTTCAGTCTTCTATTGACACGCTAGTTTGTATGGTATCCAAAGTACGCAATTTTCCTCTTCGATACTTTCACTGAGACGTTATTAGATCAGAGGTGAAAACTCAAAGGCGTTACCATAATTACATAGCAAGTTTACTTTATTTTGGTCAAAAGACCAAAAAAAACAAGGAAATTCAAATAAGTTCACCATGATGAGCAATTTCATTTTATCTGTAAAAAGAATCCAAAGAAATTCACCGTAATACTACAAATTGGATGGCTTATGGCAATACCTTTGGTTCATTCGGAGGATCATACTAAATAATCCAGTCCTATAGAAAAATAAAATGTCAAAGAATGAAGCAAATCATTCATCAAATCTGATATAAACTGAGACTACAAAAATAGCCTAAAACTAACAAAATACAAACCACAGCAGGAATATCAAGACCTCTAGCAGCGACACATGCATAGTAAGACTTCCTTTTTTGCTTTGTAGAAATCAAACCCAATGAAGAAAAAAAATATTCCACTTCCTTCCCACAATGAAGAAAAAAATATAAGTTTCGTTTAAAGCAAACCCCAGATCTTCGGTCATCAACTCCAACATATACTGGGGTTCGCTTAAATGATATTTTTGCAAAGTCTTCAACTTCCTTAGTCTGAGTAGCTGAGAAAGGAGCAATCTGCCTATCCTGTAGAGGCAAAAAGACAATACTATGACATGAAATTATATATCACTGGATCCACTACACTAACATAATCAAAATGTATCACATTGAACAATAGAAATTTTCTATAAACATTGTGTTTAGCAAAGATAGAAGCTTTAGGGACACACGTAAGATGGGATATAACTCCCTAACATGAACAAAAAGGCATAATAAATAATGTGTAACAGAGATTATAAAGATGAAAATAAATTATAAGCATGCCATATGAAATGGCACATTCAAACAATAGCATACTTGAAGCAAGTAAAACCAATGCCACAGAAGACAACAGAACTGCTGTGTGTACCTTGTGTGATCTATATTTACAATATATTAGAGGTGGAATATGGCTTAAATCTTTCTTCGATTATTACCCAAGATATGAGTATTTTTAATGTTCATTATAGATTTAAAGTAAGGATAAATTGTAAGGATAAACTACTTTTAAAACAAAACAAAAAGGAAAAATTGACATGCCTTCGGTAAGCGCTTAAAAGTTACCTTCATATCCTCCTCAAAGTTAGCTTCTAATATTTGATCTACTTCATTAATTACAAACCCGAAGCAAATCCACAAGACTCGCATACTGTTAGAACCTCTTCATAATTCAACAAAATTATGGTTGAAGAATCTGCCTAGAGTAATGCGCAAGAATCAACTCGATGTTGTGATGACAAAGAAGGAAAACCACACAACAATCTCCCAAGAATCAACCTTTCTAATCGCGATTTGATTTGGGGGAGAACCCTAATTCTTTTTGTAATGTCCCGTATTTTAGCGATATAATAATTAATTTATTTAATTATTTAAATAGTGATATAGAGAATTAAATGGTTGTTTAATTAAATAATAGTGAATATTTAATTAATATAAATAATAGAATAATAATTTATTTATGAAATAGTCAGAAATAGTGAATTGACGATATAATGTGAACTGGACAATTCAAAATATATATAATTTAGTTTGGAATTGAATTCGAATAACGAATATATTATATAAACAACAGTTGAACGTATAATTATAATGTAATTAAAATCGAGCTCGAAATGGCGTTGTAGTTCATAATTTGGCGATTGGAACTTTAAATGAATATACAGAATCCGTTTTAAATCGGATTTCTATGAAACAAGAAACGTTCGGAGCTGGTAAAGTATATTTTTCGAATGAAAGAGAAAAATCGGGATATCATTGTGTAGATTTTAATTTATGTCCAAATCAAATTTTAGAAAAGTCGCTATGGAATTCCTTTGAAATTTATAAATATATATTTATATTATAAAAGGATTTTTATATATAAATCGAATATCGATATAACTGGGAATTTTGAAATATCGAGTTATAAATCCAATTGGAGCTGTATGGTATTCTAGTGTGAATATATACGATAATATTTATTTATAAATATTTAATTTAATTATTTTTAAATATATTAATATTTAAAAGGGTTTATTTAGAGCTTTAAAAATAGCCAGTTTTGCAAACGACCTCCGTTTTCGACGAAACTAATTTTGTTAGATCCGAAATATCAAATTATTGTTAGATTTCAATTTTCGTGATTTTTGGGGTCAGTGTGTGGCCGTACGGATTTTTAATGTGAAAAACAATCAGTATTTTGACGATTAAAAATACGTTGTGTGAGCAAACGGAGTCGGAATTCAACGAAACCAGTTTCGTTGGGTCCGTAATGTCAAACTGTAACTACATGACCATTTTCATGATTTTTGAATATGGTGTGTGATCACAAGGATTTTTAGAAGACAAAAGGGGATATAAAATGATAAAAATAAAATATAATAAAATATCTAAAAAATATCTACACAAATATCTTGCCTATAAAATGCCCTTATCTCCTCTCCCTTAAGACCTAATCAGTTCCATCTTCTGAAAGCATTTCAAACGGCCGGCATGTTTCATCTTCAGCAAAACGCAACAAAAGAAAAATCAAAATAAATTCATCCAAAATTATATAAATTACGTGAAATATGGAATTGGACTCAGCAATGCAACAGCTTCATTTTAGTACAGTTTTACATGGTGTGATCCACGTTTGGGTTTGCGAGTTTCAACAGGAACGTGATCTAGGGTTCAAAAATTCGGGAATTGTAAGCTCTAATTTGTGAATTCATTTGTGTATTTGAGTTTGAGGAGAGAATCAGCTGCTATTTGAGGATTGTTGTCGACATCGACACCAGTTTTGTTCGATGCTTTACTGTGTATCAAAGTTCAGTGATGTCAACGTGTTTCAGTTGGGGTGCTCGAGTTGTGTGATAAGTATATGAGTAGAGAGAGGAGATGAAGCGCTGAACACCGGTGGATCTCTTTTCGAATTCGATGGTTGTTGGAGGAAGAACGGGTTGTATGAAAAATCGAAAAGGGTGGAGGAGTCGGGTTCCTGGAGTCGCATAATACTGTGTGATGAAGCTCGAAGTTGGGAACGAGTATTGAGTAGAGAAGCTTGAAGGCAGTACGGAGATGGCGGTCGACAGTATGGTGGAGTTTACTGTTCTAAATGCTTGCGTTTTGGAATAATGTCATGGAAAGAAATGAGGGTAGACGTCAGGGCGTGGAAGGAATAGTTGGGCATGAAGTGTTGTAATACAGGAGCTTGCGCCTTGTTTTAAGAAGGGAGAAAAAGGGGACTTACGGGTTCCAGGAATAGAGGAATATATCTACTGGAGGAACTTGCGTTTTAAAATAGCGAGGAAGAAGAAAATATCATGTATGAGTGGATCTTTGTTTCATGGGCCAGGGTTTACAAAGCCCATATGTCAAAACAAAAACGAAAATTAGAAAAAAAAGAATTCCAGAAGGGATGCATAGCAGAAGGGATAGGGCTTTCGTGAATTTGGAGCAGGCAAGTTAGTAATGGACCGAAATTGGGTCAGGCCAATAAAATAAATAAATATATACATACCTTGTTAAGTTTTAATTTAATTTGCATTTTTACTTGCAATCTGAATATCCTGTCCATACATGATCAGTTTTACAAACCGTTTGTCACGTTGGGATCGTATGGACGGTGGCTCCACAATGGAACTGAGGGGACTGAACTGGAGTCCGCTACAATTTATAGCAAAATAAATTGTCCGATCTGAATCGACAACGGTTATCGATATTTAACGATAAACCGCCAATGTGAGTAAATCTCACTATTCTGATTAGTTTATATTTTTATAACGTATCTTTAGAACTGATAGATGTTGGTTGAATTTTGTGTGTTAACTGTTTGGTTGAACTGCTAAGAAATTATTTGAAATTATAGATCTGGTTATATATATATATATAAATATATATATATATATTGATTCTGTTTACCAGAATATTTCATAGTGAAATGAAATTGATGTTAATTGTATTGTTTAACATCTGTGGATGTAGGGAAACAGGTCGGAGGAATCCAACTGGATTCCTCAACATATATTTTACTGTTTTTCATATATTGTAATATATGATGTGATATATAATATGTGTTGATTACGTGTGTTGAATGATATCAATCATTGTTATTTGGTATTTTAAATACCGTAAGAAATACTGGGATGTAGAAAAGGGGATTTTCAAAGTGTATTTTGAAAATGAAATATTTATATAAAATCAATGGATTATATATATATAAGGAAAAGAAATTTATAAAGGAAATATTTATTTGTTAAATAAATAGAATTGAAAAGAAAATATTTATTTGTTAAATAAATAGAATAAGATCAAAGGAAATATTTATTTGGAAAATAAATAGAATTGAAAGGGAACAGTTGTAAACCATTTACAAATAGAATGAAAAGGGGAATATTTGTAAACCATTTACAAATAGAATAGAAAAGGAAATATTTGTGAAAACAAATAGAAAAGGAAATATTTGTGAAAACAAATAGAAAAGGAAATATTTGTAAACATTTACAAATAGAGTTATGAGAAGATTGTTTAAAGTGGATATCAATTAGAGTTAATTGAATTGGAATTAATCGATTAGAATTAATCGAATTAGAGTTAGTCGAATAGAGTTAATTAAAAGGAGTTAATCGAGTGGAGTTAAATCGAATTAGAGTTAATTGATAGGGTCAATCAAATAGAGTTAATTGATTAGGGTTAATCAAATAGAGTTAACCAAACTAGAGTTAGTCGAGTATTGGTTAATCGAAGAAAGGAAGATTATCGAATATAGTTTATTCGAAAGAAAGGAGTTAATCGAATATAGTTTATTCGAAGAAAAGAGTTATCAATTATTTTTATTCAAAGAAGGATTTTCGAATATTGGTTATTCAAAAAGAACTAGTCGAATATTAGATATTCGAAAAGAACTATCGAATACTAGTTATTCGAAAAGGAGTTATCGAGTATAGTTTATTCGAAAAGAGTTATCGAATATTGGTTATTCGAAGAGAGTTATCGAATATTTGTTATTTGAAAGAGAGTTAATCGAATATTAGTTATTCGAAGAGAGTTAATCGAATATTGGTTATTCGAAAAAGAGTTAGTCGAATATTAGTTATTCGAATAAGAGTTAGTCGAATATTAGTTAATCGAATAAGAGAGTTAATCAAATATAATTTATTCGAATAGAGTTATAGGAGTTATCGAATATAGTTTATTCGAAAGGAGTTAATCGAATATAGCTTATTCGAAAGGAGTTAAGTGATAAGAGTTAATGAATATAAGTTAATCGAGTTAAAGTTAATGGAGTTAGGGTTAATTGATTTGAGTTAATCGAGTTATATTTCGGAGTTAGATATTTCAGAAGTAGGGATTATAACGCTATAGTTATAATCAATGTTTTTCAATAAAGAAGTGGATTCGTAAATAGAATCTGAGAGTTACTTAAGGAAGTTTGTTAAAGATTTAGAAGGTGAACTTTGTCTATTTTGAAATTGGATATGTTGTTCAGTTAAGGTCTGAGAGGTAGTTATACCCCAACTTGATTGACTTCGTTTGTAACTAAGGAATGGTTAAGAGTATAGTTTGGTTAAGTGAATATAGTTAGTGAAGGTAATGGTTTGAATTGGCATAGCGATGTTTTATTTAAACATTTGTTTAAATCCAATGAATGAGTTTTGGATACATTTTCCAAATATAATCAGAGATATTTTCTAATCATAGAAAAATGAAATGTTTGATGATAAAGAATACTGGAATGACAGTGATACGTGAAAAAGAGATGGAAATGTTTTCCAATGGTAATAACGTATATTTTCTAAATTTATAAAATAAGAAATGTTGAATATATAGAAACAGGAATACAGAAATGGATAATTGAATGACAAATTAAATTAAAGTGGATCAGTGTTGATTGATGATTTGCTCGGTAAGATTTCCATTTTAAAATACGACCGTTGTTTGTACACATGTTTTCCTTTGATAGTTAAATCACCGACTATCGAAGATTTTGACCATTTCCGTTGTCAATACGGAGAGACCGGGATCAGATTCATTATCTGAAAACCACTCTTTATGGATGTTAGCGTTGCGATCAAATATGATGAAGATAATTGAAGACGGAGTTATGCAAGGGCTGTCCTGTTTACAGAATAGTACCTTCGGTCTGTTCAATCCCAGGACGACCTGTATGGAAGAATGTCTGATAGAGTATATTTAACAGATCGCGTAAGTTGATCTCTTCAAACGTATATACATTTGGTGGCGGAGGAATTTGTTTCTCTTAGCTGTATACCCGTTGTATTTTTGGGGAAATCAATTTGTGATTTGGCGGGTATGACGATGTAACATTCAAAGTGAATAAATGTGTGATCTGTCAGAGATAAGCGTGGCCTCTAGCCTCACAACCGAGAAATGAAAAAAATTGGGCAGGCGGCATGGCTAAGTGGTTGGCTGCCAAGTAGGGTGTATTATCACCTATCTAGAGATATTCATTTCATTCTATAATCTATTGTCGATGCTGTCCCATTCAGGAAACAGTTGTTGATCCCAACCGATGGTGATATACATTCGATACACTCAAGTGAAATAAGTGGTCAGTCATGTGTGGCCAGGTTGCAAGATGTTCTTGTTGAACCCAGTGTATTCCTCTCTAGAGGTACACTATCAGAAGGTGGTTCCATACCTTGTCGTAGTTGGAAATCCATTACCCTATAAGTGCTCGTGGTTTTGATTGTATACTGTATATGTGGAACGTGAGATGAAAGTGTTCTGCTAGATGATTATTATATTGTGATTGATAGAACCTATTATAATATCAAAAGAGTTTTGATATAAAAGATCATTGTTTCTTTCAAAAATGATTTGAAAGTTAAATCAAATTGATTTGGATTCTCATAAGGGAAAAACCCGTTCCGTTATACGGCGTGGTCTTATGAGATATCGTTAATTTCCCAAACTGTTTTAAAGTGTTTACTCATACCAGTCCCATGACTAACCCAGAGTTTTTTTTTTTTTTGTTTTCCCTAAACTCTTGGGTGCCCAATTTTGTATGGGCAGTCAAGTAGTTAGGATTTTACAGATGCACTAGAAGGAGCTGGAGCAGGAGGCTTCAGCAGCGTTTTTATAGCTATTGTTTATTTCCGCTGTGATGTAAGTGTTATACTCTGAAAATGTTACTGTATACATATATTGATTTTATTTCAAAGTTATGTATCTATTATATATTGTTCGTTCCGCTGTGAGATTCGTGTTTACTCTGATGTTGTATGTTCTTCTTCTTCTTCTTCTATTCTAAGTTTCTATCTTATCTATTCTCACCCTCTAATTTCTTTCATGGACTATCCGGTGTTTTCGATGCTTGAATAGTTGACATAGTATTGTATGCCGATATCCAGGATCACAAATTCCCCGGGTCGTTACACTTTTGGTTTGGAGACAGAATTTTTTGTTTTTGTTTTGGGAAATCTTTTTATTTCGACCGAAATGAGAAAGTGAAGAGGGAGAAGCAAAAAATAAAATTGAGATGGGATGGAAAAATAATCTGCCATTTTGATATGGCTCAAAGCCGTATGAACTGAACTAGTCCGGACCTTCCATGATCTATGGTTAGATTTTAAGGGTTAGAGGAGGTGCGGATCGGTTGATCTGTAGCAAATGAAATTTGATACGGTTATGAGCCGTATCAAATTTGACACGGCTTAAAGTCGTATCAAATCTCCACATTCTGATGTGTCAAATTTGCTGTTTTGGTGTAGTGTATCTCTCGCCTTATGCGGGGCATGAGTTTACATGCATGAATGATGGAAGCCTTGTATTAGTAGGACTTGCAGCTAGGGTCCTTTAATTTATATTAGTATAAGGTAAACCATCGAAAAAGGTATTAAGTGAACGATGGGTCCTCCTAGGGTCTTAAGTGATCAAAATGATCCACCCTTATCTATCATTGATAGTGAGGTCTTAAGTGGCTAAATACATATATAATTAACCTCCATATGAATAAGGAGTAGTTAAGAACCCATCTCTTAGTTTTTGGAAATTGGTTGAATGATGGTTTAAAGGCTTCATAATTATACGTAAATGTTCTATCTCAGTATCATTATCATTTGGGAATGCTACCTTGGGTAAGGTAGTTAATGTCATGCGTAAGTGTTTACAAGGTTAGGTCAGAATTACTAGCCTTATTAGACATATATCTCTGGTTGAACCAAACATGATACATATGTGTATTGTAGACTGTGTTATACTCTTTCTGCTCACCAAAACTTATTATTCTAACCCCTCCTCATTATGATCTCCCTGATTATCTCTAGAAGGTAGAGTTTCCATAGGTGTTTAAGTTTGGTTTTCAGTTCTTGCTCTCTCTCATGCTTGGTATTGACGTGGTGACTTGCTCTTATAAGGTAGTTACCCAAGTTGATACTAGTTATCCTATTTTGTTTCTGCAGTGAGTTATTTTATCGTACTTTGATTATGCTCATGCTCTTTTAATTGCAGGTACCAGATTTACACGCTCCATGCTTGGATGGGTTTGAGTTTCTGTTTTTATCAAAATTTGAGCTCAGAAAAGTGTGAGGTGTTACAACACTAGTCACAATGTTTTATTTTTGTCCTATATACAATAAACTTGAATAGGGACAATTGAGAATTACAATACTTATTATATTATAAAATCTCATGTTCAAGTCACTTGCTTGAAACTATATAATTCTGTATTATAATTATAAGGACTTCTATTATGTAAATATTTATATTACACATTAAATATAATATAATAGAATCTTTTATTCGAAATAAAATATAACATAAACAATGTTATTAATCACATCAAATAGATTTCCCATAGGGCACAAACTCTAACTATCTCCCACTTGCGCTAGAGCCAATCACTCATGTATCGTATACCCATGAAACTAGTGTAAGTATCATTCTTCTATTGCGACAAAGCTTTAGTCAGTGGATCTTCAACATTATTATCTATTGGTAGTTTGCAGATATGTATATCTCCTCTGTCAACAATTTCACGGATGAGATGGTATCGCTGAAGCATGTATTAGATCGATGATGTTATCTAGATTCCTCTGCCTGTACAATGGCCCCATTATTGTCACAATAAAGATCTACTGGATAAATAATGGATGGAAAAACAGAAAGTCCAATGATGAACTTCTTAATCTAAACAACTTCTTTAGCAGCTTTAGAAGCAACAACGTATTCAGCCTCCATAGTTGAATCAGCGACTGTTTCTTGCTTTGAACTTTTCTAGCTTACAACAACACCATTAAGGAAAAACGAATAACCTAACTGTGACTTATAGTCATCTTTATCATTCTGGAAACTAACGTCTCTGTAACCTTTTACCATTTTTTCCTCTTTGCCTACATATATAAAGATTGAGTCTTTAGTCCTTTTCAAGTACTTAAGGATGTTCTTGACTGTTGTCCAGTGACTCTCACCTAGATCGGATTGGAATCTACTTGTCATACTTAAAGCGTACGAGACATCTGAACGAGTACACAACATTACATACATGACTGATCCAATTATCGAAGCATAAGGGATCGTTTTCATGCGTTCCTTATTATCTTGCGATTTAGGACATTGAGTCTTAGAGAGTGTTATACCATGTGACATAGGTATGTATCCTCTCTTTGCCTCTTGCATGCCAAACCTTTTTAGCACTTTGTCAATGTATGTACTTTGACTTAGGCTAATCAACTTTCTTGGTCTATCTCTGTAGATCTTGATACCTAATATATAGGTTGCCACGACCAAGTCTTTCATTGAGAAAATTTTTCCCAACCATGTCTTTACCGCTTGTAATGAACTAACATTATTCCCAATAAGTAATATGTCATCAACATATGATACTAGGAATATAATGTTACCCCCAATAATTTTCTTGTATACACAGGTTCATCTTCATTCTTAATAAATCCAAACTCTTTGACTGTTTCATCAAAATGAAGATTTCAGCTCTGAAATGCTTGCTTCAATCCATAAATGGATTGTTGCAGTTTACATGCTTTTGTAGCATCTTTTAGATTGACAAAACCTTCATGTTGTGTCATGTACACATCCTCGATAAGATTCCCGTTAAGGAATGCAGTTTTGACTTCCATTTGCCCGATTTAATAATCGTAAAAGGCTGCAATTGTAAGCATAATCTTAATGGACTTACCATTGACATTGTGGATAAGGTTTCATCATTGTCAACTCCTTGAACTTGTTTAAAACCTTTTTCCACCAATCAATCTTTATAGGTTTGTACTTTTCCATTCATGTTAGTTTTCTTCTTGAAAATCCACTTGCACCCAATTGGTTTTACCCCATCAGATGGATCAACCAAATTCCACACTTGGTTGATGTACATGGAATCCATTTCAGATTTCATGTCTTCAAGTCATTTCTCGGATTCTGGTCCATTCATAGCCTCTTGGTAAGAAGTGGGCTCATCTTGGTCTATAAGCATTACATCTCCAGTTTGAGTCATAAGAAATCCGAAATATCTATCAGGCTCAAGGCGTATTCTACCAGATCTACGAATATCTTGTGTAATTTGAGCAGGCACATTTTGCACAACAGTTTGTGGTTCTTGCTTGATTTCTAGTTCGAGTTCAATGGTATGTTGTGGTTCCAGAATTTCTTCGAGTTCTAGTTTATTCCCACCGGTACTCTTAGAGACTAGTTCTCTTTCCAAAAAAATACCAATTCGAGCAATAAACACTTTATTTTCATAAGGTTTGTATAAATAATATCCACTTGTTTTTTTAGATATCCCACAAAATAACACTTATATGATTTCGATCCAAGATTTTCAGAAGCAAGACGTTTAACAAATACCTTACATCCCCAAATCTTTGTAAAAGACATACTGAGACATATCCCAGTCCATATCTCATGCAGTGTCTTCAGAACCATTTTAATGGGAACATGATTAAGTATGAATGCAGCAGTTTCAAGGGCATAACCCCAAAAACTTATTGGAATGTCTGTGCGACTCATCATTGATCGTACCATATCTAATAAGGTGCAATTTCTCCTTTCAAACAAACCATTCCATTATGGTGTTCCTGGTCGAGTGAGTTGTGATACAATTCCACACTCTTTCAGATAGTCATTAAATTCTTGGCTTAAATATTATCCTCCTTGATCTGTTCGAAGAATCTTTATATTCTTTCCAAGTATGTTTTGAACTTCATTTTTAAATTCTTTGAACTTTTCAAAGGATTTTGATTTGTGTTTCATAAGATACACATAACCATATCTACCGATATCATCAGTAAAAAAATAATGAAATAATAAAACCTACCCCTAGCTGATGTACTCACTGGTACACATACATCAGTATGTATATGGCCAAATACATCACTAGCCTATTCACTGTGTCCAGTGAAAGGTGCTTTAGTCATTTTGCCTAATAAATGAGATTTGCATTCTTCATATGATTCGAAATCAAATGAATTCAAAGTTTCATCTTTATGGAGTTTTGATATGCGTTTCTCGTTTATATGGCCTAAACAACAATGCATTCTTATGAGATAATAAATAATGAAATAATGATAAATGATATTGCAACATATATATACAAATTTTGACAATCAAAATTATATAGGACATTGCATATTTATACAAATATATAAATTAAGTTAAAATATGTTTCCACTCAAATCAACATCCCTCTCTCTCTCTCTCTCTCTATATATATATATATATATATATATATATATATATATATATGTATATGTATATGTATTTAAGTGATCCAAGATCCAAAACTAATCATGTCTTGAGTTAGCTTTGGTTGATCTCCAAAACAGAATAGACATCTTACGTCAATTATATTATATATAATTCTTGGATAGCGTGATGAGCAGTTTTTGTTCATTTTAAATATTGGATATTTCATGCTCTATGCCTCTAAGCCCATAATCTTATTATGAAAGCCTAGTTAAGTAAGACCCAAGTACATACAATATGAGTATTACAATTACTCTATCGCATGTAACCATAATATATAGTGTGCTTATGCTTTGGCATAACCCACAACTGTTGATTATGGCACTAATGAGTGTTTTTATTGGAAGACCGTCACCATGACTTAATATAAATATTCAGTTTTGAAGGGATTTTAAAATATGAGGTGTCAAGTCATATTAGTCACATTCAATTCAATTCAAAATATATATATTGATCCTGGGTAATTCAATTGCTTATAGAATCATATATATATATATATATATAATATACGTGCATTTTAATTAATGTTGTATAAGAAAACATGCTTACTTCTGTCCTGTTAAACATTTTAGATGCAGGTCAGTAAAAACCTTTTTGTACAAACTTTCGTAGGCACACTTTCATTTATTTGTACTTGAGTTTAGATTCGTAGATACACATTTATAATAATAAAAGATTTCATGCAGGCAACACTTGCAGATTATACAAGTCCTAGCCGAAACATACACATCACTTATATATATATATATATATATATATATATTCAACTATTTGTTCAAATAGAATCACATACAGGTATTACTTAAATATTCAAAAAATCATACCTATATGACTAGGCCATTTGGAAACACGTATATAAGATAAAATAACAATCTGTGTTTCAATAGTTTCAGTGTTAAAATAAATATACAACATAGTAAGTGGGCTTACATTCTCATATCTAGCTGTGCATGCATATACTATATTGAGTAACAATTTACTTACCCAAAATCAATCATACAATTTTGTGTTATCTAGTATACATATTCAACCTGGTATAATTTTCCAAGCATTTGACATATATAAACCAAATTCTAAAGCCCAACAAACTGTCCAGATGCTAACATCAATATATATATATATATATATATATATATATATATATTTGAAAATTGGTTCACTTTATTTCAAAACAAATCAGTTTGTTTATATGCCTCATCAAAACTTTATGTCCACCATAACCTAAATGGGTGTGGCATAAGGGAAAAGAGCACATATAAATGTCATATATTTACAATACATGAAAAGAAGAATCTATAACCCATGCTACAACACATCACCACTCACTATCTCTCAAACTTTATACATTCAAGTCAAACCGTAAAGAAAATCAAAACATAACAAGAATTCATCCAGAATCATACAATTCAATACCCTATCTTCTAAGCAATTCTTCATTCTGTTGTGACCATCTCGTCTTTCTTCCATTGTTCTTCACCAGGCTTTGAAATTCTTTTTCAACCATAGATAATCTGATTTCCTTGCTGATCTTCTTTTGCTTAAAAATTCTGGAGTTTCTTTCAAGCCACAATTGATATATAGCAGTAGTAAAAGCTGCGCATGCTACATCAAATAATTGGTCTTTCTCTTTGAACATGTGTCTGATCTTCTCTGCCTCTTCTTCAATCGAACCATACTGATTTGCCAAAATTCCCAGCTTCATGCATAGTGCTTTCCATATATAACTTGCATACTCACAATCAAAAAACAAATGGTTAATAGATTTCAACTTTCTCCTTACATAAAACACAACCATTATCATCAACTATACCGAACTAAGCAACCTTTCTCTTGTAGACAATCTATCATTCACAGCAAGAAAAGCAATAAAATCCATTCTTGTAACATTTCTACTGTGCCAAATCACCTTGTAACAAGACTTTCCACTTTGTTTATTTCTTATCTTCTCTCATGCTTTATGAAAATGAATTCTCCCCCTTCTCCCCATTCATAATAATCGTCACAAGAATTATGTTTTACTACCACTGGATTAAGTTCATGAATAACCTCTCTAGTAGCAGGATTAAGATTAGCATTTATATTCCCATCACATATTATAGATGATACATATTCATTATGTCTGCCCAAATGAAAAAAATCTAGAAATTCCAATCAAATCTACGAGTATTTGCAATTTATCCAGGGTTCAAACCATAAAAAGGTTTTCGAACCTGAAGCGATCATCTTATTAAAGAGCTGCTTTCCAGAAGTTCTCAGTCTCAAAAGAGTCTTCCATGTACACGAAGCATTATTGTCTACCCTCATACTCTAGAAATGCTTCTCATGACAATATTTCATATACATCCATGAGTTCCAAAGAGATGAACCAGAAAGAAATTTCCATAATAGTTTTATACCTGCAGCTCTTTTTAGTTCAGAAAATGACTTCATACCAATCCCCCCTTCATTCTTGGGTAAACACAGAGCTTCCCATTTAATTTTGTGTTGAGAATTACCCCAAAAGAAGTCTGAACACATGGTATGCAGTTTGTCTATTACATGTTCA
Organism: Allium sativum; assembly: GCA_030737875.1. Lineage (NCBI taxonomy): Eukaryota > Viridiplantae > Streptophyta > Magnoliopsida > Asparagales > Amaryllidaceae > Allium > Allium sativum. The sequence goes on from CM060924.1 coordinate 819,538,573, forward strand.
GGAAGCTGATACACGAATATCCAATACAAGACCATATGGGTTACCACAGACAAAATCAATTCAGCTCCCCCCGCAAAGCTTAAGAAATTAACATCCCAAGACTGTATTCTCTACTGAAATTTATGTAATAATGATTGGCAGTCATTATAATGTACATAGTTTGATGATATAGGAACTCCTAGATATCTCACAGGCAATTGGTCAACTTGAGAACCCAAAACTGATGAAAATTCAATTGTATTTCTTGCATGGATACTAAAAAAATTAGTTTTAATAATACTAAATGTTAGTCCACTGAATTTCCCCAATCTATCAAATATATCCCTCAAAGTTCTAGCATAGATGGGTAGGCATTTCCCAAATATGACTAAATCGTCAACATAAAGTAGATGAGATACCATAGGCTCAAAACTATTAACAGGTATAAACTTATGTAGGAACAATGTTGCATTCATACAAAATGTAAAATACTCCATTCTATTGTAAAAAGATATGGGGGTAAAGGATCTCCTTGACGTAATCTTTTATTCAAAGCAATAAACCCTTTTGGAACTCCTCTAATTAATATTGAAAAGGTTGGAGTATTTATATATTCAAAGACCACATTTATAAAATGTACATGAAAGCCCATTATCGACATAATATGACATATGAATCTCCTATTCAACATGTCATAAGCCTTATGAAGATCTACCTTAATGCAAAATTTATTAGCCCTTACCTTCTTGAAATCTCTAAGCAACTCATGAGCCAACAGTATGCTGTCACCAATAAAGCAAGAAGGAATAAAAGCACCTTGGTTGGGGGAAATTAAAAGAGGCAAATACCATTTAATCCTATTACAAAGAATTTTACTAAAAATCTTGTAATAAAGATTACAACATGCTATTGGACAGTAATGGGCAATTTCAGATGGCCTATCCACTTTAGGAATTAGTGTGATAAATGTGTGATTAATCCCTTTTGGCAGTTTATAAGAAGAGAACATGTCTTGCATGGCTTATAATAAGTCCATCTTAGTATATTCCCAATGCAATTTAAAAAAATTCGAACTAAATCCATCAAGACCTGGAATCGAGTCTATGTGAACTGAATCTGTAGCTAATTTTACCTCTTCTAATGATATTGGTTGTAATAATACCTGTGGCCCTTGTGAATTAATCCTAGCGATGGATTGAAAAGCTGGAACCTCTAATTCAAAAGCTCCATTAAATAATGTAGAGTAATATCGAATTGCTTCCTCAGCTACCTCTTTTGGTTTATATACCAATTCCCCATTACTATTAATTAGAGCATTCAAGTTGTTTACTTGTCTCCTTGTTGGCATCTTTGAATGATTTTTTTTTTAATTTGTGTCATCATCTTGAAGCCAGGAGACCTTTGCCTTCTGCTTATAACTCCATTATTTGATATGGTTTTGAATATCTAACACACGTTTCACTTCAAGCATTCTTTCATATAAAATAACATTCTCTGGATCTTCATCACAGGCTAACTCCCTCTCCTTAAAAATTGCTTCAGCTTCCATAAGAAGTTCCTTGTCTTTAGGTCTAAACCTATTCCAGTTTTTAAGTTCCAGTTTACATGCCTTTAACTTTTGCTGAAAAATATAACTTAGGAACCCCCATCCACTTACTTGAAGACCTCTCTTTACATATTCTTCTTAACCTTCTTTAACATCCCATTCGTTAGAATACCTGAAAGAGAAGCCTTTAGTTGTAGAGGAAACAATAAGCTCCAACAAAAGAGGATTATGATCACTTGATTGTTGAGGCAATGAAAGAGCTCTCATATCTGTAAATTTCTGAAGACAAGTATGATTGACGAAGATTTTATCAATACAATTTGCCATTTCCCTTCTTAACCATGTGTAATTTAATCCTGCTGCTTTTATTTCAATTAGTCCAAATTGAGGCAAGCAATTATTTAAAGCTCTTATGTATTGGAATGGTACAGGGAGACGACCCTTTTTATCCAAATGTGATGTTGAATTGTTGAAATCTCCCATTAAAACTCATTCACAACTTATATTATTTGATTCTTGAATAATATGTTGCCGTAAAGTCTGCCTTTCATAAAAGCTATTGCTAGCATAAACCGTAGAAAGAACCAAAGATAAACCCCCAGCATTTTGAGCATGTACTGTGACATATTGCTTCGATGAAGACATTAAGTCAATTGTCCAAATATCATAAATCCAGAGTAATAAAATTCTTCTAGAGAATTCAACATTATTACAAGATAAAAGCTTCCAACTATTAGGTAATAATCTCCTAAATACTTCTATATTAGTACTATTTAGTTTATTTTCAACCAAACCTACAATAGTAGGTCTGGTTTTAGTCAAAAGGGATAATACCTCTCGCATACGCTTAGATGTATTCATCCCTCTGACATTCCAATATAGAAGCATCATTTAATTGTTGAATTACTCCTTCAGTTTCTTTTAGAAGGAGCTAGAATTTCTACCTTATTTTTGCCTTTCAGAGTTGTTAAATACTCCATGTTCTTTGTAATACCCTCTAAAACATCAACTTGATTTTCCTCTGACAAAGTATCAGCAACTATATTCAGATCATCAGGCAAGATATTCAAAGGTAATTCGTCATTTAAAAAGTTCAGATCAACTTCAATATGACTATGATTTACTATCATTTTGTTCAGCATCTCCTGAACCACTAGCTTTTGTATCCTGATTTGCAGTCCAAACCGGCTTCTTAGAAACTTCATGAATAATGGATTTATGTCCAAACAATTTACATTCATCACATTTAAACCAAAAAAATTCATATTCAACCATGATTTCCTTTTGAATACCATTATGCATTAGAATAGGAATTTTATCAAGCAACTCCGAGTCAATATCTATACCAACTAAAATTCTAGCAAAATTTGTAATCTTCTTACTAGCATTTCTCTCATATACTCGAATCGGGTCCCCTCCGAAACTTGTTATCATCGAAAATGCTTTATTTGTCCACATTTCCATATCTAGATTTAACAGCTTTATCCAAATCTGCACCCTATTAGCTCGAAATTTTCCGAAATCATGTCCAGGAAACCATTTGAATACCATTAATAATCTTCCAAAATAAGAATAAGTCGAAGTTTTCAATACCACCAAATAATCTTCTACCACTTCAAACTGAACAATGTAATGAAAATATGGAGTAATATGGACCAGAAAATTACCTTTTGGATCCCAAACCTTTGAAATATAATCTTTCAATTTGATCACTGCTAGCTTGAAACCCACCGGATGTAAAACAATAGAGTTAATCCAAGAATCGGAAGATGCTTTAGAAGTGTTCTCTGAAAGGTATACATAGTTCTCCGAAGGTTTGACATATTTGAGCGATAAGAAATCTTCCTCTATCGATTGAGAAGATCGATTTTCATCATCTGTGTAATGAACAGGGATTTTCGGCCCTGGAAATCGACGTAAATACCTTTACCGTAACTCATGCCGACCTTCCAAACACCGAAAAAACTAGAACGTTATTAGAAAGAATTTAGAGGGTGAGATAAGAAAGAAAGAAATATTAGAATAGAAGAAGAAGAAGAAGAAGAACCAACACAACACAAAACCAGAGTCTCACATCGCAGCGGAACAAAATATAATACAGAAATAAAGTTTTAATGAGAGCTTTGAATAAAACTTATAATACCAGTGTACATCAAAAATCTGGACAGTTATAGTAAACTGTCCTCCTATGCAGTCACACAGTGGAATAAACACTATATGATATCATACGTCTGAACACCACTAGCGCGTCTCTTCACAGCATTCGATAACCTGAACCTGTACACCCTGGGCTAACCCGAGCATTTACAAAACACCGGGTCAGTCTGGTGAACTAGAGTGAGAAAAACTCACACAGTATTTAAAGGGGATCATCTAACTTGATTTTAAAGTTCGAAATCTTTTTGAAAGAAAAGGATAATCGTAAGACCAAATCCACACATAAATACGGACAGTTTTTACCTTACGATAACCCAAAACATTTTTGAATCAATATCTTTTCTGATATTATAATAGTGTCTAAATACAAGTAAATATCAATCTAGAGGAACGCTTGCATCTCACGCTCCACATATATAGTATACAATCAAAACCGCGGGCGCTTATTGGAAATTGGATTCCGACTATGACAGGGTATGGGACCACCTGCCGATAGTGTATCTCTAGAGGCGAAGCAATGGGTTCAACAACAACGTCTTGCAACCCGGCCCATACATGACCGACAACTCATTTTGCTTGAGTGTATTGAATGTATATCACCAACGGCTGGGCTCAAACCACCGTTTCCCGAAAAGGGACAACATCGAAATAGATTAAAGAAGCAAAAGAAATTTCTCTAGATAGGTGATTATACACCCTAATGGGAGCGACCCACATAGCCATGCTGCCTACCCGATTTTTGTCATTTCCCGGTTGTTGACGCTTGAGGTTTGAATTAAATTTTGTACATCGGGTCACCATTCACTTTGAATGCCACATCGTCAGATCCGCCAGACATCACTAATTGACGTCCACAAAAATACTCTAGTTGATAAGGTAAGAGAAAGGCCTTTCTCCGCCAACAACTATGGTACGTTTGAAGAAATCAACGTACGTGATCCCTTTGGAAATACTCAGTCAGACATCCGTCCATACAAGTCATCCAGGAACAGAATGAACCGAAGGTACTGTCCTACTGCATCCAATATAGGAATCACCCCATGGATCAGTAGTGAGTAGTCCTTGCAATCCGTAGATTTCAACCACGACAGAATCACAGTTTATCTCTGGCCGCTAAACTGGAGATTATTAGTGGTTATTCCGTGTAATAAAGATATACGGTCTTCAATGCTCCATCTCGATCATCTTCTGATATCTTCACGTATTTGTTGGTCGGAATGGTTTTCGAATATAAATTCGATCCTGGTCTTTCCGTACCAGCAATCGTATTGGACAGATTTGATAGTCGGTGATTTAACTATCAAAATAAACAGTGATTCAATCATGAAAATCAAATGAGTTCACTCGTTCAGCATTCAGCATCACTTGGCCTTTTAATTAAAACAAATGTAAATTTAAAAATCTTAAATAATTCGATATTACGAATATAACTGTAACGACCCGCATTCTACGCATCATAGGATCGTAGAATATTTATTTCTTTCACATACGAAGTTGTATGGTCATGTAACTTTGGGAGACGACTATTGGGGTCATTTCCCATGTTCATGATTTTTCCCGATTTTTAAATGACCATTTTACCCCTAGTTGGTACTGTTTTGGCCATAACTTTTGACTGGAAACGAATTTTGACCTGAAACCACTTCCATTGGCTCTGAATGATGGTTTACAATTCCGTAGAGTGGTCACATTAGCCAAACGGACTCACCGTTTGGGAGATATGGCTGAAACAAGTTTCAGATGGTGAAAAACAGCTTAATTGGGCTTAACCGGGTGATTAGCAGCTAGGCCCAGAGGGGAATTTCGGGTTTAGGGGTATTTAGGGGCTGATTAGGGTTAGAAAACATTTCTTTAGACATTTTCCAGCCGCCACTTTCATTCTTAGACACTCTAACAATGGCCTCCTACATCTAAAACACCCCAAATCACTTTCTAATTGAGGGTTAGGCTTAGCAACATCAAATTAAGAAGAAAAAGCACCAAAGCAAGGTTAGAGCTGCTGTTGGACATCAGTATTCGCCCCAAATCAGAGGAGTTTCAGTTCTGAGAATTTTGTTTGTGGCCAAGGTGAGTGATTCGCATGATTTCTCACTAATTACGGGTGATTAAGGGGTAATTAGTGTTAATTAGCGAATTTATACACTAATAAATTCTGGAAAAATGTTTAGAAATTCTTAAATAATGTTTTATGCTTCTGTTGGAAATTTGGTTCGATTTGAGTAAGTTTCGTTAACCCTATGATCAGTTTTACTTAAACATGCTTGAGGGAAATTAAGGAGTTTTGGCCATTTTTGATCCATTTTGCTTCATTTGAATTGTTGTTTGGTGTTTGTGGTTGCTATTATATGATGCTATGACTCTATGGTGTGTTTTATGATTGATTAGAAGTGTTAGATTTGTCAAAAACGCCGTCGAATGGCGTAAACTGCTTGCTGGAAGAACTGCAGGAAATCAGCCCGAACCGGACCGGATCGGTGGAAGTAAGGGCGATCCGAACCGATGGAGCGATCCGATCCGTCGATGCTTGAAGACCACGATCCGATGATAGCGACCGATCTGACCTGCTTTTGTGGGGGACTCCGATCCGATGGTGCTGATCCGATCCGATCAAGACTTCGCGAGACGACCCGTGTTGCTTCAGAAAGTGCGACCCGAACCGACCCAGTGAGGTGACCACGATCCGAACCATTCATGAGTAGGAGGTGCGACCCGAACCGGTGTGTTTGGAGGAGGCCGATCCGAACCGCTACCAGATGGATGCCACGAACCGCACTGCGTTGATGATGGGGAGCTAAAGGCCGAACCGAACCGATGGCTAAGAGGGGATCTGAACCGATCCGGTGATGACAGAAGTCCGAGATGCAAAGGTAGTCCAAATGGAAGTTAGAGCCCAGGATCCAGTTGGGAACCGACGAGTTCACTTCATGAGTTGGGCTTTGCTGCGGGACGCGTGCCAAGGGGTTATCGATGTCTATAGCTTTGGACCACTATGTTAGGAGGCACGAAGGCGGATTCAGGGCCATTATGGAATTAGTAGAACCAAGGGCTATGACCAATGTGGTGGGTCATTGAAATGTTTGGTCATGACTCCATGTGTTTAGTTTGGTCACAGCAGGGTTTCTACAAGTCGGGATCCGTCGTTACCTCAGTTTGTCTAGTCTTCCAAAGTGGTAGATATCGTATGCTTTACGCACTGAGTGAGAGATGTGAGGATGGTTGCTATGGTTGATTTGTTTGCTATCATTATGACATGCACACTCCACCTCCGTATTCTTTACGCTATTCATTATGGCACCTTAGAGTACTGTACGGTATGTGGTACTAACTCTTTGGTTGCAGGTCCAGGTTCAGGTATGGTTTAGTATACCTGTTATTATTCTGTTTAGATGCTTATCGCTCATACCAGGCTTTATGTCTGACCTAGAGTTTTATGTCTCCTCTTATTACTCTGGGTGCTCACACGAGCAGACTAGAGACAGGTTAGCTGGTGATGCACGGGTAGATGATCCGGAGACGAGCAGGAGGCTTCCATGTAACACACATATATAGTATTCTCCCTGTGTTGTTGAAGATCACTGCTTGGGCATTGGTGGTGTATCTTCTACTTTGGCTTTCTTTTGTTTAGAGACAGTAGATTTTGAAAAATTGTAATAAGCTGTATTGGGATTTCCGCTGCTTTGATGTTGATTTTAGTTATCAGCTTATGCACTGTCTCACTTGTTTTATGTCAAGTATGTTATTATTATTATATTTTATTCCATGCGCTGTGAGACATTCTACAGGTTTCTCGTTAGTTAATTCCCTTCTTTCCTTTCTTCTGACGACCGTCCCGTGCTAGTCGGGCATGTGTACAGCGCACCTTCGGAGGAAATACAGGCTGGCGCGGGGCGGGCCGTCACATTTGGTATCAGAGCGCTAGGTTGCGTAGTTAACCTAGGGAAGTTATCAGGGAGAGATAATATACGTATACGAGAGAGCGTATTTGTGATTACTTCGGTTTAAAAAAAAAGCTTTATATATATATATATACTATTAGTAGTATAAGAATGAAGTCGTACTGCACTAGCACCACTATGGGGTCGTTAATCGTTTCCTTTTTCAGATTGACGATGAGCCGATATGTTAGAGGTACCGGTAGAGGGGCCAATAATGGGAATGCTGCTGACATGAGGACGATGTTTACTGACCTCATGAGAGAGATGCTTAGAGACGTACAGAGGGCAGCTCCCAATGATGGAAATGGTGGTGGTCCAATAGTGCAGGCGCCGAGGTTCGACTTCGCCAAGCTAAATAAGGATTATACTAGCCTTGGTGGGAAGCCGTTCCACGGAACAGAGTCGGCCACGGATGTTCAAGATTGGTTGGATAGTTGCGAACGTATCTTCGAGGATTTGGGTATCGAGGATGCGATGAAGAGAAAGCAAGCGTCCCGTCAGCTGCAAGGGCGGGCAATGAATTGGTGGAATGCTATAAAGGCAGCTACTCCCGAAGATCAAATTACTTGGGAACAGTTTAAGGCTCGCTTTAGCGAGAAGTTCATTCCGGCTGCTCAGAAGTCAGTGCTGTTTAAGAAATTCTTGGAGCTCAAGCAGAATGGTAGAGCTGTCTCGGAGTATATCGCTGAATTTGACACTTTGTCGAAGTATGGGTTATCTCTTATTGATACTGCCAAGAAAAAGAATGAGAAATTCATAACTGGTTTGGATCAGTACTTGGGGGAAAGACTTATTAACCACATCGATGAGTCGTTTGAGTCGATTGTAGGGAAAGCATTGAGGTCAGAAAGTCTCTACACTAAGCCGAAGACTGAGGTTGCATCCGCAGGTGAGCCAAAGCCACAAGCAAGTGGTGAAGGCAAAGGTGGTTCCCAGAATAAGAGAAAGCAGAATCAGACTAAGGATGGCCAGAAGAAGAAAAATAAGCAAGATGTTGAGTGCTTCAGCTGTTGTAAGAAGGGCCATTATGCTAGTAATTGTCGGGCCAAGCCAGCGGATAGGAAGTGCTTCAATTGTGGCCAAATGGGACATCACAAGGACAAGTGTCCGCAACACCCTAAAGAAAAGCAAATGGTGAAAGCATACGCCCTTAATGCTATTCCTTCCTCGTCGAATGCCCCAACTGCAGCGGAGAAGGGAAAGAATGTCGTCATTCAAGGTATGCTTTCTGTTTACGATGTTCCTGTTAGAGTTTTGTTTGATACCGGAGCTTCCAGTTCTTTCATATCTAGTGACCTGGTAGATAGGTTGGGATTGGAGCCCGAGATTTTCGATAGACCTTTAGTAGTGACGAACCCGATTGGTGGTTCTACTAGCCTTAGCATGATTTGTCGTAATGTGGTCTTATCGAGTCATGGATGCATGTTTGTTTGTGATTGCTTTGTTTTGGGCTTTACTGGGTTTGGCATTATTTTGGGAGTAGATTGGCTCCGAAGATACGGGGTGGTGGTAGACTGTGAGGGCTTTTTGGTGACAGCTAGAGCGGATGATGGGCGGAGGATAGTGTTTGGTGGTCTACCCAGTGAGGGGGTATTGGCTAGTTTTCTAAACTCCCTTGACATTCCGCATAGTGAGTTGTCAGGTTTGCCCGTGGTTGGCCAGTATCCGGATGTTTTCGAAGAAGTGACCGGACTTCCACCACGCCGAGAGATTGAGTTCCGTATTGATTTGGTAAAAGACGCCAGACCTATAGTGATGCCACTTCGTCGTATGGCACCAAGGGAGCAGCGAGAGCTCGAGGTGCAAGTCAGCGATCTTTTGAAGAAGGGATTTAAAAAAAGGAGTGTTTCTGAATGGGGAGCACCAGTTGTGTTTGCCACCAAGGCGGATGGTTCCCTTCGTTTGTGTGTAGACTACCGCGAGTTGAATAAAGTGACGAGGAAGAATAAGTATCCTCTGCCGCGGATAGATGATTTGTTCGATCAGTTGAGTGGCACGAGAGTATTTTCTCAGTTGGATCTCGCGACAGGTTTTCATTAGCTTAGAGTGGAAGCTGAGAGTATAGCTAAAACGGCATTTCGGACGCCGTCTGGGTTTTATGAGTGGTTGGTCATGCCATTCGGGCTGACCAATGCCCCAACATATTTTGTGGATCTTATGAATAGGGTATTCAGAGATCAGTTGAATAAGTTTGTCCTTGTGTTCGTTGATGATATTTTGGTCTACTCAAGGACAGAGGAAGAACACAAGGGACATTTAAGAATAGTGATGGAGGTGTTGAGAAAACACCAATTGAAAGCAAAGTTTTCTAAGTGTCACTTCTGGAAGAGGGAAGTGAGATTCTTGGACCATGTTGTATCAGAAAATGGGATTGCCGTGGACCCGGCAAAGGTGGCTACGGTACAGGATTGGCCTACACCCAAGAATGCAACAGATGTAAGAAGTTTCTTGGGGCTAGATGGATATTATCATAAGTTTATCCAAGGTTTCTCCAAGATAGCAGCACCATTGACCCAGTTGACCAAGAAGAATCAAGCTTTTGTCTGGGATGGAAGGCGCGAGAATGCATTCAAGAGTCTAAAGGACAAGTTGACAAGCGCGCCAGTGTTAGTCATTCCTAAGGGGAATGAAGAGATGACGGTATACACGGATGCCTGTGGTACCGGACTGGGTGCTGTATTAATGCAAGGAGGTAGGGTAGTTGCTTGTGCAAGTCGGCAATTGAAACCGCACGAGAAAAGATACCCTACCCATGATTTGGAATTGGCAGCAATCGTGTTCGCGTTAAAGATGTTGAGACACTATCTCTTGGGAGAAAGATTTGAGCTGTTTACAGATCATAAGTCGTTGAAGTATCTCTTCTCCCAGAAGGATCTAAATCTCCGGCAACAAAGGTGGTTAGAATTCTTGGCTTCCTATGATTTTGACATTGCATATACACCGGGCAAGGGCAATGCGGTGGCTGATGCATGAGTAGAAGACATGCCAGTTTAGGGGCTATGTTTTTAGAATGGAAGCAACTGGAGTACATCGCTGGGTATGATTTCAGACCAAAGTGCGAATTGGATCCAGAAATGTTAGCAAGTTTGACGATCAGACCCACTTTGATTGAGCGGATCGGCTCTAGTCAGAGGGACGATCCTAACCTATTGGAAATCATCTCCAAGTTAGAGATGGGTATCGATGAGGAGATGAACAAGTATGGGCTTGATCAAGTTGGATGGCTTAGAAAGAATGGAAAGCTCATTGTACCCAATGTCAATGGATTGAGAGATGAAGTGCTTAGAGAATGTCATCACTCAAAACTGACTATACACCCCGGTGGTAATAAGATGTATCGAGACATGAGACAGACTTACTACTGGGAAGGGATGAAAAGAGACGTTGGGAAGTTTATATCCAAGTGCATGAATTGCCAGCTAGTTAAAGCCGAGCAAAAGAAGCCTAGTGGGTTGTTACATCCATTAGAAATTCCCAAATGGAAATGGGAGCAAGTCTCGATGGATTTCATCGATGGTTTACCAAGGACTAGATCGGGACATGATAGTATTTGGGTGATTGTGGACCGATTGACCAAAAGTGCAAGATTTATACCAGTCAAATCAACCAGAACGGCAGCTAAGTTAGCAGAATTGTATATGAAATGGGTAGTGAGATTTCATGGAGTACCTAAAAGCATTGTGAGTGACCGAGACCCGTTGTTCACTAGTGGGTTTTGGAACAGCTTACAAGAGGCTCTAGGGTCAGAGTTACATCTCAGTACCGCATATCATCCTCAGACTGACGGTCAGACGGAGAGGGTGAATCGTATTTTGGAAGATCTCTTGAGGGCATGTATATTGGATTTTGGTAGGTCATGGGATGATCATTTGCATCTAGTAGAGTTTGCATATAATAATAGCTACCAATCCAGTATCGGTATGGCTCCGTTTGAAGCCTTGTACGGAAGACCATGCAACTCACCATCATGTTGGATAGAGACTGGCGAGAAGTTTATGCTTGGACCAGATGTGGTGAGGGAAACTTCAGATAAGATTAAGGTCATTCAACAACGAATGAAAGCTGCTCAAGATAGGCAGAAGAGTTATGCCGATAAGAGGAGAAGAGACCTAAAATTCTCCGTTGGTGACTTGGTGTTTGTCAAGATTTCTCCGTTGAAGAGCGTAATACGATTTGGCAGGAGAGGCAAGTTGGCACCAAGATTTGTTGGACCGTTCCCTGTTCTTGAACTAGTCGGGAATTTGGCATATAGAATTGACTTACCAGAGAAGATGGCAGGAGTTCACAACGTATTTCACGTTTCCCAACTAAGAAAGTTCGTTCACGACTCAGATATGACTATTTCACCTGATCAGTTTGAGGACTTCGAAGTAGAACCCGAGGCGGTTGGGAACCGCAAGCCGACCCGTATTGTCGAGTACGACATGAAGCAACTTCGAAGGAAGGCGATGAGGCTAGTCAAGGTTCAGTGGGGCGAGGACGAGAATGATTGTACTTGGGAGACAGAGGAGAACATTAGGAAGACAAACCCAGAACTCTTTGCCTGGTAAGATTTTGACTTCGATTTAGTTTTCCGCATGCTAGGGTAGGCTTGTTTGCTTGTTTTGCATGTTTGATTGTTGTATGTGGTTGTTAGGCATGCGGGATCCTTTGTACGTTTTGGGTTAAGGAATTTCGGGGACGAAATTTCTTAAGGGGGGGAGAGTGTAACGACCCGCATTCTACGCATCATAGGATCGTAGAATATTTATTTCTTTCACATACGAAGTTGTATGGTCATGCAACTTTGGGAGACGACTATTGGGGTCATTTCCCATGTTCATGATTTTTCCCGATTTTTAAATGACCATTTTACCCCTAGTTGGTACTGTTTTGGCCATAACTTTTGACTGGAAACGAATTTTGACCTAAAACCATTTCCATTGGCTTCGAATGATGGTTTACAATTCCGTAGAATGGTCACATTAGCCAAACGGACTCACCGTTTGGGAGATATGGCTGAAACAAGTTTCAGATGGTGAAAAACAGCTTAATTGGGCTTAACCGGGTGATTAGCAGCTAGGCCCAGAGGGGAATTTCGGGTTTAGGGGTATTTAGGGGCTGACTAGGGTTAGAAAACATTTCTTTAGACATTTTCCAGCCGCCACTTTCATTCTTAGACACTCTAACAATGGCCTCCTACATCTAAAACACCCCAAATCACTTTTTAATTGAGGGTTAGGCTTAGCAACATCAAATTAAGAAGAAAAAGCACCAAAGCAAGGTTAGAGCTGCTGTTGGACATCAGTATTCGCCCCAAATCAGAGGAGTTTCAGTTCTGAGAATTTTGTTTGTGGCCAAGGTGAGTGATTCACATGATTTCTCACTAATTACGGGTGATTAAGGGGTAATTAGTGTTAATTAGCGAATTTATACACTAATAAATTCTGGAAAAATGTTTAGAAATTCTTAAATAATGTTTTATGCTTCTGTTGGAAATTTGGTTCGATTTGAATAAGTTTCGTTAACCCTATGATCAGTTTTACTTAAACATGCTTGAGGGAAATTAAGGAGTTTTGGCCATTTTTGATCCATTTTGCTTCATTTGAATTGTTGTTTGGTGTTTGTGGTTGCTATTATATGTTGCTATGACTCTATGGTGTGTTTTATGATTGATTAGAAGTGTTAGATTTGTCAAAAACGCCGTCGAATGGCGTAAACTGCTTGCTGGAAGAACTGCAGGAAATCAGCCCGAACCGGACCGGATCGGTGGAAGTAAGGGCGATCCGAACCGATGGAGCGATCCGATCCATCGATGCTTGAAGACCACGATCCGATGATAGCGACCGATCTGACCTGCTTTTGTTGGGGACTCCGATCCGATGGTGCCGATCCGATCCGATCAAGACTTCGCGAGACGACCCGTGTTGCTTCAGAAAGTGCGACCCGAACCGACCCAGTGAGGTGACCACGATCCGAACCATTCGTGAGTAGGAGGTGCGACCCGAACCGGTGTGTTTGGAGGAGGCCGATCCGAACCGCTACCAGATGGACGCCACGAACCGCACTGCGTTGATGATGGGGAGCTAAAGGCCGAACCGAACCGATGGCTAAGAGGGGATCCGAACCGATCCGGTGATGACAGAAGTCCGAGATGCAAAGGTAGTCCAAATGGAAGTTAGAGCCCAGGATCCAGTTGGGAACCGACGAGTTCACTTCATGAGTTGGGCTTTGCTGCGGGACGCGTGCCAAGGGGTTATCGATGTCTATAGCTTTGGACCACTATGTTAGGAGGCACGAAGGCGGATTCAGGGCCATTATGGAATTGGTAGAACCAAGGGCTATGACCAATGTGGTGGGTCATTGAAATGTTTGGTCATGACTCCATGTGTTTAGTTTGGTCACAGCAGGGTTTCTACAAGTCGGGATCCGTCGTTACCTCAGTTTGTCTAGTCTTCCAAAGTGGTAGATATCGTATGCTTTACGCACTGAGTGAGAGATGTGAGGATGGTTGCTATGGTTGATTTGTTTGCTATCATTATGACATGCACACTCCACCTCCGTATTCTTTACACTATTCATTATGGCACCTTAGAGTACTGTACGGTATGTGGTACTAACTCTTTGGTTGTAGGTCCAGGTTCAGGTATGGTTTAGTATACCTGTTATTATTCTGTTTAGATGCTTATCGCTCATACCAGGCTTTATGTCTGACCCAGAGTTTTATGTCTCCTCTTATTACTCTGGGTGCTCACACGAGCAGACTAGAGACAGGTTAGCTGGTGATGCACGGGTAGATGATCCGGAGACGAGCAGGAGGCTTCCACGTAACACACATATATAGTATTCTCCCTGTGTTGTTGAAGATCACTGCTTGGGCATTGGTGGTGTATCTTCTACTTTGGCTTTCTTTTGTTTAGAGACAGTAGATTTTGAAAAATTGTAATAAGCTGTATTGGGATTTCCGCTGCTTTGATGTTGATTTTAGTTATCAGCTTATGCACTGTCTCACCTGTTTTATGTCAAGTATGTTATTATTATTATATTTTATTCCATGCGCTGTGAGACATTCTACAGGTTTCTCGTTAGTTAATTCCCTTCTTTCCTTTCTTCTGACGACCGTCCCGTGCTAGTCGGGCATGTGTACAGCGCACCTTCGGAGGAAATACAGGCTGGCGCGGGGCGGGCCGTCACAATAACTTTTCGCTACTTATTTAAGATAAGATTTTTCTTTAAAAAAATTCACTTTTATATATCCAGTTTCCTAATTCTACTTTAAAAACATTAGCCACATTATTGTTTAATATTGGGGAAATCAATTCAACTTATTTATTCGTAAAAATACGTTACAAAACATCTTTTATTCCTTTCTTGAAAACAATAATCCATGCTTATTCTTATAGAATAAAACTCAACTTTACGTTTCCTCCCTAACTCGAAAATATCGTTATAATTCACGCAACCTCTTTTTATTTCCCTTTTCACTTTGGAACCCTCGTTATATATATATATTCCCAATCTTCACTAAACGCTACATTATTATTTCTTTAACGGAAATAATAAATTATCACTAACCCCTTTTTACCCTTACAGCTAATATCATCCTCGGATAATGCTGATGTCGTTCAAGTTGGGGTATTTTAATTACCTCTCAGACCTTGATCAACAACGTTCTTATCTTCAGATGGATAAGAGCTGTAACCCAATAATTTATCCCATTATCCACACAAATTCCATTTAACTATTTTATTCAAATGCGGTTTCATAAAACCTTCTTACTTCTTGAAAGTCTCTTTCTCTGGTATAACCATTATTTCTTAATTTCATAATTAAGTAATTCTTTATATAAACATCACTTTTTTAACCTCGGCCTCTTTAAAACGAATTTAACTTATAATCGGATTTGGTTATACCACCCTATGACCCACTCCTTTACCAAATTCACTTTTACCCATCTCTTTTCCAATCCATCCAACCATTCCCCGCTTTGGAAATCTTATTTCAATTTTCCCCTTTTTACTTAATCTCATTTTTTAGTAACGTTAATTTGAAATTAACGCCTTTACACTTTAAATCCCATTTATATAATCCTGGTTTATTATAAACCCTTTCTCTTAATTTCCTTTTTACTTAATCTAAATAATTAAGTAACATTTATTTAAGCTATCATATTCGCCTAAAATTCTCTTTATAACTTCGCTATAAAAATTCGGGTTTTTAAATATAAAACCCGTTCATAAACTCCTTTCACCAACCCATTAGATTTTATTCCAACTCGATTACTTTTTAATTGAATTCCAATTAAAAAGTAATTCCCTAAATTATTATTAATTAAAATAATAATTCACTTCGATTATTAACTACTTCCTTAGTTAATTTCTTTATTAACTAAAATAAATAGTAATTCCCATTTTAGAACTCTTATTAAAATTAAACAATATTCATTAAACTGTTTTATTTAAAACATACTAATTTTATAACCAATCCCAATTAGAACGGTCGATTTACTCAACTCAAAACACTGTTATCTCGCTAACCGATTCCAATTCGTTTCCCCCTTTGAATTAATTGATAATATATTTAACGTAAAAAATTCCATTTAATTGTTTCTTATCAAAACAATTATTCACTTTTAAATCGTCAGGTTGATTTCTATTCACTTGTATATCAATCTGATTAACATTAGAATTTCCTTATAAAATCAATTTATAATCAAATATAAATATAAATAATAAATAATAAATATTTATTCTCTTTTTATAAACCATTATTCAAAATAATATATTCCAAAATCTACTTCCAGTTATAAAATAATCTTATAACTTCAGGTCTATCAACTCACCTGACGGTAAATCAATATAACAAAATAATTTATTCTTAGGCCATGTACTGTCGATTACTCAACCAATATTATCCATTGGTTAAAACAAAACACTGGTTGAATTTTCAATCAATGATCAATAATCAAAGCAATCACCCAATCATGACAGTTCATATATGAAAATAAATAATATATTTTAGGAATCCGGTTGGATCCCTCCAACCTGTTCTTCCCTGTATTCAAATGGTTATCTCAATCAGGTCGATCAATTCCATTTAACTATAACAGTAAAATATCGACTATTTAACATCAACCAATCAAACACTTCAAACAATTCAACGCGTTTATTTTATAAACGTGGCCAACAAGGTAAGTTACCTTTATTAGGTCAAATCGTTAAAATAACGATTTTGGTTTTTATATTGAAATTAAACAACGGTTTAATTTCATCAGTTATATCAGCAAATGAATATATAATTCGCAAACAGTCAACCATTGGCAAACAAAACACACAAAATAAAAACCCAATTTATATAAAAAATAAATGGGAAAAACTTAGTGAGTTTAACTCACCTTGATTTGGTTCTACTGTTAAAACCGCTTGTTTCAGTTAAATTAAACAAGCGTTTAATTTATCTGAAAATAGCGGTTGATTCCAATTGCATCTAGATTTTTCCAGGCCAGTTCCAAACCGTAATGTTCGTCAATGCGATCCCAAAGATACCTTGTTGGTTCGATTCTGATAAGATATGCACTAGTTATACTCAATTAAATTGTACGATTAAATTAAAGTCATTAATTTCCTTGATTAATATTTAATTAAATAGTAATTGAGGTTCAAATTTTATGGTCCGATTATTACTTCCAGCTTGTTCATTCAGCAGTACCCACCCTGTATGCTAAATGTTGATCAACCAAATAACAAGGTCAATAAATTTCAGATTGAAAATACTGGCCGGTATCCCATCCAATATCTTTCGTTCCGGCCTTTGAGTTCATCTGTAAATAAGATTAGTTAGATTAATTAATTGTTGTTAAACACCGATTATAATGCTAATTATAAAAGTTAGTTTAATTACATTGTTACGGTCAGATTAGCAAACCGCAAACCAGTCTGTTTCTATTTTTCCCATTCTTCTTCGTGTTCAAAATCTTCTAACCCAAAGCATCATTTTGCTTCCAACTTTCCACAGTTCTTAGCCAAGAAAATGCTCTCCTTCACGTAACTTTATCTCACGCTGCTTCGAACAAAACACAAGGCCAACTTTCCTCCTTATTTCTTCTGTTCCCCCTCTGCATTTACCAAATTCATGTATTTAAGATTAACTATTAAGCCTAGTTTATTATAAGATTAACTAATGACTTAAAACACTTAGACTAGTTCCAATAGGTCAACCTCATTACTTCGTTACCTTGCTTCACGAAACCAGCTATAGACCGAGACCCCATATGCCCTAACACCATCAGACCGCCGTTGCACCGCCCATGATCCATCGGAGTCCAATCGGAACACGTCAGCCTGAGCGCCTTACCTTCGCCGTCCCTCACCTCGACCAGATTGCAACTCGACATCAAGCTGGCTTCAAAAAGTTGGATCAACCTTAACGCCTTCTTGCTGCAAAGCAGATCACCAGAAAGCTCCCCTTCCGATCTTGACCGTACAGATCAAGGACACCGAAGTACTTAGCATTTCATCAGTTGGAGGTATTGAGAATTTGTCGATAGAGTTTCATATTAAAAGTGGAAGGAGATCGCGTCTTTTGGTTCGTCCATTTTAGACAGAGGCGCAGCAAAAAAAAATATGTTTGACCAGCTGACTTAGGGTTAAAACAATGAATGGGTTGTATTTATAACGTGGATGTTTAATTAAAATATTATTTTACGAAACTTCACGGTGAAGTAACTCTCTAAAACCATCACGAACGACTTCTGTTTTCTGATAAAAAAACTAATCCTAGCATAGAAAAATATTCTGGACCCAATGGGACAAGTTTCGTCGAATTCCGACATCATTTGAAAAAAATTCCTTTATAAAACCAGCGGAAAACACGCGTTTAAATTTTCCACGATCACTAAATAAATCCAATCAACTTGAAACCTTGAAATCCTACAATAATTAATTAATATGATCCCAACGGCACCAGTTCCATCGCATTCTGAGACTGTTTTCCCGGTAGGCTATTTTTACGCGCACCGCAATGCCATTTTGGACACCAAATTACATGGTCTCCAAAAATAACAAACTATATACCTATCCTGACTATAATCGACGATACGAATTCAATGGAATTGGTTTCGTGACTTAATTCGACTGTCTGCTCAAGTTACACTCAAATATCTCTCTATTAAATTAAATAAATTTAATTACGCTCTATAGAAAATAAATAGGCGTTTACGGCTACCGTGGTCACATACGACATCGGTTTGCCATGCAATTCAACACCATACAATAATTTAACGTTACGGTTCCAATGAAATTAATTTCATCGAAATCAGCGTCCGTTTGCAAAATGGCTATTTTAACGTGTATATTTTAATAATGATTTCCATAGCGACTATTTCAAAATTTGATTTGACCATAACTAACAATGTATAACAGAAAAAATTGGATTTTTCTCTTTTATATGAAAATTATCATAAATACGGTTCCAACGATTCTTGATTCACAGAAATCTGACTTATATTGGATTCTATATATTCAGTTGAAGTTCAAAACTCCATATTACGAACTGCAACGCCCTTTCGAGTTCGATTTATAATTATATAAATATATAACGTTCAAACTTCGTTTTTAATAACGAGTTAAATATTAAAATCCACTAAAATTTCAAATAAAATATTTAAAATAATAAATTAAATTAAATACTTGACGGCCAAAAATACGGGTCTTTACAATCTGGATCTAAGATAAGAGTATTCGAATTTGGATTTGGATTAGAATATGATGGATTGATAGATGGTTTTGGTGGGTGATTCAATGAGGAATCCATCAATGAGTCCGGCATTTTTTTAATGATATATATATATATATATAATCACCATCGGCTTATCATATAAAACAACAGAAGCAACATATTGATTCACATGGAGTATGCTACTATACAAACAGTTCATAAGTAGCATTAACACTATACAATAGATCTGGCATAACTTTTATACCAATATGTTCATTACTGATATAATATAACAACGTATGCTTCTGCGTATCTAAATACTAGTCACATATAATTGCTATGTGTATTTTAAAACATGCACACACATTTAGATCAAGCATCAACACATAAGTCAGTTTTTCATAAAACCAATTCTTTGCCTATATTCTAACACACATATATATTAACAAAAACAAGTCATACATGACTAAAAATATAAATATATATATGCAGCATGATTCATTTTAAACACCAATAGCTTATAGTAGATTATCGAATGCTCATTTTGTTAAACTACAACCCTAAATTGGTATTCCAATCACGTACATAGCAGATGTATATATACAAGAAGTGCTAACTAAGACAAACACATATCCTTAGCCGAGCAGATGTGTACATTTATATGATATATTGATCTTCAACACCGCATACCAAGTCAAGCTATAAACCATAGTTAACATACTGCTCAAAATTTTGCAATGATTCAAAATCATTCAGTTATCTACTTTAACACATAGATTCACAGTTTAACATGTTTAAAAAAATCAGATCTAAAAGGATTTAACATTTGATCAATTAGAGAAAAAAATGGGTTTTTGATTCAAAATAAAATTATAACAAAGTCAAAACATTTATTTTCAATAATCAAACATATTTGATTCTTAGTTTAACAAAGTTCACGTATACCAACAGATCCAAACACATATTAAAACACACATGGTTAACAAATTAATCCATACGTTCATAGTTTAACAGTGTAGGATCAAGTAATATATAAACAAAATTAATATCTAATATTAATTCGTGTTTACAATGAAACAATTTTCATTTCAGAAATAAATGTATATTACAATCCCAATTAATACTTTCATCAAAGTTTATAACATTGTAAATCATTGCAAGTAAATATGCATACGAAATCAATTACAGATTTAACTCTATAAACCTCTTTCGCATGCTAAGTTCTGATACCATTTTGGGTTGACTCTAGCAAACCGCTGTGGATTTCAATAATTTAACAACCCAAAATCAAGATCCAAGCTAAAATATTAGTAAATCGAGTAGTGTACCTTTTCTGGCTTTTATAATTTACAAACTCGAATAAGATCTGAATGGATCAAATTTTGTTAGCAGTGATGGAATCGGCGCCTCTACGGTGTCCTGGAACGTCGTCTTGAAATCATCAAACAAAAACGAGGAAGAAAGAGATCGAAGGTACTAACCAACCCAATGAATTTCATTTTTCCCTCTTGTTATAGATCTTGAATTTTATATATTCGTATTGGATGAAAGGGTTGGCACCCATTTAAAACAAATGAGAATCAAAAGAGAACGATATTCGCGGTATTACCATTTCAAAAGCAAATAGAAATCAACCATTTGATATATATTATTTTCTTTAGTGTGGTTATTACAAGTTATAATGAATCATGCTGCATATATATTTAAAACGTTCTAATTGTGTGACCATATAGGTTATTACAAGGTTGGCAATAATTTAAATTATATTTAAATTATAAATAGTGAGTGACATCTAGCATCGCTCTTACCCAAGTTATAGTAAAATCAATGATTCGATACAACCTTTTCTGTGACTAGTGTTTCAATGTAATTTAATCCTTTTAACCATTATATCCAAGATTAAACTAGAGACATGGAACATATCATTCTCTTCATAATTTAATCCTTTTATCTTGATCTATGAGTAGATTATATATAACAAATCAATATTTGAGCACTACCATGCATTTTATAATCTTACTGAATCAAAAGGCCCATTGATATCACTACTTATATTGTAGGATTAAATTCCATCTGGATCATTCATATTATTTAATCGATTCGAGATGTATTCGATAATCACCTTTATCGTCTACTCTATTAAAAGTAACTTTTGATGATATCAAAACACAAATATCCTCGAATAAAAAATATAATGATTTCAGGTCTGAGGACCATTACATCACTGTCACTGTGAGAATTACTTATGACACTATTAATCATGCTCCATGAAGTTTTCTCATGTTGGGTCTGTCTAATACACTATTCTCTAATATGTATTTATGTATTGACATTAATATCACATATATTAATGATCAATGAGATATGATCTTTAGTCAATCAACATACTAGTCTCAATGTTTTATTATTGTCCTATATACAATAAATCTTGACTAGGGACATTTGAGAATTACAATACTTATTATATTATATAATCTCATGTTGAAGTCGCTTACTTGAAACTATATAATTCTGTAATATAATTCTAAGGACTTCTATTATGTTAATATTTATATTACGCAGTAAATATAACATAATAGAATCTTTTATTCAAAATCAAAATATAACATCAATAATGTTATTAATCACATCAAATAAATTGCCTCTATGGCACAAACTCTAACAGGATTCTACTCCATCAAACTTTTACGGATGGTCTATAGCCTAATAAAACTACCCCGAACCGGCTATTTCTTCAACAAGTAATATTACATATATAATATATATAATAATAGGATTATTATATATTTTTTAAAAGAGGGAGGAGGAGGTCGTGAGCTAGAGGGGTGGTGCTGCCGTGGGGTAAGGGGCTACTGCCGTGAGCACAAGTGGGGAGTTGCTGCCATGAGCACGGAAGGGGCGTGCTGTTGCTGCCATGAGCACAGAAGGGGCGTATTGTTGCTGTCGTAGGGTATGGGGCACTAGGAGGAGGAAGGGTTTAGAGGAGGAGGTGGTTATGGAAGCCAAAGGAAGAAGAAGGAGGAAGGAGGAAGAAGAGAGACTAGAAGGCCATGGCCACTAAGCTAAGGAAGAAGAAAGTAAAGAAATGAGATGGAATGAATGAAAGAGGAGGAAGTGACCTTCTTTTATAGGAAAAAGGGGCTAAGGAGATGTTGACACATAAGGGGACATGTGTCTTACATCCCTTAAAACCACCCAAAACCATGTGTTAAGGCACATTGTTTTCCTAAGAGCATACATAGTTATGCTTAGGAATGTTCTTTAGGAATTTGTTACTTCTTTTGTCACACTTATCCTAAGTGTTGCAGAGGTTACGTTCAAGCTATGTAACAAAACCAAATCAATATTTATCAATTTCATCAAACGACAAATGGTGTAAACAATTTCTGTGATATTTATTTGCCGATTAAACATGACTATTTTTCGTTTAAACCAAGTTTATTTTTATTCTAAAATTCAATTTAAACTTAGCATTATAAATTAAAATCTTAGTTTTTAAATTGACAAAAAATTGACAAAATCAACAAAAGTTATTACTAAAATTTGACAAAGTTTGACAAAATTTCTGGGATGTTACACAGTAATCAGATTTGCATAGATTATTTACAGGAAAAAAAAACTGAAATCTAAAGAAATCTACAACTATTATACACTCAAATTAAACCCCAAATTATATTGAATCTTGTAATTAGTGAAAGTACTCACAATTTTAAGCAAATCCAATTAAGCTCCGATGGGAAATCTCTCTCTCTCTCTCTCTCTCTCTATATATATATATATATATATATATATATATATATATATATATATATATATATATATATCCTCCAACATTGTGTGCAAACCCAACCATCAGAACTCCATTAAAATATTTCAGAAGAAGGTTATTTAAGGTGGAGGCAGAGAATGAAAGAAATGAAGTAGGGAGAAATATGTTAGGTTTGGAGCTATATTTATAATAGAACTAGGGGATTTAGGACCACGAGATTTTTAGGTTAAAAGTTAGGCCATCAGATCAGAGGAAATCCTCAAAAAAAAAAAAAAAAAAAAAAAAAAAAAAAAAAAGACACCCCAAAGCTAGCCAATTCGCACTAGAAACGTGTGCACCAGGTTGCGCACGTTTCCCAGATGGGTCAACCCCTAGGTCGACGCACTTAGGGTCTGGGTCGATTAAAGATTGGGTCACCTAGCTCAATGTGATTTGCGACTTAATTTATTATATATCAATTCCTTACTTATTCAAATTTCAAACTTCTTTCTTTCATAACTTCTTCGTTTTAAGTCCGATTTCACCAAACCAAATGTCTATTACAGCCAAAATTTTGTAACAAACCCAATGGTGCAACCTCCGTTGCCCATTTCTCTATAATTTTCTAATTAATATTTATTATATTTAATATTTCATTTAAATTACTGTATTAAAATTTTGGGTTGTTACACCTAGGGTAGTAACGAGTCCTGGTTTGGAACAGATCTCAGTTATGTATATAACCCGCTTAATGAACCTGTGCGTTACCCAATAATAATAATAATAATAATAATAATAATAATAACGAATATTATTGAATAGGATTACACAAAATTACCTTAATTGCCATGTATCTCCATTTTATTGAGTATAATAAGTATTATAATAATTTTTCCCTGATTGATCTAGAAACTAGGGTTTTCCCCTCTACTAAGAGATAACAAAAATTTAGAGGAGTGAATTAGAAGAAAAAAAAATTTGTCCTGCGCTATGAGTCGTTGGGTTATATTTATAGGTACGAATTGACCCTTCCTTGGGCTTAAATGCTTCATGTTGGTTACCCGATAGAGGTTGATCATGAAGGCTTTGCAAGTCTTCAGTTGCTTTTCTTTAAGTTAAAGTACCGGTAGCTACTTTTGAAGGATCTGATGAAAGGAGATTTTAATTGAACACGAGAGGAGTAGTTATATAGGAGCTCTTGGCTCTTTTTAAGCTCTCATCCTCTGCTTCATCCCTAGTGCTTTAAGGTTTGAATCGAAATTTCGTTTTGTGTTGCTAAGTGTGACGCATCTTTTTTAGGATTCCAGAGGTGTGTTCTGGAAGCCTCGCTTTATTGTTTTCGAAGGGCCCTTTCGGCAACTATATCGGGTCATCCTTCGGAAAGTGGATTTTGGGATGCATGTGTGCTTTATGATGCCGTCGACAGGTTCTGGGGTGCTTTTCCTTCCCATTCTCTCCTTTAGCTGCTTTCAGAAATTCTCTCCCTCTTTTATATCCTTGACTTCCTTTATCTGGACAATCTTCAGACTTTGTTTGACTACTACTTAAGGAATCCTTCTGTGGGTCACACGAGAGCCCTTCTGGTGTCAACTATATTCTTTCGCTAGTACCTTCATGGAAATCCCTTTCGGCTTTGGCTCGAATAGTTACTAGAGGCATTGGCGTATGCGTACTTTGGGCTTATGGCGGTAGCAATGTTCTTCGAAAAAGCTGAGCCTGAGTCCCCTTTTCCTGGTATTCACTTCCACCGATGAGTTCATTTCCTGCTCTTTCCTTTTTCTTTTCTGATTCTGCTTCGGGATGTGTTCTCTTCTCTCATTCTCGAGAGATTAGCTTGTTTCACCAGTGTCATCTATTCAAGGAAGCTAAGCCTCCCGAAATTTGGCCAAATGCCTTCGTCTACTGCAACTCTATCGGCTTATGGCTCTTAACTTCCTTCTTAGTTCTTTCTGATGCTCTGTCCTTGGATTTCTCCTTTCGTTCTTTCTAGTAAGATCGACTAATCCAAAACTAATGTCCTATTAGTTAAGACCAAAAGGGCTTCCTGATCTGATGCGAGTTCCCTTTTGTTTAAAGTCGAAAGGGACTTTTCGGTTGGAAGAGATTCCCCCTTTTTTTCTTTCCCTTTCGCATTCCGAAGGCCTATAACCACCTCTTTCGTGGTGTCGTTGCCTTTCACACTCCTTCACCTTGACTTTAATTCCCGAATTCCCAATCTTCCTTGATCATTTTTGTGCTAACAACATACATATATAGCATTTGTCCATTTGCATTCGCCTCTTGGAACAATTGTTATTGCAAATCTACATTATGACGCAGTGCTTTTATATATTTCAGAATGTTCTATCCAAATTCATACAAGTAATGATCGCAAACGTAGGAAATTTGTAGTTATGGAAAAAACCCTTTACACGATTACTTCAACAGTCGTTGCCCAAAATAGTTTGCGTATTAGGATCTCATCCAATACTGGTTTTGTTATTCAAGCTTTTCCATTTATCCGCTATCTTCTAAGGATTTCGTATTTATGCTGAACTTTGTTATCATCTACCAATTCTAAAATGTCATTTTGTCTAGTCATAGCTTTGTGCACACCCTTTTATTTGTTATCATATTTGACATGTGCAGACTGATTTAAGCAAAAGTCGACTACATTCCGAAAACTAATAGTGTTTTTGTTAGATTGACATTTTGTTTCGTAATTTTTTTGTGTAATTTACAGAAAAAAAATATAGTTTGTGGTGTAAATACATACCATTCTTATGTTAGTTTGTCAAAAGGTCTTAGGTGGTGTTTGGTTTACACTTTTTAGTTTTTAATTTTAGCTCATAGTAAAATACGAACGGTACATGTATCACGTCAAAAACGGTCGTTTTAGAAAACAAAGTTGACACACAAAATAGAAACAACTTTTATTTGTTTTTTTCCTTATTTTGAAAAACAAGAAAACGAGATAATATCATTTCGTCGTCTTCACTCTTTTACGTGGTCTCATACATTTTCATTTCACTACATCCATCACCCCTCAACTTTTCTTATGTTTTGTTACCGGTAATGAAAACTCAAAACTCAAAATATATTTTAAACCAAACACTACCTTGAGAGGAGTTGAAGATGGAAGATGTAGATGCACAAAAAAGATGGAGAACAAAGGAAGAGGTGTTTAGTTGAAGCGAAGAAATTTGAGCTCTTCTGTCGCCAATGGATCAATCTTCTTGGTTGAGTAACATGGCCAACGTCACATAAACTGCTTACAAACGGAATAAGGCCCAAATGTTTGTTCCTCAGCAATTTCGCCAGTCAGCATTCACATGGCGAAACTGTAAACTTTTTAAAGCCCAGCCCATCCTTTTGACCTAATTATCTCAAATAAATTCGTTCTACCTAGCGTAGCAATCAAAAATCCCCAATTCAGCATAACAAAAAAAATGAGCGGAACAAAGAAAGCGGTAGATGCAGCAGCCAAGGCCGGTCGATCTCTAATCAATTGGGATGGAATGGCCAAGGCTTTGATGTCAGATGAAGCTCGAAAGGAGTTCGCAATTCTTCGTCGAACTTATGATGAAATCAGTCATGAGCTTCAGACTAAGTTCAGTTTGGTACATCTTCTGCTTAATCTTCTTTTTTATCCTTATTAGATCTGATTGTATGGAATTAAAAAACAAGGTTTTCTATGGTGCTAGGTGCATTTTTTGATTGTGATATGTAATTTAGGTCAGTAAAAAAAAGTTTCATGGCTAAGAATGCGTAGGGTTGTAAATCAGTAGCTAAATCGAGTATTAAGAGGATTTTCTTGTTACAATGAAATGTGTTTTTTGTGGAAATGGTAACTGTGAACCAAATTTGCCGAGATCTTTCTCGTCATCTTAGTTCAAACGATTAAAATTCTCTTTCTTTTCACTAAATCAAGCTCTCTTTCTCTCTTCTGAAATTCAAATTTTAGTCTGACCCTCTTTTTTATTTCTTGTTTCTATATAAAATCAATTTTTAGTCTTATATTTTAGTGTCCATGTATACTTCTTTACTACAAGTTTTTGGTATCTTTACTACAAGGTTTTCGTAAATAAACTTTGAAAATTAGGAATCTTGTTGGTTAAAAAATTTGGTGCAGTGCTTAACGTTATGCGTATTATTTATATGTCTTCAATTTGTAACATACTTTTCTGTATTTTACAATCAAATATACACAAGTTTCCGTTTGATGCTTGATGGCTTAATCGAAATTTTCAATAATGAAGGGGATTTTGATTTCATTTTTAAAACCTTAATAGTTAATACTAGTAATTTGATAAGACACATCAGTGATATTTATGATTCTGGTATGTTATTGGTGGAAAACTATATAATTACATTATTGATAAGCCATGTTTCTTAACTATCACTGATACATGTATTGCTCATGTAACTTATTAAATTAATAAGTTTATCGAAGTTTCAAGAGTGGTTTCAGTGTCATCATCATTCTTGAACTTTCTACAAGGTGTCTAGTATCAAATGAAATATGTACTTATTTGATTGTAAAATATAGCAAAGCTTATCAGAAGAGCTCAAGTATATCAGCGATATCTTCCCTTAAGCCACATTTCTTGTTTGACACATGGAATTTGTGTGCTGGCCTAGGAAGTTTCTGCAGTCGAAGTTAACTCTTGGAAAGTAAAATGCATCAATTGACTGGAGACACTGAACTTTATAATCTATACATGCAAAGCTGTAATATATTGAAATGCGATAATCTTTTTTTGGGATAAAAATGCACTGAATTGTTGGAGTAGAAAATTGTAAATTTAATGATCTACAATTCGTTGTTCAGTGTACTTAAGCTCTATCGATGATATCAATCCTAAAAATTAGTTGCATGGGATAGTAGTACTCACCTGCCGTGGTTGATATAGTGGCAACCTCCTCTGGTGTTTGATGTGATGTTTTCATTGTATAGGACTTCGACTGAATCACAACCAGCAACCATGTACCTGTGATTGTGAATGTTCAGATAGTAAAATTAAGATAAAAACTCGGTATGAGTAACTCATGTCTATCTTTTGAGTTTGTCCCAGTTTGGCATAGAACAAACCATTTGAAATTTCAAATGTAAACCATGACGAGCCATATATGTCTAAGTTATTTCCCGTTTTCTTCATTTATATATGAACCATTGTTCAATGTATCGTCCTGTGTGCCGGAATTATGGCTGTATCGGGTCGGAACCAACATTGATCGGTCCGAAACCAAGCTAAAAATTAGGCGTTAGAATGAGTAGGAGGGAACAAAAAACAAAGAATTGAGAAGAAAGAAAGACGAATCAAAGGAAAAAAAAAAAAAACCTCAATTCATAAAGCAACCTATGTCCTAGCTTGAACTTAGATTACATAGTTACTCACCTTTTTCTAATATTGAATTCAAGTAGATTTTACCTTCGATTTTTTTTTTTATGTTCAGCTGTGAGCGGAAATAAGTTGACAAAGTCGAGAAGCATCGTTTTTTCCTTTGATTCCTGTGAATTGAAAGAAGTTGACAAAGCAAGATGCATCATCCTTTTTTAATTGCAGAGTGGCTTTTGTGTTTTTCTTCAGACTTAGCTTTGGAAATGAAGTAGCGGACAAATGTAGAAAGAACATAACATATGGGCTGTTTTAATTCATTTCTCTTATAGTTGGTTTTGTAACTCAAGCTGGGCTAAATTCAGTTTCTAATTAGGGTTTTGTTCAAATTAATTAGGGTTCGTGTAATTTAGATGGGATTGTGGAATATTTGAATTAGTTCATTACAAATTTCATATTTAATCAAGTTTATTTTAGTTTATTCAAGTTTAATTTGGTTCATTTCGTTAAAAAAAATATACCAATAACTCAAATCAGGACCGAAACCTTTGAAATTTTCGAATTTAATTGAATTTTTTTTTTTCGAAATCTGGACTGAAACCGAGTTCTCAAACCTTGATATGAATACTGACACTCGATTTTTAAGTATATCTTTGTAGTCTTGTAGTCGATAAATGATGAGAAAATAATGATATACTGAAGAAGATGCCCAGTAGTTTTCCAGTATCCTCTGACAGTCCGAGCTAGTAAAGCAGGATCTGGACACGTTGGTTTTCTGTTGGTTTTATTTATGCTTCCTTGATCACACAATCTTTAAATGGCCATTGAGATGTAGCATCCATGTCTTGCTTTTGTAGCCATTCAATTAAAATAAAATAAAATAAGCACATCAAAAATGCATGTAGTACACATAGCATTACGTATTAAGTTTGGCAATTTCCTCTATTTCTCAATGTGAATTCATCCTTAAACATTTTTTAGATGTAAGTATGCTCAGTTATATGGTAATATTGCTAATCCCCGAACAAGATGGTTAACTGGTAACATGAGTTATCTCATAAACACGAAGCTTCCTTTATCTGCATATGGCCTATGATGTCAGTTTGTCAAGTGTAACTTAGAGAAACAGTAATTTGCTAACTGCTTTGTTTATCATATTATAAGACTTAACGTATCATGTGATTTTCATATAATATAGTGACTCCACAATTAGAACATAAGTTAGCTTTGTTTCTTGGATATTCGCACTGATAGTAACATATGGTATGCTAGTATTATATACACACAACAGTCAAATGTGCATTTGTGAATATCATTCCAGTTATCAACATCATAAGTAGTGTAATGTCTGCAGCATAACAAAATTATTTCCTCTATTGGTGCTTTAAGTTGTTAGTTTTGCTCTAGTTTGATTTTCCATAATGATTCAGGAGCCTGAACCCATTGACTGGGAGTATTATAGGAAAGGACTGGGGTCTCGTGTGGTCGACATGTACAAAGAAGCTTATGAAAGTATGTTTTCTTCTTTCTAATTATGTGTTTATGCGTGTTCTTTTCCACAATGTTTTCTTATATAAACTACAAAAACCAGTTCATCTTCTAATATAGTGATTGGTGTAAGCGTTTATGAATGGCTTATATTTTCTTATTTGCATCACATATTTTTGCTCAAACACAACAGACTTATTTCCCTGTATGAATAAATGGTTTGGTAAAAGTATCCTTTAAGCTGGGGGTAATGCAGTCCCTTTTCTTATTGATTGGAATGTCAGTGTATGCTTGTGGTAATTTGTGCTTAAGCACTTAAGCTTGCTATATGTACATCTACACGTGTTGAGTAATACATTGAATATTTATCAACACATGCCTTAAATTGCTACAGAATATTGAAAATACTTTGTTTTTGAAAGGAAAATAAAGCATATATTTATTTCATCTTATTTTAGTGAGGGCTAAGTTTTACTTTTAGAAATGTTTATAAAATCACTTTCTTACATGTAATGTCTCTTAGATTGTTCATCATCATTTACTGTGAAGATATAAGTCATCTATTTTTCTTGTCAAACCCATTAGCATTGAAGAACACTTTCTATCATGCATATGTGTCAGTGGCTGAGTAAGCAGTTCTAAAATAGTACAAAGTCTGTTGTGTGAGCCACTGTTTATTTTTGTTTTTTAGATTGTATATATTCTACAGAGTTATTGTTTTGAGTTTACTAACTTTACAAAAAGGAAGTATGGTTCAAACTAATCATCCAAGTGAAATGCCATTTTCATCTTGAGTCGTATCATTAGAAGGGTTAGGAAATACATTTTACTTGATTAGAGATAAGAAAGATAGAACTGAATGTTACATTCATATAGTGAAAACCAGTTAACTTCCTACATTAAAAAAGATTAATTTTCTCTTTCATCAGATATCGTGGTACCCTTTTTCTTCTGTCTGCTACAGTTTGAACACCTTGCAGTTGTATTCCAATAGATTGGCATAGCCTTAATCTCTCTTGCTTTCTCTTCAAACATTCTTGTCAATGATAAGAAAGTTAGGGACATCCTTTGGACGTGTGCAGTAAATCTCCAAGCAAACTCTTTCTTTGTGTAATAATTGATTGCATGCATAGGCAAAAATTGCAAACTCTTTCATTGTAGAATGATGATTGCATGCATATGCAAAAATAACCTCCCTGTGATGCTAGAGAAATGTGGGGAGTAATATGGCAAAAATAATCATTCCGTATAGTACAAATTGTAAAGGTCGTTTTGGACAAATGGGGGTTTCCACATTACAATTAAATTGTGCAAGATTTTTATATGTTGGGTTATTTGTTTCTTGAAATAATAGTTGTTAGGGGTTGCCCTTAAAACTGAAATTCGAAAAATTAAGCTGATCCAATCAGGTCCGAAACCTACCTAAACCCGATGGGTTTTAGGTCATCAAGTCTTTAGTGGAGTGGATGACGGAAAATATCTCGAAGATTCAGTTGAAATTCACTCAGTCTTAGTCAACTTGAAAGAGTTGACTGAAAAAAAAAATATTTACGTTATTATCAGTGTTATTACTTTTGCTGGACCAAATCAAATCTCTGGTTGAGTTGGCTTTAGTTTTCTTAGTGCATGGTTTAGACTTGGTCATATCCGATTAGACCAGAAATCCATTGGCTGGATCCAAGATCCAGATCCGACCCGATGAGTCTAACTATAACTAATTGATTGGTTAACTACTTTTTACAGATTGATTAACTAATTATCGTGGAAACAAAACACTCTTATTTTAAAGCTTACTCTGCATGCCATCCTTTCTCTTTAACAAATTTCGCGAAACGCCTTAAGTGAAAAATTTGTGGTTGTGAGAATTTAGTGTAAATGACAAACCTTAGAAGTTTTTTTGCCTCCATGACAAGTGCTTCAGTATTTAGTCATAAGGACACAAGATGTAAAAATAATACCGTACAATATCATTTAATAGGAATATTATGCGAAAAGGAAACTATCAATTTACAAGATGCTATTAAGTAGTATCTTTTGAAAATAAAATTTTACCACAAGGTAAGATCAATTATTACATGATAAAGTTAAAATAAAAGCGTTATATCCTTTTTTTAATTTAGTGAATACATAGTCGATACTGCATAGCAGCATGGATTTTCTCGTTGAATTTTTGTTCTTCTCCTATATTTAGTTGAAAAGTTTGCCCTCCTTATTGAAAAAATTGAGAGTATGTCCTTGAAGCCAATGAAGTTTTGTCCTTTATACTATTTTCCTGATTATTATCATACTGAAAATAATTTTAAGGTGGTTCGTGAAGTCTGTTTTTGGGAGGTAAATTTTAAAATTTGGGCGTTTGACAGTGTTTACCTTAGTATTTTTTTTTCTTTCCATTATACGCTTCTGGCGGTAACTCTAAATGCATCTTATGGCAGGCATCAAGATTCCAAAATATGTTGACAAAGTGACCCCTGAATTTAAACCCAAGTTTGATGCTTTGGTGAGACACTTTTATCGAATTTCACAGTTATGCAAGTCATGTACCATTTGATTGTTTTGTCTCTGCAGTTTGAACCGAATTTGTTGATGTAATTTTCATTTTACACTATCTGCAGTTAGCTGAACTGAAAGAGGCTGAACAGCAATCTCTCAAAGAGTCGGAAAGGCTGGAAAAAGAGATAGAAGAATGTAGAGAAATGAAGGTTGGAATCACCATTGATAAAAATGCCCCCTTTTTCTAGTTTAGGTTTCTTATATTTTTGATCTCATTTTATACCATTTTTGGCAGAAAAAGATCAGCACGATGACTGCAGATGAATACTTTGAAAAACATCCTGAGCTGAGAAAGAGGTTTGATGATGAAATTAGGAACGATAACTGGGGCTACTAAACTTACAGTTTAGAACACTCAAATTTCCTTTTGTTCAAATAACAATTTCGCTCATTACTACATTTTCTGTGTTATTTCGTCGTCTGGTTTATTATTGATAACTGGTTTTGTGTCTGTATGAATAAATGTCTACACTGCTTTCTGAAGAACTGGGTGAATTATATGAGTTCATGATTTGGAATTCCCTTTATTAAGAGGAAAGCCGTACATGTTTCCTCCCTTCCTTTTATTATACTGAATGAGGTCCAAATTTGTTTATCCATTTTGCATTTCTCCTTGGTGTTACAAAGGACACTCCAAAATTGTTTATGAGTGGGCATCCAAAGATGGTGAAATTCGAGGTACCACCATTGAATATAATTTTTACGCCTGTTTAATTTTCGAGCTTTACTTTCGGTGGGTAAATTTGACCAACTGTGCTGTAAGCCTGTAACGTGCTTTCTCTTTATGATTTTACATGGTGATGGTACTGTTAAAGAATAGAGCCTGATGTATCTTTCAATTTTACATTCAAATCAAGTAAAATAAACTTTGACTTTCATTTGTTATCTTTTCCAATATTAGCATCCTTATTAATTTGATTAATGTTTACGAAATAAGTGGACTTGTAAACATTGTTTAAATGATAGTTATCTAAACGTTTATGGACCTCAACGAACATCTGTGGATAAAAATTGAAACTCCTCTAATGATGCTGAATTTTTTAACTTTTTTTTTATACATTTGAGAGATTTTGAAAAATACGATACAGATCAATGATTTTTGTCTAAAAAAGAAAAAGCAAAAAAAAAAAAAAAAAAAAAAAAAAAAACTTTCAAAGTAAAATGTATAGGAATTTCCCTTTCAAAAATATTTTACAGATTTGTTGACAAAAAAATACATTTCCTTAAAGGAAAATATTTTAGGTTTTTTCAAGTCGAAGGTTATTCCTAAGGCATTGCACTGTTGCTTTAAAAAATCGTAATAGTTAATTTTTCGATATTTTATTTTTTGATCTTGCGCGTTTCCTCTTCAATTTTGTTTTTGTACGTTGAAGTTCGTTGTTCTCTGTCTCGATCTCACATATCGTCTTCAAAAATTAATTTGGGTTAAGATTAGGTTAATTTTTGTTCTCGTATTCTGTCAGTTAATTTTTTTTATCATGATCGTTATGATTTTATCTTCAATACTACGATCGGATGTTTTTGTTTCATTCGATGATTAATGGTTTTTTAGACAGTACAAGCGGATTTATTTTAAATCTGCTTTATTTCGATATTTTGGTATTAGTTTTTTATTTTCTAGAGTATCAGTTTATTTTAACTTAGCTATATATTTGTTTTAAATTTTGATACTGTGGTTATCGTGTAGTTTGTGTTGTTGCTTTCATTATAAACCGTTGAATTGAATTTCTTTTATTTTAATCAATCAATTTGTGATATAAATAGTTTTTGTATTGGTTATTTTTATTCTTTTGTTTTAAGATTATAGCAGTTTTTAGGTATCAGTTTTATGTCTGTGGGCACTAGAATTGTATTAAGTGAGTATTGGTGTTTGTGTTGTTTGCTTTGCTAATAGCTTTTATTAATAATATTTCTTTTGCAGTGGTGAAAATAGTCTTTTATTTTATTTGTATTCAATTATTCTTCTTTTAGTACTCGGTTGTTTGTTGATTGCTCAATTTATGATTTTAGGAATGAATTATGTCAGCATTGGTCTTAACTAACTCCTTTATCCATTGAGATTAGCTATGTGCTTGAGAACAAAACTATTAGTGCCGACACTGATTCTGACCTTCAAACTATTGTTTGTTTTAAATTACATAAGAAGAGTGTTTTTTTTTTCACTGTGAAGATGAATGATTTTCAAGTGAAAACCATCAATGATGGTTCTCTTTCACTTTAATCTAATGTTTCAATGCAATCATCGTCTAGTGGATCTTTGTGTTCGAATATTGTTGTGCATAGAGAAAATTATTTGAAAGATATGATGAAAAGAGGTTCTACATTATCAATTTCTCATTTTATTGGTTTTTGCTTGGTGGTGCCAATAATTTAAGAGAATTTTCAATGGCATATAAAATTCAAATGCGACATGAGTTACGTTTTTTGAAGAATAGTTCTACTAGGATTACGGCTGTTTGCTCTTCATCTTCAAGTGAATATCCCTTAAAGTGCATGTTTCTTGGGATTCCCGTCATCTTAGTAGGTTTTTTATTCGAAATTTGGTTGTTGAGCATTCTTGCGGCAATGGGCTTGGAAACTTGAATAATCTTCATCTTTCTAGCTCATTTGTTAAATCTTTGATAATTGATGGAATTCGAGATCATTTCAGCAAGAAACCTAAAGATATCATTGCCGATTTTCGTAAAGAGTTCAATCTTTAATTGTCTTACTCTTTTGCCTACTGCGGAAATCAACTTGCTTTAATGGAATTGCATGATGTCATGTCTTATAACAATTTGAGTTGGTATTTGGAGGCATTAAAGAATCATAACCTGGGTTCTTATGTTGATATGGATGTTAATCCTTCTACAAACCAATTTGAGAGAGTTGTGTCGGTCTAGGTGCTTGTATTCTTTGATTCAAGTATTGTTGAGCTATAATATTATTAGATGGTATTCATTTAAAAAAGAGGTCAAGTGTATTGTTGGGTGCTACTGCAAAGAATGGTAACGAAGGTATCGTGGTATTGTTTGTTGATTTAAAGTGTGTTGTTATTTTTTATGTTGATCATTAGTATCAGTTTTAAGTGTTTGGTAGTATCATTTCTATGTTCCAATGTTTATTGTGAATACAAGTTTACTGTGATCTAGTATCAGTTTTTAGTTATTATCTTTTAGGTATCGGTTTTATACTCGGATTGTATCACTTTTTAATGTTACAACTATTGGGTATCATTTTTGTATGTCTGATAGTATTAGTTATTATGTTATAGCTATTAGGTATCATTTTTGTATGTCTGATAGTATTAGTTTTTAGGTAGCAATTTTTAATTTCCCATGGTACAGTATAATGTCTCCAATTTTTAGGTATCAGTTTTCATTATTACTAGTATCAGCTTTTTTTATGATCATTGGTTTTTTTATGTTTTGATTTTTCATTTTGGAATTTCTTTTGCATTTTTCCCCTTTAGCAATGATTGTAGTCTTTATAGAAAATTTGGACAATTGAAGATGGTTATTATGTCATTTAAAAGAAACGCTTCAAGAAAGTCTTGATTATTTTTATGTTGGATCGTCATCAAGGTTTAATTTCAGGTATTCATGAGGTTTTTCCTAAGGAATTTCACAGTTATTATTACCTTCATATGGAACAAAATTTACTCTCGGCGGTCAAGTCAAGAAATGTGATATTTCAAAAGCGTATGAATTTGATGTGCACATTCTAGATTTTCGGAAGTTAGTGGTGTTGTGGCTGTGAATTTTTTGAAAGACAAACCATTTGATAAGTGGGTTGACTTGCTTTTTTTGGTAAACGGTATGGGAAATATCACTCTAACATGGCTAAAAGTTTTAACAGTTGGATTGTAAACGAAAGAGCATTACCTAGTACATCGTGCTTGGATGATATTCGTATTATAGTTATGGAACAAATGGCTAAAATAAGAGAGGAATGACGATTATGGAATACCATTCTATGTCCTTCTATGGAAAGTAGGTTGAAAGAGCTGCTTAAAGAAGGATTTGGATGGGATGTTCACAAATCTTCTGTGTTTCCTTTGGAAGTGAAATCTCCATTCTCTCAACCTATTGATCTTATGTTAATACAAGATTTCAATACCGAAACAAGAAGAATTCGAAGGGGTATCGCTGTGATTTCGATACCAAAACAGGGGCCTGAAGAGGAGTCAACTGAAAGCAAAAGCAAAAGGGAGATAGTAGAAGCCAGGAAAACATATAACCAATACTAAAGTATAAAGATAAAGAAAGCAGGGATTAGGCACATATGTTATCAGCAACAAAACATGGGCTTGGTATGCATATCGGCACTGACACAAGGAAGCAAACGACTCGGTGCCGATACCAAGAAGATAGTAACCAAGACACAATGTCGATACCAACTTGCAATGTGCAGTTGGCTTGGTGTCGGTATGGGCAGTAAAGGCAGGGAAGTAAAGTCGATTCCAAGAATTGATGTTACTCAGACAAATATAAAGGAGAAAGTATGAAGACAACACTAAGAAATTCAAGCAATGAGATACCAAAGCTGGGGCCGAAGTAGAGCCGAAGCCGAAGAAGACAGAACCAAAGCCCAAATATGCTGGAACTGAGATCCCTTAAAGTGGACCAATACCGAGGAGCTGCTACTAAAACCCTAAAGTAGGTCGATGCCAGAGGCTCGAAGCGGAAGAGGGCTTCCTACCGGACTACTACCAAACGGGGCCCAAATTGTCTATAAATAAGACCCCAGGGATCACGTTTTGAGGGACTTTTTCCATTCCACAATCTCGTACTCGTTTCTTAGAGGCATAACCCTAATTTTGAAATCGAATTGGTGATTTCCACATCAATTGTAATACATTCATAATAAATGGAAAGGGGAAATCGAAATCATACTTGCTTTTGATTCGATAATCATGTTGTGTCCAAATTGATTGAATAGGGAGTTATCACTAACCTCATGCATGAAGGATTTAAGTACAAATATTTCGAAAGGGGAATCATTGAGTTTTCCTTTATGATTCATATTTGTGCCATAATCTTTTCATAATAAGCCTAACATAGAACAACGTTCTTTAGACCTATTGTAACCTTATGACACGATAACTGACACCTGGATCGATGCGGAAGTATCATTTTTGACGTTAAGCGTTATAGTATGTCATCAAATATAACTGTTGTGATACATTAGCCAGTTTCTTCTTTGCATAATGTATATTATCCTATTTTGAATCTAGAGTACACCTTTGTAACAAGGTTTCTTACACCTTCCGTAAGCTCATAATGCCCTTATCACAAGGTAATTGTTGATCCTTAAGTCTCTTAAGCGTGATACTCACCTCTTGAAGGAAGAGTAACTAATCTTCGAACTTAAGATCTTAATATCTAAGAAATGATAAATTAAGTCAAGCTTAGTGGAACTAAGTTATCCTTAGGTGTCCTCTAGATCGATCACCATCTATATTTCGTTATACTGGCTTTGTTAATTCCCAAATTGGGTGTTGGCGATTTTTATCGTTAACATTTGGCGACAGAAGGAGGGCTTGAAACTCTGACTCCTTTATTCTATTATAATTTTTTTTTTGAATTTGTTGTTTAATGGTAGGATAAAATGAAGTCAAAAAGGTTAAACAGTATAAACGAAGAAGCAGTTCTTGATGCCACTCTCAACGAAAACATACCTCTGTCATTCAACTTAAACACTGCTGAAATAGGCGGAACCTCTAATCCAGCACAACATCCAAACCCAAATACTACGGACGAAAATGCCTTCTAAATTAAAACTCTGGAGAAATAGTTCCTTCAAATGCAGAATTTCCTACAAGCTGGTTAGATGGAAGGTCGTCGAGGAGCACTAGACCAAATCAAAGGGAAGGCCACTACAACAAAAAGACTTTTTATGACGTTTAAAAACCACTATAAAAAGTTTCTATGATGATTCTATAAACGTCATAGATCAACATGTTGTTAAAAGTTTGGTAGATATTATAGCGTGTAATTCTTGCAATAGAAAACGTACTTTTGTTGCAATCTTAAACAGGGTCATATTGATGCTACTGCTTTTCTATAGCATTATAAAACGTGCTATAGAACTTTTATTATGTCATTTGGTTGCTATAATATGTTAGCATGCCATATTATTATGGCATCTGTAACGACCCGGATGTTCCAACTATTTGAATTGAATATTTTAACTTGTTTTAAATATTTTATTTGAAATATTAATAGATTTTAATATTGAATTTCATTTATTAAAATGAAGTTTGAATGTTATATTTATATTTAATTATAAACGAACAGAAGTATCGCGGTAGTTCGTAATATTGAGTTTTGAACTGCAATTGAATAAACAAAATACATTTTAAGTCGGAATTCTCTGAAACAAGAGTCGTCCGATTCGGTTTAATTATAATTTTCTAATGAAAGAGAAAAATCGAGATTTTAGTTTATAGATTGTTAGTTATGTCCAAGTCAAATTTTCAAATAATCACCATGGAAATTGTTAATAAACGATAACGTTTATTCAAAATAATTTAAAAGGATTTCAATATAATTTGGACATTGGTTAACTCGAATTGTTAATATTGAGTTATAATTCAATATTGATTGAATTTGTGGTGATATATTATTCCATTTAGATATATTTGACAATAATAATTTATTATTATGGTTCCGAAGTTTATTTAATATTTTATCGATGTTATATAAGCCTTAAAAATAGCTGTTTTTCAAACAATCTCCGATTATAACAAAACAAATTTTATTGGAACACGTATAGCTAATTATTGCTAAATTTCCAGTTTGGAGCCATCATAGTTGTTTACGGAATTTTAAATGTGAACCGATGAATATAATTGGAATCAAAATAACCTCGTTGTGCAAATGGAGTCGGAATTCAAAGAAATTAATTTCACTGGATCCGGAATGTCAAGACATAGCGGTGCGTCTGTTTTCGTTATTTTTGGATTTGTATGTGGCCATATTAAAATTTAATGTCGGTCGCGTGAAATATGGGTATAATAGAATATTTTTAAACCAATGTAAAACATTCCCAATGTTTTCTTTTCTATACTTGCGCCCTAAACATTTCAGTTTCTTGCCTGCCAAATTACTTCTACGTGCCGACCAAGTTATTTGAATTTCAAAATCCACGCATACAGCTACCCATAAAGTACTGCAACCTAGGTGACTTGCCTCCTACGTATTCTTCTCTATAAAATGACCAACCTGCTCCATTTTCTTTTCAGAAAGAAAACGAAACTCCTTCAGCATAAATAAAATTCAAACAAATTCGAATACCACCTCGTAAATCATCGAATTAGTTTATCTGAATTCCTATTCTATTCTCTTCAACCTTGTATGGTTTTCGAGGGGTGCGGTTGAGGTGTTGTTTGATGTTAACCTTAAACCGTGAACTAAGGAAATGTAAGCATCAAGTTGCAAGTCGGAGTAGGTGGAGTTGTACGACGTGAGTCCTTATGGGTTGCTCGAAGCTTGCACAGTAGAGGGAGGGTTCGCCGGAGGTAGGTGACGGTGTACTGGTGGCAGCGGGTTTCGGGTCGGATAGTCGGAGTTTCAGAGCGATAGTTCTTCTGGTGCGTGGTTCCTTAGCTGGTAAAATAGAAACGATGGGCTCCTTTTCAAAAACAAGAAAAATGGATGGAGAGGATAAAAAGAACGGAAGTGGGATGCTCACCTTACTGCAGAAGAAGTGGGTACGTTATTTTCGAAAGAAAAATATATGAACGAAGCAAGGAAATGGCCGAGAGGAGGGAAGCAAGTAGCAAATTAATACAAACAACAAGAAGAAGGAAATTAAGTGCGGATGGGCTGAGTAAATATATAGGCTTCGCGGGCCTTATATAGAAAAATAAATTGAAATGTTTGCATAGATGTAAGGAAGAAGTGGGTGTGAGCTGAGCAGGGGAGCCTCATTTCGTATTACGGACTGGAACGGTGAAGTCGAAACTGCAGGGAGAAGAAAGGTGAGATGCAGGTGAGATGTAGTTCAAATTTTATTTGCATGAAGGATTAACCAACCGAGTATATTAGTTCGCACAAAAAAGAATGTTTATAATGTATATAGATAACAACACGGTATTCGAATATGACAGACTACTATATGATACAAAAACTAAAGGCAGGTAATCAACATGTGTCCACATCATATATTATGTTTCTACATTGTATATGCATATTGTATTAACATTTCGATCAACAGTTTCAACTTGAGCGATCGGTATATATTTACAATTAAAAATATTAAACGTTTAGTGTATTAGCTTAGTAATTAGGAAACATATATTAGTTTAAATTAAATCGTATATTTACAAATTGTGAAAGGTGTTTTATGTTACCATAATTCGACTAAATTAGTCGCGTTGAAACCATATCAGAAAGCATGACACTATGAAGCTGAATTGGACAGAGTTGGAAGCAACTGAGATTTTCAGTTAAATTAAACATAGATTTAATTTAACTGAAACGAACAACGTTGACAACAAATGGAAAGTCAAGGTGAGTTAAACTCACTCAGTTGTTCCACTTATATTTTATATAATTTGGGTTTAATGTTTGCATGTTATGTTTGTTAATTGTTGGTTGATTTGCTGATTATTTGAATATATGCTGAATATATTTACATATTTGATTTAAATTAAACGTTCGTTTAATTTAAACAAAATCAATCGTTATCTTTAACGATTGATTCCAAATGAGATAACTTACCTTGTTGGTTACGTTTATAACAATATAAACGTATTAAAATAAAATTGGATGCTTGATTTATTATTATTAATCCACCGTTATCAGATGAATTCATTATTCACGTTTATTATAATTTTTTTATTTAAGGTAACCTATTTGAATGCATGGAAAAACAAGTTGGAGGATCCAATTGAATTCCTCAAATTTATTGTTTATTTTCATATTATCATTATATGAACTGTTTGACGAATATGATTGGATTATTGACTTGATTAATGATTGTTTAACCTAAATTCAACATTTTTGTGTTATTAACCAGTTGGTAATATTGGTTGAGGAATTAATATCAGATGACCCAAATGTACACTATTTTATAAGAATTGATTTACCGTCAGGTAAAACGATGGAAATGAAGTTATAAATTTTATTTATAAATGAGAATGGATTTTAAAGTATATTATTTTGAAAGGAAATAAGTAAAAGGGAAAATAAATATTTATTATTTAAGTTTTAAAGTAAATTACTGAATGATTTTATAATTGAATTCTTATGTTATTACGTTTTTAGAAACAAACAGGAATATATTGAAAGTTATTATTGTTTTAATAATAATAATCAAAGTAAATGAGACTTATTTAAAATTTTAATTAATTTAAATGGAAAGACGAATTAAAATTGATTAACGAATTAATCGTATTTTAGTTGACAAAGTCAACTGAGTTAACCGAAATTGAATATTAAATTATTTTATTGATTTAATTGAAATAGTTAATGGTGAAGTATATCACTTTATTTTAATAAATGTTGTATTTGGTTATTATTTATTTAATAATAATCAAAGTGGTAATCTTGGGATTTAAAATGTATAAAAAAAGGTTTGTGAAAATATAAGGTCTATCTATAATTAAATGATATTTTTAAGCGAATTATATTAATGGTAATTCAAGTTATGTTAGATTGAAGTTTTAAATTCTTATTGGAATTCTATTTTATCGGATTTTATAAATATAATCCAAGTTGAATGGAGTTCTTATACAATTCAAGTTTATTGAAGATATTATTGGAACAAGTTATTAGAAATGGTTCATGAATGAAATAAAAGCCCATGATATGAAATTGAGGAATTGGAACCTAATTAGAGATCGACTGAGTCAAATGATTTTCTGAGTATTGATATGATGTTGGTTTCGGCCTTTGGGGTTGATATTTAGGGAATTATTTTCTTACTGATTTACGGTTAAAAACTGATGAAGGTATGAAATGGAAATTGAAACAAAAACCCAAGGTTGAATTAAAGTGGTGAGGCGGGTTAAGTTATTAAGATGCGATTTAAATTCGCGATACTAAATAAGGAATGAGGTTTAATTAAGATATCACCAAATGGGTTTGAAATAAACTTATCAGAAGTTTATGAAAATTTCTATTTATAATAGAATTAAGATTTGTATATAATGTTTTTAAAAGATTGTAAAGTTAATAGAGATGGTTAAATAATGGCTACTTAATACATAAAGTAAGTAAATGTGTCAAAATTAAAATAAGATTTCCAAGAAAGGGTATGATCTTAAATCCATGTTTTAAATTGGATAGTAAATGGAATATGTTGAATAATTACTGAATGGGATTTTGTTGATAAATTTCTATCTATTCTAAAGATAAGAATGTTATTGGCTCAAGGTCTGAGAGGTAAATAAAATACCTCTACTTGAACAACTTCATGATTATCCAAGAATCGTATTAGTTTAGAAACGAGAGTGGTCGAGAGAAGTAAAATTAGATTTTCGATGATTAGTATTATAAAATAAAGATTGAAATGTTTAAAGTTAAATAAGATGATTTCGAGTATAATAATATTTTGAAATAGGATATAAAAGGCTTTGTTCTGAATATTGGAAGATTTAAAGGTTTTGGCTTACGAATCAAAATTTTAAAAGGGTAAGTGATTCTAAGTACTGAACTGGTGAACTTGTTCTATTTTCATTGTTGAATGCTGTTTATTTTGATAGTTAAATAACCAACTATCAAAATCTAGCATATACGATTGTTGGTATGGAAAGATCGAGATCGAATTCATATTCAAAGACCATTTCGACCAACAAACACGTGAATGTTGAGGTTATAAGATGATGATCGAGTTGGAGCATTAAAGACCGTTGATCTTCATAAAGTGGAGGACTTACTTAAAATCTCTGACTTACAATCAAATATACACTGTGATTCTGCCATGATTGAAATCTTCGGATTGCATGGACTACTCGCTACAGATCTACAGGGTGATACCTAGGATGTGGTAGGAGAGTGACTTCGGTTCATTCTGTTCCTGGATGACTTGTATGGACGAATGTCTGACAAAGTATTTCCAAAGGGATCACGTACGTTGATTTCTTCGAACGTACTATAGTTGGTGGCGCAGAAGGGCACTTCTTTTAGCTTAACTACTAGAGTATTTTTGTTGATGCCAATTAGTGATTTTTTGGTGGATCTGACGATGTGGCATTCAAAGTGAATGGTAGCAAGATGTCCTAAAAGAAATATAAAAATAAATAAATAAATTATGACCTCAAGCCTCATCAGCCGGGAAATGGTAAAAATCGGGTAGGTCGCATGGCTATGTGGGTCACACCCATCAAGGGTGTATTGCCACCATCTAGAGAAATTCCTAATTGTTCTTCTTTTTTTTCTGTATCTCATGAGAACGGTTATGTTGCTAGCAATCGTAGGGTGATAATACATTCGGTACTCTCAAGCGAAGTGAGGGGCCGGTCATTTTTAGCCTAGGTTGCAAGATGTTCTTGTTAAACCCGATGTATTCCTCTCTAGAGATACACCGTCGGAAAGGTGGTTGTACATACCTTGCCATGGAAATCCATTCTCCAATAAGCGCCCGCGGTTTTGATTGTATACTATATATGTAGAGCGTGAGATGAAGCGTTCTGCTAGATTGTTATTTATTTGAATTTAGACAGTATTATAATATCAGAATTGATATATGATTTCAAAAATGTTTTGGATTATCGTAAGGAAAAAACCATCTATATTTATGTGTGGATTTGGCCTTACGATTATCCTTTCCTTCAGAAGGATTTAAACGTTAAAATCAAGTTGAGTGATACCCTTAAACTTAGTGAGTTTTCTCACGTTGGTTCACCAGATTGATCCTGGCGTTTGCAATGCTTGGGCCAGGCCGAGTTTTACAGGTTCAGATTATCGAAAGGTGTGAAGTCCGGAAATGAGTTGAAGAAGTCCAGATGTATGATTCATATTCTGTATTCCGCTGTGTGTTGTATATAAGGAAAGATATTTATAACTGTCTAGATGTATTGATGTACTCTGATGTTTGTAAGTATATTTCAAAGCTCTCAACAAAGATTTATTTCTGTATTATATTTTGTTTCGCTGCGATGTGAGACTCTGCGTTGTGTTGGTTCTTCTTCTTCTTCTATTCTAATATTTCTTTCTTTCTTTTCTCACCCTCTAACTTCTTTCTTTTAGCTTTCTGGATGTTCAGTACTTGAGTTTG
Organism: Allium sativum; assembly: GCA_030737875.1. Lineage (NCBI taxonomy): Eukaryota > Viridiplantae > Streptophyta > Magnoliopsida > Asparagales > Amaryllidaceae > Allium > Allium sativum. The sequence continues at coordinate 819,583,192 of CM060924.1, forward strand.
GACACGTAATGTATTTGTGTCAAAAATTTGAGCATCGAAATTTTCTGGGACGCTACAGTTGGTATCAGAGCAATGGTTTAGTAACAACCTTGGCTCTGTGTTATAACTCGATAGAGATTGGGTTAGTAATACCCAAGATTGAGTTGGAGTATATATATGAGAACACGCATTTGTAGATTATATATATATATATGTTTTGTATTGTGTTGTTTGATCGGTTCAAGTTGGACTGGCAATTGATACAATATTGTTTTATAACGAGGGTAAATTAAATAATTTTGCCCAAACCATATTTTTGTATAAAAAAATATTTTTATCAAATTATTAAGATATGGGTTTGTTGATTGGTCTGAATGGAAATTCAAATTTGATTTTGAATTAGAATAAGTTTAATATAACCCAAGGAGGATTCATAGAGTTTGTGAGTAAGAATTTAAATATGGGATTAAATAAATTTGAACTTAAAGACAAGTTAATTACGATATGACTTGGTTGTGTTAATATTACGTGTTTGTTTGTTGATTAATAGACTGGTTGAATAATAATAAAAAACTTCAACAAGAGTTGAACGAACTAAAAACTTGGAAATAAATTCTAATATAATGAATTTAAATAGAATCAAATACGAAATTAGATTAAATGATTTAATCATATATTTGTTACTGTTTTGGAAATTGAGTTAAGTGCAGGCTGAATGGAGATAGAGCTGATAATTGCTTTGCTTGGTTATTGGAGTTGATGCCAGACAAATAGGTAAACCTTAATATCTTTATTGGGTGGTCGATTTTATACCCCTAAGTTGGGTAGTCGCTTGGCTTTTATTTTTGGGTCGATGTGAGGTCCGGAGTGGCATTTGTAGTTGTTCGGATTAAACCGTATAGGAGAGGTGCTAGCGAAATTTTTTTCTTAAAAATTTTAAGACTTAGAGATATTGATGATAATTTTAAATTAATTATTTTGAATATAATTGGGTTCGGAGCATTCTTCTTGTTTAGTAATTTCGGGGATGAAATTCTATTAAGGAGGGAAGAATGTAACGATATGGATTTTCCCGCTACTTGAATTGAATATTTAAACTTGTTTTAAATATTTTATTTGAAATATTAGTAGATTTCAATATTGAATTTCATTTATTACAATGAACTTTGGACGTTAAATTTATATTTAGTTATAAACGAACTCGAAATATCGCGGTAGTTCGTAATATTGAGTTTCGAACTTCAATTGAATATACAGAATCCATTTTAAGTCTGAATTGTTTGAAACAAGAATCTTCCGAATCGATTTAATTATAATTTTCTAATGAAAGAGAAAAAACAAGATTTCAGTTTATAGATTGTTAGTTATGTCCAAATCAAATTTTCAAATAGACGCCATGAAAATCGTTAATAAACGATAACGTTTATTCAATATAATTTAAAAGGATTTCAATATAATTTGGACATTAGTTAACTTGAAATAGTTATTATTGAGTTATAATTCAATATTGATTGAATTTTTAGTGATATATTATTCCACTTAGATATATTTGACAATAATAATTTATTATTATGGTTTCGAAGTTTATTTAATATTTTATTGATATTGTATAAGCCTTAAAAATAGTTGTTTTTCAAGTGATCTCCGTTTTCGACAAAACAAATTTTATTGGATTGCGTATAGCTAATTATTGCTAAATTTCCAGTTTGGAGCCGATTAGAGTTGTTTTGTCGGTAGACGAAATTTTAAATGTGCACTGATGAATATAATTGGAATTAAAATAACCCTGTTGTGCAAACGGAGTTGGAATTCAACGAAATTAATTCCATTGGATCCAGAATGTTAAGACATAGTGGTGCGTCTGTTTTCGTTATTTTTGGGATTCGTATGTGGCCATATAAAAATTTAATGTCGATCGCGTGATATATGGGTATAGTAGCATATTTTTAAACCAATGTAAAACATTGCCACTGTTTTCTATTCTTGTGCCGCAAACATTTCGGCTTCTTGCCTACCAAATTACTTCTACGTGCCAACCAAGTTGTTCGAATTTCAAATTCCACGCATACAGCTACCCATAAAGTACTGCAAACCTATAACTTAGGTGCCTTACTTTCCATGTATTCTTCTTTATAAAGTGACCAACCTACTCCATTTTACTTTCAGGAAAAAGAAAACGAAACTCCTTCAGCATAAATAAAATTCAAACAAACTCGAATAACACCTTGTAAATCACCGAATTAGTTTATCTGAATTTCTATTCTAACCTTGTATGGTTTTCGGGGAGTACGGTTGAGGTGTTGTTTGATGTTAACCTTAAATCGTGAACTAAGGAAATGTAAGCATCAAGTCGCAAGTCAGAGTAGGTGGAGTTGTACGGCGTGAGTCTTTATGGGTTGCTCGAAGCTTGCACAGTAGAGGGAGGGTTCGCCGGAGGTAGGTAATGGCGTACTAGTGGTAGTGAGTTTTGGGTTGGGTGGTCGAAGTTCCGGAGCGATAGGTCTTCTGATGCGTGGTTCCTTACACTGCGCCATAAACGGCCTAATGCAATGAATTTGCAAGGTGTTGCCAGCCAAAATGTCCCGATAGCTATACTATTTTGGTCCTACTGCAACGTTTTATATTTAGTATTACCTTAGCCATAAAAATGTGTTGCTCTAAATAAACAAGTGTAACACGATGCAACATTTTGTACATTGTTGTAATAGCAGACCTTTCCATGTCCTACGTAGCGATCCACACCATTAGTTAAAACAATATCTCAGCCGTCCATTCACGCCATCAATCCACATCTCACTTATTTCCGTTTCTCGGTTTTATTTTCATTTACTCACTTTCGTTCTAACCCCCAAAATTTCAAAATCTTCAATCCCTAATTTTCATTTCATTAAACCCCAAGATTTCAAAATCTTCAATCCCTAATCTTTGATCTGGGAGGCACACATCTCCAATCGGTCCTTACCGAAATCAGATATGTGTTTCTAGTGATTCAATTGTTGTTTCGAAAATAAAATCGGGGTCAAGGCCTTAGAGAAATTGAGTAATTCAGCGTAATCAACTTCCAAATTCCTGCTGAATTTGTTATTTTTTTGAAGGAAACTTGCTGAATTTGTTATTATCGCGGCTTTTGATAATTCTGCAAAAGGTAAGAATTTTATTGTTGGATTTAAATAGTTAGATTTGTGGTTTTAATTTCGTTTGTGGGTTTGCTGGTACTAATAATGTCAATCCTTAAAATATTGTTGTAAGGATTTGTGGCTTCAGTTTCGTTTGTAATAATGCATATTTCTGCTCACTATTGTCTTCGAGTGCTAAGTCTTCCTTGGTTAAACCTGTAAGGAGTGTAACATCTACAAGCAGCTCCTTGGTTTCATTCGAAACTTCACCATTCTTCTTTTCAACATGTCCTATACTTTATGTGTTCGCATCTTGGTTGACATTGTGACTTCCATGCCATGTAGTAGGGCTGAAGTTTTGCTTTAGTAATGCATCAGTTGGTTCAGGTAATACCATTTCCTTTTCATTCATGACTTTGTGCTCTATTTTATCTTCTATTGTTTGGCAACCCGTTAATTCAATCACTGTTTGCACATTTCCATGACCCATAGTCTCAGCAGCAATAGTTTCAAATAAATCATTCTCTCTGATTACAATACATTCATCTGACTTTGTTGGATTAACAATATCACTCATATTAATCTTTTTATCACTCAACATTTTCCCATCGTTATTTGCTTCAACAACTAAGTCCTTCATCTTTGCAAGACCACCAACTTCACGCCGTGATAAAGGAATGTCTAACCTATCTACTATGCTAATCTGATCTGTTTCAACTTTAATTTTGTTTGTTCGTTTGTGGGTTTGTAAGAATATGTTAAAATATACAAATGGGTCTGGTAGGTCATATCTATGGTTATTATTTTACATTTATAAATAGCCCACATCATCATTGCCACCAGGATATAATTTCATGGAAGCTTACAAATTTTATTTGCATGAAGGATTAACCAACCGAGTATACTAGTTCGCACAAAAAAAAGGTTTATAATGTATGCAGATAACAACACGGTATTCGAATATGACAAACCACTATATGATACAAATAACTTAAGGTAGCTAATCAACACGTGTCCACCTCATATAGTATGTTTCCCTCGTTATAGTGTATATACATATTGTATTAATATTCCGATCAACAGTTTCAACTTGAGCGATCAATATATATTTACAATTTAAAATATTAAATGTTTAGTGTATTAGCTTAATAATTAGGAAATATATATTAGTTTAAATTAAATCGTATATTTATAAATTATGAAACGTGCTTTATGTTACTAGAATTTGACAAAATCAGTTGCGTTGAAACCATATCGGAGAGCACGACACTATGAAGCTGGATTGGACAGAGTTGGAAGCAACTGAGATTTTCAGTTAAATTAAACACTGATTTAATTTAACTAAAATGAACCGTGTTGACAACAAATGGAAAGTCAAGATGAGTTAAACTCACTTAGTTGTCCCACTTATATTTTATATAAGTCGGGCTTAATGTTTGCATGCTATGTTTGTTAATTATTGATTGATTTGCTGATTGTTTGAATATATGCTGAATATATTTACATATCATATTTAAAATAAATGTTCGTTTAATTTAAACAAAATTAATTATTATTTTTAACGATTAATTCTAAATTGTAACAACCCAGAAATCCGAGCCAATTTAAAATTTTTATTTTGGCAATTTTAATGAATTTTGAATATTTAAAATGAATTATTTTAAATAATAAAGACAAGAAATTTATTTTGAATAGAATTAGAACGTATATATTTATATAAATCGTCATTAGAATATAAATATTTTATTTTAAATATAAAAGGAATTGAAAATGGCGCGGTAGTTTGAAATTTCGATTTCGAATTTCAAATGAATGTACATGATTCAAAATAAAGCGGATTTTAACGAAACCAAAAATATTAGAATCTATTTGAAAATATCTTTCCAACGAATCTGAAAAATCAAAATTTCATAGCGGGAATAAAAAGTTATGTCTAGTTGAAAATTCAGAATAGTAGCTATGGAATTCTGGCCCTTAAAAATGGAAATTTTGCAAACGACCTTGGTTTTCGATGAAACCACTTTTGTTGGATCCGTGATGTCAAGTTATTGTTGGATTCCAAAATTCGTAATTTTTGAAATCAATATGTGAGCGTGGTGAATTAAAGCGTGTTTTGGCAGTTTTAGTCAATTTCGATCGACCAGAAAATGGCTATTTTTCAAACGGTCTCGGAATTTGACGAAATTAGTTTTGTTAGAACTGTATCATCAATACAAAGCTAGAAAATATTTTTCGAGAATTTTCAGAGTCAGTATGTGGCCTCGGTAAATTGAAATGTGCGTTCAAATCCAATATATAGATTTATATTTTGATTTTGACGAAAACTGATCGAAACAGTCGAATCAGCCTACGATACATATCCCATTGTGTTCGGAATAGGGGTAATGTGCTAGGGACGACAGCCGGTGGGTCTCGTTTAGAGGTCGAATAAAAAAGTTAACTTTTTGGAGATTAAAATATAATTAAATAAAATTATATATATATATATATAATCCTTTTCCTCCCTACCTCCTTTTCCCTCTTATTCGGTCAACGTTCACAGTAGAATAAAAAAAATCTCCGATCCCCTTTTTAACCCGTCGCTCCACATCACAACCTTTCCAGGCCAACCGCCGACTTCTACTGACCGTCGCTGCCTCTCCGCTGTGCCTCCCTCCTCCGCGCTTCTCTGTCCCCCTTCTGATTTGGACCGTAGTCCCCCCAAACCTCTGAACCCGCTACCACACCAAACCCTAACCGCTGCCTCCACCTGAACGAACCGCCGCCGCGTGCCCCGTCTGAGCCACCACCGCCAACGACGCACCAATGCCGGCGTGAACCCCCCCTCCGACAAGAACAGTAAGTTTTTAATTTTATTTCCATCTTTTCTGATTTTATTTATAAATATATATATGAAAATAGGCTAGGGTTTTTACATGAAAAGATAAGATTTTTAGACATGAAAAGATATGATTTTTGAAAGTAAAAAGATGCGATTTTTAGAAAATAAAAAGCTTAGATTTTTAGAAATGGAATGAATATATTTTTACATATAAAAGGAATATATTTTTATATGAGGAAAGATTGTATTTTTATATAAGAAAAGATAAGATTTTTGATATAGAAAAGGAACGATCTTTAAAATTGAAAAGGAAATCGACGAAATATATATTATATATATAATGGCCTGAATAGAACGCGCCGCGCAGCGGTAGTTCGTGAATTTCGACCATTGACTTCGAATGGATATTACGGGAGATCCGACCATCGTATTCTCCTAAAACCGGAACTGGTTGGTTCGTATCGAAAAGAGCTTTCTAAGAATATTAGAGATTTGAAATCTAATGGTTGGATTTGGAATTATGTCCAAATCAAATTTGGAAAAGGTCGATGTAAGTGCAGTTCGATGGCCGTTGATGGAAATCGATTGTACGGGCATTGATAAAATTATTAAAAATAGCAATAATTTGTGTAAAATCATAAGAAATGATTTGGAAAGAATTGGGATGAAAAGTTCCAAAATTGAAAAGATAAAAATAGATTTTCATCGAAATGAACTAGTTTTGAACTATAATTATAATCCATTTGTTTTTAAAATAAATAAATTGAATTTGAAAGGGTTTTAAAAGTAACCAGAATTTCCAATAATTGATGGATTTGAATTGAAATTGTCTTTGGAATATTTCGATGTTGGATTTCATGATTATACAGATATTGTTATGGTAGTTTGGAAGATATATTAATATCGTTATTTCCAATAAGATATTTATTGGTCGTAGAATTTGATATTGAATATAAGCCAATATATTTTCTAATCAGAGCCTTGTATTTAATATCAAATGGGATTTGGGTTTGCTATGAATGGTGTCTTCATTAACACTGTTCTTAAACCCAGTTGAGAAAAAGATTAAATCTTTTATTTAGATTTAATGAAATATACCAATTAAATGGTATTTAATTGGAATTGAATTTGAATTTGAATTGATTTTTGGGTTTATCGTGAACGGTGATTTAAATAACACTTGTTCTTTAACCGGATAATTAATGGAATATGAATTGGGTTTGTTGTGAACTGTGTTTTAACGACATTCGTTCTTTAACCCGATTTATGGTGAAATGTGATTAGGAATTTATAAATCTTTTTTTAAGATTTAAAGGAAATTTTCCAAAGTAAAGTTTTCCAATTTAATAAAATAAATTGGAATGGAATTCGATTTGGTCATAGTCGAAGTGAATTTATGTGGAGGAAGACTGCTAATATATATGGAATTAAAAAGGCGTTGCCGTTATTCCATTATATTATTAGTCGGATATGGAAGTTTATATCGATTATATATATCGATTTGTTTTCCATGAAGATTCCAACGTTAATGGAATGTGATTTTGGGTTTATAGTGAACCGTGTTTTAAGTGACATTGGTTCTTTAACCAGTTAAAGACAGGATATGATTTCCCAAGTTAAACCATCATTAATATTGATTTTTGGGAAGATTAAAACTAAGTGGAGTTCTAATGAATCTTTAATTAGATTGAAATGATCGAGAATGGAGTACCACCAGTTTTGCTCCAGGCGATAGTTAAATCTTTAATTAGATTTGAACGTGAAATGGTAATTGAATTTACCGATAACACCGTGGTGTTAGATATGAAGTATTACCAGTTATACTTCATGGGATGAATAGGTTGGGATTGAGAAATTAAAACAAATAATTACTTCGGTAAGGTTCGTTAATCCCGACTAGTTTGGATAAACCATAATTTGGTTTGAATTGATATTCAAAGGAAGATTAAAGAATAAATTTAAAGAATTTATCTTTGATAAAATTAATGGGAACCTTTCCCTAAGAATGTGAATATTTGAATAAAAGAACATTCTGAATTGGAATGAGGTGTATGTTGTGTTTGTGTAACAGTTGTTTATTATATACGCGAGTTATTCAGAAAGACCGGGTTTAGCCCATTTTGAATAACTGATTCGACGTGGTGTTGAGGATGAATACAGTGGTTGAAAACCGGAGGTCTTCACATCGTTTGGATAATTACTGATGATCTTGATTGGGTTGTACACCCAAGAGGAGGGAATCAGTTGGTGATCGTCCAGACGTACTTGGAGATCGATGGATATGCGAGGTACAAGGTGCCTCCGGTTTCGTTCAGACCCAGAACGAACTTGTATGGACTGTGTGTCTGACATTCGATTTTGCTCTGTGTTGATTGATCTCTATTAAAATGTACATCTACTTTGTGAAGGGGAATTCATTCCCTTACTTTACCCTTCTCTGAGACGTACGGGATCAGAGGTTGTATATCGATAGACATCAGTTGCGTGGTGTGAATTGCCTGTGTGGCATGCCTAAGTGGCAAATGTTCAAGGTGCCTGTTGAAAAGCAGAGTCTTGTGGTTGATGATCAAAGCACGGCCTGTGTGGCATAGCTTTGTGTAGCGTTGATTCGCGAGCCTCACACCCCGGTTGTGAACCAGAAATGGGAGAGGACCTCAGGGAGGGCATGCGTTTCCTTCTAGCTAGGGTGGTGTCAGAGACCTACCAGCCCTGACATTTATATTGTTTTCACCTGTGTGGTTGTTGGATTGCGAGGTGCCTCGGATATATCGGTGACTATGTGGAGTCGATGGAGTCATTTGGCTCATCTACGCCCCAAAGGGCGGGGAAACGGAGTGTTCAGGCATTTTAATCCACATCAGTGGACCGACCCTGACGATCCAAGGGCTCACCTGTGTCTGAGTCCTGAGGCTCGGGCTAGAGAGTCTCGAATCGGTGAGGACTATCTTTTGCCTCTATTCATAGATGGAAACCCAACTTCCAATACGTGACTTTGCGGTTTTGATTGTAGAACCTATATATGGCGACATAGTGGTATGGGGCACTTATGCCGCCTATGATTGATACTTATGATTGAAATTGTTTTTGACACTACACACTTATAGTACTATCCAAATAATCTGTTTTAAACGTATCAAGCATTCTTTGGCTATTATAAGGTAAAAACCCTATCCTCCGGCTTGCGTTGCATTGTGTGATGGGACCTGGGTCTTTTAATAGCTTCATTGTTCTTTATTTAGCATTGCGCTATTATTTTATGCACTGATATCCTTGGGAGGAAACCCGTTCCGTGTTATACGGCGTGGTCCCTTGATTTACCGAACTTTAAAATAAAGATTAATAACTGTTTTAGTTCTCGCACCAGTCACATGACTGACCTGGAGTTTATTGTTTTAACCTAAACTCTGGGTGCCACTATTTCCGCACGGGCAGCTAGTAGTTTTGGTTTTGCAGATGTATATTCACAGGGTCCTGATTTACAGCTGGAACGATACTCGAAAAGCTCTATATCCGTTTATCTCTTTCAGTTGTGTATTGTATTATTTTTCCACTGCTATGAAATGTATTGTAATCTCTGATATTTAGTGAATGTGCAATATTGATTTATACTCTGTATATTCTTGAATTTTGATGGAATTGTTGTAATAAGCAATGAAATGTTCTTCTGTTTGTGTTCCGATGTGTCGTGTTCTCAAAACAATCAGGGGTTTCGAACTGTCTTGGTCGGTTTAGCGATCGACTCGGATCGAGCGAAATTCCTCATCGTTACGTTTGGTATCAGCGCCTTGGTTTACAGAGCTCGGAGAACAAGACACGTTAGAACCAAACGAAAGAATTCATCAGAGATTGGATTAGTAATATCCAATGAGAATGACTCGTTAGAGATGGGATCAGTAGTATCCTAGAACGAGTGTGAAGAGTATATTTTTAAAATGAAAACGAATTTTGTTTAGAAAATTTAAACTTTATTCAACGTATTCGAATATTTTTTTGTATTGGATTTGGACAATCAAGTATATAAAGATTTTGCATATGCGTCTGATCCGCGTGTGTTCGAAGTTTTAATATACTGGATGGATATAGAGTCACACCCTAGTCGCCCGGGCATGATTCTACTGATGACGTACGGCATCAATGGTCTGTTTTCGAGTTTCGAAGGTGTGATATTTATATATTTCCATTAGACTAATGTGAGAACCAAAACTTACATAAGATTATTTGTTGTGATTTGGCATCAAAAATATGATTTTTAGACTATATATCAAAGTTATGAATTTGAAAAGATAATCAACTAATTGATTGTTGATCGTGTTGTTTGATTATTGGATGATTAATTAAATATGGAACCTTTAGCCAAACTGAACCAAATAGTGAATTGTATTGAAAATTAGTCGCATTTGCAAGCATATACATGTACTTACATTGAACAGGTCATAGCAAGGAGGCTAGAGAAGAAGAACAAAATTGTTTGCCCGACAAATAGGTACATGTTTATTGTATTTCTTGGGTTTTTGATGATTTTATGAGCCGATTGGCTAGCCTCTTGGCTGTTTCTTTTTCTTTTTGGATTGATGAGGGCCATGGGAGGCTATTTGAAATATCCCAAAGCTCCTGGTGCAGGGGAGGTTATGGCGAAATTTTTCGGAAATTTAGGGTGTTAGCCAAATTTTTGAAAAATTTGAAAAGTTCTTAGAAACTGAAAAGTTGAAGAACTTAAGCTATAAAGAAAATAATGGGAGTCGAGTTGGTTTGTTAAACAACTTTCAGCTTCGTTCCTTTTCGGGTACGAAAAGTTTTAAGTGGGGAAGATTGTAACAACCCGGAAATCCGAGCCAATTTAAAATTTTTATTTTCGCAATTATAATGAATTTTGAATATTTAAAATGAATTGTTTTAAATAATAAAGATGATAAATTTATTTTGAATAGAATTAGAATGTATATATTTATATAAATCGTCGTTAGAATATAAATATTTTATTTTAAATATAAAAGGAATTGAAAATGGCGCGGTAGTTTGAAATTTCGATTTCAAATGAATGTACATGATTCAAATTAAATCAGATTTTAGCGAAACCAAAAATATTAGAATCTATTTAAAAATATCTTTCCAACGAATCCGAAAAATCAAAATTTCATTGCGGGGATAAAAATTTATGTCCAGTAGAAAATTTAGAATAGTCGCTATGTAATTCTGGCCCTTAAAAATGGAAATTTTGCAAACGACCTCGGTTTTCGACGAAACCACTTTTGTTTGATCCGTGATGTCAAGTTATTGCTGGATTCAAAAATTCGTAATTTTTGAAATCAATATGCGAGCGTGGCGAAGTAAAGCGTGTTTTGGCAGTTTCAGTCAATTTTGATCGACCAGAAAATGGCCATTTTTCAAACGGTCTCAGAATTTGACGAAATTAGTTTTGTTAGAACCGTATCGTCAATATGAAGCTAGAAAATATTTTTTGAGAATTTTTAGAGTCAGTATGTGGCCCCGGCAAATTGAAATGTGCGTTCAAATCCAATATATAGATTTATATTTTGATTTTGACGAAAACTGATCGAAATAGTCGAGTCAGCCTACGATACATATCCCATTGTGTTCGGAATAGGGGTAATGTGCTAGGGACGACAGTCGGTGGGTCTCGTTTAGAGGTCGAATAAAAAAGTTAACTTTTTGGAGATTGAAATATAATTAAATAAAATTATATATATATATATATATATAATCCTTTTTCTCCCTACCCGCTTTTCCCTCTTATTCGGTCAACGCTCACAGTAGAATAAAAAAACTCTGTTCCCCTTTTTAACCCGTCACTCCACATCGCAGCCTTTCCAGGCCGACCGCCGACTTCCACTGACCACCGTCGCCTCTCCGTTGTTCATCCCTCCTCCGCGCTTCTCTGTCCCCCTTCTGATTTGGACCATAGTCCCCCCCAAACCTCCGAACCCGCTACCATGCCAAACCCTAACAGCCGCCTCCACCTGAACGAACCGCCGCCGCGTGCCCCTTCTGAGCCACCACCGCCTACGATGCACCAATGCCGCCGTGAACCCCCCTCCCCCTCCGACAAGAACGGTAAGTTTTTAATTTTATTTCCATCTTTTCTGATTTTATTTATAAATATATATATGAAAATAGGCTAGGGTTTTTACATGAAAAGATAAGAATTTTAGACATGAAAAGATATGATTTTTAAAAGTAAAAAGATGCGATTTTTAGAAAATAAAAAGCTTAGATTTTTAGAAATGGAATGAATATATTTTTACATATAAAAGGAATATATTTTTATATGAGGAAAGATTGTATTTTTATATAATAAAAGATAAGATTTTTGATATAGAAAAGGAACGATCTTTAAAAATGAAAAGGAGTGATTTTTAGAAATAAAGAAGATCGTATTTTTAAATATGAAAAGATACAATTTTTATCATCTTGAAAGCGAAGTAAAAATACGATTTTTATATATACAGTAGCGAATATTAAAAATATAATTTTTATATGATGTAGAGGATATAAATATAATTTTTATATGATGTAATGAAATAAAAATATAATTTTTATCTAGGTAGAGTTGAACTAAGAATATAATCTCCATATATATAGTAGCGTTTTAAAAATATGATTTTTATATAATAGAGAATATAAAAATGTGATTTTTATATATGTAGCGAAAATAGACGACGAAAGTGACAAAAGGCGAGCAAGGCGAAGATTTCCTTCGTATGAAGAGTCGCGGAGTTGGGCTTAGCTCTAGGTGAGAACTCCTCACTTTTATTTTATTTTCTAGTTGAAAAATATACAAGGATGCAGACGGTGCTTAACAGCACCCGACACCCATCGTCCATAGACCATGAATGACTTGTTTGTTTAATTGATGTGTTGTGAAAGTTGATTGTGTGATGTGAATTGAATAAATATTTTATAGTTAAAAATATAATTTTTAACGTGTATATAAAATAAATATTTATAAACAAATCAGTCGATTTGTTTATATACATACATTTGACTGATATTGATTGGGACGATAAATTTTACACATCGCCCAACTGCACAAATAAAATTCATTATTTGTTGATTGAAACCCCACACGGGTATTGGGATGATATAGAACATACACTAAGCCCAATAATTAGCTGTATGTCGATCGATTGATTGAGATGCTGTTATAAGCGTTGAATAATTATATTTGATGCTTATACAGTGTAGAATGCACTCTGGATGCTGGTTGATTATTTGTCTTTGCTATTATATACATGTGTTGTATGGAATCTGTATAAATAATATTATATGGTAATTGAGTGTGTCTCATTCCAATTTAGAAAATAAATTATATTCATGTGTTGAATAAACAAAATAGTCATGTGTTGACAATACTCATGTGTTGAGAATACTCATGTGTTGAGAATATTCATGTGTTGAAAATATAAATTCATGTGTTGAATAAAATATATATTCATGTGTTGAATAAAAGAAAATTCATATGTTGAAGAAAATATTCCTTTGTTGAATAGAATAACGAAGTTATTGAAATATATAAAGTCATGTTGATTAGATTTGCGCCATTTTGACACGAACGATATTTCTATCGATTATATTCATTTTTATAAAGAATATAGAAAAGGAAGTAATTTCAAAATATAACGTTTTGAAAATATTATAATTTATATATATATCGATGATATGGAATATTCAATTTTGATTACAAATTGAATAGGAAGTTGAAATCGTTTTGAAAACGAATTTAAAATGATTTATAAAATAAGGAAATCAACGAAATGTATATTATATATATAATATAATGGCCTGAATAGAACGTGCCGCGCAGCGGCAGATCGCGAATTTCGACCATTGACTTCGAATGGATATTACGGGAGATCCGACCGTCGGATTCTCCTAAAACCAGAACAGTTGGGTTCGTATCGAAAAGAGCTTTCTAACGAATATTAGAGATTTGAAATCTAACGGTTGGATTTGGAATTATGTCCAAATCAAATTTGGAAAAGGTCGCTGTACGTGCAGTTCGATGGCCGTTGATGGAAATCGACTGTACGGGCCTTGATAAAATCATTAAAAATAGCAATAATTTGTGTAAAATCATAAGAAATGTTTTGGAAAGAATTGGGATGAAAAATTCCATATTTGAAAAGATAAAAATAGATTTTCATCGAAATGAACTAGTTTTGAACTAGAATTATAATCCATTTGTTTTTAAAATAAATAAATTGAATTTGAAAGGGTTTTAAAAGTAACCAGAATTTCCAATAATTGAATTGGAATGGATTTGAATCGAAATTGTCTTTGGAATATTTCGATGTTGGATTTCGTGATTATACAGATATTGTTATGGAAGTTTGGAAGATATAATAATATCGTTATTTCCAATACGATATTTGTTGGTCGTAGAATTTGATATTGAATATAAGCCGATATATTTTCTATTTAGAGCCTTATATTTAATATCAAATGGGATTTGGGTTTGTCGTGAATGATGTCTTCATTAACACTGTTCTTAAACCCAGTTGAGAAAAAGATTAAATCTTTTATTTAGATTTAATGAAGTATACTAATTAAATGGTATTTAATTGGAATTGAATTTGAATTGATTTTTGGATTTATCGTGAACGGTGATTTAAATAACACTTGTTCTTTAACCCGATAATTAATGGAATGTGAATTGGGTTTGTTGTGAACTGTGTTTTAACGACATTCGTTCTTTAACCCGATTTACAGTGAAATGTGATTTGGAATTTATAAATCTTTTGTTAAGATTAAAAGGAAATTTTCCAAAGTAAAGTTTTCCAATTTAATAAAATAAATTGGAATGGAATGGAATTCGATTTGGTGATAATCGAAGTGAATTTCTATGGAGGAAGACTGCTAATATATCTGGAATTTAAAAGGCATTGCCGTTATTCCATTTATATTATTAGTCGGATATGGAAGTTTATATCGATTATATATATCGATTTGTTTTCCATGAAGATTCCATCGTTAATGGAATGTGATTTTGGGTTTATTGGTAACCGTGTTTTAAGTGACATTGGTTCTTTAACCCAGTTAAAGACAGGATATGATTTCCCAAGTTAAACAATCATTCATATTGATTTTTGGGAAGATTAAAACTAAGTGGAGTTTTAATGAATCTTTAATTAGATTGAAATGATCGAGAATGGAGTATCTCCAGTTTTGCTCCAGGCGATAGCTAAATCTTTAATTAGATTTGAACGTGAAATGGTAATTGAATTTACCGATAACACCGTGGTGTTAGATATGAAGTATTACCAGTTTTACTTCATGGGATGAATATGTTGGGATTGGGAAATTAAAACAAATGATTGCTTCGGTAAGGTTCGTTAATCCCGACTAGTTTGGATAAACCATAATTTGGTTTGAATTGATATTCAAAGGAAGATTAAAGAATAAATTTAAAGAATTTATCTTTGATAAAATTAATGGGAACCTTTCCCTAAGAATGTGAATATTTGAATAAAAGAACATTCTGAATTGGAATGAGGTGTATGTTGTGTTTGTGTAACACTTGTTTATTATATACGCAAGTTATTCAGAAAGAGCGGGTTTAGCCCATTCTGAATAACTGATTCGACATGATGTCGAGGATGAAGACGGTGGTTGAAGACCGGAGGTCTTCACATCGTTTGGATAATTACTGATGATCTTGATTGGGTTGTACACCCAAGAGGAGGGAATCAGTTGGTGATCGTCCAGACGTACTTGGAGATCGATGGATATGCGAGGTACAAGGTGCCTCCGGTTTCGTTCAGACCCAGAACGAACTTGTATGGACTGTGTGTCTGACATTGGATTTTGCTCTGTGTTGATTGATCTCTATTAAATATACATCTGCTTGGTGAAGGGGAATTCATTCCCTTACTTCACCATTCTCTGAGACGTACGGGATCAGAGGTTGTATATCAATAGACATAAGTTGCATGGTGTGAATTGCCTGTGTGGCATGCCTAAGTGGAAAATGATCAAGGCGCCTGTTGAAAAGCAGAGTCTTGTGGTTGATGATCAAAGCACGGCCTGTGTGGCATAGCTTTGTGTAGCGTTGATTCGCGAGCCTCACACCCCGGTTGTGAACCAGAAACGGGAGAGGACCTCAGGGAGGGCATGCATTTCCTTCTAGCTAGGGTGGTGTCAGTGTCCTACCAGCCCCGACATTTATATTATTTTCACTTGTGTGGTTTTGGATTGCGAGGTGCCTCAGATATATCGATGATTATGTGGAGCCGATGGAGTCATTTGACTCATTTACGCCCCAAAGGGCGAGGAAATGCAGTGTTCAGGCATTTTAATCCACATCAGTGGACCGGCCCTGACGATCCAAGGGCTCACCTGTGTCTGGGTCCTGAGGCTCGGGCTAGAGAGTCTCTAATCAGTGAGGACTATCTTTTGCCTCGGTTCACAGATGAAAACCCAACTTCCAATACGTGACTTTGCGGTGTTGATTGTAGAAACTATATATGGCGACATAGTGGTATGGGGCACTTATGCCGCCTATGATTGATACTTATGGTTGAAATTGTTTTTGACACTATACACTTATAGTACTATCCAAATAATCTGTTTTAAACGTATCAAGCATTCTTTGGCTATTATAAGGTAAAAACCCTATCCTCCTGCTTGCGTTGCATTGTGTGATGGGACCTGGGTCTTATAATAGCTTCATTGTTCTTTATTTAGCATTGTGCTGTTGTTTTATGCACTGGTATCCTTGGGAGGAAACTCGTTTCGTGTTATACGACGTGGTCCCTTGATTTACCAAACTTTAAAATAAAGATTAATAACTGTTTTAGTTCTCACACCAGTCACATGACTGACCTGGAGTTTATTGTTTTAACCTAAACTCTGGGTGCCCCTATTTCCGCACGGGCAGCTAGTAGTTTTGGTTTTGCAGATTTATATTCAAAGGGTCCTGATTTACAGATGGAACGATACTCGGAAAGCTCTGTATCTGTTTATCTCTTTCAGTTGTGTATTGTATTATTTTTCCGCTGCTATGAAATGTATTGTAATCTCTGATATTTAGTGAATGTGTAATATTGATTTTTACTCTATATATTCTTGAATTCTGATGGAATTGTTGTAATAAGCAATGAAATGTTCTTCTGTTGGTGTTCAGATGTGTCGTGTTCTCAAAACAATCAGGGGTTTCAAACGATCTTGGTCGGTTTAGCGATCGATTCGGATCGAGGAAATTCCTTATCGTTACACAAATGAGGTAACTTACCATGTTGGTCACATTTATAACAATATAAACATATTAAAATAAAATTGGATGCTTGAATTATTATTATTATTAATCCACTGTTATCAGTTGAATTCATTATTCATGTTTAATATAATTGTTTTATTTAAATTAACCTATTTGAATGCAGGGAAAAACAGGTTGGAGGGATCCAACTGGATTCCTTAAATTTATTGTTTATTCTCACATTATCATTATATTAATTGTTTGACAAATATGATTGGATTATTGACTTGATTATTGATTGTTGAATCTAAATTCAACATTTGTGTGTTATTTACCAGTGGGTAATATTGGTTGAGGAATTAATAGCATAAGACCCAAATATACACTGTTTTATAAGAATTTATTTACCGTCAGGTAAACCGATGGAAATGAAGTTATAAATTTTATTTATAACCGAGGATGGTTTTTAAACTATATTTTTTTGTAAGGAAATTTGTAAAAGGGAAAATAATTGTTTATTATCTATTATTTAAGTTTTGAAGTAAATTACTGACTGGTTTTATAATTGAATTCTTATGTTATTAAGTTTTTTGAAACAAATAGGATTATATTGAAAGTTATTATTGTTTTAATAATAATAATCAAAGTAAAGGGGATTTATTTAAATTTTTAATTAATTTAAATGGAAAGATGAATTGAACTTGATTAATGAATTAATCATGTTTTAGTTGACCGAGTCAAGTGAGTTAACCGAAATTAAATATTAAATTAATTTATTGATTAAATGGAAATAGTTAATGGTGAAGTGTATCACTTTATTTTAATAAATGTTGATATTTGGTTATTATTTATTTAATAATAGTCAAAGTGGCAGTCTTGGGATTTAAAATGTATAAATAAAGGGCTGTGAAAATATAAGGTCTATCTATAATTAAATGATATTTTTAAGCGAATTATATTAATGGTAATTCAAGTTATGTTAAATTGAAGTTTTAAATTCTTATTGGAATTCTATTTGATCGGATTTTGTAAATCCAAGTTGAATGGAGTTCTTATACAATTTAGGTTTATTGAAGATATTATTGGAATAAGTTATTAGAAATGGTTCATGAATGAAACAAAAGCCCAGGATATGAAATTGATGAATCAGAACCTAATTAGAGATCGAATAAGTTAAATGATTTTTTGAGTATTGATCTGATGTTGGTTTCGGCCTTCAGGATTGATATTTAGGGAATTATTTTCTTACTGATTTACGGTTAAAAATTGATGAAGGTATGAAATGGAAATTGAAGCAAAAACCCAAGGTTGAATTAAAGGGGTGAGGCGGGTTAGGTTATTAAGATGCGATCTAAATTTGCGATATTAAATAAGGAATGAGGTTTAATTGAGATATCACCAAATGGATTTGAAATAAACTTATCATAAGTTTTTGAAGATTTCTATTTATAATAGAATCAAGATTTGTATATAATGTTTTTAAAAGATTATAAAGATTAATAGGGATGGTTAAATAATGGTTACTTAATACATAAATTAAGTAAATGTGTCAAAATTAATTAAGATTTCCAAGAAAAGGTGTGATATTTAATCCTTGTTTTAAATTGGACAGTAAATGGAATATGTGGAATAATGACTGGAATGGGATTTTGTTGATAAATTTCTATCTATTCTAAAGATAAGAATGTTGTTGACACAAGGTCTGAGAGATAAATAAAATACCCCAACTTGAACAACTTCATGATTATCCAAGAATGGTTTTAGTTTAGAAACAAGAGTGGCCGAGAGAAGAAAAATTAGGTTCTCGATTAATAATTTTATAAAATAAAGATTGAAATGTTTTAAGTTAAATAAGATGATTTCTATTATAATAATATTTTGAAATAAGATATAAAAGGCTTTATTCCAAATATTGGAAGATTTAAAAGGCCAAGTGATGCTAAGTACAGAACCAGTGAACTTATTTTATTTTCATGGTTGAATGGTTGTTTATTTTGATGGTTAAATAACCGACTATCAAAATCTAGCCTATACGATTATTGGCACGGAAAGACCATGATCAAATTTATATTAAAAAACCATTCCGGCCAACAAACACATGAATGTTGAGGATATCAGATGATGATCGAGTTGGAGCATTGAAGACAGGTGATCTTCATAAAGTGGAAGAATTACGTAAAATCTATGACTTGCAATCAGAGATACACTGCGATTCTGTCATGGTTGAAATCTTCGGATTGCAAGGACTACTCGCTATGGATCTATGGGGTGATACCTAGGATGAGGTAGGAGAGTGCCTTCAGTTCATCCTGTTCCTGGATGACTTGTATGGACGGATGTCTGACAGAGTATTTTCAAAGGGATCACGTACGTTGATTTCTTCAAACGTACTATAATTGGTGGTCGAGAAGGGCATCTTCTTTTAGCTTAACTACTAAAGTATTTTTGTGGACGTCAATTAGTAATTTCTGGCTGATACGACGATGTGGCATTCAAAGTGAATGGTGGCCAGATGTCCTAAAAGAAATATAAAATAAATAAATTATGACCTCAAGCCTAATCTACCGGGAAATGGTAAAAATTGGGTAGGTCGCATGGCTATGGGTCACACCCATCAAAAGGGTGTATTTTCACCATCTAGAGAAATTCCTTTCTGTTCTTCTTTCGCTTCTGTATCTCGGGAACAGTTATGTTGCTTGCAACCGTATGGTCATAATACATTCGGTACTCTCAAGCGAATTGAGGAGTTGTTCATGTTTAGCCTGGGTTGCAAGATGTTCTTATTGAACTCGGTGTATTATTCTCTAAGGATACACTGTCAGAAAGGTGGTTGCCAAAACCTTGCTATGGAAATCCATTCTCCAATAAGCGCCCGTGGTTTTGATTGTATACTATATATGTAGAGCGTGAGATGCAAGCGTTCTGCTCGATTGTATTTATTTGTATCTAGATAGTATTATAATATCAAAAAAGATATATGATTCCAAAAATGTTTTAGGTTATCGTATGGTAAAAATCATTTGTATTTCTGTATGGATTTGGTCTTACGATCATCCTTTTCTTCTAAAGGATTTGAACGTTAAAATCA
This sequence comes from Allium sativum, assembly GCA_030737875.1. Classification (NCBI taxonomy): domain Eukaryota; kingdom Viridiplantae; phylum Streptophyta; class Magnoliopsida; order Asparagales; family Amaryllidaceae; genus Allium; species Allium sativum. The sequence goes on from CM060924.1 coordinate 819,603,408, forward strand.
AGTTGAATGATGCCCTTAAACTTAATGAGTTTTCTCATGCTGGTTCACCAGACTGATCCTGGCATTTGCAATGCTCGGGTCAGACCGAGTTTTACAGGTTCATATTATTGAAAGCTGTGAAGTCCGGAAATGAGTTGAAGAAGTCCAGACGTATGATTTATATTCTGTATTCCACTGTGTGTTGTATATAAGGACCGATATTTTTAACTGTCCAGATGTATTGTTGTACTCTGATGCAAGGTTTCAGATCTCGGAAATCTCGGCCGAGATCTCATTTTCGAGATCAAACGATTTGAAACAGCGAAACCCCCACATATCTCGTTGAACTGAAATCTCGGCCGTGATTCACAAATCTCGAACGAAATCTCAGACGTGATTTGTTTGCGAGATTTCGGCCGAAATTGGTATATTTTAAATTTTATTTTATTTTCAGCTGGCCTATTATGTATAACGTATAATTAGGGCCCAATCAGTGTAATTTCAATATGAAAAAACCAAAGCCCTACTACTCCATTAATTTTACGTCATTTATTTTTATTTGTTTTCAGGTAGGGTTTTTTCATTGGGAAAGCATTCTATTTATCCCGGCGAAGCTTCTTCTTCAAATTCAGAATTCAGTAAGTATTTATTTTCAGATCTTACCATTTTCCTTAAAACCTAAATTCCCAATTCTCAAATTCTATTTGCTTCTATTTCTCTTTCATCTATTTTGCTGTTTTTTTTAATTCTTCTACTTGTTATTCTTAACTCTTCCATGTTTGTATCTTTGCAAAAAAAAAAAATTCAAATGGAAACAAAAATCAAGTTTGTAGGCTGTAGCAGAAGTGCAGAACTCTTGCTTTCAGTTTGAGTAGAGTATTACAATACTTAGTAACTTACTATAATAGAACTCTTTCTTTCATCCAAATTACTTGTTATTGAAGGTTTAGAAATGACTTAATTTACAATAATTTTTGGTATAAGTTAGCTGACATTATAGCAGGTCTGTCATATTGTGATTTCTAGTTGATATTTACTTATTATCCAATTGTGACTTCCTAATATTTGCTTTTGGATAATACTTTCATATAGTTATTAAACTGCTAGGTTGTTGCAGAAAGTTTAAATGCTCTATTCTCCCGAATCTAGTGTGTTATTGACCTTAATATTCTCCCGCAGTACTGTGAACACACTTCCATATAATACAACATACAGTATTTGAATATGCTAAGAAGAAATGAATAAATTGTAAAACAAATATTGTATTTTGACAGGAAACATAGAGTCAAATTATTTGATAGGAAACATAGTCAAATTATTTTGACAGGAAACATAGAAGTCATAACAACCCATGTTTTTTTTACTGCTTTATTGGTGGTTGAACTGAATTTTTTTTCCAGTATGGATTTATTGTCAGGCTCAGGTGCATCAAATGTTACACCAACAACAGAAACCACCAGAAAAGTTAAAGGCGATCCTTTTTGGGTATATGGAACTAAAGTCAATGGTGGAAGGCGTTCTATATGTCTCTTTTGCAATAAAGAGTTTAGCGTAGGAACTACTCGATTGAAACAACATTTAGCTAGGGCACAAGGTGATTGCGGTCCTTGTTTAAAAGTTTCGGCTGAGGTAAGACAAAAAGCAAAAGACTTAATAATTGATACAAAGGCAAAAAAGACACAAAAGAAGCAACACGAAAAGCAATTCTACATAATGTATCAATCAACGAAGGTAAGAAAATTGATGACAATATAAGTTCATATAATCAAAGAGGTGGGAGCTCAAATGCGACAGGACCTATGGATGCATTTGTATATCCTTCTCCAAACGAAGTCGGAAATAGTATGGATCAACCAAACGGTCCAAACCTTAGTGAGACAAAAAAAAAAATAGAGAGGGATAATACATGTGCGTACATTGCAAGGTTTCTTTTTGAAGCGGGCATATCATTTAATGTTGTGAATATGACTTCGTTCAAAGAAATGGTACAACCAATCGGGTTACATGGTCCAAATATGAAACTGTCGTCGATGCATGAGATTAGTGAGAAATTTCTCCCACTTGAGAAAGATAAAATGGATGAAACCTTGAGCTCATTCAAAGAAACTTGTAGAATTCAAGGATGTAGTTTAATGACAAATTTTTGGATGGATCGAAGAGGGAGAAGCATCATGAACTTGGTAATAAACTGCAATTCGAAAACTGTTTTTATGCAGTCCAAAAATGCTTCAGGAGATATCCATAATGCGAGATATATTTGTGATTTTGTCCTAGATGGGATTAATGAATTGGGCGGAGATAACATTGTTCAAATTGTTACCGATAATGCATCTAATAACATGTCAACCGCTAAGTTATTATTTCTGGAACATCCACGAATTTTTTGGACAAGTTGCGCAGCTCATACTATAAACTTGATGCTAAAAGATATTGGAGCCATTAAACCTATACATAGTCCTATATTGGATGGACGATGTGTAACTGTCTATATTTATGGACATACAAAGATCCTTGATTTTATGAGGGTATGCACAAAACAAAGTGAGTTGATAAGACCTGGTCTAACAAGGTTTGCTACATCATTTTTATCTTTGCAAAGTTTACTTGAGAAAAAAAGAGATTTGAGGAAAATGATTATATCGGAACAGTGGAGCTTATTTTCTCAGTTTGAATCAATAGAGCACAAAAAGGTATGCTGCTTTTATTTATTTTTAAATTCTGCATGGCTAATGGTCGCATGGAATCATAGATTACCTACTTACTATTGTGAAATTGTTGGGTTTCTAATGTTAAAAACCTGCTTACAAGTCATGCTTTTCCTTATAGTTGTTGTATTAATAAATAACAGTCCGACCTACTAGTTATTAATAGAAAGTTTGATTTTTTTTAATGTAATTATAATATAGGCATGTCCAAAAAAAGATGCTTCAACACTTGACCTGCTAGTTATTAATAGATGCATATGCTCTGATAACCGCTTGACAACCTATTCCAGCTAATTCTAGCTATTGCATCCATATTCAATAAAGTAATGCCAACCTATTCCAGTTAATTCAACAATCCCACTTAGACCCTTTCAAGTAAAATCTCTAAAATATATGTTGCAAGCAGCAAGAAGCATGTTTAGAAAAATGTTTCAAGTATTAATTTTTTTATTAAGTTTGTTGTTATACTAAAATATTTCAGGTTACAAGAATCATTAGCAGTCCAACGTTTTGGGACAATGTGGAGCTTGCAGTTAAAATTTTTGAACCATTAGTCAAAGTTCTTAGAAGAGCAAATGGCGATATTCCTTTATTGGAAATAATCTTGACTTTTTAGGAAACAATTAACTGTATTGTTAAATTAGCAATTGTATTAATGAATTGAATAAATTAAGGGAAAATCTAGAATTCCTATTTTAGATATTCTAGATAATGCATTCCTAGAATACTCTAGAGAGTGTACTGCATTATAAAAGTAAGGCAATCAAGCTGATGTATGTATGCAATCAGAATTTGTAATCAAAAGGAAAGCAATGAAAATTTCCTCCTCATTAAAATAATTCTCTCAAAAATTCCTTCTTCTTCTCTTAAAAATATTCCTAATAGTGGTATCAGAGCCCTAGATCCTTGCAATTTAAAAAACAAAGTGCAAAGTAATGGCTTCTCCAAGCAATACTTCAGCAAGCATCAAATCCACTTATAGTAATGTCCAATTTCCTTTATTTGAAGGAGAAAATTATGATTTTTGGGCAGTAAAAATGGAGACTTTGTTCACCTCCTTGGATGTCTTGGAGTTCATCAAACAAGGATATGAAGACTCAACAGCTGCGGTAGAACGTACAGCAGCCCATACTGAAGTATTAAAAAAGAAAAGAATCACAGATGCTGGAGTTCTTGGAATGATTCAAAAAGTAGTGTCAAAAACCATATTCCCAAGAATCATGAGAGCAAAAACAACCAAGGAAGCATGGGAAATCTTGCAACAAGAGTTTGAAGGGGATTCAAAAGTGAGAACTGTCAAACTTCAATCTCTAATGAGAGATTTTGAAAATGAAAAAAATGAAAGTTTGAATGAGTATTTTAATAGGATGTCCGAATTAGTGAATCAAATGAAGTCTCATGGAGATATAATTGACGATCGTAGAATCGTTGATAAAATTTTGATAAGCTTAACTGAAAATTTTGATCCTATGGTGGCTGTTATAGAAGAAACCAAAGATTTGTCAAACATGACCGTTCAAGGCTTGATGGGTTCACTTAGATCCTATGAGCAAAGGTTATTATGCCGTATGGAAAAGACGGTTGAAAACGCGTTTCAGTCCAAACTTACCAATTAATTAAACAATGACAAAACAATAAAGAAAAATAATGGCGAGTCTTCCAGAGTTGGCAGATTTGGCAAAGGAAGAGGACGAAATTCACGCGGAAGAGGTCGAGGCACCTATGGAGGAAGAGGAAGTGATGAAGGAACAAATAAATGGTGTGGAATTTGCAACAAAAGCTCTCATGAAGAAAAGGATTGCTGGAACAAAGAAAAGCCACAATGTCATAATTGCAAAAGGTTCGGGCACATTCAAAAGGACTGTTGCCTTGGTAAGCCATATAACACAGCATTTGCCGGAGCGAAAGATATGGAAGGGAGTTTGTTCTTTGCTTGTCAAAAGGCAACTGAAGAATATAAGAATATATGGTACCTGGACAGAGGATGTAGCAATCATATGACAGGAGACAAAAATGCATTCATTGACATAGATCCTTCATTTGGTTCGAAAGCTAAACTTGGCAATGGAGAGTATGTTGAAGTTGAAGGCAAAGGAAACATTGAAGTTGCAACAAAGCAGGGAAGTAAAGTTATTCGTGATACCTTTTATGTTCCTAAATTAGATGAGAATTTGTTGAGCATTGGGCAACTTTTAGAGCATGGTTATTCTCTTAAATTTGAGAATCGAGAATGAATCAATCTTTGATTCAAAAGGAAAAGCTACTGCTGTAATAAAAATGACAAACAACAGAAGCTTCCCCTCCATCTCAATTATGAGAAAAATCATAGCTTCATGGAAAAAAAGGAAGACGACACTTGTTTATGGCATAAGAGACTTGGGCACTTAAACTACAATAGTCTCACATTGCTTTCACAAAAGAAGATGGTGTACGGGTTGCCAACAATAAAAAAAGAAGAACATTGAGTATGTGAAGGTTGTGTACTTGGCAAACATCATCGGCAACCGTTTCCAAAGGATGGATCAAGAAGAGCCAAAGAAGTGTTGGAATTAGTACACACGGATGTATGCGGTCCTATGAGCATATTATCTCATGCTCAAAACAGGTACTTTATTTTATTCATTGATGATTTGACCCGCATGACATGTGTTTATTTTATGAGACAAAAATCTAAAGTGTTTGTTATATTTAAGAAGTTTAAAGCTTTTGTTGAGAAACAAAGTGACAGGTCCATAAAAGTTTTGAGAAGTGACAGGGGAAAGGAGTATAACTCCAATGATTTTGATAAATTTTGTGAAGAAGAAGGTGTGGAGAGGCAACTAACCGTTAGGTATACACCTCAGCAAAACGGTGTATCCGAAAGGAAGAATCAAACAGTGATGGGGATGGCTAAATCAATGTTGTTTGAGAAAGGAATGCCTAAAGAATTTTGGCCCGAGGCTGTAAATACAGCTGTTTATTTGCTGAATAGATGTCCAACAAAAGTTGTATGGAATATGACGCCGTTTGAAGCGTGGAGTGGAAGAAAGCCTTCAGTGAATCATCTTAGAGTCTTTGGGAGTATTTGCAATGCTCAAATTTCTAAAGAAAAAAGGAAAAAGCTTCAAAAAGCAAGTGAAAGATGCATTTTTATTGGCTATAGTTCTGTGTCAAAGGGCTACAGACTTTACAACTTGAAGACAAAGAAAGTAATCATCAGTAGAGATGTTGTATTTGATGAGAAAACATCTTGGAATTGGCAAAAGGAGAAAGTGGAGGATAAAACCGTTCCAGCAGTAATTTTAGAACAAAATCCAACTACACTTGCAAATAACCAATGTGATTCATCTACACCAAGTTCTCCATCTAGCACTTCATCCTCAGCAAGTCATAATTCATCATCTCCATGCTCAACCCCAATAAAAATGAGGAGTTTGGATGATATTTTTGCTAGGTGCAACTATTGCGCAATGGAACCAGAAAATTTTGAAGAAGCGGTTAAGGAAGATGCTTGGAGGAAGGCAATGCAAGAAGATATGGATGCACTTGAAAGGAACAAAACATGGATGTTGGTTGATAAGACAAAAGACAAAGAAATCATTGGAGTAAAATGGATCTACAAAGTGAAGCATAATCCAGATGGTTCAGTTCAAAAGAACAAAGCGAGACTCGTTGCAAAGGGCTATTCTCAACAGCCTGGTATTGACTACGAAGAGACATTCGCTCCACTGGCACGTCTTGACACCATTAGAGCTTTAATATCACTTGTAGCCCAAAAAGGATGGAAATTATATCAACTAGATGTAAAATCGGCATTCTTGAATGGAGAATTGAAAGAAGAGGTTTACATGGAGCAGCCTCAAGGATTTGAGATTGAAGGACAAGAAGGAAAAGTTTACAAACTAAAGATAGCGCTTTATGGGCTAAAACAAGCACCACGAGCATGGTATAGCAATATTGACAATTACTTCATGGAGAAAGGCTTTGAGAAGAGCAAGAATGAGCCTACTTTGTATGTCAAACGGCAAGGTATGGACAGTATTCTAATTATTGCACTTTATGTAAATGATTTAATTTATACCGGAAATAATTTAAAGTTGATTGAAGATTTTAGAAAAGAAATGATGAAGAAATATGAAATGAACAATTTGGGTTTGCTGCATTTTTTCCTTGGAATAGAAATCTCTCAAGGTGATGATGGAGTTTTTGTTTGTCAAAAGAAATATGCTGAGAAAATATTGAGAAAGTTTGGGATGCTTGGCTGTAATCCGGTTGATACACCGCTAGTTGTGAATGAAAAGCTAAAAAAAAGAAGATGGGGGAAGGAAGATTGATGCTAGTTACTACTGAAGTCTAGTTGGTAATTTATTTTACCTTACTAATACAAGACCTGACATCATGTTTGCAGCCAGCCTACTTTCTCGGTTCATGAATGATCCTAGTCATATCCATCTAGATGCAACAAAAAGGGTGCTGAGATATATTCAAGGCACTTTGGACTATGGGATCAAATATGAAAATAATGTTGAAACTAATTTATTTGGGTTTTGCGATAGTGACTGGGCAGGAAGTATAGATGACATGAAAAGCACTTCTGGATATGTGTTTTCTCTTGGATCAGGAGCATTTTCTTGGTGTTCGAAGAAGCAACAAACAGTTGCTCAATCTTCTGCAGAAGCTGAATATATTTCAGCTGGCCTAGCTACCCAATAAGCAATATGGTTGAAGAAAATACTAAATGATTTTGGTGAGAAACAAGAAGCTGTGACTATCCATTGTGACAACAAATCAGCAATTGCTATAGCTAAGAATCCAGTCCATCATGGAAGAACAAAGCATATAGCCATCAAACATCATTTCATTCGAGAAGCAATTAAAAATGAAGAGGTGCAGCTGAATTTTTGCAAAACAAATAATCAAGTTGCTGATATTTTCACAAAAGCATTAAAGCCTGATAATTTTAAAAGATTGTGAGATCTTCTTGGAGTTCACAAACTACTTTTACGAGGGAATATTGGAAATAATCTTGGCTTTTCAGGAAACAATTAATTGTATTGTTAAATTAGCAATTGTATTATGAATTGAATAAATTAAGGGAAAATCTAGAATTCCTATTTTAGATATTCTAGATAATGCATTCCTAGAATACTCTAGAGAGTGCACTGCATTATAAAAGCAAGGCAATCAAGGTTATGTATGTATGCAATCAAAATTTGTAATCAAAAGGAAAGCAATGAAAATTTTCTCCTCATTAAAATAAGTCTCTCAAAAATTCCTTCTTCTTCTCTTAAAAATATACCTAACATCCTTTGATGGGATGGCTTATGGCGATTTAGAGAATTCAAAAAATGAGATTGCACAACCACTCAATCATAAAGAAAAGAGATATTGAGTGATTTGGGCAATAATTGATAAAAGGTGGAACAACAAGTTGAAAAATGAATTACATTTCACAAGATATCTTTTGAATCCGGTTCGCTATTATAATAGAAGAGAAGAAATTGAAAACAAACAAGAGTTTATTGATGGATTTTCCTCTTGTCTTTTTAAAATGTATAAAAATGATCATGTAATTCAGGACGATATCACAAAGGAGTTGGGTGTGTATCAAAATCAAGAAGGAACTTTGCATCTGAACCTGCTATAAGACAAAGAAAAAGTCCCTCTTTCAATCTGGGTTTGTATTTATTTATTTTTAGTAAATGTATTTAGTGCTTATTACTTGCAATATTGATAATTAGATATTTATATTTTTATTTGGTTTTCAATTTTAGTTAATTGGTGGAAATAGCATGGTGGTTCGATGCCGAATCTAAAGGAAATGGCTATTCGAGTATTGAGTTTGATAACTAGTTCATCCGGATGTGAGAGAGCATGGAGCACATTTGAAATGGTAAATAAACTTATAAAATATTATTATATAAAGCATATTATTATATCCGTTAAAGTATAAGGTTGTACAAGAATCATGTTATAACCAAACCAATAATTGACAATTAGAATATTTAGAATCTTTCATATATAGTTAAGTGTGGACTGTTTTGTTTTTACCATCTCCAATTAGAATTGAACATTAGAAATTTAGATATATTTGGTTATTTGTAATGTCATGTAACTGGTTCACTGATAGCTAGGCATATGGTTCTCGTAGATTTGGTAATTTGCCGTTATACTGACTGTTTTTAAGTACCTGGTGAGAGTTTGTAAGGGAAAAAAATGTCTTATAAATTGTTATTGACTATCAAATATACTGTTTTCATCACCGCATTAAACAATGAAATACATTTTACCTCCTACTAACAATAAACATACATTTCTTTCATTTTCTATGTTAGTAACATTTTATTACTTCATTACATTAAACAATCAGTCATATTAAGCATCTTCTTACATAAATAACTTGTTGCCCGTGTCATTTCTTCCAAAAGAGAGCTACACCTGTACAAGCAAGGAGGAACATTTTTTTATGAATTTGTCACTAAAAAGCAAGGATACTATTAACTTATGTTGCTGTACATATTTCTAAATAATTGCAGATTCATTCCAAAAAGAGAAATAGACTATCTACGGACAAACTAAGAGATTTGGTTTTTGTCAAGTTCAATTCTCAACTTAAATCGAAGTTTGGTGCTAAGACAAGAGATGCTCTTTTGGCGTCTCACCACAATGAAGGGCTGGTGGATGAATGGCTAGGTGCATCTGAAAGATTGAACAATGATACCATAGGTTCAGACGATTACGAGGATTATGAAGTATTTCCAGGTGAGGCACTAACATGGGCTGATGTTTCTAAAGCTATGGGTAGCGAGGCGAGCTAAAAAACTAGAAGAGCAAAGAAAAGAACTAGAACATCTCGTGTGCTATCATCTAGAAAGGGAAAAGATCTATTCATTGAAGACAATGGGTTAGAAATGTAGTATGAAGATACTTCTTCAACATCAGATTCTGATTCTACAAATGGAGAGTAGAATCTGGAAGTGAAGAATAGACTGACTTTTGCAAAAAAAAAAAGTTGCTTTTGTAATCAAACTATAAATAGTGGAAAAACTTGATGTTATTTTGGTTAATTAATGACTATTAAGACCTTTTGTATGTTTGGATCCTGGGGCTTATCTTATTAACTTATTTATAAATCTTCTGCCATATTAGACACTTTGTTTTAATTTATGGTTATTTATTTATTCTGTATGTATTAATTTATATGATACTAGCAACTCATATTCCTACAATTATTTGTTTAATGTGCAGGCAAGCCAGCTAAAGATTTGAACAAATGCAAGTGAGGTGCAAATCATTGGACACATGCGTTCACTCAGTGGAAACCAAGCAGGTTAATTTATTTTTGTAGTTTATATTTACAACTTTAGTTGCATACTTAAATTTGTGAAATATCTTGTAGTCCGAGATCATTCCGAGATGTATTTTAAGGCCCGAATATAATTCCAAGATGAACACCGATATATATTTATCTCGTCCGAGATCTCACCCGATACGAGATTGGATCCCAAAAATTTTCCGAACGAAACATGACCGAAACCCGAGATTTAAAACCTTGCTCTGATGTTTGTAAGTACATTTCAAAGCTCTGCACAAACATTTATGTCTATATTATATTTTGTTTCGCTGCGATGTGAGACTCTGTGTTGTGTTGGTTCTTCTTCTTCTTCTATTCTAATATTTATATATTTATTTTCTCACTCTCTAACTTCTTTCTTTTAGCTTTCTGGATGTTCGAAACTCGAGTTTGGACATGGGATGCATTTGTGTCGAAAATTTGAGCATCGAATTTTCGAGGATGCTACAGCATCAGAACATGCTATGGAATCATCGCGTGAAGTTTTTATGACGCAATGATAGGCTATAGAAAATTATTACTATCTATTGCAGTATCATTTTGTTGCTATGAAAACTACTTGCTTCTTGCAAAATATTTTCTGTAGCACTAGCATGATGCTATAGTAAAACAAAGCTAATAAAAAAAAATTATTGCACATTTTTGCTGCCATAACATTCAAAACTTATAATTTTCAATTCTACTAATATGTTATCACAATTCAAGAAACCACATTTATCACATTAATGTACGTAGACAAATGAAGTCACAAGCCAAATCACAATATATATATATATATATATATATATATATATCCATAATATTTCATACATAAACAAATAAACATAGATATCTATGATAAAAAATAACAATACATATGACTGTAGCAAACCAAAATGGATATATATTACCAATATTTTCATAAACTTCGACAAGCATGATCGATTTGAAGTAGATGGAGTGACATCTTGTATCAACCTAAAAAAGCATTATACAACACTTGCCAAAAAGAAACACAAACATACGTATGTTAGTCGGTATATGTAAAATAAAAAAGAACTAAAAAAATTATCTATTTCAAAATGGCTAAAAAACTTTCAGCGTATGTTAGTCGGTTGATCTATCATCCAAAAAACTATCATTTTGATGCATATAAAAAAATAAATGGCTAATAGTAGCATCCTTCTGAAATATAAAAAAGAAAACAGTAAGCTGTGTTGTAATAATAACTAGCAGGAACGAAAGTGTAAATGGCCAGCAGTAAATGATATAGAGTACGAGCAAGAAAATAAAAACAAAAACCACAAAACAAAACTGCTCTTTATCCTTAGTCACTGCCTTCAACCATGCAACTTCCTTCCTCCTTACATCACCATCTGATGACCAGAGCCACCTTTTTCATGCACAACTCACCAACACAGTCACTAAAATGGAGTTCAACTTCTTTTTCATGTTGTGCTCAGTTTTGTTAAAACTGAGCATGCAATCAATATAATTATTCAATTTTGATCAAATACTAGTCACCAGTACATGCATATATACATGCCCATGAGAACTGAAACATTAAATCGTAAAGGGATACTTGATAATGAATATAAATCAAGGTCAGCATGTGTAGTTAACAAAAAATTGCAAGACGATTTTAGACCAGACTGTTTTAATCAAAAAATGATCAAACACCAAATACGATGCTCTAAAGAGTGCGTCGCTCGTTCAGTGGCAAGGTGCTAAGAAAGCACGTTTCCAAATTAGGGGAGAGACACAATAAAAAGCATGTATGAAGAAATGTGAGACCGCAATTCGCAAAAACAAAGCAATAAGAGAGAGGAACACACAATTTTTAGAGTGGTTCGGTCAAACGTGACCTACGTCCACTATGCAAACATTTTCCATTATCACTTTCATGATTCCAAGTACAATGCCATACAAATATCCCTCAATTTATAATGAATCTCTCATTTTTCCCTCTTTGATGTGAATCGCACTTGAATTAGCTAGTGGATCGGTTAGATCTCCCCAAGTATTGATTGAAATGGATGAAAAGCCTTCAATGCTTCACTTTAGAGGTAGATCTCTTAGATTCCATAGCATTTTGATAGTAGATCCAAGTTTCTAGAGAGAATTCAATGGAGACTTGTGTTGCTTAAGTGGAGCTTGAATGGATTTCCATGGATGAAGCTTGAGAATGCCTTGGAGAAGTGATTTTAGCAGCCCTCCGGGGTGTTTTTATCCCCCCCCTTAAGTGTTGAGAAAAGGGGTATTTATAGTTGGAGATAAGGGGTAGTGGCAGGCTTGTAAATATATGGTGTATGGTTGGCGTTGGGTTGGCGACGAGTTGGCGCTTGGTTGGCATCAAGCAGGAGTTGGAGCGATCAGCATTTAGGGCGAGCAGCATTCGGAGCGATCAAGGAATGACCGACCAGGAATTGCTACCTCCGCATACTTTCACGTGATGCCATACTTTAATTCCACCAACCTATGCCAGCTAAGCTTCCTTTCCCTTGTTTGTCTTCTAGCACTTTAAGGGATCTATAATTACAATGGGTGCCATCCCTTTTTTATATTACTTTAACCTGCTCGTTCCAATCAAGATCGCTCAAGCTTTCTCTCTTCAGATATTTGGAGCCGACCAGCACTTGAAGCTTGAACGACCAGTTGCAAAGGGGCGACCGACCAGCAGGTGCTCCTCTTAAGACCGATCAGTGCCTGGAGCTCAAGTCTGACGAGGTGGAAGCTTGGAACCGACCAGATGACAGCTGTTCATCCTTGCCAACATGCTTTGTTTGGCCGACCAAGGGGAAGCTCGACCGGATCTTGCTTGCTCCAAGCTCGACCAAGAGGAGGCTGCTGTCCCGACCGACCAAGTGGTGCCCCTTTCGAGACTGACCAAGTGGTGCTTCTTTCATCACCGACCAGGTAGTGCTTCTTTCGAGACCGACCAAGTGGTGCTGCTCTTTCGAACGACCCAACATGTAGCTAGCGACCCGGACATTGGTGAACGACCAGCTTTGTGAACGACCGTGTCAAAGCTCCATGCTGTTGCTCGACCCGTCACTGTTGATGCGGACCGACCAGAGTTGCACGATTGGAACTCTCAGGTGAGGATGTTTCATGCAGGATTTGTTTGTATAATCCATGCACACTTTGTGTTTGATAGTATGCCCGTATGAGCTTTTAGCTAGTTAACATTTGCCCCTCGAAGCTTGTATTTTTCGCTTGCGAGAAATGCGGGCTTCGAAATGAACGTTGCAATCATGGTCTGTGTTGGAATTCAGTCGTAGCTTATTTGTTTGCCTTAGCAAATCACAATTCAATGCTTTGACGTGTCGATTCCAAACGATCCAAGTTTGAACTTGTTGACTGGACTCATATGTTCCGTAACATCTGTTCTGTAATGAAAGCAAGCACTTGCACGATTTTGGACTTATACGTTGTTATTGATCGTCCACATCAATAACAGGTTAGTTAATCATTAATGAATGATGTACAATAAATTGAATGTCATATCTACGCAGAACTGCTTTATTTAACAGTTGTGATTTGTCAAACGCTGTTTGCATAGACATGGTATTCGAGTTTGAATTCATAATGGCACTTGAGCTCTGAATTGCAGATTTCAAGTTACGCCTTTGCTATGAATTACGTGATCTCATATGCCGGTTTACGTTTTATGAGACGTGTACCTGATCGGATCAATACTTTGCTTTGTGCTTCTGATGCCAAGGCGATTGTGGCCGTTGGATGGATCAGAATTCCGAATTTGATATTAATTTGGGGACTTCTACTTGGAGAAGTCATTGTATCTTTCTGCCTTTGCCTGAAAAGGTCTTATGTAAGGTGCCCCCGCTAGGGGAGGACTTTGGGTTTGATGCCCCCGCTAGGGGAGGACTTTATGTTGGATGCCCCAGCTAGGGGAGGACTTGGGATTTGATGCCCCCGCATGGGGGGGGGGACTTTATGTTGGATGCCCCCGCTAGGGGAGGACTTGGGATTTGATGCCCCCGCATGGGGAGGACTTCCGCCGTTGCTCTCACTAAGAGGGGCTAGACTTTTTTATGCCCCCGCATGGGGAGGTCTTTCGCCGTTGCTCTCACGAAGAGGGGCTAGACTTTTTTATGCCCCCGCATGGGGAGGTCTTTCGCCGTTGCTCTCACGAAGAGAGGCTAGACTTTTTTGTGCCCCCGCATGGGGAGGTCTTTCGTCGTTGCTCTCACGAAGAGAGGCTAGACTTTTTTGTGCCCCCGCATGGGGAGGTCTTTCACCGTTGCTCTCACGAAGAGAGGCTAGACTTTTTTATGCCCCCGCATGGGAGGTCTTATATTTGAATCCGTGGGACAGACGCCAGTTCCTTTACTGGATGCTTTGGCATGGCAAACGATCTCGATTTAGGAATCTGGGCCATAAGTAGTTGCTTGTTCCTTCATGGGTTGTTCAACTTAGTGAGTCACCTCGATGTATCGTGTGGTCAACGCTTGCGGAACCTCGCTAAGGAAGCTGCGACTTATGAAGTCGGCTGTTCCGCTATGGGTCCTCGACCTGGTGAGCCCTCTTGATGTATCGGGTGATCCATGCTTGTGAATTGCACCACATCAGGAGACAGGGACTTAATCAAGCTGTCAGGGATCTGCCCTTTTTTGTGAAGCTTGGAACCCATGAGGTAGACTTTAACAGTCGCGTTGGATGTGCTTAGTTATGATAAGCAATTGCAACCGGATTGAGAAGTCGTGCTCTTTTGGGATTTGCGAGGTTTGCATCATTCCGTGGAGTGAACATTGGCCTTGTACTGGAAGCATTTGATCATGGCAAGTGTTCATGATTGAGCGCAAGTTGCCCCTTGGAACTTACAACCTGCGGCACTGATTTTAGATATGCTTGTTGACCTCTCCACCGTCTCATCTTTGGCCATCCCTTCTAACCACCCTTCAAGATGGTGTTTTTATGATCGCACTTAGATGTGTTGACACTTTGTGCATCCCATGCTTGAATAAGTGTTGTGGAGTTCGCCATAGTGCATTGGGTTTCGAGGAAGCGAGCATTTGTCCTATAACCTGTAATAGAGAATCGTCTTTTAGCAAGTCTTGAATTAACGAAGATCTTGTAAGTAAGAGATTCACACAAGTATGCAGGACTTTATCCATAGAGATATTGTTCAGTACAATCCTTATGCAATATTACAAGTTTTTTACAAGAAGTTCTGAATGTAACAAAAAGCAAGATGTAAAGTAAAGCAAGTAACAAAGCAGTAAGTAAGGAAAGGCGATGATGATCGCTTATTTCGAGTTGTTGAAATGAGATTCCCATCAGCCCTCAGTTGATGATTGGCCTGTTATTGGGTTGAACCAAGAGAGAGCCTTGCCCCTGAGGAGTCTGAACGGCGTTTGAGGATTGTAGATTCTTGATGTACTATTGCAGTTTGCCATTCTGAATCATTTCCTCAATTATGCTTTGGAGAATTCTGCATTCATTCGTATCATGACCCGGCAGCTTGTGGAGTCGACAGTACTTTCCAGAGTCCAGAGTTTTCTGTGTAACCTTGAACTTTGGTGGCTCCGGATAGTGCTCGGTATCCTTGGTGGCAAGGAAAATGTTTTATATGGTATCATTCAGAGGAGTGAGTTCTGATGGGTTGTAGAAGCGAAACTTCTTGTTTGCCTTGCTGTTTTTCCCATCATTGGCTCGTTTCTGCCCCTGGATATCGTGCTGATTAAGCTGGATGTCGGCGCGTTTGGGAGGATCAACAGTCTGATGAAGCACAGGATGATCTCCCACTCTCATATACTCCTCGGCTTTCTTCTGGAACTTTTCCAGCGTGTTCGGCTCCTTCATTTTGATCCATCGACCGAATTCGCTATTCTTGTCTATAGCGCCGATTAGGAATGCTAAGATCATGCGGGGGTCAGGATTCCCTACTTCAGTTAAAGCGGTATTGAACCTGTTGAGGAAAGCTTTAACTGACTCTCCAGGATTCTGCTTCATTGATGTGAGGGAGATGACATCCTTAGCTTTTGTGGCCTGCAACCTGAAATGCTCTTTGAACTTATGAGTCAAATCATCAAAACGATCGATGGATTTGGGCGGGAGCCTTGTAAACCATAGCGATGCGACGCTTTCTAGATAGAGCGGGAAGCACAAGCACTTAATCTCATCCGTCGCTTTAGCCACATTCATGTGCCACTCATATCTGTATAGGAAGTGATTTGGATCAGCAGTCCCATCGTATGGAGGCAAGGTGGGATGTGCGAACTTCTTCGGAAGCTCAGCTTTGCGAATTCTCCTGGTGAATGGGTTTCTGCTCGGAGAAAAATCCCATTCCCTTTCGCTATCTTTGCGGGTTAGGCCGTCTTTCATCATCCGCTTCACCACGTCCTCGATGTCCCCTTTTGAGTAGTGTCTCTTGGGAGAGCGGACCTCGATTTCCTTTCCGGATGCTCGATCGCGATTAGAGTGTATGGGTCCTTTTCCTTCAGCAAGGGAAGGTGCTCCCCTTTCAGGACTTGCGACTTGCCAGGCATCTCGATTGGAAACGCTTTTGGCTTTCAGCTTGGAAGCATGAATGTCGGCTCCGTTGAACCCTTCAATGTTATCATTGCAATAATGATCGGAAGTTGATGAACTTGTGTTTCCCTCAAAGTTGACATGAGCCTTTTGAGGAGGAGCGGGATTGGCTTGAGCGTTTAGGAGAGCGCTCACTTTATCCATCAAAGTTTGATTAGCATCCACAAGAGTTTTGTTAGCATCCAACAAGGCTTTACTGGAAGCTTCCATTCGTTGGTGTAGATTAGCGACAACGACATCTAGCTCAGCCCTTGTTACTCCAGCTCCGGTTATGGAATTTTGACCAACCTCGAAGCGGTTAGTAAGAGGTGTAGCTTCGTTGTTAGCAACATTGTTGACGTCGTCGTTGTTGTCGTTTTCTCCAACGGTTTTACTTGCGGTTTTCTTGGACTTAGCCATTATCTCGGACATGGATTTGACTTTGGAAGATAGCTCGTCGATTGGCCCAGATCTGAAATTTGCGAGATCTATGGTTGAAGCAAGCCTAGATCTTACGTGCAAAGTTCTTAACCTTGTCGAGTTTGGGAGAAGTGCGAATGCGGCCCCACGGTGGGCGCCTAATGTTTTAATCAAAAAATGATCAAACACCAAATACGATTCTCTAAAGAGTGCGTCGCCTGTTCAGTGGTAAGGTGCTAAGAAAGCACGTTTCCAAATTAGGGGAGAGACACAATAAAAAGCATGTATGAAGAAATGTGAGACCGCAATTCGCAAAAACAAAGCAGTAAGAGAGAGGAACACACAATTTTTAGAGTGGTTCGGTCAAACGTGACCTACGTCCACTATGCAAACATTTTCCATTATCACTTTCATGATTCCAAGTACAATGCCATACAAATCTCCCTCAATTTACAATGAATCTCTCATTTCTCCCTCTTTGATGTGAATCGCACTTGAATTAGCTAGTGGATCGGTTAGATCTCCCCAAGTATTGATTGAAATGGATGAAAAGCCTTCAATGCTTCACTTTAGAGGTAGATCTCTTCGATTCCATAGCATTTTGATAGTAGATCCAAGTTTCTAGAGAGAATTCAATGGAGACTTGTGTTGCTTAAGTGGAGCTTGAATGGATTTCCAAGGATGAAGCTTGAGAATGCCTTGGAGAAGTGATTTTAGCAGCCCTCCGGGGTGTTTTTATCCTCCCCCCTTAAGTGTTGAGAAAATGGGTATTTATAGTTGGAGATAAGAGGTAGTGGCAGGCTTGTAAATATATGGTGTATGGTTGGCGTTGGGTTGGCGACGAGTTGGCGCTTGGTTGGCATCAAGCAGGAGTTGGAGCGATCAGCATTTAGGGCGAGCAGCATTCGGAGCGATCAAGGAATGACCGACCAGGAATTGCTACCTCCGCATACTTTCACGTGATGTCATACTTTAATTCCAACAACCTATGCCAGCTAAGCTTCCTTTCCCTTGTTTGTCTTCTAGCACTTTAAGGGATCTATAATTACAATGGGTGCCATCCCTTTTTTGTATTACTTTAACCTGCTCGTTCCAATCAAGATTGCTCAAGCTTTCTCTCTTCAGATATTTGGAGCCGACCAGCACTTGAAGCTTGAACGACCAGTTGCAAAGGGGCGACCGACCAGCAGGTGCTCCTCTTAAGACCGATCAGTGCCTGGAGCTCAAGTCTGACGAGGTGGAAGCTTGGAACCGACCAGATGACAGCTGTTCATCCTTGCCAACATGCTTTGTTTGACCGATCAAGGGGAAGCTCGACCGGATCTTGCTTGCTCCAAGCTCGACCAAGAGGAGGCTGCTGTCCCGACCGACCAAGTGGTGCCCCTTTCGAGACTGACCAAGTGGTGCTTCTTTCATCACCGACCAGGTAGTGCTTCTTTCGAGACCGACCAAGTGGTGCTGCTCTTTCGAACGACCCAACGTGTAGCTAGCGACCCGGACATTGGTGAACGACCAGCTTTGTGAACGACCGTGTCAAAGCTCCATGTTGTTGCTTGACCCGTCACTGTTGATGCGGACCGACCAGAGTTGCACGATTGGAACTCCCAGGTGAGGATGTTTCATGCAGGATTAGTTTGTATAATCCATGCACACTTTTTGTTTGATAGTATGGCCGTATGAGCTTTTAGCTAGTTAACACAGACCAAATCGTATAAGGAATGTCATGTTAATATGTGACATACTTCGATTTCGGAACCTGCAGATTCAGCTAGAACATTGACTACCTCCCTACAACCATGTTAATATTTACTTAGAAATATGATTTACTATGTGTACATTAAGCAGGGACCTAACTATGTGGCATACATACTTTTTTATTCACTATTATGTACAAACTACAAACACATTAAACTGGTGCAAAGTAATACAGCTAATGTAAAGAACTTTTGTTTACATACGAACTTTTTCAACTAGTAATCGTTTCATTAACCATGTGTAAGAGAAAGGACAAAATTACCCGACACAGATAAAACAATTACACTACATAAACTTAACAAACCAATCAATACATGAGGCTCAAACAATTCTTCATTTAGATGTGTGTATATATACATGAATTTGTGTTTGCAACATATTATGCATGTTTTAAACTTGAAGTGAGAACATGGATAACAAGCTGGAAGGAGACATAAATATAAGACTAGTACTATTTTCTTGAAGTATCTAATTATTCTATAGTTATTAAGTTGGTTAATTCCTTATGCATGCATCTACATTATAATCCGATTGAAAATATTTTAAATTCCAGCAACATACTTTGAAAAGCTAGAATATTCATTACGGGTCTAAAATGAAATCCATTTTTATGCACACTCCTCTTTTTTTAGTCTCTTTATAGCCCCTCATATTGCTAATGGATCACACTGATCTGTGTTTGGGTCACACACATGAGCATGTGTGCATGTGTATTCACACGTATGCGCGTGTGAGAGAGAAAGGGAGAGACTAATTAGCTATAATGCATATAACATTAAGCATTGAGTAATTTCTTGCATACAATATGAGTTGAGCCGCCAATGATTAATTATCAAAGAATCATACATGTGGTTGTCAGCAACAAATAACAGTTGTTGGTAATAGGGTGAAAATATGTCCCGAGTCATTAACTGGTTCAATTTATAAGAAATATAAAGTACACCTGTTAATCAAGACGTGAAATTTCATAGGTACCTTGACCAAAAATTGGGTAATGTCTTTAACTGTTGTGGCATACTCATCTACTAAGTTATCTACATGAAATCCAAAGCGAGCATCATCCCTTATTTGCAACCAAAATAAAGTGTTGTACTCGACCTTCTTTCAATATACCAAATAATAAAATATGGACTTATATTGTAAAAACCTATGACATGCAAAAATATAAGACCATGTTAGGTACGTACCTGTAGGTTCTTTTGAGTAGGAAATAAAAGATCATTGATTTCCCATTATGCACCTATAAAATTGAAAGGAAAAAAGAAAAATTGTAAAGAAGGGACAAATAAATAAATAAATAAATAAGCAAAGGGGTTTTAAATGGTAAAATAAAATAAAAAAAGCAACCTCACGTAATGAACACCGACATTGATAGTTGATTTCATTATCTTCAGAGTTCATCCGCATAATAACAAAACCAGAGTTATTCCAGTCACTAGGTCCAGTGAGTCGCACAACCACAAAGAGTGGAGATTTAAAGGGGTATAACATATAAGTATAGTTGGTTATATTGGTGCTTAGTAGCATACCACTCACTTGATGATAAATCTTTGAGAATAGAAGATGAATAGTGCGTGGCACAAGCCCTTGGTAGTTGTTTATGGAATGAGCATCCAGTATTGCACTAGGAGGACCCCACACTGTATATGTTTTGCCACTTCCAGTCTGAATTAAGTAATCAAATGAAGCTCCATCTAGTTAATTTTAATAGATATAGTATTTTTCTACCCGTTATTAACTTAAAAGTATCCAATGACATGGATGTGAACAAGTAGTGTACTCAGGAAAAACTTAATATTTCCCCCTCAACATAATCAATGGTGTTATGACTATATATTGATCATATTTTGAGTTTGATATCCGGTTAATATGGCTTTAAAAAAATTGCAAGGATCTAAGGATTTTGTGCAACCATATTAAGGGAAGTAAACATCACACTGTCAGTAAAAGATGTTAACTAAAATAGATATATAGGGGAGAGGTAGTATCAGAAAACTCATCAATTTTTTATTTGTGAAGTCAGACACATCTCTTATACGTAATGACCCATTTTTTGATTGTTAATGTTGATCGTCTGAACATCGAGTTAGGTTACAGGATGAGAGAGATGTTCCTAAACCTGAGTACATGTTACGTTTTTATGTGTATATAAAAAGGATATATTGTCAACTCCAACATCATTATACGTTAGCACATGATATTTGTTATGAGCTAACTTTTAAAAAATTATCAACACAAACAATTAGAAAATAAAAATAACAAAGTGCACGTAAATACGCAACCATTGATGGCAAATTTAGATACATAATCACTGTACTGTGGATTCAATAGAACTCAAAGAGCAGAAAAGCATCATTGCAAACATCCCATATATTTTAGTAACCTTCAATAGTTAATCTAGCTATAAATCTATTTTTGTCTCAAACATATGTGTTTTTTTTACATAACCTGTCGATTACCGATTCCTACATCCGTCTTCGTCATATGCTATAATACACATGCTGTTAAATGTAGAACTATCCGTACGGATGTACATCCATTAACGTCATAAATTGGTCCAATTAGTATACCCTTCCGAATGAAAAATAACATTGCAATATTACAATCAGGTTGGCTAATGGAAATTTTCATGTGGTGAGCATGATAAAAACGATTATCGTAGCTGGTACACCGTTTTCGTAAATAAGTTTTTTTGTGGCACATTGCGATGTGTTAACTACACATATGAAGTATTATTTTTTAGCTAATAAAAGATACTCAAATATTATACTTGTTAACTTTGAAATACATTATATTTCAATTATATTAACCAAGAAGTAATATTGAAATATACATGTGGTAGGAATTTAGAAGCCAGAATTATCCCAATAATAATCCGGTAGGCGACAGTTACAGTATTGTTGTGTATTTCATTTTGAATCCAACGGTCTCAAATTGGAATTAAGCATGACTGTTTTACTTGTTATGACACATCGATTCAAACAAAGGGGTTCAAGCTTGCAACCAATGTACAAATAAATGTAAAAAAACCTTTGTGACATCATATAAGAGTTACCGTATTGAGCTATGTTCTGTAGAACCACCTTATAAAGCTAATCTACTAAATCACGAAGGAGGATTTTGGGCACGCCTCTGATTAGCCTGAAATCAGAAAAGGATAAACACCATATTCAAATGACACAATCAAGCATTTTGACCCTCAATTACTTAAATTCTATATGAATTACAATGAGATGGGGTTCAATGAACTAAATTTTCACTGGAACACAATCAAAAAATTCAACACAGTTAATGAACTACTTAATGTAAACAGATGGGTGCAGATCAACACAAGGTTGGCTTGTTAGGATGTAGAGGACTTAATATGTTATGTTTCAGCGCTTCATAGTTGATATAAATTTGATGTTATCATACAAGTATTAGTTATAACATATAAAAACATAGAAAACTAATTGCAATAACAGATCATTTGAAAACTTAATAATGAAATAGAACTAGTTTAAGTTGTATGAAATTAGTCTAGCTAATTTGAACTTGCAAGCGGCTTACTGAAATTTGTATTTTAACATTACAAAATCATGTAAGATCAAAAGTTAATACCTGATTTAAACTTCTGCTTCCCCTTCTTGTTATCAACTTTCGACCCATTCCGCTTCTGTCCAACCGACCACCGATAGGCATGGCCTCCGCGTACCAATCTAGCTATCTAGTGCGGCCTCGGACCTAACTCTAATTCAAATCCCTTTTCGATGCAGCTGTTATGATTTGAGATATTTATCAAATGGATATTGAAGATGGAGAAATTGGAAGTTGCAGAATTTAAGGATCTGCTGCGGATTTTATGGATCTATTGAGATATTTTAGGAAAGTTTTATTTTGAGCAAGTTTTAAGTAGAATTTATTTCTGAGGTATTTTAGGGCCCAACTGGGTATAGACCTAGTCTTTCCATTTGCCTATATAAGCATGTCATTAGGGATAGATTTATTAGTTCTTTGAAGGGAGAAAAAAACTTGTTTTTGTTTTTAGGGATTGAGATATTCTCTCAATTTTAGGTCTTTCTTTGTAATCAATTGGTGGAATAATAAAGGTTTTTTTGGAGGAATTTGTTTGTTATTGTTTCATTTTCCCTCTTTTAAAATATAATTGCATAAAGATCTCGGGAAAACCCTAACAATTGGTATTAGAGCCTTCTACACAATTTTTTTGAAGAGGATTTGAATATGGATAAAATAATTATTGAAAAGCTTAATGGAAGAAATTGGGGATTATGGAGGGAAAAGATGGAAGATTTCCTTTATCTTAATGATCTTCATCAACCACTAGAGAATAATGGGGAAAAACCTAGCAATCGATCCGAAGCAAAATGGGAGACTTTGGATAGGAAGGTTGCTGCGTCTATTCGATGTTTTTTTGGATAATTCAGTGTTTCATATTGTTGCTAATGAAACATCTACTTATGCAATATGGAAGAAATTGGAAGGGGTATATGCAAAGAACTCCGCAACAAATAAGACTCTTCTTATGAGAAGATTGGTGAATCTAAAGCTTAACTAAGGTGGATCAATTGCAAAGCATCTTAATGATTTTCAGGAAATTTTGAACCAATTGGCTGCCGTGAATTTCAAGGTGGATGATGAAACATAAGCCTTAATGATGATGAGTTCGTTGCCAGAAAGTTGGTAAACACTTGTGGTTGCATTGAATAACTCAAATTTGGATGGCGTTGTTTCAATGGGGTCCGTGGTTAGTAGCTTGCTTAATGATGAGATGTGGAGGACGAGTCTTATGAAAGGAAAAGATAAGGAGGCAACAGAAATTGAAACTCCAAATGAAAAAGCTTTTATTGCAAGGTGGGTTAGTCAACGAAACATGGAAAGGCAATCGAATAGATCAGACATGAGAAACGAATACATTTGTTTTTACTATGACAAACCCGGACATTAACTGAGATTTTGTCACAAGCTTAAAAGGGATAAGGAGAAGATGAAGGCATTGGAAGAAGAGACTGGTGAACAAAATAACATTGGTAATGAGGTGAATTTTAGTGAGGAGTTTGAAGGAAATGTTTTATGTGTTAATGAAGGTGAAAGCAAGGATTGGATAATTGATTCTGGAGATTATTCCCACGTATGCCATCAACAGTAAGCATTTATTGATTAAGAAGAACAAAGTAGTAAAGTGGAATCCGTCGACGGTCGAGATTTGCACGTTAAAGGCATAGGTTCGGTTCGATTGAAGATGAATGATGGAAAGGTGGTGAAGCTAATGGGAGTTAGGTACATCCCAGAAATTAAGAAGAATCTTGCTTCAATTGTACAGTTGGAACAAAAGGTTGCAATTTCTCGACTAGAGGTGAAGTTACAAGGGTTTGGAGGGGTAACAAGGAGCTTCTGCGTGCAAAACGAGGAAATGATAACATATATAAATTGTTTGGAAAAACGATTGAGAATGTTATGAGTTCTCAAATTGGATTAGGAGAGGCGAGTTCATCTGAATCAAGATGGAGCCATCAACATAAAGCCACAAAGTCTACATGGAGGCCATTGTGGTATTACAAGCAATTTTGAGATTATTTTTTGTGGTGTATCTCATGTGGGAGATGCATCTTTTGTGGATGGTTTTTTGGTTTATTGATTTTGTTGATTGTTGGAGTGATTTCATATCAAGGTGGAGTGTTATGATTTGTGATATTTATCACATGGATATTGAAGGTGGAGAAATTGGAAGTTGCGGAATTTAAGGATCTGCTGCGGATTTTATGGATTTATTGAGATATTTTAGGAAAGTTTTATTTTGAGCAAATGTTAAGGAGGATTTATTTTTGATATATTTTAGGGTCCAATTGGGTATAGACCTAGTCTTTCCATTTGTCTATATAAGCATGTCATTAGGGATAGGCTTATTAGTACTTTGAAGGGAGAAAAAAATTGTTTTTGTTTTTAGGGATTGAGATATTCTCTCAACTTTAGGTCTTTCTTTGTAATAAATTGGTGGAATAATAAAGGTTTGGTTGGAGGAATTTTTTTGTTATTGTTTTCTTTTCCCTCTTTTAAAATCTAATTGTGTAGAAATCTCGGGGAAACCCTAACAGCAGTAGTGGGTGGGATTGAAAAGTCGGAAAGAAAGGTGGATCAGCAGGAAGAGTGTTGTACCATGAGCGAAGCAAGGGGTCAACTGCTTCCGGAAGCGAGAGGTATTGCTTTCTGAATTGTCGACCTGTAGTAATGATACAAAACGATGATTTTGAATGCTTTTACAAAACCACAATACATTATAATCAATCAGCCCATTCAAAAAAAATATTCCCATCTTTATTTAAAATCTTCAGATCCACAAATAAAGATCCAATATTTTTCAAAATAAAAAGTTTAATCGTAAGTGTGGATTGGAAACAACTCAAA
Source organism: Allium sativum (assembly GCA_030737875.1). Taxonomy (NCBI): domain Eukaryota; kingdom Viridiplantae; phylum Streptophyta; class Magnoliopsida; order Asparagales; family Amaryllidaceae; genus Allium; species Allium sativum. The sequence goes on from CM060924.1 coordinate 819,628,515, forward strand.
GCTCCACCCAGAAAAAAGTTGCTCCTTTTATTTGAACTAACCTTCAACATAACGTAATATGTTCTTATTGCAAGGCTTAATTATTAGCAGCATTCGTGTTTCCACCTTGTTCAATGCTTTTACAAATAAAGGGCACTGGCAGTCACTGTTTCACATATATGTATTTAATAGAAAAAACCCATTGTTTTTTGTTACTGATATTGTATTTTTGCATACAATGTTTTATATAGCTTACATAGTCACGCTCCCACCACTAACCCACCACATTTTAGACCAAATTTTCCCCTATGGTTCAATAAATATGTTATATGATCAACTCTTGCCTAAAAAATCATCATTGCTTTAACCGCACTATCACATACTTGAGAGCTTAAAATTTTGTTATGCATTTTCAATCCATATTTATCCCCTTAACTAGCATGCTTAAGAAAGTCAAGCTTGTGCATTTCAATTAATTTTTCAGGTTTGGAAAATCAACATATTCACCATTTCTTCCAATATCTATCAAAGTACGTAATCCAAACATTAAAATTTGTTGGCATGATGTGCCACACATGTATAAGATGTCCAAACTCAAAACAATTAAAAGATAAAACCACATTATAGCCCTTAGTTAATTCTACCCCCATGAACTAAAAGGATGTTTAAATTTTCTCATGAAGTACCAAACATTTGCAGAGATGAGACCTGCGAGATTAATTAGTGAACATAGGTACCGAACGAAATAAGCCATTTCACTAATCTGACGTAGTATAAGAAAAAAATTCATAATATAATCAACCAAAATATAACAAAAAATAAAGACCTTTTAGTTAGAAAGCACATAAGAAAATTGCACAAACACCATGATTCAAATCACAATTATCAGCTCCGTCTGTAAACGAAAGTTGAACACTATTGCAAAATAAATCAACCAGTATTAACTGACTTCGAAACAAAGGAATTTCGTGAAATGTAAATACCTCTTCACGAACCTTTATTCGTGAAAAGAGGATAATCGTTGACTGGCTTAGAAAAAATTCTACCGCCCTAACAGTCTGCAAAATCCAACATAAAATTACTTGAAACATAATACATAGAAAAAACTATCTTTCAACAAATTTTTAGATGAAAAAGAAAAGTTTTATAAGATAAGTATGAATATTTCATGTAGACATCTATTGTGAAAAAATTCATAACCAACAAGCCGTCACATCTCACACGAAAAATCAAGCAAACAGCACAGGAAATCAAAAATCTAAAAAATGGACCAATCAGTGGAGCTATTAACATGAAAGTGAATTGCATTTATTCACAAATACAACAACCACAGGAAGTCATTGCTTATTCGGTTATTCCAATCTGAACTAAAGAAGGGAGAGAGAATTGTATTATATTTCGAAATAAATGAACTTATTCAATCTAAACTAAAGAACACTTAACATTTGAAATCAGAGCATTGTATCAAAAAGTTTTTCAATCAAATAGAACAGAATAACCAATCATAAAGAAAAGAAAGTTAAACTCATATTTTTTTTGTCTCTGATGTGGGGCTATTCTCAAACCCGAAATTAGGGTTGCTGATTTGGTGGACTGCTTCCTCTGAACCCTAATCAGTGGAGTTGTATTCTACAATTGAGAGCCTAGCCTTCGAATCTGTGCTGGAAGTGGACAAGGGACAGGGAGAGATGAAAAGTGAAACAAAAATCATGGCTTCGTTTCTTCCATGGACGGAGAGGAGTTCGTGGGTTGAAGAAGGGTTCATGGATGAAACAGATTTCCATAAGGGAGAACTAATTTGGAAGAGTAGTGAAAAGGAAGAATTGGGAGGGAAGCGTGAAAAATCAGAGGGAAGCGTGAAAATGAAAAATTAGATTTTGGTGAAGTAGAGAAAAGAAAATTTCAACAGCAAAGAAGGGAAGCATGAAAATTTTGGCGGCCAAAATTTTTCCAATTCATTTACTATTGCGTGGACGCCATGCCATGGTTTAGTGTTCATAACCATGATTTATTTGTTAGCGCATCGGTTAATGTCATGGTTTACTATTTAAAGTCATGGTTTATCCTAATTAATGACTAGCATACTTAACTATAACAAGCTAAATTGTCGTGCAATCCTTACTTGCTATCAATATATTATTTTCTTGTAGTGAGAAGTCGAATTTCCAAGGAGAAACGCACCCGTTCGACAATGAGGGAAAAAGAAAAAGTCGATGCAACTTCTTCCAAGAAAAAAAGAATCAATCTTTCAGAAGTAGACCATTTGGGAAATCAACACAACAAAAATAAGGAGCAATCTAGGAGCTCAGCTACAAAAGGATACAACCCTAAAAGATCAGACTATGGTAATATAGAAGCTTACCTAAAAGACATGGCGAAGAAATCTGTCGAAGATTTAACTTGGGAGTAAAAGGAAAAGAATCATGGATGAGAACGTTAATGACAATAAAAGGGTGACCCCTTTCACTAATGAGATCATTAACACAGTAATACCATTGCATGTGAAGATCCCAACCATGAAGTTTCTTGGAACCACCAACCCGGACGATCATCTTATGGCTTTTGACAGCTAAATGGATCTCTACAATGCTTCGGGAACCGTTCGATATCGATTATTCCCAGTGACACTTCAAGGAGAAGACACTAAGTGGTATCGTCAATATCGGGAAAATACCATTTATTCTTGAAAGAAACTTTCTTACAAGTTCTCCATCCAGTTTTGCATCTGCAAGGATCTGACGGTCGACTACACTGTCATTTCCAACATAAAGCAAAGGCAGGGAGAATCTTTGGGTGATTATTTGAAAAGATTTAACATTGAGGCTCTGAAGGCGAAGGACATGAAAGACTGTGACAAGCTCATCGTCGTTCATTCAGGACTGATAGAGAACATTTCGTTCTGGAAGGAGCTTTATATCCATAGGTGCAAGGATTTGCAAGATTTTCACTTCTAGGCAGATAAATTCATCTGCATGGATGAATTGTACTACTCAAAGAAGAAGTTTTCCCCCCGAGGGGAAGGAGGAAAGTCCGGCTTTAATCGAAAACATCAAGGCAGAAAGTTTGGTTTTGATGCAAGCCAGAAAAGTCCAAAGTGGGAAGATTCCAATAGTAACTTGTGGCCTTGAGTAAACCTATCTCATTTATATGTGCAATGGCAAAGGAGAGATTCAATAACTTCTTAGTTTCTTTCAAAGCTAAAAACTGCCCAGAACCGTACAATGGAAGAAAGTATTGTGAGTGCCATAAGACAAATGGGAACAAGATTGATGAGTGCAAAGTGTTATATTTCATAATTCAGAAGCTTACTCGATAAGGGTACTTAAAGGAGTTTGTCTTGGACAAACAGCAAGCAACCCATCATACCGATGGAAATCAAAAGATCTTAGCTAACATGGTTGAGGTTCCAGCTGAAGAAGGTCAAATAAATCTGGGCCCTCTAATAAACCGAATAAATGTGATCCATATAGGGCTACATCCTGCCGGAAATGGTCAAGCTTCTTGGAACCGATATCTAAGAGAGACCCGCGAAGAGATATTTTCTATTCAAGAAGAGTCATCGCTTAAGAATGCCCGCTACAACATCAAAATGCACAACTTGGTGGTGCCGCCAAATGAGATGCAAAAGGTTGTCCGTCATCCACATAATTACCCTCTCATGATAACAACACAGGTTGTGCTTCTAATGGTCTTTAACATTCTTGTTGATACAGGGAGTGAAGTGAAAGGGTCCACTTAAGTTAGGAAAATCAAGCTATTGGTCCAAGTTGGATAGCCTTTTCTGTTGCAGAACCTACGAGACTCTATTTGTCCCCATTGATCAGCCTAACTACTATAATGCTTTCTTTAGCCGCCTAACTCTCGACGAAGTGGACGCCTATGTCTCGTCCAAATACCTAATGATGAAGTTATTGACAAAATAGGTTGGGACTACAATCAGGGGAGAACAATTCAACTCCCGCAAATCGTACTTTTCCAGCCTTGACCAGCATAATAGGGAGTATCTTGCTTACTTCGATTCTTCTACAGTTTTCTGTCTTTGGATGACGGATTTCTACATCCGACATTCGAAGCTAAAATAATAATCAATATGACTAACAAGCGTATGAATGATAGGTACACTCCTTTGGGAAGTGAAAGGGAGAGGACTGAAGAGATAAACTCAGCCGAGGAAGAAGAGATCATAACAAAACTAGATTCCTGAGGAGATACCGAAAGAATCAAAACCATAGAATATTTGGAGGAAATAAACATAGATCCAACTGACATAGCTAAGACCATCAAAATTGGGAAAAGGTTAGAAGGACCATTGAAAATGGATTTGATTATGTTCGTGCAAGATAATAAAGATGTATTCACTTGGACCTCTTCAGATATGTGGGGATCAACCCATCTGTTATGAGCCATACTCTGAACATCAATCCATCTATAACTCCTATTCGCCAAAAGAAAAGGCAGTATAACAGGGACAGATCATAAGCCTTGAAAGAGGAAGTAAAGAAATTACTTGTGAATGGATTTAATCGAGAGGTCTTTATCTCAAATGGTTGGCTACTCCAGTATTAGTGAAAAAGTCTAATGGGAAATGGAGGACTTGAATTAATTACACATACTTTAGTAAAGCTTGTCCAAAGGATTGTTATCCCCTTCCCCGAATAGATTAGTTGGCTGACGCAACTAGTGGATATAAGTTTTTATCCCTTAAAAATGCCTACTCAAGGTATAACAAAATCCCTACGTTCAAACCGGATGAAGAGCATGCAAGCTTCAATACTAATTGGGGAACATATTGTTATAAGGTCATGCCTTTTGGATGGAAAAATGCAGGAGCCACATATCAAAGATTGGTTAACATAATGTTCTAGGATTAAATAGAACGGAATATGGAAGTGTATGTAGATGACATGCTAGTGAAATCTAACAAGGTAGAAAATCATTTGGAGGATTTAGAAGAAATGTTCAATATTTGAGGGAATACCAAATGAATTTGGTATCCTTTCGGGGTTCAATCTGGGAAGTTCCTAGGATATGTTGTCCGTGAATATGTGAATGAAGCTAGTCCCTATCAAATTAAAACCATAAAGGTTATAGACGTACCCAAAACAAGTAAAAAGGTTATGAGTTTAAACGGGAAAGTAGAAGCCTTGAATCAGTTCATTTCTAAAGTCACTGATAAGTGTGTACCTTTCTTCGACATAATTAAGAAAAAGTTTTTTTTTTGAATGGAGCGAGGATGGCAAAAAGTTATTTTCAGGAGTTGTAATATTATTTGGGAAAGCCTCCAATTATATCCAGTCCCGAAAGTGGGGAAGACTTTTATCTCTATATGGTTGTTTCTGAATATGCAATCGGCTCGGTTCTCATTAGAGAAAGTAACGGAACACAATTCCCAATTTATTATGTTAGCAGACGGTTAAAGGATGCTGAAACTCGATATCCTGTGATAGAAAAGTTGGCCTACTATCTGATACTTACATCTCGGAAGCTCAGAGGTTACTTTCAAGCACATCCCATTAAGGTTCTACCCAACTTTCCACTCAAGTAAGTTTTCGGCAAGCCGGAAACATCTGGAAGGTTAGTAAAGTGGGGAATTGAGCTTAGTCAATACGAAATTGAGTTCCAATCATGGGAAGCGATTAAAGGACAAGCCTTAGTGGACTTTCTCAATGAATGCATAAGTTTTGTTACAAAACAATCAACAAAGGAAAATGACCTTAAGGCCGAATGACAGTTATTTGTAGACGGAGCATCGAATGAGCAAGGAGAAGAGGCAGGGTATGTAATAATCACCCCCGATGGGGACCGTATACAATGTGCAATGAAGTTTGGGTTTGTCGCAACAAACAATGTGGTTGACTATGATTCGATGGTAGCGGGATTAAATTTGGCCCCACAATTGAAGATACCCCAAATTAAGATCTTTAGTGATTCACAATTAATGGTAAACCAAATTAAACAACCAAACCAAGGATGCTCGGTTAGCGCTATATTGGAAAAGAGTACTGAAAATTGCCATGCAATTCGAAGATTTTTCCGTACATCAAATTCCGAGAGGGGAAAATTCCCAAACTGATTCTTGGACAAAATTGGCTAGCTCTAGAGGAGCACCTGAAACTCGAATTATTCCTATAGGATATCAGGAGAAGCCTAGCATCGAACGGAGGCATCTGAATTAGGAAAATAATTTCTAGTTCTAACTAGACCCCAAGCCTAGGAAAGAGGAACCGGAAAGGAAGAAGATATAGATAAAGCTCCAACCGAGGTACCCATACAAATCGAAATGGACTATCATTATGAGAATACTTGGATGACTCCCATTTTAGATTATCTATTGAACGGAACATTACCTGCTAATAGGCAAGATTCTAGAAGGGTTAAGCATCAAGATTCTACCTTTGTTATTATGAATAAGGTACTTTAAAAGAAAGGGCATTTGCTCCCCTACTTAAGATGTGTAAGCTTATAAGATGGGATCAAGTTGTTAAAGGAAACACATGAGGGTTTCTGTGGAGATCATTCTAACGGAGTCAAACTAGCAAAGAGGGTTATGCGACAAAGCTTCTATGGCCACAAATGGTTAATCAAGAAATAGAGTATGTCAAGCAATGTGTGAAATGCCAAATATATTCTAGGATACCTTGATTACCTCCAAATTACTTAACCACCATCTCAAGCCCATGACCTTTCGATGTATGGAGAATGACTTAATTGGAAATTTACCTATATCTAAAGGAGGAGCTAAGTATGCAGTAGTAGCAAACGACTACTTTACTAAATGGGTGGAAGTGGAACCACTCCCAACTATCACGTCAAAAAAGGCGCTAAGGTTTGTAATAAAGAATAATGTCACACGATTCAGAATCGCTTATAAGATCGTATCAGACATGGAACACAGTTTGAAATTGAAAGGTTCACATAGTTTTGCAACAAAAATGGAATCATAAAGAGTTTCTCCTTTGTAGCACATCCAAGGGGAAACGGCGTCGTTGAGGCTGCAAACGAAACCATAAAAACAATCTTAAAGAAATGGTTAAACCAATCTAAGCTAAATTGGGAAGATGAGTTCCAATTGATACTTTAGGCATATAGAACCTCCGCAAAGACGAGGACAGAGCACACATCATGTTCTCTAACATACGGATCTGAGGCTATGCTTCCAATGAAGCTGATATCCCTTCACACAGAATAATAGCTTATACATTTGATCCAAATTAAGAATTGAAAAAAGAATCCTTAGACCTAACTCAAGGGTTAAGAGATGAAGCAACCATTAGAATAGCTGAATATCAAAGGAGAATCACTAAGTACTACAACTCAAGAGTAAAAACGAGAACTTTTCGAAAAGGAGACTTAGTCTTGTGAAGGGTAATGGCAAATACCAAGAATCCAACGGATGGACCCCTTTGGTCCAAACTGGGAAGGATCCTTAGTCGTTCATCAAGAACTCACACCAAGAACATATCGACTCTACAAACCAAATGGTGATCTCGTACTTAGGACATGGAACGCAGAACAATTAAGACCATACTTTACAACATTAAATGGATAAAGAAAGGTCTTCTTAAGAATATCCACATGATTAGAAGTATGGAAACACCACAAAATTTGGAACTACCCGAAATGGATGAAACAACCTATATTGGTAAAAAAACAAAAACCTGTCACCGCCAAGATGGCCAGGGTAAGACATCTCCCGGAGGTGGTGTGTAAGCCTTTAGCCATGTCCAAATCAGAAATGGCCAGGTTAAAGCATCAAAAGCACAAGCCTCTAATCTAAGCCAGAAATGGTCGGGACATAGAATCTAAATAAAGCACACACTGCCTTTGCTCTAGAAATGAGCACACCCTGTCTCTTCTTCGACTAAGCACGTCATGCCTCTGCACTAGAGATGAACACGCCCTAACTCTGCTTATGTCTTCTCCCGTAGAAGGGAATGAAAGCTATAGAGGAGCCCAATAAGCACGCCCTTCCTCTGCTCTAAATGAGCATGCCCTGCCTCAGCTACGACTAAGGACGTCTTACCTCTGCTCTAAAATGAGCACGCTCTACCTCTGCTTATGTCTCGTCCCGCAGAAGGTAACAAAATCTCACAGTGAGCACTGTAAGCACATATATCCTCTACTTACATTTTATCCCACAGAAGGAAACAAAAGCTTTGGAGGAGCACCCTAAGTACGCACTCGCCTTTGCTTACGACTTATCCTACGGAAAGGGAACAAAAGCTCAAAGGGAACGCTTAAAGCACATACAACCTATGCTTTAAGGAAAAAGCCTGAAATGGGCATCAAAACTACAAATACCCAAATCTGGGTTCCGGTTCGGGACTTCTATTAATTGCCACAAGTGGATTTCTAGTCTTCTATTAAATACCTGAATCTGGTTTCGGTTCGGGACTTCTATTAATTACCAGATATGGATTTCTGCTCTTCTATTATGAATACTCGAATCTTAGTTTGGTTCGGGACTTCTATTAATTGCTAAAAGTGGATTTCTGGTCTTCTACTAAATACCCGAATCTGGGTTTGGTTCGGGACTTCTATTAATTTCTGATACATATTTTTGGCCTTCTGTTATAAATACCTGAATCTGGGTTCGGTCCGGGACTTCTATTAATTGCCAGAAGTGGATTTCCGGTCTTCTACTAAATACCCAAATTTGGGTTTCGGTTCGGGATTTCTATTATCGCCAAATATGGGTTTATGGTCTTTTATCATTGATACCCGAATCTGGGTTCGATTCAAGACTTCTATTATTACTAGATATGGATTTTTGATTTTCTATCATTAATACCAAAACCATATTTTCGGGCCTTCTACCTATCATTGCCAGATATAGATTTTTAGTCTTCTATTAAATGCTCAAGTCTAGGTTTCAGGGTTTCTATTATTATCAAAAATTGATTTTTTGACTTCTATTAATACCTGAAGCTGGGTCTTAACGCTCCGATTCTTATTTCCTAAAAGACAGGTTTTCAGTATTATATAACACAAACTCAAGTCAGAGATTTAAGATCTTTCCCTCATATTTCTGCATAGATATTCTGAATTTATAATGCTCTCGAAAGTGCATTCTCATATTTGTGCTATCCAAATACTTGAATCAAGGTTATGGATATTCCATTCTCATTCCCAAGAAAGGGCTCTTGAACTTCTATTTCCAGACCCAATATATAGAATTCAGGCTTATCATTGTACTTTTAAAATGGGATTTCAAATCAAATTTTGGGTTGGTATCTCAGGGTCTTCCATGATGAAAACTTTTAATACAAGATATGGTTTCTCGCGCCTATGATATGAATTTTTTTAATCATTGTCTCAATAAAGTATAGAGTATGAATGATCATACTATCCTATTACAGGTCTGTTATGTCATTTGGTTTCGGTCTTGACGATACCTAATATAATATGAGAAAATCGTTGTATACATTCCACTCTAAGCCAAGGACTAATGCAAAAAAGTATTAGTTGTCGTATTATGTGCAGGAAAAACACAAGAGGAATTCAAAATTAAGATATTCAAAACTGGAACAAAAAGTGCAGACTTGAAAAGTCAGGAGCACCCCTTCACTATTGGGGTAAATGTTTCTACAAGATTTCGATATCCAAACAAGAAGAATTTGAAGGGATATCACAAAGATTTCGATACCAAAATAGGAACCTGAAGAGGAGTCAATTAAAACCAAAAGCAAAAGGGAGATAGCAGAAGCCAGCAAGAGATATAACCGATACTAAAGTATAAAGATGAAGAAAGCAGGGATTAGGCACATATGTTAGTTATACCAAAACAGAGGCTTGGTATGCATATCGGCACCGACACAAGGAAGCAAACGGCTCGGTGCCAATACCAAAAAGATAGTAACCAAGACACAATGCCGATACCAACTTGCAATGTGCAGTTGGCTAGGTGTCGGTATTAGGCAGTAAAGGCAAGGGCATGAAGTCAATACCTAAAATCAGTGTTGCTCGGACAAATGCAAAGGAGAAAGTATGAAGGCAACACCAAGAAAGTCAAGCAATGAGATACCGAAGGTGGAGCCGAAGCACAGCCAAATCCAGAGAAGATAGAACCAAAGCCTAAATATTCTGGAACCAAGATCCCTTGAAGCGGGCCGATACGAAGTGCTGCTACTAAAACCCTGAAGCGGGTGTAACAAACCAAATTCCAACAAACCGATTTTTTTTTCAAAATTCTAATCTTTCGAAACTCGTGTTGGTTTGCTCTGGTATCCTACAGAAAAGACAGAGATATAAAATATATCAAAGCTCAGAAAAACACCTCACAGCGGAATGGATAAAATATAATGTAATCAAAATATAGCCTTACCATAGTAATAATACTGCCTAACCAGCATACAAAGCTATTATATCTCTGCCACAAATCTAAACTGCGAGTATGTTATGAGGAAGGGATCAGAACACAAGTTTTGGTGACTGGATTTAAACTATACATTTTGGATAATCCTACATATACCGTTCAGTTACATTTTCTTGTTTATTATGTTACTTGGGTTATCAGCATTTAAGGCTTACACACACGTCGTACCCATCTACTTCTCAGTGGATTAACCTAATACAATATATATATATGTAGCTACCACCCAATATTGAGGTACACTCCATGGTACCCCACTCGCATGGTCTCCACCGTAATGCCACAGAAATGTATGCAGCCCCTCATCCTATGCCGGAGTGACATACAGATCTCTATATAACAATATTACGTTCTGCATATATCTATCATTACTATGCTACGTAAGCATACAGACTGCCACCTTCGATCGAATCAGATTCCATCACAGAGTAATGCCCTCAAGTCTATGATACACCACCCAGAGCAGACATGCATGTATCTAGACTTTTCCACGTACGTATCGTCAATCGTATTTGATGCCTTAAACGCGCATAACCTCTAATGTGCAACGAGTCTGTGGCAGGGCAGTACAAGAAACACGGAACTCGGTCGGGAGCTTTTCTATATATATACACGCCCGCCTTTAAGAACCTCAAAATACAAATATCCTTTAGGTCCGTTTTTCATAGTGGCTATGGCCCCACCTCGGCCCCTCCCTCAAATAGTAAAGGCTACAAGAGCTAAGCGTCTTGCCCCTAATAAAAAATCTAAACATCCAGTTGGAATCTCCCCTCAACCACTGTGCCTCGATAGTGAAAGGTGGATGGCGTCTTGGATTTAGCTCTAGTCTTTTTGCATCCCACTGGCTGCCGATGACTGGTACCAGATGATCTACTATCCTTGCTGGTAGTGGCCCCTAACTCCCTGTTGAGGCGACTGTCGAATCACCCTAGTGTCACCTCATCATAGCTTTCTGACTGCAAAGCTACTTTTGCAGTCAAGGCTTACTCACGGGGTAGTTATGCGCAGACCAAACCTTTGTGAGCACAGCCCGAACACTGCACCACCACAGAGGACTACCAGGATCACCTTCCACGTCTCAGGAAGCCGCGTGCTTCCCCTTCCAGTCCTTCGGACCCAACAGAATAATCAGATGAACGTGCACTCCCTTCATGCCTTATGACACCACGATGATTTACCCCGTTGGGCTATTCACCCTCAAACGTACGGACTGGTCCAAACGCCTCAATTTAATGTGTTATTATACCCTATGTCTAATCATTCAATTATGCGCTTGCTCTACCTCATTGGGTTTCCATTTAACTTGGCTATTCCCATTCACATTGGCTTGTTATTCAAGTTACTTTGTTCCTCTTGCTTATTAATTTCAATCATATAACTTAACCCATTTAAGCTTATTAATTAGCCCACAACATGTTATTCTCCATATTGTGATCCAAGGTCTGTAATCCACAATCTCTTTTATATTATTCATTGTCCAGTAATACGTTCTACTTAATATGTAATTAAGTATATCTCAATTCACATGTTTTCTGATTAACATGTTACTTATTGTTTATGATTAAATATCACTTATTTCATTTCATAACTTTGCCTCCTTTCTTATTTAATCATAATTCCATCTTATATTGTCAGTACCACTTATCGTTGTTTACTTATTAACTTAGTTCTCTTAACTAAGATTTGCTAATAAGTTTCTCTTCCCATAAATATAACTTATGTTGTCCTCATTTGTAGATTTCAGATTCTCGTTCTTACAAATAACTTAATTTACAATTAAGTACACCTTATCTCATTACATATTTGTTCCATTTTCTTTATCTTTTATTATAATCTAAGTTATAATTTCCTCTTGTCCCTAGGAAAAGTTTACCTATTACATAACATTCTCATTAATGTAATTTATTTATAATAGGTTATTATCATTCTTCGTTCATTCCATTCCTTTTACTGTTGTAACTTACATTCATTTCCATTAATCACAATTAGTGCCATTTATCAATCCTGCTATATATGTGTGTGTATATATATATATATATGTATATATATATATATATATTTATTTATAGACACACATATGTTTATGCACTAGACCTCTCACATTAAGCCTACACTTGTGGATGTTGGATTTACCGGGTGGTTCCAGACAGACTTCTTCCACAAGTTGACTTAACCTCGTGTCTTAGCACCATTACATGTTTTATTTACGCACTAGACCCCTCACATTAAATTAACAACTAGTGCATGCTGGATTTGCTGGGCGGTTATGGGCAGACTTCTACCACAAGTTGAATTTAACCTCGTGTCTGAGTGCAGTTACAGTTTTCTATTTACTGTAAATTTTCTGTATAATTTAGGCATGTCTGTTCTTTCAATTTTTTACTATAATCTATATTTTACATGTCATCATATTAAGCCCATTTTATGTCGCATGTTCTTTCTAACATGTAATTGATTCTATTTTAACATGTAATCATGTAATTGTTCAAATCTAACAAGTTAACATGTAATTTTCTCAATTCTACAACTAATAATTCAAGTACATAATATGCCACAAGCTAATCATGTAATTAGAACATGTATATATACAACAGTAATTGTTACACATATTTTAACAAGTTTACATTTCAACATATGAACATTTTAGCATATTAAACGTTTCAACATATGAATTTTCCAACACATTAATATTTTAACATATTAATATTCCAACAAGTCATATTAGCATTTCATCACTTTAATCATTCTAGCAGGTTTACATTGCACATTAACGGGGAATGTTAAAAGAAAATGTACCATTGTCAAAAATGATATAACTTAAATCCACTCACCTAAATTTGCTTTCCAAATCTTGAATCTGGTCCAGATCTTAGTATTCCATGGTCCTCCTAACTGAATTTTGAACCTAGCAACCATGGATCCACAATTCTTACTGAAAGAAAAAAGGGAAGAAAGAGGAGAAAATTGAAATAGACCAGATCTAAGAAATTGCCTCACTTCGAATATGATTCTGATCACCTTCTAATTAATATTCATTCTTTTCCTCCAGATCTTGATTCAGAATTTTCCTAAACTAATTTTTTTTTTGAAGAGATTTGAGGAGGAGGAAGAATGGCAGAGCATAGACGCTATCTCATAGAATATGAGATCTGGACTAGGCTCTCCTAGCCTATTTATAGGTGTTTAGGATCTTATCGTACACACAACGTTGAGTCAGCATTGAACCCAGTTAAGAAAATAGCCCAGGTTCGCAGATGAATCTAGTCGGATCTGGGGAGTGTTGACCCCAGTGTCGACCCCCCTATGGGTCACGTGAGCTGCTTTGGCGCAGAAGTTTGATTTTTGAATGTTTGAATTTCTGGAATTTATTTAACTGTTATATTCACATGTAATCTTCTTATACGTATACAAATCTTCTTATGACCATTTTACATATATATATATATATATATATATATATACGCACAACTTTTATTTCGTTTCAAAATTCAAACGGTGTTGTACCGTTATTTAATTCTTGCCATATTTCTTTGATTGCAGCCTTATCTTGAACTTTAGCTCTTGTATATATATATATATATATATATATATATATATATATATATATATATGGGAAAGTCTATTTTGACACAATTTGGTGACACAATTGGTGACACAATGAATTCTCACCATTGGATTGCCCCCTGAATTCCACCTTCCCATGTAAAGACAAAAAGATCCAATGGTGCAGATCTTTTGTGTCACCATTTGTGTCAAAATAGACGCCCCCTATATATATATACACATACATACATACATACATATATATATCTGCACATATATACATACATATTCTCAGATATGTACATATATTTTCTTTACTTCCTTATACGTGCGTTTATACATATTTTTCTCTTTTAGAACATGTGTTATTTAGCCGTTCCCTAAAAACAAAAATATGACACCAATGGGGATCGAACTCTGTACCTCTTGTATGCAAGCCTCATGCTCTAACCAATTGGACTACTAAAGCTATTGTTAACAAGGCTTAGAACAATGGTAATTATTGTTCCCTTCGTACTTCTCTTTTTCATTTTTGTTACAATATTTCATTTAAACCATTACATGAATCTTTTGCTTTTATATTTTTTTTATTATTAATCCATAATATTTGTAAATCAGTGCATGCAACATATTTACACTGCATGGAACCAATCATTTCTTTCTTTTAATGCATGCATTACATTTTTATTTGCATTAATATTTTCTTCTTTTTCAGTGCATGTATTTATTACGTGCAATCACGTATTATCTTTATTTTATTCTTCATGTATATTTATGTCTATGCATATATATATATATATATATATATACATATATGCATTATTTAATTTGTCATAAGATGCAGGGTGTTACATGGGTCGATACCGGAAGCTCGAAGCAGAAGCGGGATTCCTACTAGACTGCTAGTGAAAGGGGACCAAATTGTCTATAAATAAGACCCCAGGGGTCACATTTTGAGGTACTTTTTCCATTCCATAATCTTGTACTCATTTCTTAAAGGCCAAACCCTAATTTTGAAATTGAATTGGGGATTTCCACATCAGTTGTAATACAATCATAATAAATGGAAAGGGGAAATCAAAATCATACTTACTCATTATTCTATAATCATGTTGAGTCCAAATTGATTGAACAGGGAGTTATCACTAACCTCATACGTGAAGGATTTAAGTACAAATATATCGAAAGGGAAATTATTGAGTGAAATCAATGAGTTTTCCTTTATGATCCATATTTATGCCTCAATATTTTCGTAATAAGCCTAAAATTGAACAAAGCTCTTAAGACCTACTGTAGCCTTATGACACAATAACTGATACGACTAAGGCCTTTCGTAGGCTGGATCGATATGAAAGTATCATTTTTGTTGTTAAGGGCTATAGTATGTCATCAAATATAACTGTTGTGATACATTAGCATGTTTCTTCTCTATACAATGTGTAACAACCCGAATTCTGATAGACCAATTTTTTTCTTCAAAATTCTAATCTATCGAAACTCGTGTTGGTTTGTCTGGTATCCTGCAGAAAAGACAGAGATATAAAATGTATTAGAAATTATAAAATATCTCACAGCGGAAAGGAAAAAATATAATATAATCAAATATAGCCTTACCATAGTAATAATACTGCCTAACCAGTATCCAAAGCTATCATATCTATGCCACCAATCTAACCTGCGGGTATGTATGAGGAGGGGGTCAGAACACAAGTTCTGGTGACTGCATTTAAACTACACATTTTGGATAGTCCTACATATACTGTTCAGTTACATTTTCTTATTTATTAGGTTATTTAGGTTAACAACACTCAAGGCTTTCATACGTGTCGTACCTATCTACTTTCCAGTGGATTAACCTAATACAGTATATATATAGTTTCCCCCAATACTAAGGTACACCCATAGTACCCCACTCGCATGGTCTCCGCCGTAACGCCATAGGAATATACGTCGGAGCGATGTACGGACCTCTACATAATAACGTTACGTCCTGCATAGAACCGCCAACGCCATGCTACGTAAGCGTACGAACTACCATCTTCAAACCATTTGATCGAATCAGATTCCATCATGGAGTAATGCCCTAGAGTCTACGATACACCACCCAGACAGACATGCATGTATCTAGACTTTCCTACATACGTATCGTCAATCATACTCGATGCTTAACCGCACATATCCTCTACTGTGCACCGAGTCCCATGGCAGGGATGTACAAGAAACACGGAACTCAATCAGGAGCTTTTCAGATATCTGTATACATAGTTGCTAAGGTCTGCATTTTCCGTGGCTATGGTCCCACCTGACCTCTCCTCAACTAGTGAAAGACGAACAAGGTTGAGAACTAGTGACCTGGCCCAAGAGCAAACAACAAACAACAAATCCTAATTGGCATGTCCCTCACCCATAGCCTTGATAGAAAAAGGTCTATGGTCTTTTGGTTTAGCTCTCCGTCTTTCCGCATCACACATTACGTATCAATCTGACTGTCGGTAGTAGGTACCCGACGACCTGTTATCAACAGATGGTTAGACCTGCCAATACTCAAGAGTGGTCGTAACCTAGCCTAGTCAAGGCAACTTGGATCGTCGAATCACCTATGCCACCCTACAGTTTTTTGATTGCCCACTATCGTGACAATCAAGGTATACTCACCGGTAGAAACACGCAGATCTAACCTCCGTGAGCATAGTAGAATGTTGTCACAACACAGAAGACTACTAGGAGTACCCTCTACATCCCAAGAAGTCGCGTGCTTCCCCTTACAGTCCTTCGAAGCCAGCAGAATATCAACTAAACAACAGGCAGAAAAATCAGAATAATCAGATGGATGTGCGATCCCCTTGTGTCCCATGACACCGCGATGATCTACCCCGTTGGGTTATTCACCCTCAGACGATGGACTGGTCCAAGCGCCTCAGGTTAACGTGTTATTAGTCCCTATGTCTAATCATTTAATTACGCGCTTGCTCTTCCCTTTCAGATTTCCGTTCAACTTTGTTACTCCTAGTCATATTGACTTCTTATTCAAGTTACCAAGTTCCTCTTGCTTATTAATTTCAGTTATATAACTTAAGCCATTTAAGTTCATTAATAATCCCATAACATGTTATTCTCTAAATTGTAATCCAAGGTCTGTAATCTACAATCTTTTTATATCATTCATTGTCCAATATCACAGTTACAATAACATGTTCTACTTAATATGTAATTAAGTATATCTCAATTCACATGTTTTCTGTTTAACATGTCACTTATTATTTATGATTAAATATAACTTATTTCATCCCATATATTCGCCTTTTTCTTTCTTATTTAATCATAATTCCATCTTACGATGTCACTACGACTTGTCATTGTTTACTTATTAACTTAGTTTTCTTAACTAAGGTTTACTAATAAGTTTCCTTTCCATTAATATAACTTATGTTGTCCTTATCGGTAGATTTCGGATTCTCGATCTTACAGATAACTTAATTTACAATTAAGTACAACTTATCTCATTACATAAGTTATTCCATTTTCTTTATCGTTTATTATAACCTAAGTTATAATTTCCACTTGTTCCTAGGACAAGCCTACCTATTATATAACATTCTCATTAGTGTAATTAATTATAATAGGTTATTATCATTCCCCGTTCATTCCACTTCTTTTACTTTTGTAACTTTCATTCATTTCCTATTCATTTCCATTTATCACAATTAGTGTAATTTATTTCTATCAATATATATATATATATATATATATATGTATGTATGTATGTATGTATATGTATATGTTTACGCACTAGACCTCTCACATTAAGCCTACCACTTGTGGATGCTAGATTTGTCGGGCGGTTCCGGGCATACTTCTACCACAAGTTGACTTAACCTCGTGTCTTAGCACCGTTACATGTATATTTACGCACTAGACCCCTCACATTAAATTAAGAACTTGTGGACGTTGGATTTGCCGGGCGGTTCTGGGGAGACTTCTACCAAAAGTTGAATTTAACCTCGTGTCTAAGTGTGGTTACAATTTTCTATTTACAGTAAATTTTCCATATAATTTGGGCATGCCCGTTCTTCCAAATTTTTATTGTAATTCTTTTTTTTTCTCATGTCAAACTACTGCAAAAAAGGTCATTTGCTTCGGTTGTTCACCCCCCTATTGCTTCGGTTTAGCAACCAAAGTAAATGCAGACAACGCAACAGATCAAAATATGTTGCTTCGGTTGTTCAGCAGAAGCGAAAAAAACTTTTTTGCTCTGGTTTTTAACAACATAAGCAAAAAGGTGCGCAGTTAACTAATGAAATGACCCTACTTGTTGCTTCTGTTGCGCTTACAACTGACGCAAAAACCAATTTAACCAAAAATATATTCCTTTTAGCAAACCACAATGATTCTCAAATGTGAAACAATATTAATATATATCAAAACAAATCATCATATGCAATTATACAAACTATCCAGATAATAATATAACTTAAACAGTACAACACACAAATAAATATAATTCATTGACAACGTTAATAGTTCGTACATTTAAGTGTAACATAATAGATAACACTATAATTCATTTATTACATTAATAATTCAATCTTAATAAAATTGAATGGAACATCTAATAACATAGTTGTACAAAAAAAGGTGCATCAATAATTAACAAGAGAGAACCCAATACAAATATCTTCAAAAAGATAGTGCAATATTTACGAAATGCAAATTCCACTAAGGGCAATACTTCCAAAATTGAACCAAGCTCTCACCAAACATTGCGCTCGGACTCCACTGTGTTGTGCTTCAGAATTATCCCTAGAAACATACAGTTATAATCAGTTATGGTCACAAAGGAAACAAGGCAAGACAAACTGCCCCAATATTAATAAAAACTTAACTAGCCATTATGTTTGTATATGTAGCCATAATTTTTAATAACCGCTCAAACATTATTCATTCACCGCGAATTGTGCAACTCACCCCAAAACTGACATACTTATCTTATATAATTATTATACCTTTTATACTGTGCAGCTCAAACCTATTATATCTTATCCAACAAATCACAATTGCATTGTAAATCCTATTTTTTGTGTCCACAAAACTAGCTTAAATACAGTATTGGCAAAAAATTAAATTACGAAGTTAAATATATCAGTCTAGACAAAAAAATATCAATCATGCATTAACTGAAAAATATCTAGAAAAAATTATTGAACAAGTTTTATACTTTATATACACATGAATTAGATATAAATGTTATTAATATAACTTTCACTTGTGCACACCTACTATTAAAAGACAACAATAGGGAGATATCACTAAGGTATAAAATAAAATTCAATATTTGACACTATGAAGTTTACCTTTAAGAAAAACATCCAAACATATTTAAAAAAATATCATCCAAAGAGAGAATTCTCCGTTGATACAGATTAAAATAATTATCCTTTCTGCATAACCATTAATCGATATCATGCTTTCAAAAGCTGTAGCCGATGTAGATAAAAGGTCTTAGCTCTAGAATATATTGAGAAACATTGAAATCGAATCAAAAAGTGCAACCATACTAACCTGCGAGCTAGACTAAGAACCAAAAGCATTGTCCTCTTCAAGTACTAGTTGAGATAACTGAGTCTGTTCAATTGCAGTTGAGAGAAGACTAAATTTATGCTCTCTATGATTCATAATTTGTATTGTGTGAATATCGTACAACAAACAACTAGTTAGATCTTGAATTACAAAATGCACAACTAAATGTGGTATTAAGCAAGTCAAAGAAAAACAAAATTATAACAAACTATTTTACATATTCAAATAAATTGAATAAGCCATGATATTCAATTTCATGAAATTGTTATTATGGTAAGCATTCTGTTTCAGAAAGTTGACGCTCTTTTATACTTTCGCAAGCATAAGAAGTAATGTATTAAAAAAATACATTAAAGAATTGGTCTCCCTTTTTTAGAAAACTACTTTCTGAGCTTCAGACTGATAATGATTTTTCATTTTGAACAAAGTCATCGGATAAAACATTAATTTCATTTCATTCATAAAAACACAATCAGAAGTTAAAATGAAGAAAGATGCTGAAGCACAACCACAGTGATTTCACACCAACATCAATATAGAAAACTAAGAGAAATCCAACTAACAAATTTCACTTGTAAAAATACTTACTCCATTGCCCCTAATTCTCCAAGCAAGCTGAATATCCTTGCATAACTATAACCCTCTTAGAACGAATCATACAAAAATTAGTATCTTCAAACAAACAAACGAGGTACGCCTCGACAGTGTCCTGAAGAGCGGCTACGCCAGAACTCTGGAAAGCCAGTCAGTCTTGAAATCTTAGGCAACTTCATAGAACAATCTCTAGTACGAGTGCCTTCTAATCAATAGTTCGGCACTTCTATGATATTCGTAGATCTCGCAAAGAGCAACTGTTATAGACCTGAATCTATGAGGCTTCTCCACACCGCCGGTGGTTAGAGCAAACTTCCGTGCAGCTTTGGTTGCGAGCTACTTAGTCTGGGTGCTTCGCCTCCTGTTGACCTACGATCTATATATTTGGTATAAGCTAGTAGAAAGAAGATTAGGGTTAGGATAATTTGAATTGTTCGAGACGATATGATAATATAATTGTACACGGAGAGTGGATGAAGGCAGCGGAAAGTGTGGAAAACCTAACTGCAGAATGAAAACAAACATAACTTTATAATATGGTGGCTATAGTCCTATCGGGCTGGGCTTGGGCCCATATACGACCCATGTTTTTGATCTCGTGTTGTGTGCCAAGGGAGGCTTTTGAATAGAACAATAACATGTAGCATTGT
Organism: Allium sativum; assembly: GCA_030737875.1. NCBI lineage: Eukaryota > Viridiplantae > Streptophyta > Magnoliopsida > Asparagales > Amaryllidaceae > Allium > Allium sativum. Next base: position 819,649,230 of record CM060924.1, read on the forward strand.
TGTCGATAGTAATCATAAACTTGTTATTTATTACTTTCTTTTATTATAATCATCATTTATCAACTTTACCCGTTAATTATAAATGAGTATCAATTTCAACACTAATTGTTACATGTTCTCATTTGTTAGTTATTAAATATTTATTCATTGTTGACCATTAAATATTAAACAATGATAGATAATGAAATGTCCGTTATCATCAAATTGTAAATTAATTAACCATTAAATATTAAACATTAAAATTAAAATTTTGTCGTGAAAATACAATTAATAACCAAAGAGCTATTTGTATTAATTATAACTATAAATTATTTATATAGTAATAATTAAAAAATATAATTACAAAATAATAATAATTGATTATAATAAATTATGAATAATGACGTGTGTGAGGTTGCTTATGATAATAAATTATGATTAACGACTTATGTAAGGTTGTTTATGATTATTAATATGTGCACTTACTTTGATTAAAATAGTTTGTTAATGATTATTGATATGTCATTATTTGTTGATAATTATTTAGTTGGTTGTTTATGATTATTGATATGTCATTACTAACAAATAATTTATAAAATTAACTATTATATACTAAATACCATTTCATAAGTATTAAATTATAACATTGATTATTAAATATTAGTCTTAATTATCTATAATTATTAATAATTAATTATTAATTAACAGTAATTATTAAATAATAGCTATCGAAAATTAATTACTAGATATTACTTTTTAATTATTAGATAATACTAGTTAATTTAACAATAAATCTTAAACATTCAATATTAAATATTATTTGTTAATTATTTAATATTAATTATCAATTCATTTGCTAATTATTAAATTAAATTAATAAATGTTAACAACAATCAACTAAATATTAGCAATTAACTACAATAAAATATTAAATATAAAATTTAATTATAGATTATTTATAATAATCTGTAACTATAAATTATTTATTAACAATCATGTGTTGTAATAAATTATAAATAATGACATATGTAAGGTTGTATATGATTATTGATATTTGCATTTGCTTTGGTAAAATAATTCGTTGTTGCTTCGGTGCGGTTGCTTCTGTTCTTATGGAACTTATGCAAATAAATTATTTGTTTTGATGCATTTGCTTCGGTTTCTAAGCAACCGATGCAAATAACACAATTTGCTTCGGTGCATTTGCCTCGGTTTTTGGTACAACATAAGCAATTATACTTTTTACTTCAGTTATTGGCATAACCAAAGAAAGTAACACCATTTGCTTCACTGCATTTGCTTCTGTTGTTAATAGAACAGAAGCAAATGATACTATTTGCTTTTGTTATAAGAACAACCGAAGCAAATGAGGCGAAGCAACATACTTGTTTTGTAGTAGTGTCACACTTAACATCATGTTAATTCCATTTTAACTTATAATCATGTCGCATGTTCTTCCTAACATGTAATTAACTCCATTCTAAAATAATAACATGTAACTATCAACCATATAATTATTCTAATCTAACAATTTAACATGTAATTATCCCAATTTCTACAGTTAAGGGTTCAGGTACATAATAAGTCATAGGTTAACATGTAATTATCCTAATTCTTACAATTAAGTGTTCAAGTACATAATATGTCACTAAAAAACATGTAGTTAGAACATACATGTATACAACAAATCGTTTCTACATATTTTAACAACTTAATATATTTCCATATATTAACATTTCAACGTTTCATCATATTAACATTCCAACATATTAACATATTAACTGTTTTAGCATATTTACATTTCAACAGGTTAATCATTCTAGCAGATTCACAATGCATATTAACGGGGAATGTCAAACGATAAATATACCATTATCAAAAAGGTATAACTTAAATCCACTCATCTAATTGCTTTCCAAATTCTGAATCTGGTCCAGATCTAGCATTCCATGGTTCTCTTAACTGAATTCAGAACCTAAACAACCATGGATCCACAATTCTCAACTAAAAGAAAAAAGGAAGAAATAGGAGAAAATTAAATTGACCAGATCCAAGAATTTAACTTACTTCGAATAGAATTCTGAACACCTTCTTTATTAATATAGATACTTTTCCTCCCGATCTTGAATCAAAATTTTCCAAAACTAAATATTCTATTTTTTTGAAGAGATTTGAGGAGGAAGAAGAATGGCAGAGCTTAGGTGGCTTCTCAGAAAATGTAAAATTTAGGCTAGGCTCTGCTAGCCTATTTATAGGTGCTCAGGATCTTATCGTACATGTAGCGTTGAGTCAGCAACGAATTTGGTTAAGAAAACAGTCCAGATTCATTAATGAATCTGCCCGGATCTAGGGTTGGGTCGATCCCCATGTGTATGTGTCGACCCTAGGGTCGACCCCCCTATGTTGGTGTCGACCCCGGGTTCTGCTAGCCTTTTTGTGCAAATGTTTATCGTTTTGGCGTTTTTGATTTTAAACGTTTGATTAATATCTCATTATACTCTCTTTGATTTATTTTAAATATTATATTTACATATAATCTTCTTATATGTATATAAATATTCTAATGACCATTTTTCACGTATATATATACACATAATCTTTTATTTCGTTTTCAAAATTCAAACGGTGTTATGCCGTTATTTAATTCTTAACATATTTCTTTGATTACAGCCTTATTTTGAATTTTCTCTTGTATATATATAATTATGCACATATATACGCATATATTTTCATATACATATATTTTTCTGTACTTTCTTATATGTATACTCTACCTTATATGTGCGTTTATACATATTTTCTCTTTAGAGCATGCATTATTTTAGCCATTCCCTTAAAACAAAAATATGGCACCGGCGGCAATCGAACTCTGTACCTCTTGCATGAAAGCCACACGCTCTAACCAACTGGACTACTTAGGCTTTTGTTAACAAAGCTTAGAACAATGGTGGTCATTGTTTTTTCTTATTACCCCTTTTCATGTTTGTTACAATATTTCATTTAAACCATTTCATGTACCCTTATCAATTTGCATGCATCTTTTTCTCACATTTTTCTTTTCTTATTAATGCATAATATTTTTAAATCAGTGCATGCAACATAATTACACTGCATTCAACCAATTTCTTCTCATATATATTTATGTCTATGCACATATAACACATATGCATTATTTAAATATTTAATTGTCATAAAATGCGGGGTGTTACATTCTCCCTCCCACCCCCCCCCCCTAGAAAATTTCGTCCCCGAAATCCGGTCAGGGTAAATATAGATAATCTCTCGCATAATATTCATCCATCGTGTCTGTATCCAATTTTTTGCAAACATTGTGCACTTGTGCAATGTGTAATACAACATAATAATACATGTATGCCTAAGCAATACCTCCTATATGTATGAAAAAAAATTCAAAAATCATTTCTAAAAACATGATGCACAATTACTAAATATACTGGCAATTCTACATGAATGCAATATTTTGAAAATCAAAATACATCTTCATCTAAATTTCCCACACTCTTCCATAGCAAGAGCGCAGTTCATCAAATTGTTGCAACCAAAATCCTACCAACCAATTTTATTTTTTGAATTTCAGAAAAATCTAATTTTCTAAATTCGATTTCTTATTTTACAAAAGGCAGAAAACGGAAAGCTTCACATATTCCATTTTCTTTTAATCACCTTTTTCTGTCTGTACATAGATTTTTGAAACTATTTTATAAAGATTTCCTATTTTCCTATCCAAGCACAACCCACATATGAAAACTTTCCTTGTTACAAATTTTCTTTTTCAACTTATCTTGGAAAAATTTATTTTTATACACCTTTTCATAAAATTTTCTTCCTTCCTTTAATTGTCATGTTTGTTGCTTTACTGGATTTGTTGTTTCCTTTTTAGCTTTACCATTTCTCTTATCTTAGCTTATTTAAACATCTGATCCAAGTTTAGTTTCAAAAAAGCCTTCTAGTTCTCCAACTAAAACAGGAAAACAAACACTTTACATAGCTACTACTAAGGGCCAAGAATCTTAGGACTATCCCCCTCAGACAGAAAAGTTCAAACCATGGGATCTGTAGTGTCACGTAATTCCGGTACAATTTTAGCTGAACAAATAACACAAGTCCAACCCAACTTACACTAGAAACCAGAAAACTAATATAAAGAAAAACAGAGGGTGAGAATAGATAAGATAGAAACTTAGAATAAAAGAAGAAGAAGAACATACAACATCAGAGTAAACATGAATCTCACAGCAGAACGAATAAATATATTTCATAACATAACTTTGAAATAAAACAGTATCTGTATACAATACCATTATTAGAGTATAACACTTACAACACAGCGGAAATAACAATAGCTATATAATCCTAAAGCCTCCTGCTCCAGCTCTTCAAGTATCTGTAAATCCCAACTACTTGACTGCCCGTACAAATTCGGGCACCCAAGAGTTTAGGGAAAACAAAACAAAATAAACTCTGGGTCAGTCATGTGACTGGTGTGAGTAAACTCAAATCATTTCATTTAACTTTCAAAATTCTTTTGAAACAAAGGATAATCATAAGACCGATCCACACATAAACATGAATGGCTTTTACCTTATGATAACCCAAAATATTTCTAAGACGATACTTGTCTGATATTATAATAATGTCTAGATCAAGTAAATAGAAATCAAGCAGAAACGCTTGCATCTAACGTTCTACATATATAATATACAATCAAAATTGCGGGCTCTTATTTGGGGAATGGATTCCAACTATGACAAGGTATGGATCCACCTTCCGATCAGTGTACTCTAGAAGCGATACACCGGAGTTCAACAAGAACATCTTGCAACTCAGCCACACATGACCGACCACTCATTTCTCTTGAGTGTATCGAATATATTGCCACCCCTCGGTTAGTATTCCAACATAACCGTTCCCGGGAGATACAAAATTGAAAGAAGTAACAAATATGAATATTCTCTAGATGGTGACAATATACCCTAATTGGTTGCGAACCACTTAGCCATGTTGCCTGCCTGATTTCTGTCATTTCCCAGTTGATGAGGCTGGAGGTCATAACGTATCTTTCAACAGATTACTCATTCATTCACTTGGAATGCCACATCATCGTACCCATCAAATCACAAATTGATTTCCCCAAAAATACCACGAGTATAAGCTAAGAGAAACGAATTCCTCTGCCACCAATGTAAATACATTTGAAACGATTAACTTACGCGATCTACCAGATATATTCTGTCATACATTCATCCATTCAAGTTGTCCTGGGACTGGACAAACCGAAGACACTATTCCATACATCCATCCTAGGCAATCTCTACCTAGAACTTATACAATAGCCCTTGCACTTTAATCCGTCTTCAATTATCATTGGCATTTATGATTCCGCAACGCTTATGCCAATATGGAGTGGTTCTTTGGATAAGAATCCAACCGGTCTCCCCATATTAACAACGTAAAATGGTAAAAACTTTGAGAGTCGGTGATTCAACTATCAAATGAAAACATGTACGTGTACAAACAACAATCTTATTCCTAATTGGGATTTCTATTGATCCATCATATATATATATATATATATATATATATATATATATTCATATTCCCTTATTTTCTATATTTAGAAAATATATGTTTTAACACTGGAAAACATTTCCATAGTTTATTTACATATCAACAGAACATTTCATTTTCTATGCTTAGAAAATATCTCTGATTATATTTGGAAAACGTTCCCAACACTCACTTATATGGATTTCAAATGAACATTGTATAAAACATCATTATGATCCCTTATTAACTTATTTTATCTCTAATAAATCTCGCCATCGAACCTCAATTATTCCTTAGTTCGTTTTGAAGTCAATCAAGTTGGGGTATAATTACCTCTCAGACCTTAATTGAACAACGTTCTTAACCTTGCAATAGATAAAGCTCATCGCTTCAATTTCTACAATCATTTTCTTATGCAAATTCTCGGATTCAGATTACGAATCCATTTCTTTATAAAAACATTTATTATAACGTTAACGTTATAAACCCAACTTCTGAAATACCTAACTTAACTATCGAACTTTTATTCTTACTTTGAATAATTAACCTAACAACTAATTTATTTATAAATAAATAAATCTTGATTTACAAATAGGAAAGTAAATAATACTTTCCCAAATTCGATATAATCGAATTCGATGTATAACTCCCTTTCGAGTAATCTCTATTCGATTAACTCTCTCTCGAATAAACTATATTCGATTAACTCTTTCTTCGAATAACTATATTCGATTAACTCTTTCTTCGAATAACTATATTCAATTAACTCCTTCCTTCGAATAACTATAATCGATTAACTCCTTTTAACTCTATTCGAATAACTAATATTCAATAACTCCTTTTAACTCTATTCGAATAACTAATATTCGATTAACTCTATTTAATTAACTCTATCGATTAACTCTAACTGGTTAACTCTAACTGGTTAACTCTAACTGATTAACTCTTATTGGTTAACTCTAACTGATTAACTCTAACTGGTTAACTCTAACTCTAATTGATTAATTCTAACTCTAATCGATTAACTGTAATTCGATTAATCCTTTTATTAACTCCTTTGATTTAACTCTACGTCCATATTCATTTTCAAATATCGATGTTGAAATCGATTCTTACTTCTCTATATAAGTCCTGACTTATATATTCTATTTATCCAATGGTAAATTTTTTATTTAATTTATAAAATATTATTTATAAATTAATCTTCCCAATCTATCGGTTAGAACATATTCTATTTAAAATCTTTGCTTTAAATCCATATTACGTTATACCCGTGTGCAAAGCACGGGTCTAAACCTTTCAAATGTAAAATTCTCTTTTTATACAATTCTATTCATTTTCAAGTATTTCCTTTTATAATCTAATTATTTCCTTTTCTATTTATTTTACAAATATTTCCTCTTTCTATTTGTTTTACAAATATTTCCTTTCAATTCTATCTATTTGTAAATGGTTTACAAATATTTCTCTTTCTATTTTATTTGTAAATGTTTTACAAATATTTCTCTTTCTATTTTATTTGTATTTACAAATCTCTCCTTTTCTAAAATCCTTTGATTTTATAATTATTTTCTTTAAAAAACCCTTTTCCTTTTATATATAAAATCCATTGATTTTATATAAATAATTTATTTTCAAAATACACTTTGAAAATCTACTTTTCTACATCCCAGTATTCTCTATGGTGTTTAACATACCATATAAAAATGGTCAATATCATTCAAACATATATAATCAGCAGAAGACTATATATCACATCATATATCACCGTATATGAAACAAAACAGTAAAATAAATGTTGAGGAATCTAGTTGGATTCCTCCAACCTATTTCCCTGCATCCATAGATGTTAAACAATACAATTAACATCGATTTCATTTCAATGTGAAATATTCTGCTAAACAGAATCAATATTTGATTAACGATTTATATATATATATCGTTATCTATAATTCAACCAATATATAAGCAATTCAACCAAATAGTTAACACACAACAATCAACAGAAAATTATCAGTTCTAAAAATATAACTGTTCAGAGTTGGTGAGTTTTACAGACATTGGACGATCATCGTTAATAACGATAACGATCGCTTGATTCAGACGGACAATTTATTTTGCTATAAATTGTAACAAGCTCTGATTCACTCCCAGTCAGTTCCAGTGCGTAGCCGCCGTCCATATGATCCCAACGCAACTGACGGTTCGTAAATCCGACTTCGTACGAGCTAGTTATTGCATTTACAAATTAGTACATGATTAAAAGAATTTAAACTTAATTAAATTAAATTAAACTCACCACCCACTTACACGTGACCGCACCATCTCCTTCCCCCTTTCAAACTACTACTCCCTCCTTACACTGATATGCGGATGTCACCAGTGCACGCCATGAACTGATACTGAACTCGAGCCACTTATTCATCGAATAAACTCCGTCAGTGAATCTCACTCCTCGAGCCGGACCTGCAGACCACCTTCACGCCATCTCCGTCGTCACCGTACACATCGCGACCCCCAGCCCCTCCCTATAGCTCGGCTACAGTCATCGACACAAAAAGTGTCGGAATTTCACCGCTCCTCGGTAATAGGTGCGCCTCGCATTGCCGAACGCCTTGCTATCCTCGAATTTAGCTAAAAGCCATCGTACAACCTCCATTCTCTAGCCCTAGGCTCACTGATCAAAACTGAGATCGCTAGAACAATTTCAAACCAAAACATGTGCACGCCAAATTGATGCTCTTCATCATGCGAGTCCAATGAATCCAAAGTCGTTCGATTCCATGAAGAAATGAAATCGATTTAATTTGAAGAAGAATTAAAAGAAGTGGCGGCCTCACATTTTGATTTCTACAGAATGGTTTTAGGTTGTAAGGATGGAGTAAAGTCTTTATGTAGTGGAAGAGTTGGATATTTTGATTTGAATCTTGCGGAGGCAGGAAGTCCATGTCTCCTTGTCTTTTTGTGGCGGTTGAAAGAAGTTGGCTGCGTGGCTTGGTTATGATCAGAAGTGAAAAGGATGGTGCAAACGATACATGAATCCTCCCATTGTTATTTATCTAGCATCCTGTTCCCGTACGTATGTGGCTCCACAGACAAAACTAAAAACACGGTCATATCAAACAATGTACCACGATCTCAAAAATATAAAAATATCGGTAGGTTAACTTATATCGTGGAACCCCAAATGTTGTTACAGGGTGCAAAACACTCCCAATAAAAAGGTAGCTTATTTTACGAATTAAAAATCACAGAAAAATTCTAAAAATTAAATTATAACTACGTCTAGGAGGATTTGTCCAAATTCGAAATCAATACTTAATTATAATTAAATATATCGTTATGGTTTATAAACGTTCCATAACGACTATTCTAAAATTTGATTTGATCATAAATCAAAATCTATACGACGAAATCCCGATTTTTCTCTTCCATTAGAAAAATATACTTCACCAGCTCTGAATGTTTCACGTTTCACAGAAATCCGACTTAAAATGGATCCTGTATATTCAGTTGAAGTTCAAATCGCCAAATAACGAATTGCAGCGCCATTTCGAGCTCGATTATAATTATAATCTAATTTATACTTTCAACCATCGTTAGTTAAATATATTCGTTGTTGTAATTCAAATTTTAAACTGAATTATATAATTTGAATTGCCCAATTTACACCGTATTGCCATTTAAGCTAATTCTGACAATTTTAGAATTAAATATATTATTTAATTATTATATTAATTAAATATTCAATATAATTTAATTAAATAGCCATTTAATTCTCCAAATCACTATATAGATAATTAAATAAATAAATTATAATATCACCGAAAATAGGGGTCGTTACATTCCCCCCCCCCCTAAAAATAATTTCGTCCTCGAAATTGCTAAGGTAGAAAACAAATCCTATTAGCTGGATTAAAATTATTTGTTTAATTCTTAACTCCAGTTTCAACTAAACAATCCATTGCAATTAAAATATTAATTTATTTCTATTAACGAAAATTTTCAAAAATTCTGAAAATTTTCTAACTCCCTAAATTTCTAAAAAATTTCGCCAGCACCTCCTTTGTACTAGTCAATAGGTCAAACTCCAACTCGCCTCTCTAGGCCTTCTCTAACCCAAAAGAAAATCAAACAGCCAAACGGCTTGCCAATTCGGCTCATAAATCTCATGCTTAAATCAAATATAAACTTGTACCTTTTCGTTGGGCATATCACTATGTCCTTTGCATCTGTTACCAATTCAACATATATCAATGTCATCCCAATCAAATTCCAGTCTGTTTTTTTATCCACAAATCCAACCATTCGCTTATACCTAAGTCGAATTCAATTTCAACTCAAAGTTCCCTTCTTGATTTTTAAATTCTTAACTCATCAATCCAATACCATTTCAAATCCCCATTTCCCCATCCAATCACTCTATTTCAATTCAATTTCAGTTACCACTTAGCTGGGTTTTCCATAATTCCAACTTTCTTTCACAAGTATTATTTAACTTGTTTTTAATTCATTGATCTCTCCTTGGGAGTTTTAAACAGCTTCGCTTTTCTCAAAAATCAAACAATCCCTTTCGAAATACAACAATCCTTTTCGCAAAACATTTCCAAAAACAAAACCTTTGGTAGTAATCTGTCACTTAAAACTCGAAAATGAATACTGATGATGCTGCAGTCATTATCAGAGTTATTTTCCAGCGAATGAAGTGAGTTCAATACAATATCACCTTTCAAACCATTTCTTAATCATTTCTATTTTGAAATCTTTTCAAAGTACCATTTACCATGCTTGTAAAACTATTTAAAACCTCCCAGGATTTTAAATTTCTCTTATATTTAGTCCAAATCCATTTACAAACACTTTTCCAAATCTCTATGGTTTTAATTCCAATTCTGATTTAAATTCAGATTTACTTTATCGGATTTCAAATATTTCACTTATACAAATTCTGATTGGTTATATATATAACCATTTAGATTTATAATCTTACTCGATTATAATAACAACCAATATATCCAACATATATATTATAATTCCAATATATATATTTTCTCTATATCAAAATATACTTTGGGTAAAATTATTTCATTTACCCTCCTTTTAAAACATACAGTGTCGGTTCATCGTATTCGAGTGTTTATAAACCCCTACCGATACAGTGGATCAAACTGATCGACCAGAACTCATAAACAACTCAACCAACAAATCTCCATAATATAAAATCATTTTATATTGAATAACAAATACATTCACTCGTATATATACACTCAACTCAATCTAGGGTATTACTAACGCCATCTCTTCCGAGTCATGCCACAGAGCCAAGGTAATTACTTAACCTTAAGCTCTGATACCAACTGTAGTGTCCCCTAATTCCGGTACAATTTGTGCTGACCAAATAACACAAGTCCAACCCAACTTACACTGGAAACCAGAAAGCTAATAGAAAGAAAACAGAGGGTGAGAATAAATAAGATAGAAACTTAAAATAGAAGAAGAACATACAACATCAGAGTAAACATGAATCTCACGACCGAACGAATAAATATATTTCATAACATAACTTTGAAATAAAATAGTATCTATATACAATACCATTATTAGAGTATAACACTTACAACACAGCGGAAATAACAATAGCTGTATAATCTTGAAGCCTCCTGCTCCAGCTCTTCAAGTATCTATAAATCCCGACTACTTGACTACCCGTACAAAATTGGGCACCCAAGAGTTTAGGGAAAACAAATCAAAATAAACTCTGGGTCAGTCATGTGACTGGTGTGAGTAAACTCAAATCATTTGATTTAACTTTCAAAATTCTTTTGAAACAAAGGATAATCATAAGTCCGATCCACACATAAACACGGATGGCTTTTACCTTATGATAACCCAAAATATTTCTAAAATGATACTTGTCTGATATTATAATAATGTCTAGATCAAGTAAATAGAAATCTAGCAGAAACGCTTGCATCTAACGTTCTAAATATATAATATACAATCAAAACCGTGGGCTCTTATTTGGGGAATGGATTCCAACTATGACAAGTATGGATCTACCTTCCGATCAGTGTACTCTAGAAGCGATACACTGGAGTTCAAGAAGAACATCTTGCAACTCAACCACTAATTTCTCTTGAGTGTATCGAATATATTGCCACCCCTCGGTTATTATTCCAACATAACCGTTCTTGGGAGATACAGAATTGAAAGAAGTAACAAATATGAATATTCTCTAGATGGTGACAATATACCCTAATTAGTTGCGAACCACTTAGCCATGCGGCTGCTCGATTTCTGTCATTTCCCAGTTGATGAGGCTGGAGGTCATAACGTATCTTTCAACAAATTACTCATTCATTCATTTTGAATGACACATCGTCATACCTGTCAAATCACAAATTGATTTCCCAAAAAATACCGCGGTATAAGCTAAGAGAAACGAATTCCTCCGCCACCAACGTAAATACGTTTGAAACGATCAACTTACGCGATCTACCAGATATACTCTGTCAAACATTCGTCCATTCAAGTTGTCCTGGGACTGGACAAACCGAAGGCATTATTCCATACATCCATCCTAGGCAATCTCTATGTAGGACTTATACGACAACCCTCGCACTTTACTCCATCTACAATTATCTTTGGCATATATGATTCCGCAACGCTTATGCCAATACGGAGTGGTTCTTTGGATAAGAATCCAACCGGTCTCCCCATATTAACAACGTAAAATGGTAAAAACTTTGATAGTCGGTGATTCAACCATCAAATTAAAACATGTCCGTGTACAAACAACAAACTTATTCTTAATCGGGATTTCTATTGATCCATCATATATATATATATATTCATATTCCCTTATTTTCTATATTTAGAAAATATATGTTTTAACACTGGAAAACATTTCCATAGTTTATTCACATATCGACAGAACATTTCATTTTCTATGCTTAGAAAACATCTCTGATTATATTTGGAAAACGTTCCCAACACTCATTTATATGGATTTCAAATGAACATTGTATAAAACATTGTTATGACCCCTCAATCCATTTATCTCTTATTATTTTATTTTATCTCTTATCAATCTTCGCCATTGAACCTCAACTATTCCTTAGTTCATTTCGAAGTCAATCAAGTTGGGGTATAATTACCTCTCAGACCTTAATTGAACAACGTTCTTAACCTTGCAATAGATAAAGCTCATCGCTTCAATTTCTACAATCATTTGCTTACGCAAATTCTCGGATTCAGATTGCGAATCCACTTCTTTATGAAAACATTTATTATAACGTTAACATTATAAAACCTACTTCTGAAATACCTAACTTAACTATCTAACTTTTATTCTTACTTTGAATAATTAACCTAACAGCTAATTTATTTATAAATAAATAAATCTTGATTTACAAACCAGAAAGTAAATAATACTTTCCCGAATTCGATATAATCAAATTCGACGTATTACTCCCTTTCGAGTAATCTCTATTCGGTTAACTCTCTCTCCAATAAACTATATTCGATTAACTCTTTCTTCGAGTAACTATATTAGATTAACTCTTTCTTTGAATAACTATATTCGATTAACTCCTTTCTTCGAATAACTATAATCGATCAACTCCTTTTAACTCTATTCAAATAACTAATATTCGATAACTCCTTTTAACTCTATTCGAATAATTAATATTCGATTAACTCTATTTAATTAACTCTATCGATTAAATCTAACTGATTAACTCTAACTGGTTAACTTTAACTGATTAACTCTAACTGGTTAACTCTAACTGATTAACTCTAACTGGTTAACTCGAACTGGTTAACTCTAACTATAATTGATTAATTCTAACTCTAATCGATTAACTATAATTCGATTAACTCCTTTTATTAACTCCTTTAATTTAACTATATGTCCATATTCAGTTTCAAATATCGATGTTGAAATTGATTCTTACTTCTCTATATAAGTCCTGACTTATATATTCTACTTATCCAATGATAAATATTTTATTTAATTTATAAAATATTATTTATAAATTAATCTTCCTAGTCTATCGGTTAGAACATATTCTATTTAAAATCTTTGCTTTAAATCCATATTACGTTATACCCATGTGCGAAGCACGGGTCTAAACCTTTCAAATGTAAAATTCTCTTTTTATACAATTCTATTCATTTTCAAGTATTTCCTTTTATATTCTAATTATTTCCTTTTCTATTTGTTTTACAAATATTTCCTCTTTCTATTTGTTTTACGAATATTTCCTTTCAATTCTATCTATTTGTAAATGTTTTACAAATATTTCTCTTTCTATTTTATTTGTAAATGTTTTACAAATATTTCTCTTTCTATTTTATTTGTATTTACAAATATCTCCTTTTCTAAAATCCTTTGATTTTATAATTATTTTCTTTAAAAAACCCTTTTCCTTTTATATATAAAATCCATTGATTTTATATAAATAATTTATTTTCAAAATACACTTTGAAAATCTCCTTTTCTACATCCCAGTATTCTCTATGGTGTTTAACATACCATATAAAAATGATCAATATCATTCAAACATATATAATCAATAACAGACTATATATCACATCATATATCACCATATATGAAACAAAACAGTAAAATAAATGTTGAGGAATCTAGTTGGATTCCTCCGACCTGTTTCCCTGCATACACAGATGTTAAACAATACAATTAACATCGATTTCATTTCAATGTGAAATATTCTGCTAAACAGAATCAATATTTGATTAACAATTTATATATATATCGTTATCTATAATTTCAACCAATACATAAGCAATTCAACCAAACAGTTAACACACATCAATCAACAAATAATTATCAGTTCTAAAAATATGTTGTAAAAATATAACCGTTCAGAGTTGGTGAGGTTTACTCACATTGGACGATCATCGTTAATAATGATAACCATCGCTTGATTCAGACGGACAATTTATTTTGCTATAAATTGTAACGAGCTCTGATTCACTCCCAGTCAGTTCCAGTGCGTAGCTGCCGTCCATACGATCGCAACGCAACCGACGGTTCGTAAATCCGACTTCGTACGAGCTAGTTATTGTGTTTAAAAATTAGTACATGATTAAAAGGATTTAAACTTAATTAAATTAAATTAAACTCACCACCCCCTTACACGTGACCGCACCATCTCCTTCCCCCTTTCAAACTACTGCTCCCTCCCTTCTGATATGTGAATGTCGCCAGTGCACGCAAAGAACTGATACTGAACTCGAGCCACTTATTCATCGAACAAACTCCACCAGCGAATCTCTCTCCTCGAACCGGGCCTGCATACCACCTTCGCGCCATCTCCGGCGTCACCGTACACATCGCGACCCCCATCCCCTCCCTGTAGCTCGGATACAGTCATCGACACAAAAAGTGTCGGAATTTCACCGCTCCTCAGCAATAGGTGCGCTTCGCATTGCCGAACGCCATGCTATCCTCGAATTTAGCTAAAACCCATCGTACAACCTCCATTCTCTAGCCCTAGGCTCACTGATCAAAACCGAAATCGCCACAACAACTTCGAACCAAAACCTGTGCATGCCAAATTGATGCTCTTCATCATGCGAGTCCAATGAATCCTAATTCGTTCGATTTTGTGAAGAAATGAAACCGATTTAATTTGAAGAAGAATTAAGAGAAGTGGCGGCCTCACATTTTGATTTCTACAGAATGGTTTTAGTTTGTAAGGATGGAGTAAAGTCTTTATGTAGTGGTAGAGTTGGATATTTTGATTTGAATCTTGTGGAGGCAGGAAGTCCATGTCTCCTAGTCTTTTTGTGGCGGCTGAGAGAAGTTGGCTGCGTGGCTTGGTTATGATCAGAAGTGAAAAGGATGGTGCAAACGATACGTGAATCCTCCCATTGTTATTTATCTAGCATCCCGTTCCTGTACATACGTGGCTCCACAGACAAAACTAAAAACACGGTCATATCAAGCAATGTACCACGATCTCAAAAATATAAAAATATCGGTAGGTTAACTTATATTGTGAAACCCCAAAATGTTGTTACAGGGTGCAAAACACTCCCAATAAAAAGGTAGCTTATTTTGTGAATTAAAAATCACAAAAAATTTCTAAAAATTAAATTATAACTACGTCTAGGAGCATTTGTCAAATTCAAAATCAATATTTAATTATAATTAAATATATCGTTATGGTCTATAAACATTCCATAGTGACCATTCGAAAATTTGATTTGATCATAAATCAAAATCTATACGACGAAATCCCGATTTTTCTCTTCCATTAGAAAAATATACTTCACCAGATCTAAACGTTTCTCGTTTCACAGAAATCCGACTTAAAATGAATCCTGTATATTCAGTTGAAGTTCAAATTGCCAAATAACGAATTGCAGCACAATTTTGTTATCGATAATAATTATAATATAATTTATACTTTCAACCATCGTTAGTTAAATATATTCGTTGTTGTAATTCAAATTTTAAACTGAATTATATAATTTGAATTGCCCAATTCACACCGTATTGCCATTTCAGCTAATTCTGACTATTTCAGAATTAAATATATTATTTAATTATTATATTAATTAAATATTCAATATAATTTAATTAAACGGCCATTTAATTCTCTAAATCCTTATATAAATAATTAAATAAATTAATTATTATATCGCCAAAAATACGGGTCGTTATAGGATCAATATAGGTTTAGGTGTTACCCTAACTACCCAACAAAAACAAAATAACAGAACGATCCCAACAGAAATGTAATAACGGGTTTTACCCTTAGCATGAAAATTAGCAACAGGATCTAAACACTTACTTGCCATTTTCTTTCTAGTAACTACCACTAGTCCTAGTTGTGTACCAACAATCATTTCAAGCAACACCCTAGGCTTTTCAATGCTTATGCATTCTACGGGAACTTACCATTATTTCAAGACAAGATAATTCTTGCTATCTACTTCATAGCCTCAAAACTTTTTCCCGTCTTTCCTAGGAACTAATCCTTACCTACTCCATAATTTTTAAAACACGATTTGGCCTTTATCATTTAAATTTTCTTCCAAAAATTCAAAGTGTTAAAATTTCATTTTCCTCATGAAAACTTACTTTTTCCAAACCATAAAAACATGTCATCTAAAAAAAATGTAAATCATTTTTTTTTCAAATCACAAAAATGAGAGTAGATAAGGAAAACTATTTCTCAATCAGGTTTTCGACTTGTTCTTGCCTATAAGTTTAGTTCAGTTTCTTACTACAAGGTGTAAACATCTACTCTATTCTTAATTCTACAACTTATTTTGTCCACCTAAAAATATTTTCTCTTTTAAAACAATTATAAAAAATGATTATCAAAAGAATAGAGATTTTAATGCTTTCTTTACTAAAAAATCTAGCTTTCAACAAAATGCAATATTTTCTAAGTTTTGCCTTTTAATATTTTTTTGCAATATAACAAGAAAACTAGTGAGCCATACATGCTATATAATATGCACCTTTTACTGAGAGAATTTTACTTTAGACAAAATTTTCACAAGAAATCACTATTTCCAAAGTATACCTCGTTTTACATCAAAACTCAATATGTACTTTTCTAATATGCTCTTTACATATTTTAAAACTATAACTTTTAAGATTAAAACAAGAAAACACCATAAACCATCTTCCGAAAGTTTTTATAATTTCAAGTTCTTAAAAGTTAACAATGGGGTTAGACTCAAAGCGGGTTTCCAATCTTAACTAGGCTTTCCTAGACACTCCCACAAAGTCAATTCTCTCAACTATACATATTCCTAACCCATTCTTCTCTTTTTACCCTTTTCCAAATTATAAGGTTTTACTGCTAAACCCACTAACCCGAAATACTAACATATGGGATTCATCTTCTTCCATACAAAGTATATTGTACACTTTCTACCCAAATTACCTAAGGGTCTCAAATTTCCATATTCATTCCTTTAGTGTAAAAAACAGATATCCCAATTCTTAAAATATTACGCTCTTTCTATTTAGTGAGTCCCTCTATGGATCTAGGTATATATATACAATATTTATATTTTAAAAATACAAATACAAATATGTTCACTCATTATCTATTCAGGAATCCTAAACCTAGGCTCTGATACCAGATGTAATAACCCGAATTCCGACAGATCGATTTTTTTTAAATTCTAATCTATCGAAACTCGTGTTGGTTTGTCCGGTATCCTGCAAAAAAGACAGGGATATAAAATGTATCAGAGCTCAGAAAATATCTCACAACGTTCAGTTACATTTTATTATTTTTTAGGTTACTTGGGTTAACAGCACTCAAGGATTTCATACACGTCGTACTCATCTACTTTCCAGTGGATTAACATAATACAGAATATATGTAGTTACCTCCAATATTAAGGTGCACCCCATAGTAGCCCACTCAAATGGTCTCAGCCGTAACGCCACAGAAATATACGCAGTCCCTCATCCTACGCCAGAGCGACATACAGACCTCTACATAACAACGCTACGTTCCCCATAGAACCGCCATGCCCATGCTACGTAAGTATTTGCACTTTCATCTTTGAACCATTCGATCGAATCAGATTCCATCACGTAGTAATGCACTAAAGTCTACGATATACCACGCAGAGCAGACATGCATGTATCTAGACTTTCCCACGTACATATCGTCAATCGTACTCGATGCCTTAACCGCATATATCCTCTACTGTGCACCGAGTTCCGTGGCAGGGATGTACAAGAAACACGGAACTCGATCAGGTGCTTTTCAGATATCTGTATACATAGATGCTAAGGTCTGCATTTTCAGTGGCTATGGTCCCACCTAACCCCTCATCAACTAGTGAAAGACGAACAAGGTTGAGAACTAGTGACCTGGCCCAAGAGCAAACAACAAATCCTAATTGGCATCACTCACCATAGCCTTGATAGCAAAAGGTCTATGGTCTTTTGGTTTAGCTCTCCGTCTTCCCGCATCACGCATTACGTATCAAGCTGACTATCGATGGTAGGTACCCGATGACTTGCTATCAACGGATGGTTAGACCTGTCAGTACTCAAGAGTGGTCGTAACCCAGCCTAGTCAAGGCAACTTGGATCGTCGAATCACCTATGTCACCCTACAGTCTTTTGATTGCCCACTATTGTGGCAAACAAGGCATACTCACTGGGTAGAAATGCGCAGACCTAACCTTTGTGAGCACAGTAGAATGTTGTCACAGCACAGAAGACTATCATGAGTACCCTCCACGTCCCAAGAAGTCGTGTGCTTCCCTTTCCAGTCCTTCGAAGCCAGCAGAACAACAGGCAGAACAAGCAGAATAATCAGATGGACATGCGCTCCCCTTGTGTCCCATGGCACCACGATGATCTACCCCGTTGGGTTATTCACACTCAGACGACGGACTGGTCCAAGGCCTCAGGTTAACGTGTTATTAGACCTTATGTCTAATCATTTAATTACGCGCTTGCTCTTCCCTTTTAGATTTCCGTTCAGCTTGGTTACTCCTAGTCATATTGACTTCTTATTGAAGTTATCAAGTTCGCCTTGCTTATTAATTTTAGTTATATAACTTAACCCATTTAAGTTCATTAATAATCCCATAACATGTTATTCTCTTAATTAGAATCCAAGGTCTGTAATCTACAATCTCTTTTTATTATTCATTGTCCAATATCACAGTTACAATAAAATGTTCTACTTAATATGTAATTAAGTATATCTCAATTCACATGTTTTCTGTTTAACATGTCACTTATTATTTATGATTAAATATGACTTATTTCATCCCATATATTCACCTTGTTCTTTCTTATTTAATCATAATTCCATCTTACAATGTCACTACGACTTGTCATTGTTTACTTATTAACTTAGTTCTCTTAACTACGGTTTACTAATAAGTTTCCTTTCCATTAATATAACTTATTATCAGTAGATTTTATATTCTTGATCTTACAGATAACTTAATTTACAATTAAGTACAGCTTATCTCATTACATAAGTTATTCCATTTTCTTTATCGTTTATTATAACCTAAGTTATAATTTCCACTTGTCCCTAGGACAAGTCTACCTATTATATAACATTCTCATTAATGTAATTAATTATAATAGGTTATCATCATTCCCCGTTCATTCCACTTCTTTTACTGTTGTAACTTTCATTCATTTCCCATTCATTTCCATTAATCACAATTAGTGTGATTTATTTCTTTCCTTTTATAAACATATATATATATATGTTTATGCACTAGACCTCTCATGTTAAGCCTACCACTTGTGGATGCTGGATTTGTCGGGCGGTTCCGGACAGACTTCTACCACAAGTTGACTTAAACTTGTTGGATCTAGATAAACCCTAAGGGGGGTGAATAGGGTTTATCACAGTTTTTCAATGAATTAAAAATTTGATGGGATATTAAATAATGAACAGATCACAGAATGCAGCAGAAAGAAAAAGCAGAAAGGAAATAACACACAGAGATACCCAGCTTCGGCAAAAACCTGCCTACTGCTGCATTCCTAAGGTTTCTACTAGGTGATAGAACAAATCCCGCTTATAAGACCATGTAAACTCGCACTCCCTGCTCCTGTACAAACCCTACGCTCAAAACCCTAGACTGGTCTATTTCCACTAGACCAGTTTTTCCCCTAGTTTTACAGACACTAGTAAACTATCAGTTACCCCTAACTGAATCCCTAGAATTTTACAGACTCTAGAAAACTGTTTTGACGGTTTACAGAACAAATTGAAACAACACGAAAATAAAAACAAATAAAACTAAAACAATCTAAAGAACCCCAGGATTTAAAATAAAAGGGGTCATCCCCTTTAACACTTCACAATTTGCTTGGCTGGCCATATTGTTAATTTGTGCACCCTCTTTTCTTTTCAGCCCTATCTCTTTGCTTTTAGAAAAAAATGGCGGCGGCTCTAGGGTTTTTCTTTAATCCCCAAATCGATCAATTGATTTGCTGAAGAAAATGGCTCTCTAAATGCTTGAATTCATTGTCACTCTAGGTTGATCTGATTTGGGCAATCCACACTACTTGCGATCAAAAACATGTAAGATTCTTTGATTGAATTTTCAATGTTGCTATGTGAATTTGTGATTTTGGCTTTCAATGATTTCTCTTTGAATTGTTGCGTGGTATTTCGATGCATTTGCCAATGATGTAACGCGTGTATATATAGGGTTAAAACGAAACCCTAAAACTCTGATTTCAGAAATGACTTGATCTGATTGCCTGCGAATTTGTTTCCTTCTTTGAGATGATGTCCATGGCTTTGATTGAGTTTGAATTTGTTGCCATAACAAAATGAATTTCTGGAAGAATAAATATGTTCGCTTCTGGTCCTTG
The DNA here is from genome assembly GCA_030737875.1 of Allium sativum. Taxonomy (NCBI): domain Eukaryota; kingdom Viridiplantae; phylum Streptophyta; class Magnoliopsida; order Asparagales; family Amaryllidaceae; genus Allium; species Allium sativum. The sequence continues at coordinate 819,670,144 of CM060924.1, forward strand.
TGTGATTTTGTTGTGCCGTGATTCTTGCCATGCTTATAGAACAGGAAATCAATTTTGTTGCCCAAAACTGACTGTGGAAAAAACAGGAAACTAATATGATGATTGTCTTGTCCAAAATCTGGAATTGCAAAACGTGCTTATATCCAAAAAAAATTGTTGTGATAAAAACTTTCCAGAAAACATTTGGTGCTTGCCATAAATTGACTGTTGAATTTAGGTAATAGAAACCACTAGTAATTCTGGTACGCTTTAACCTGTGCTCGGATTTCTGAAATCTGTTTTGGCCAAATTTGTTTATTCTTGCATGCAAAATTATTTGCTTGCCAAACTTGCACAATATTCTTTCCAAAAATAATTGCTGTAATTTTAAACTGCCTTGGTTAATTCCTTGTTTTGTATACATACATACCGCCATATATGTAGACACTCTGATTTGCTTGATTTGTCCAAATAATGAAAAGTAAGAATTATTTCTAAAAAGAAATCTTGAAAATTTCGATCCCATGCTTGATTAAAAAAAACTGGAAATGTATTAAACACTTCCTAAAAATTTTGTTTACTGACTTGATTTCTTTGGCAACGTTAAATTATCAAAAGAGAATTTCTTGCATTTGCCTAGAATTGAAAATTCAACTATACCTCACTTTATGACAGTAATGAACTTTGGCCATATACACATTTGGACAACATTTTCATGTAAATCTGGACTGGTGTATTTCTCGACCATTTTTGCAAGTTTGTCGTATTCACTGCATTTTGAATTCCTGTGTTGTTTTGCCCAGAGTAGTTGAGGTTGATTGTTGCATTGCTGAAAATAAAAACCTTGTTCGACTGTTGTATGCCTGTACCATGTCTGTACACATACTTGAGACTGACTTGCTCATGTTTCATCCATGTAAATGCTTATACTTGTGCCATCCTGCTTCATGTATCTAAACTTTACCATGCTGACTTGTTTCCATATGTACATTGGCACCCTTGAGTTTTGCCATTCCAGTTGCTACTTGCACTTGTACATGCTTGTGAACACTCCACTGTGTGCACCACCATGTTATACAGTTTCACCCATGCGTCGTACAGTTGAGCTCAAAATTTTTTGTGTTTGCTGTTGCCACCTTGTTGTAGCTGAATCCTTCATGTTGCCTTGGTCCATATTGCACTATGCTATTAGACGTACAAATACTTCCCTGATGTGTATGCTGCCTTGATCAAACTTGTTCACAATATTGAGCTCGACCATTCTTGCTGGTTGGATTTCAACTTGTACACTTAGTCTTGTCTTGACTTCCTTGTGCATGCATGAATAACCTTGTTTGAGCTGTGTTGACTTTGTTGCTCGACCCTTGAGCTTGTTGTTGACTTTATATCGAGTTGTTTTCATGTGTGCATTGAGTCGAGATGGTCCATGTGTCTACTCCTCAGTTGCTCACCGTATTGGCGAGGCAGTGCACACGTGTACATATATACACGTGTGTATATGCAGCCATCAGACTGATTTTCTTGTCCGTGCACTGAAATATTTTATATATACACTGACTTCCTTGTGGTATTTACAGTGTATCACTGTGAATATCACAAGCTGTCTAGACACAGTCGGAAAAATCAGATCGAGTCAGAAAAATGATGAGAAAACACACCAGAAAATTGAGGCAAATAAAATTTCAAAAATAAAATTCAAATCTGCATGTATTATATTGCCGTGTACTGTGTCTGTGTCTCTGTGTATGACAGGTGTAGATGACCGGACTGAGCTGTGAAGACCGAAGACTGAAGAGACAGTGTCAGTGAATGTAAATGTATCAATGAATGTATATGGATATGAAAATGTAAAATGAGTGATTTTGTGTGTGTGTGTATATATATATATATATGAGATGTATAAACAGAGTGTTATAGTGAGGAGCTGTGTAACAATAGAATTGCACTGATGTTGGTATTAAACAAATTTGTCTGAAATAAAATATTGTTTTATTGTTCTCAAATTTGTGTTCAAGAAAATTTGTTTATCGTATTCAGTTTATATACAAGTACAACGTCATGTGAAGAATATATAAATAGTGGAGTTATAAATCTGTACTGTTTGAATGTTGAAATATAATATTTATATTTAAATAAAATACTGTATGAATATATGAATGCCTGCACAGTCGTATTCTATTTAAATATAAATGTCATATTCCTGTCTGTGATGTATATATAGAATAGTACATTAGCAAACACATTTAAAATAATATTTATTTGGTTGTTATCATTAAATAAAAATCATATAATTGTGTATACAACTACGTTATATACAACAATCTCCCCCTTTTGATGATGACAAACAAATACAAAATTTTGAGCACAATAAATGTGTTTGACAGTGAGTATTGAACTCCCCCTATTTATTAGCTCCCCTTATAACTGTGCATGAGTGAAAAAAAATGAATTAAATGAATTTTCAAAATTAAAAATATTTATAAAATATTCACTCATAAATCAAAATCTCAACCCATTCTCCCCCTTTTGTTATCATCAAAAAAATCTAGAATTTGAAATATAGATGAAAAATGACTAATACATAATTTCAGCATAAGAGGAAGAACGGTCATTCATAAATCTCAATCAGTCAAACAAAAATCATAATTTCTAAGAACAGGTGACATATTTCACATTATAGAGAATGACGGATTTACGATGAATTTTATAAAAATGGGGAGAGTTATAAAAATATGGATTTTAATTATTTTCAGAAGATTTTTTATAAAAATGAGATTCAAAAAACAGTGATAGATTTGGACTATAATTAATAATTTAATTTAAGTGACAAAATCGTATAATCTCAAATCCCAATAGCTATCAATCAACAAATCATAATACTTCATAAAATATTAACACATTTAACAAAATAGAATATGAATTGATAGGATGGTTTTTATACACAAAGGAGAATTTCAGATTAATTTCAATTTATAGCACATTATTTCCTTTTCTTTTATTTTTTATTTAAGAGCACACTGACCATGCATAACCAGAGCTTGGATTTTTAAATGAGGTCAATCGCATCTTAAATTATAAGTTTTCTCTTAACCATGCACGACCAAAGCTTGGATTTTTAAATGAGGTTAGAGACACACTTATATATTAATTATATATATTTATCATTTCAGCTTTAAAAGGAAAAACTCCTCGGTATATAAAACCAATATATGGATGAGAGAAAATGGGGTAAGTACAGAAATGGATTATGAAATAAATTTCTAAATTAATCATATTATGAAATATGCTCGACTGTACCGGGATCATTGAAAATTTTCAATTATCAATAATTCTGAATAATAACATAGTCCAATTTCTAACACAAATATTTTCATTGTTTATTCAAAAAGATTTTAAAACATATTAACTCTCCACATTTATATAAAATTATCATGGATGGCAGAATGATGATAGATAAAGGAGATGGTCGTGAAATAATTGCCAATTCAAAGAAATTATAATAAATGTTCAATCATCATGAAAATTTTAAATAAAATCTCCTCTTGTTTTTGAAATATACTGCAGTCACAATTCATCACAATTTCAAAATCTAATAATAATTTTGATGAATTATAAATACAGTTCAATTTGGATATTGATTTCAATTTCTGAATGAATAAAAAATAAATAATTTTAAAATTGAAAATCAATTACAAAAGGAATATGAAGAGCTATACAGAGCAAGAGGGAATACAAATATATACAAAGATTCAGCACTTATGATACCAATTGGTATCCCTATTAATGGAGACAAATAAGAATATTATAGACAGCAGAATTTTAACCACAAAGACCAAATAGGCAAGACCAACTAACAAATCAGGCGCTTTTATCAGAGCAGCAAACAATTCTTCTCAAAACAAGCAGTCATTTAAAGTATTTTCACAACAGTATCAGAGCAGCACAAAATTAGTTTCAAAGCACACTTGTCAAGACATTTCTAATGGTCGCAGAATATAATTCATGATCCAAGATTAAAAATACCATTTATTTGAAATCATTTCAGGAAATATGAAAAACTCACAATTCAATGAATCAATCACACCATATTATAAATTTCAGATCCAAGATATGTGTGTGATTCAATAAATCAATAATTTCAAATGATTTTAAACAAACATAAATTCAAATCAAATAATCATGAAATAACAGTGAGTTTCAAGACCGAATTTTCAAATAATTTTTCCAAATTATTTCTGACAAGCCCAAAGAAAATTCCGATCATTTACATCAAGTTTGAGTAATAGTTCATGATCCAAAAATAATGGTTTATTCGAAATCACTTGAATAAATGTAAATCACGAGATACAACGAATCAATCACACAGGATTAATAATTTTAGATCTGAGAGGTGTGTGAGATTCAAAATATCATAAACTTCAAATGATCTTAAACAAACAAAAATCCAAACCAGATGATCATGAATAACAGAGAGTTTCAAGATATAAGCAATGTTTCAAGAATATCTAAGCCAATCTAAAAATCAATGAAATTATCACGACTAATAAGTAGCAGTGTGCTGTAATGAGTATAATATTTTAAGCTTTTCTAAACTGAATCAGAAGAAACTCAAAACAGCAAAAGTGTGTGAAATTCCATTAAACTTTCAGATCTTCAAAAAAAATTTAGAATTCATATTAACAGTGTTCAAGATATAACAAGAATACATCAACACTATTAGGAATTCGGAAAACAGAAAATGAACTTCAAAACAATTGTAGATATATAAAAGTTTAGATTAAAGGTCTGGATAAGATTTAAAACAACAAATTTTCTCTCAAGTGAAGCAAATATCCAGAAAATCAAGAGTTCTGCAACTGGAAGTTAAAGAAGCCCAAAGAAGAAAAATAAAGCAGTGACAAATCGAAAACAAAAAACAAAAAACAGAAGGAGGTAGAAGGAGAAATAAACAAGAAAAAATATATTTATAAAAGTGAGTTTAGAGATCATACCAGAATCCAACGTAAATCAGAATCTCTAACTCAACAATCCTGACTGGAGGAACTGTGAATGATATAGAACCATAAAACTGTTTGAATTTGAATCTTCTTTCAATAGCAATTCCTCAGCCACCTCCAGTACCTAAGTGTTTAGGGGATTGAGTGGTCTAACAAAATTAGAGAAAACACTCACAGTTGTGTGTTGGACTTTCGTTACCCAAACGTGTTTGAATAACAACCCATTAGAATTTACCAAAGTGTCTTTAGGGACCCAGATCTGTTTGAATTTAGAGAATTCATTTTGTTTCTTTTTGGGTTCCAAACAGAGTTATTTCCAAACAAGTTTACATTTTGCTTTTGATTCAAAAATCCTTTGAAATTATCAAAGTTCAGATTATCAAGTCGATTCTTTTCAAAGAAAGTTGAAGGATTTTTAAAATCTTTTGAATTTCTCTTTTCAAAAACATCAATTTTTCCAAAGCCGAGTCCACTTTTATTTCCTAATGAAAACTGATTTTTCAACAACATATTTAAAGATTTTTCACCGTTAGAAAATTTAGTTAATGTTGTTTCAGGTCGTTGAATTTCAGTTTTACGATTTCCATTTTCTTTCATTAAATCTGAACAACAATTTTTAGTGATCTTACATCTTTCAAAATCAGATTTCAATACCAAATTTTCATCATTAAGCAATTTAATTTTGGTTTGAGACTCAACAATTTCAAATTCAAAATGTTTTCGACTCTCAGATTCAAATTTCTTGAGTTTTTCAATCTCAATTTCTGGCTCATTCAGAATAGACTCAGTTTTCAACAAGCTTTGATTATCAGCAAAAATATATTTGGAATTTTCAGTCGTTTTAAACTTTTCAAATTCTTTTTGCAAACAATTGTTTGTGCTTTCAAGCTCTAACTTGTTCTCTTTTAAGATCATAATTTCATTCACAAATTTTTGAATATTTTTATTTTGACGAACAAGATCATTTTTCAAATTTAAACAATTTTTGCAATTAGAATTTGAAGACTTCTTAACGTTTTTAAGCTTTGATTCCAAAAGATTATTTTTGCATATCAACTCAAGTTTTTCAGATTTCAGAATTTTATTTTCAGATTTTAGATTCTCAACTGATTCAGTTAAATCATTTAAACAATGAGTTAAATTTTTATAAGAAAGATATTTTGTTGAGTCTACATCTGAATTTCCATCTATACAACCTGTTAAGCCCAAATCTGAAACTGAGTTGACATTCTGGGGTTTTGAGTGGTTGTCTTCTTTTCCATATAGCGTGTTGAGAGTTGTCCAGATTTCATGCGCGGTCAAACAATGGGAGATAAGGCTATATTGGACATCATCAATATAAGAATATAAAGTGTGAATAGCAAGAGAATTAAATCCAATATCATTTCTACTAACAATATTAAATCCATTAATAACAGTACCCCAACATTTAACATCAACATATTTTAAATATAACTTCATTTCTAATTTCCAATTTATAAAATCTGTACCATTAAACATAGATGGAATATGACTGGACTGACTCTCAGAGGACTAACAACTAGGGATCACCATTACTCTAGAGTTAACAGAATACCAAAGATACCTCAGACACTGGTTTCACGTCCTCTCGACACAGACAACCACCCACGGGCATGTAGGGCAAGAGTCAATACTTCGCTACATGATCATATAGCGAGAACCCCCTATCATGTTGTTACCATAAACCCGCTCTGATACCACTTATTGGATCTAGATTAACCCTAGAGGGGAGGGGTGAATAGGGTTTATCACAGTTTTTAATGAATTAAAAATTTGATGGGATATTAAATAATAAACAGATCACAGAATGCTGCAGAAAGAAAAAGCAGAAATGAAATAACACACAGAGATGCCCATCTTGGGCAAAAACCTGCCTACTGCCGCATTCCTAAGGTCTCTACTAGGTGATAGAACAGATCCCGCTTACAAGACCATGTAAACTCGCACTCCCTGCTCCTGTACTAACCCTACGCTCAAAACCCTAGACTGATCTATATCTGCTAGACCAGATTTTCCCCTAGATTTACAGACACTAGTAAACTGTCAATTAACCCCTAACTGAATCTCCTAGAATTTTAAAGACTTTAGAAAACTGTTTTGACGGTTTATAGAACAAATTTAAACAACACAAAAATAAAAAAAATAAAACTAAAACAATCTAAAGAACCTAGGACTTAAAATAAAAGGGGTCATCCCCTTTAACACTTCACAGTTTGCTTGGCCAGCCATATTGTTAATTTGTGCACCCTCTTTTCTTTTCAGCCCGATCTCTTTGCTTTTAGAAAAAAATGGAGGAGGCTCTAGGGTTTTTCTTTAATCCCCAAATCGATCAATTGATTTGCTGAAGAAAATGGCTCTCTAAATGCTTGATTCGTTGTCACTCTCGGTTGATCTGATTTGGGCAATCCACACTGCTTGCAATCAAAAACATGTAAGATTCTTTGATTGAATTTTCAATGTTGCTCTGTGAATTTGTGATTATGGCTTTCGATGATTTCTCTTTGAATTGTTGCGTGGTATTTCGATGCATTTTCCAATGATGTAACACGTGAATATATAGGGTTAAAACGAAACCCTAAAACTCTGATTTCAGAAATGACTTGATCTGATTGCGTGCGAATTTGTTTCCTTCTTTGAGATGATGTCCACGGCTTTGATTGAGTTTGAATTTGTTGCCATAACAAAATGAATTTCTGGAAGAATAAATATGTTCACTTTTAATCCTTGCGTGATTTTGTTGTTGCCATGATTCTTGCCATGCTTATAGAATAGGAAATCAATTTTGTTGCCCAAAACTGACTGTGGAAAAAACAGGAAACTAATTTGATGATTTTCTTGTCCAAAATCTGGAATTGCAAAACATGCTTATATCCAAAAAAAAATTGCTATGATAAAAACTTTCCATAAAACATTTGATGCTTGCCATAAATTGATTGTTGAATTTAGGTAATAGAAACCACTAGTAATTCTGGTATGCGTTTACCTATGCTCGGATTTCTGAAATCTATTATGGCCAAATTTGTTTATTCTTGCATGCAAAATTATTCGCTTACCAAACTTGCACAGTATTCTTCCCAAAAATAATTGTTGTAATTTTAAACTGCCTTGGCTAATTCCTTGTTTTGTATACATACATATCGCCATATATGTAGACACTCTGATTTGCTTGATTTGTCCAAATAATGAAAAGTGAGAATTATTTCTGAAAATAAATCTTGCCAATTTCGATCCCATGCTTAATTAAAAAAACTAGAAATGTACTAAACACTTCCCAAATTTTTTGTTTACTGACTTGATTTCTTTGGCAATGTTAAATTGTCAAAAGAGAATTTCTTGCGTTTGCCCAGAATTGAAAATTCAACTATACCTCACTTTATGACAGTAATAAACCTTTGCCATATACACATTTAGACAACATTTCATGTAAATCTGGACTGGTGTATTTCTCGACCATTTTTGCATGTTTGTCGTATTCACTGCATTTTGAATTCCTGTGTTGTTTTGCCCAGAGTATTTGAGGTTGATCATTGCATTGCTGAAAATAAAAACCTTGTCCCACTGTTGTATGCTTGTACCATGTCTATACACATACTTAAGACTGACTTGCTCATCTTCCATCCATGTAAATGCTTACACTTGTGCCATCCTACTTCATGTATCGGAACTTTACCATTCTGACTTGTTTCCATATGTACATTGGCACCCTTGAGTTTTGGCATTCCAATTGCTGCTTGCACTTGTACATGCTTGTGAACACTCCACTGTGTGCACCACTATGTTATACAGTTTCACCCATGCATCATACAGTTGAGCTCGACAATTTTTGTGTTTACTGTTTCCACCTTGTTGTAGCTGAATCCTTCATGTTGGCTTAGTCCATATTGCACTATGCTATTAGCCATACAAATACTTCCCTGATATGTATACTGCCTTAATCAAACTTGTTTACAATATTGAGCTCGACCATTCTTGCTGGTTGGATTTCGACTTGTACACTTAGTTTTGTCTTGACTTCCTTGTGCATGCATGAATGACCTTGTTTGGGCTGTGTTGACTTTGTTGCTCGACCCTTGAGCTTGCTGTTGACTTTATATTGAGTTGTTTTCATGTATGCACTGAGTCGAGATGGTCCATGTGGCTACTCCTCAGTTGCTCACCGTATTGTCGAGGCAGTGCACACGTGTATATATATACACGTGTGTATATGCAGCCGTTGGACTGATTTTCTAGTCCCTGCACCGAAATGTTTTATATATACACTGACTGCCTTGTGGTATTTACAGTGTATCACTATGAATATCACAAGCTGTCTAGACACAGTCAGAAAAATCAGATCGAGTCAGAAAAATGATGAGAAAACATACCAGAAAACTGAGACAAATAAAATTTCAAAAATAAAATTCAAATCTGCACGTATTCGGTTTTTATTTCTACTACAGTGTATTGTGTGTGCGTGTCTCTGTGTATGACAGGTGTAGATGACTGGACTGAGCTGTGAAGACCGAAGACTGAAGAGACAGTGTCAGTGAATGTAAATGTATATGGATATGAAAATGAAAAATGAGTGTGTGTGTGTGTATATATATATATATATATGAGATGTATAGACAGAGTGTTATAGTGAGGAGCTGTGTAACAACAGAATTATACTGATGTTGGTATTAAACAAATTTGTCTGAAATAAAATACTGTTTTATTATGCTCAAATTTGTGTTCAAGAAAATTTGTTTATCGCATTCATTTTATATACAAGTACAATGTCATGTGAAGAATATATAAATAGTGGAGTTATAGATCTGTACTGTTTGAATGTTGAAATATAATATTTATATTTAAATAAAATACTGTATGAATATATGAATGTTTGTACGGTCGTATTCTATTTAAATATAAATATTATATTCCTGTCTGTGATGTATATATAGAACAGTACAGTAGCAAACACATTTAAAATAATATTTATTTGGTTGTTATCATCAAACAAAAATCATATAATTGTGTATACAACTACGTTATATACAACAAACCTCATGTCTTAGCACCGTTACATGTATATTTACGCACTAGACCCCTCATATTAAATTAACAACTTGTGGAGGTTGGATTTGTCGGGCGGTTCCGGGAAGACCTTTACCACGAGTTGAATTTAACCTCGTGTCTAAATGAGGTTACAGTTTTCTTTTTACTGCAAATTTTCCATTTAATTTGGGCGTGTCTATTGTTCCAATTTTTTACCGTAATTTTATTTTTTTCATGTCACACTTAATATAGTGTTAACTCCATTTTAACATATAATCATGTCGCATGTTCTTCCTAACATGTAATTAACTTCATTCTCAAATAATAACATGTAACCATCAATCATGTAATTATTCTAATTTGACAATTTAACATGTAATTATCTCAATTTCTATAGTTAAGGGTTCAAGTACATAATATGTCACAGGTTAACATGTAATTATCCCAATTCTTACAATTAAGTGTTTAAGTACATAATATGTCACAGTTTAACATGTAGTTAGAACATGTATGTATACAATAGTATTTGTTTTTACATAATTTAACAAGTTTTTACATTTCCACATATTAACATTTCAACGTTTCATCATATTAACATTCCAACATATTAATTGTTCTAGCAGATTTACGTTTCAAAAGGTTAATCATTCTAGCAGATTCACATTGCATATTAATGGGGAATGTCAAATGATAAATATACCATTATCAAAAAAGTATAACTTAAATCCACTCACCTAATTGCTTTTCAAATCCAGAATCTGGTCCATATCTAGCATTCCATGGTTCTTCTAACTGAATTTAGAACCTAAACAACCATAGATCCATAATTCTCAAGTAAAAGAAAAAGGGAAGAAGGAGGAGAAAATTAAATTGACTAGATCCAAGAATTTACCTTACTTCGAATAGGATTCTGAACACCTTCTTTATTAATATACATCCTTTTCCTCCTGATCTTGAATCAGAATTTTCCTAAACTAATTATTCTATTTTTCTGAAGAGATTTGAGGAGGAAGAAGAATGGCAGAGCTTAGGCGGCTTCTCAGAAAATGTAAGATTTAGGCTAGGCTCTACTAGCCTATTTATAGGTGTTTAGGATCTTATCGTACACACAGCGCTGAGTCCGCAACGAATTTGGTTAAGAAAACAGTCCAGATTCATTAATGAATCTGCCCGGATCTGGGGTGGGGTCGACCCCGATGTGTATGTCAAACCTAGGGTCAACCCCCTTATGTTGGTGTCGACCCCAGGGTCGACCCCCTCTGTCCCGCTAGCCTTTTCTATGCAGATGTTTACTGTTTTGACGTTTTTGGTTTTAGACGTTTGATAATATCCCATTATACTCTCTTTTATTTATTTTAAATATTATATTTACATATAATATTCTTAAATGTATACAAATATTCTAATGACCATTTTTCACGTATATATATATATATATATGCAAAATCTTTTATTTCATTTTCAAAATTCAAACGGTGTTATGTCGTTATTTAATTCTTACCATATTTCGTTGATTGCAGCCTTATTTTGAACTTTTCTCTTGTATATATATATATATATATATATATATATATATATATATATATATTTCCGCACATATATACACATATATTTTAATATACATATATTTTTCTATATTTTCTTATATGTATACTTTTCCTTATATGTGCGTTTATACATATTTTCTCTTTAGAGCATGCATTATTTTAGCCGTTCCCTTAAAACAAAAATATGGCACCGGCAGGGAGCGAACTCTGTACCTCTTGCATGAAAGCTACATGCTCTAACCAACTAGACTACTTAGGCTTTTGTTAACAAGGCTTAGAACAATGGTGGTCATTGTTCTTTTCTTATTCCTCATTTTCATGTTTGTTATAATATTTCATTTAAACCATTGCATGTACCCTTATCAATTTGCATGCATCATTTTCTTACATTTTTCTTTTCTTATTAATGCATAATATTTTTAAATCAGTGCACAACATAATTACACTGCATGCAATCAATTTTTCTTATATATATTTATGTCTATGCATATATACTATGGGGATGAATTGTTCTGTCCCCATCCCTTATGTACCTCGTGTGCCCACCCATTCACAACCCCTTGATTTCCACCTTTTGCATTTAAGCCCCTCAATTGTTCCGAGGACTTATATGTGAAAGGTGGAAATCAGGGGGTTGTGATTGGGTGGGCACACGGGGCGCACAGGGGATGGGTACAGAAGAATTGGCCTCATATACACACACATGCATTATTTAAATCAGTGTTGCTGCTTTTAAAACTTCCTTTTCTCCTCAAATACAATGCCAACACCCTCTTTTCAGTTTTAAATCCCATGCTCTTCGCGGAAACTCCCTATATTTTCCACGGCTCCAAAAAATGACATGTACACTTAATGTTTACACCATGCAACAACCATTTATTCCTTCCTTGCATCATCATCCTGTCGAGACATTCTTGCAACTCCCCACGTTCTGTCGCCCACCATCCAATATACCATGCCACTTTTTCCTCAAATTGATCCGACGCAACTTCCTGAACTTGATCCCAAAATGAAACTCCTCCCTGCATCGCCAGTACTCCACCGACCTCCAGTCCTTTCACGCAAAACCCTCACCGGTATGGCTCCACCCATCTCCACTGCTTATCGTCCCTGGCATACTTCCCTCATCACGAACGGCTCTAGTTTTACATAATATTATATATTTTCTCTTGTATTTAAATTGATGGGTTCGTTTTCGTTGTTGAGGAGGGGTATTGGGTTTTAGTTTTTCTTTCTGCGGGAAGATAGAAAAAAAAACGAACAAGGCCAACGCATTTATATAGGGAAGGAGTTTTGAGGAGCACGTTTCCTGTGCCTTGTCCATCACGGTTGTAATGCCTTGGCAGGCACGGTGTGATAGATTGGCCATCACGGCAAATGAATTTGTCATCACGCAAGAAAATTTTGTGAAACAAGATATCGTACAGGTAGTTGTTCCCATTTCTTTTACATAGCTGTGTAGTGTAATTACAGTTTGCATGTGCATGACATCAAAAATATAGGGTAGCTTCATTTTTTTCTACATGAAAGACTGCACGTTTTAGGTCAGCTATTGCTTGAGGAGATATAGGCCGTAGCTATGAGTAATAATTAATAATGAACAGTAAAATGTTGGAAAGAAAATAATAGATGAGAGGGACATGAGCGTGGATCACAGGAGGGAGTTGTGGAAAAGACATAACAGTGAATAAAATAAAAGGTATTTATGGGGTAATATGGTATTCACTATATTTGACGCATAAAAGGTTTGAATATTTCTTCATCAGACAAAATCAAAGGTTGATGTAAGGTTATACATGTTGTTAAGTGAAATTTTGGTTTTGATATTTGATTTTTGACCCAACCCTGTAGCATAGTTATAGAAATAACTAAATCTGAGTTGAACCAATCACGTGTGTCATATGCATGTATATATATGTTTGTTATCTGCATCGAATTCTAGTTTGGATTGTTTCATGCCTGTATATTAATGTGTTTTATATTTTCTCAATGAATTAGTTTGTGAAAATAGGTATAGCTGAACAAATAAAAATGCAGATATTACTTTGTGCATTGGTTTGCGTTATAACTTTGTGTTATAAAAAGACTAAATAAAGTCTAGTTGACCTTCGATTTTCATTTGAAATTGCAGCCTAGTCTATCGCTAAAGCCATGAATATTCGAACCATCAACATATAAATTAACAAATTGTATATTAACAAAATTTATAAATCAATTTGTTCAATCATCATTCTATTAATGAACTCTATATTAATAACCTATTAATATTTCAAATAAAATATTTAAAACAAGTTTTAAATTTTTGAATACAAATGATCGAAAAATTCGGGTCGTTACAACAGTTTTAAAAGATGGTATGAAAAAATAGTAGATGCTTGAAATGTTAAGTATGAATAGATTGTGGTTTTGATGTGGGATCAGTTGAAGTGATGGAATCAATTGAAGTGATTCATGATGGTGGTGATGACAATGTTTGGGAGTGTAACGACCCAGAATTTGGGGCCAATTTAAAATTTTTATTTTAGAAATTTTAATGGATTTTAATATTTAAAATTATTTACTTTAAATAATGACAACTAAAAACTTTGTTGAAAACGAATAAATTTAATTTAATTATAAAAGGAGTTTAAAACAGCGCTGCAGTTTGAAAATTTGAATTTAAACTTTAACTAACTATACATGATTCATTTTAAATCAGAATTTAGAGAAACAAGAAATATTTAAATCTGTTTGATCATATCTTTCTAACAAATCTGAAAAATTGAAATTTTAGTTTAGAAATCAAAAGTTATGCCCAGTTTAAAATTTAGAAAAGTCGCTGTAGAATTTAATTATATTTTAATATAATATATTGGCCTTAAAAATAGCCATTTTTCAAATGACGTCGGTTTTCGACAAAACCACTTTTGTTGGAACCGGAATGTCAAATTATTGCTAAGTTTCAATTTTCATAATTTTTCGAATTAATATGTGAGCGTGGCAGAGGAAAACATGTTTTGTCTGTTTCAGTCAAATTTAATCGACTTGAAATGGCAATTTTTCAAAAAGTCTCAGAATTCGACGAAATTAGTCTTGTTAGAACCGTATCGTCAAAACATAACTAGAAATAATTTTTCTATAATTTTTAGAGTCCGTATGTGGCCCCGGTAATTTAAAATGTACGTTTGAATTTAATAATTAAATGATTTATAATTAAATTTAAAGAAAAACATATCGTAACAGCCGAATTATGTTACGAAACATGTTCCATTGTGTCCGGGACGGGGGTATTTGGCTAGGGGAGACACTGGTTGGGTTTGATTTGGAGTTAAGAGCGATATAGAAATTAAATAGAAATTAAATAGAATTAAAAATAAATTAAATTAAATTAAATGGTATACAGTATATACGGCAAACTCTAACTCTATTCTGTAGCCGTCGTTCTTATCATATCAATGGCCAAAACCTCCTAGGTTTAATCCTTCAAAATCTCACAACAAACTTAGAATTGATTGAAAATAACATAAAAACTGAAGTACTATGTGAGCTCGACATTATGGACGGTGATGATCAGATTTAATAAGGTGGATCGGTCGGATTTTGGCCAGGAAAGTGCCAACTTCGGGTTCGGTTTCTGATGAGGGGGGCCCACCGAGTTGCGAGTGGCGGCGACCGGTGGAAGCTTGGGCAACGACGGACGATGTGGTGGCCTCCGATCTAGTGCAGGCTCGACGATGGAGGCTGGCGACGTTGAGGAAGCGATCGATGTTGGGTTACGGTATTGGGCTAGAGCTGGAAATTAACGAAGAGGAGAGAAAGACAAAGGGGTGACGTGGCAGAACGTGAATGGGTGAGGGTTAATATTTATTTATTTTTATATTTTGAAATTCAAACGATAAAACTTGGATAACTTCTTCATACGAAATCAGAATGATACGAAACAAAGTGCGTTGGGATAGTCTTTCCGAGATCTAGACGATGGAACTAACTAGAGCTTAAACCGAGCACGTTGAAAATTCAGACAAAATCTTGGTGAGATTTCTATATTTAATTGTTAAAATTAAATTATTCCTTGCTATGTGAATTCTTTATATGTATATTGTGAAATCCATATTTGTTGATTTCTATGAAATTTGAATTGAATGTGGTTGTTATGTGGATTTGTTGATGTGATGATATTTGTGTTGAAAACAAAATTGTTGAATCAAATTATACCATTGAGTTGAGACTTGATTTGTCAAATAAAATCGTTATTCTTGTCAAAACTAGAATTAACAAAAATTAAAATTTTCATTTAGTTGAAAAAAAAAGGCAAATTTTTCATTGGAATTTAGTTAAAAATAAAAGATTCATTTTTCAAGGTCAATTTTAGTTGAAAATAAAAAGAATTCATTTTCACTGTCATTTTGTTAAATTAGATTTAACATGCCTTTTTCATTAAAGAATGTTTATTAAAACAAAATGATATCTTGTTAGAAAATGTTTCATAAAAATAAAAATACATTTTTGTTATGAAAATGGACATTAGACTATAAATCACAGTTTCGTATGAAAGCGTATATTAGAATAGAAATAAAATTTTGTTATAAAATGTTGCATTTAAACAAAACCATCATTTTGTTTGCATTGAAAATTTATAAACAAAACCATCATTTTGTTTGCATTGAAAGTTTATAAACAAAACCATCATTTTGGTTTGCATTAAAAGTAAATAAACAAAATCATCGTTTTTGTCTGCATCATAAGTAACAAACAAATTTTCACTTTGTTTATATATTGGAAGTTAACAAACCAATTTATCATTTCATTGTATTGAAGTTATCAACGAAATTAATCATTTGTCGCACTGAAATTTATAAAATAAATTTATCATTTTGTCACCTTAAAATAGACACAAAAATATATGCATTTTTGTAGAATAGAAGTTGATCTTTTATTTACATTCTTTTATGTAAATAAAACAAGAAAAAAAAAGAATGAATTAGAAATGTATATCTTTATACATTTAGAAGAAATAAATTAAAACATTCACTTTGACACATTGATAAGCATTAGACAAAAGTAAACATTTTTGTTCAACAAAAAGAGTTGAATAAAAGAATAGATTTTTACTGGCATATTGAACACAATAAAAGTGTAGAATTAGAAATTTTGTTTTATGGTCATATTGATTACAATAAGAAGTGTAGAATTAGAAATATTCATTTTTGTTAAAACATATTAGTGTTAAAATAGCATTTTTGTTCAAACATTTCTTTTTGTTCATTTTATAAGAATGAACATGAGACATTTCCTTTTTGTTCATTTTATAAGAATGAACATGAGACATTTCCTTTTTGTTCATTTTATAAGAATGAACATAAAATATTTCTTTTGGGGCATTTTATAAAAATGAAAATAAAACATTCTTTTTGGCCATTTTATAAGAATAAAACAAAAACATTTATTTTGTTATTTTAAAGGAAATGAATATGAAAGGCTCATTTTTGTCAAATGTAAAGAATGAAATAAAAACACTCTTTTTATCATTTAAAAAGAATAAAGTAAAAATACTCATTTTGTTTACATTGAAATGAATTAGACAAGACTATCATTTTGTTTACATTGAAATGAATTAGCAAGACTATCATTTTGTTTACATTGAAATGAATCAGACAAGACTGTCATTTTGTTTACATTGAAACGAATTAGATCAAAATTGTCATTTTGTTTACATTGAAAGGAATTAGATTAAAACATAATTTTTGTTAGAAAATGAAATGTAGGGTAAAATATACCTTTTTGCTAGAAAATGTATATTAGAATAAAAAGTACATTTCTGTTAGAAAATGTAAATTAAAATTAAAAGGACAATTTTATCACTTTGACATGAATGAAATAAAAAGGATATTTTTGTACATTTAAAGATGAATGAAATAAAAAATGTATATTTTTATACATTAAAAAGGAATGAGTTAAAAATGTATATTTTTATACATTAAAAAGAATGAATTAGTAATGGACATTTTTGTCACATTAAAAAGTATGAAGTAGAAATACACATTTTGTCATTAAAATGAATGAGACCAAAAATATACATTTTGGTAAATAAATAAGAGTTAAGATTTTTATTGTCATTTGTTAACAATAAAAAGAATGGGAATAAAAGACTAGATTTTTATTGTTATTTTTTCACAATAAAAAGAATTAAAATATATGTCTATGATGTTGAAATGTTGATGTGTTAAATATATTGTTAGTTTATTCAAACTGGATATTACACTTCCATTTACAAGTCATCCGACATGTTTATGTGATTGGGTCAATAATTTTTACACATCACCCAAGTGCACAAATAATTTATTATTTGGTTGTTGGATGAAACCCCACACGGGTGTTGGGACGATATTTGATATACACTAGTCCCAATATTTAGTGTAGAATCAACTTTGGCTGTTATTTGGATGTTTGATAATTATTCATCATGATTGTTGATTTCATGCAATATATGGATGTTGATTGAGTCACATTCCAATAAAGAATATTCTAGAAAAGGATATATTAGAAATTTTCTTCGAAGTGGATATATTTTAGAAAAAGAATATATTTTAGAAAAATGTATTTTTATTGAAATGAACTAGTTATTAACTAGAATAAATCATTAAATTTAGATTTAATGAAGTTTTCCAATTTGTTAATATTTAACTGAAATTTAATTAAATAAATTGAAATTTGGGTTTGTCGTGAATAGTGTCTTAAATAACACTGTTCTTAAACCCCATATGAAAGGAATAATCTTTAATTTAAGATTATTAAAAGTTTTCAATTATACTTAGTAATTGAAATAAGACGAAACGTGAGTTGGGTTTATTGTGAACCATGTTTTTAAGTGACATGTGTTCTTTAACCCGATTGACGGTGAAAATATGATTTGGAATTTATAAATCTTTTATTAAGATTTAAATGGGAATTTTCCAAAAGTAAAGTTTTCCAATTTAATATATTAAATTGGAGTTGAATGGAATTCGAATTAATTAATAACCGAGGTAAGCTTCTGTAGAAGAAAACTGATACTACATATGAAATTTAAGAGGCTTTGCCGTTATTCCATTTATATTATTGGTCGGATACAGAATTTTATAATGATTATATATTGATTTGATTTCTGTGAAGATTACATATTTAATGGAAGTCGATTTTGGGTTTACCGTGAACTATGTTTTAAATGACATTAGTTCTTTAACCCAGTTAAGAATAAGATTTAGTTCTTAAATCTAAAGAATCATTTAATAATGATTTTTGATATTTAAAACCAAATGGTGTTCTGAATAAATCTTTAAAAGAAAGATTTAAGAGTAAATGTAAATAATTTATGTTTGATAGAATAATTTGAATATTTTATTTAAAAGAATATTCTGAATTGGAATGTGGCGTTGGATGTGCTTCTATAGTACTTGATTTTTTTATTATAAAAATACGTGAGTTATTCGGGAAAACCGGGTTTAACCCATTCCGAATAATTACTACAACGACGAAGAGTCGAAGATGAAGACGGTGTTTGAAGACCGACGATCTTCACATCGAATGGATGTGTTGCTACAGAGACCCTTGATGGGAGTAGCTGCCCTGAAGGGGCTTCAGTGGTGGTCGTCCGGACTATTGTTGATTGTTCGGATTTTGTTTTCGCTCAGACCCAGAGCATAAGCTAGTAAATGGATGCGTGTCTGACATTGGATTTCGTTCCATGTGAATTAAATCGATTTCTGTTAATGTATGTTTGTTTGGTGCTGGAGGATTTATTCTCTGCTTAACACCCTAGTATATATTAATAGTGATTGATCGCATGGCGTGAATTGTCAATGTGGCACGCCAAGATGCAAATGATCAAGCCTTTTGTTGAAAAGCAGGGCCTTGTGGGATGATCAAAGTATAGCCTATTACGGCATAACTTTGTGTATATCGTGACTTCGCGAGCCTCACACCCCGGTATGAGTCAAAAACGGGATATGGACCGTAGGGAGTGCACACGTTTCTTTCTAGCTAAGGGTAGTGTCAGTGCTTAAACTGGCTGACATTTTACTTATGTGGATGATAGATTTTGAGGCACCTCGGATTTTTATAGGCCGTTAGTGGTCATACTATAGGTCCAAAGGGACCGGGAAGCGTGTGTTCAGGCATAACCAATCCACTGCCGATAGGCGGGGACCGGCCCTACCGCTCCAAGGGTTCACTGCGGGGGATCCTGAGGCATTTTCTAGAGTGTCTCGAATCGGAGAGGAGCTTGCCCCTAGCCTCGACTCATGATGGAAATCCAATTTCCAATACGACCTTGCGGTTTTGATTGTAGAACTAGTATGGCGACATAGTAGGATGGGGTACTATTCCGTCTATGATTGATACATTATGATTGAATTGTTTTTGAAATATATATATACCCATATATGTACACACTAATATCAGATCCGTTTTATCGTATCAAGCATCTTTTGACCATTATAAGGTAAAACTCTATCCTCCGGTTTGCGTTGCATTGTGTGACGGGACTTGGGTCTTATAATGGTTTCATTTTTCTAAAAAGCATTGCGTTGTTTAACGTCTTACTTTATTTTATGCACTGGCAATCCAATGGAGTAAACCCGTTCCGCGTTAGAGGCGTGGTCCGGTGATTAGCCTTATTATTAGATAAGTTAAGTTAAGATTTCTCATACCAGTCCCATGACTGACCTGTAGTTTGTTTCACTGGCAAACTCGGGTGCCTATATTTTCCACACGGGCAGTCGAGTAGCTTTTGCAGAGATATTTACAGGATCCTGGTTTACAGCTGAGGTGGTATTCGGGAAGCTCTGTATCCGTGTAATCCTTTCAGTTGTATATTTGTATTATTTTTCCGCTGCTATTTAATTGTAATTTAAATCTCTAATATTATTGTATTTCTATTTTGTAATGAGTATTCATACTCTATGATATTCTTGTACTCTGATGTAATTGTTGTAATCAGCAATGAAATATTCTTCAGTTTGTGTTCTGATGTGTATTGTTCTCAAAGCAATCCAGTCTTTCCTTACGGGGAAGTTTGGGTCGTTTCAGGGAGGTTTTGGTGCTTGCTATTTTTTGATTGTGATGACAGTGGACATAGTGATGATGGGTATCATTTTTTATTTCTGTGGGTATCAGCTCTTAATTTTATTGGTAACGGTTTTTATTTCTGTGGGTATCAGTATTAGAACCTGCTAAGTACTTATGACAGTTTTTAAGAAAAAAAAGTAGATAAAAATTTTACGTGTTAGATGCTTGTATACACATTCTAATTGATGAATTTTGGTTGTTTGGAGCTTCATATCTTGAATTTTGAGCTTTTCCCCGGCTGTTGTAATATTCATTCAACTTCAAATCTCTGCAAAAAACATACATCAGCAATTTTTTTTCTAGATAATATTCTGAAAATTATTTCATACCCCGATTTCATTGCTTTTTTTTTAAACTTGAATTGTTTTGTTCATTCAATCTACTCGGCCACAAAGAATCAAAATGTGATTATTGCATATGTCGACGTAACAAGTGTCCAATAATTATCACAATGCAGTGTAAATTATATAATATCTGTAAACTCATTTAGGACAACTTCTTTTAAGAAAGAAATAACTAATTGATTTATGATTTCATTCCTCTTTTCAGCTATTTCTTTCTGTTCAAATCAAAGTGAATTCCAATATTTGATCAGTAATTTAAATTAACTTTAATAGTACATAACTAAAGTTATAATTTTAACATGCTATTAATATAAGGCACTATCATGATTGTGTAGGTATCAGCTCATTATATGCGTAGGTATCAGATATCCAATTACAGATAGTGGGTGTCGATTTTTAATCGTTTATGTATCAGCTTCAATATTTTGAAAGTGTTATATTAGAACCCACTTTTGGGTATCAGTTTCATATATTATTACGTATCAGCTTCATATATATTGTTATTCTTAGCATCGTTCTCATATGTGATTAGGTATCATTTTCATATTATAAATAATTATCATATTTCAGAAATAGATTTTGAGTGTTAGTTTCTTATAAATTTAAGTATCGGTCTCTAAATTTGATACAAGTAAATTACCTTTCCTTCGGTGAAGTTTCTTTGCAACACATGTTTAGCATGTCCTTTATAAAATAACACATCGCCCATTCACTGAATCGTCGCTTGATCATGCAACTTAGATGTTTTTATTTAAAAAGAACAATAAATAAACATGTCAACCAAATGTAAAAGGACAAAGAAAGTTCTACTTTTTCGCTGATTTTTTTTTTTTTTTTTTTTTTTTTTTTTACAAACTTTGATGTTGAAGATTTTGGTAAGGACTGTCTTGCAGTGGGACAATTGCAGCTATCCCCATGTATGTTCTATGACTGCAATTGGTTTTATTGGTAGTATCGATTCTTCTGTTATTTCTGGTTCTTTTTTGTTGTTTCTCTATCACTTCTTCTTCTTCTTCCATTGTATCTTCTACGGTTTGCTTTGTTTCTCCAACCGCTTCATCTTGATTTTCATTGTTTGTTTTCTTCCCTTTTTTGCTTGGTTTTTCGAACACTCGAATGAATAACTCTTTTTTGGTCTCCTTGTTCTTCTCTTTGCTCTTTTTACATAAGACGAAGACATTTTGCTTTTAGTGGCTCGTTTATTTTTTCTTTTTTGAGTTGGTTTATTTTATTTTTATTTTCTTCATCACAAGCTTGTGTGATATTCAAGTCGAAATCGAGAGGAATGAGGTTAAGAATTGATGGAATTATTTGTTTGTTTGTGATGTTGTCCTCTTCGATTGCAGTTTCAAGTCGAAAACAGTCTTTGACATTGGATGTGTCTGACTTCAAACTTATTTATTTCTATAAGAAAACCGATCAGTTTTGACATGCAAACCGGTATCTATGGTTCCTTATCATGATGGGGTGTCGGTGAGCTAGGTGAGTGGAGTTAGGGTTTGAATGGATGGAAGTGTGCACGAGAATACTTTACGCTAAATATACTCTTCTAATAAGCTAATCTTAACCTTCAATAAATCGATGCATGTCCAATCATTCATGGGTTCGGACAATATTTTCACAGAATGATTTGTATTAATTGCTCGTAACTTTGCCAACCGCATCTGACATAATATAGAATTCCTACTTTACGCAAACTATTAAATAACTAACTGCGGGGCCAAAGATAATTGACAGCAAATTTACAAGCATTATTTGATCATTAAACTATCACAAGTGCGTACCCGTGCTTCGCACACGGGTGTTGCAAAATAAATGTAGTGTTAAAACCATATACAAATAAATAAATTAAATAGATAACATTAAACAATAAACAATTAGATGTTAAACTCAGTGGATTTTCAGGTGGGATGACCATCAACTGCATAAAATCAATCAAATGATGGTGACTTTATTGTATAACAAACTTCATTTATTTTCATAATAAATGCATAAAACCAACGAAAGTCAATATTGAAAAAAAGTTATGTGACATACATATACATATTATGCACCATCTATTTTGGGAAATAATTTATGAATTCTAACGATGGACGACTTATGGAAATAGTTGATGTAAATATCAACCTTTTTATGGTAATTTTGGAATACAAATTGCAACGAAAGAAAGTAAAGATGAATACGTTAAACAATTTCTAAACATTAGAAAGTATCATCGTGTGGAAGAAATATTGACGTCACTATACGATTAAGACAACCAATATTGACGTCACTATACGATTAAGACAACCAGTTTCGAGTTTTGAGTCATGTTGTAAACACAACAAAAAAAATCTGCATCATTAGATTATCGATTGAATTTCACTTCTTGTATAAGGAAAAAAAATCCAACGATCTAGATCATTTATGTCATTTTATATTTAAATAATCCAACACACACGCAAACACACTATATATATCACACATGCTCAAACTATTTTTATGGACAAATATGTATTTTTCAACCCCCTGAATGAAATTCCAATTTTTTTTTGTCCAGCTCCTCACGCTGTGAATCTAGACCAAGTTAGCATCATATTTTATTTATTGGAATGCAGAAACATGTTAATAGACTACAATAATAGCTCCTTTTCATTCATGCACAAAACGGAACTTCCATTATTGGCATACAGGCATGAAATTATGGAACGCAAAACCACGTCCTCGATCCAATATAGTATGGATGACTTATGGATAACCTATGGTGAATTCCCCACAGATTCATAAAATATCAGATAGTTACGCAATTACCTGGCATCAAACACTTCAAGTTTGAAAATATACAAATGCAATAAGCTAATCCATATACCTGTACACACACTCGTATATGTACTTACACATCTGGTGAACGGTGATAAATCTAATACAATAGGCATGCACATTTATCCTCTCACATTTCTTAAACCGAGATAAATCTAATATTTATAAATAGTAAAAGATCTATGGACTCTTATGCCTTAAAAATAGATAGATATGTAGAGAAATACAATAGGAGCTTGGTTCTTTAAGGTACATGAGCTGGCTATGCAAATCAAACCACTAAAAGCAGTTCAGATTACTTATGCTCACTTTACAACATTCGGCGCTTCTTTGCTCTACAACTCTCTTGCATTCGGGTGACGCTGCTATAGCCAACCTTTTATTTAGTTTGTCTCATTGAACTCAAACTGGATCAGTGTTTTAGCCTCTTGCTCACACCATTTTAATATAATTAGCTTGCAGTGCTGGACTTTCAACCCACATGAAACACACATTCTATCTGAATTGCTTATGACTATATCAGGCAGCTCCTCTTCAGCAAGCTGTCTCTTACTATACATTCAATAATAGCACCCAACAAACCCCACATGACATGCACATACTGCCTAAACTACTGTGGCCACATCATGCACTTCCTATTCAGCAAGCTCCATCTCTTTCTATATCATTTGTTGCTAATCTTGCCACTCAGCTCACTTCAGCTACAAATTTTTCGGTAGCTCCCTTCCATTTACTGCATTGTTTACACCATTTACCTGCCACATTTATCATGTCACATTTTGTAAAATTCATGGGTATATATGTTAACACCATTTAATGACCTGCATAAAAAGCAATAATCTAATTGATTAAACTGTCAACAGAGTAGGGGAATAATTCTTTGAATTTTTTCCATGATCAATTCATTTGTATGTGTACCCATTAAAATATGGCAGTGTGAAGATACCCTTCAGTATACTTCTCATGTATTTTCGTCACATTCTTAAATTTAAAATCTTAAAGAAATATAGCTTAATATGCTTCTGTTTTTTGCTCTTCCATTTTCGTTTGTTTGGATAATTTTCTATTTTCAGAAATATACCGACCATATTTTTTGCATCAACTGGTCGTTAACACAATGCAACTGTTATAGGTTCTTCAATTGCATGCTAAATAATTTCCTACACATAGAGACAATATTTGGAAATTTTAAAAGTTGTTTCAGATAGAAATGATCTTGTAATAGTTGTGATCATTGAGAATCATATGACATGGGTTTAGCTATTATAATGATTTCAAAATGTGTAGTCATCTTTTATATATATATATATATATATATATATATATATATATATATATATATGTGTGTGTGTGTGTGTGTGTGTGTGTATATATATATATATATATATTCCTGAAATTGTAGGGTTGCATACTGTTCATTTACACAATGGTCACAGGGTTCCAATTCAATGTCATCCATCGACCACAACCCCTTATATAAAATGTCAAAAATTTCATGTTGGTGTGAATCGCGTGGGACTATAGCAAACTATTTATGTGACACTGTAACTTTTAAAAAATTGTCAAGAGTTTATGCTACATTTGAAGTGGCAACAAACAAAAGAATTGAGTACTAACTACTAAATAATATAGTATGCCTTAATACATATCAAATTTTAACAATAATCCTCAATTTTGTATTGTCAGTAAATATTCTAGTCTATATGTAGTCTATATATACTACATACAACAGTTACAAAGGAAAACGTGGTTTATTCAACCAAAATCGCACATAGATATATTCCGGTATTAATTTTCAGTAATGAATTATTTGAAATTTAGGATTCATCTATGATTGGAACACAAATCAGTCACGTTAGAATATAAACGCATTCAAATGTATTAGTCCCACTGTTTTAATGCATGCATAAATGTAACAAAAAAGGAGAACTATTGTATGCTTACTAAATTATCTTGCACTACAATAAAAGACTTGGAGAAATTTAACCAACAAAAAAAACTTTCTATGGCCATCATACATTATATTCATGTGAAGAATAAACGACACATTCTAGTCAAACTTAACGTAAGAGGATACTAATTGAATAATATAAGTAACATGATAGACAGTAAAATTAATATGGTAGGAAACCAAAGTCTCACAATATCAATTATGTACTCGAATTCTATTCTATGTTATGGCAATATGGATGTTCCTGTCATTTCAGGATACTTTCATACAACATATAAGATTCATTCATAACATGCTGGCACAACATGCAGTCCCTCTTTGAGTGTAAATTGATCCATAAAATCAAATTATTACACAAAAAATTGCTGATCAACAAAATTGAGTGTTAAATATATTCTTGATTATTAACAGTCGACTTTTGCACACATCCAGATTTTTTTTAATCTTGCGTTAAAGCCAAGAACTGTTAGAAACCAATCACTAGAAACGTGCCAAAACCGTTTCTATGAACAGTAACGCCTTTAAGCGTTAGCAAGACTGATTCAATGATATTGCAAATTGCAAGTACCAAGTTCAGCCTCAAGTATGCAAGGGAATGCACCGATGCAGCAAATATCCAGAGAAAGAGAAAGAAGTAGTACCGACTATTGTCCGAGTCCAGCGAGCGCTGTTTCCTTGAAACGAAGTTGCTCCCTCTACGGCGCGGAAGGATGATGAGCAATCGTTTCCCAAGGATGAAACGGACCGTATTTGTGATGTTGCGCTACAGTCACAAATCGACGACGAACGCAAGAGAGCTTTTGTATATATTTGATGCAGAACAGAGCGAGGAAGAAGAAAACAAGGAGGAGAGAAATTAGACTTCAAATTCGTGATTTGATTCGAATACTGCAGGCCTATATATAGGCTGGAAGAGGCATGTTCTTATGAACAGGTGCTTCTGTTCGATTTGCCACGGCTACGACTGTTGGAAAGGTTGCGACCCTTTACCAACAGAAATTTCCGTTGGCAATCGCGCGGTCAAATTCAAAAAATAGCGGCTCCGTAGCGAGCCCATCGGAGGCCCAATTAATCACAGACCCCAAGAGCCCCAAGGCCCAAGGCCCTTTATCTTTGACCTTTAAATATTAGCATGAATGTTTTATCATGCCATTGTCTCTCCCTCTTCCATCTCCTCTTTCTATTGATATAATACATCAAGCATTAGTATAAGTAGTGGCATAAGGCACAAATTTCCCCGATGTGGGACTTAGTTTGCCTCAACCACTTTACTCATTCTTCCAACAATCCCCCATATGAGTGAGTGGTTGTATAATCTGTTCTGAAACTTTGTGTAACATTTATCATATCGGTAAAAGTAGCACAGAGGCCTTGAACTTTTCCTAGTGTTATATCGTTATAACTAACTGGCGAATCAGTAGACTGGACTGTCTTTGAACTGTAAGCCGTTTGTGTAAGTCTATAAAGAAAACACATGATAAATGCTCTTTAACCCCTTGGTTCTCTGTTTGTGTTCGTTTTTGCCATGAACACCGCCTTGGTTTCATGAGTGCTTGAAGAATTCGACCTTACAATTCTTCTTGAAGCGGCGCCTTCGCACTCACATAGGTGATTCTATAAAGAGTATCCCGTAATACTCCACTTGGTTCTTTATAACACCACAGTATAGACATCATTAAAAGTCAAGCTTATCCTATTCTCCGACGGGTAGTGCACTGACTTATCATAGGAATGGTTTTGAATTTAACAGTGCCATCAAGTTTATCTTAAACTTAGTTGTCCCATTGAACCTAGATCTTGGGATCTCCAGTCAACTAGGTGGGGTTTCCATTTTAGAAAACTTTTAATTCATAGGTCTTAAACCCATTCCCATCGATAAGGTTTGAACTTTCTCTCTTGGCAAGCCTTTGGTTAGTGGATCCGCTATGTTATCCTTTGACCTTACATAGTCTATAGTGATAACTCCATTAGAGAGAAGTTGTCTTATGGTTTTATGTCTACGACGAATATGTCGAGACTTACCATTATACAATGTACTATTCGCCCTTCCTATAGCAGATTGACTATCACAATGTATACATATTGGAGGTACCGGTTTTTCCCAGTTTGGAATATCTTCCAAGAAACTCCTAAGCCAATCTGCTTCTTCTGCGGCTTTATCTAGAGCAATGAACTCAGATTCCATTGTTGACCTTGCTATGCAAGTCTGTTTGGATGATTTCCATGAGATTGCTCCATTTCCTAATGTAAACACATATCCACTTGTGGATTTTGTGTCATTTGAGCCAGTTATCCAATTGGCATCACTATATCCTTCTATCACTGAAGGATACTTCTCATATTGTAACACATAGTTTTGTGTGTACTTCAGATATCCTAGGACTCTTATTATTGCTTTCCAGTGATGTTTACCAGGATTACTGGTATATCTACTCAGCTTGCTTATAGCGTATGCAATATCAGGCCTAGTGCAATTCATGACATACATGATACTTCCCAGTATGCGAGAATATTCAAGTTGATATATTCCATCACCGGTGTTCTTTACCCAATTTTGGTTCATATCCACTGGTGATTTTGCAATGGTTATATTATACTGCTTGAACCTTTCAAGTAATTTGGCTATGTAATGTGACTGAGATAAGGCATATCCTTGTGGTGTTTTTATAATTTTCACACCCAAGATTACATCAGCCACTCCTAGGTCTTTCATGTCGAATCTAGAGGATAACATATCCTTCGTAGATTTTATTATGGCATTATTATTTCCTAGGATTAGTAAATCATCAACATAAAGACAAACAATGACATATCCAATATCCGTATATTTTATATATACGCATTTATCTGATTCATTTATTTTGAATCCATTTGATAACATAGTTTCATCAAATTTCTCATGCCATTGTTTTGGTGCTTGTTTAAGGCCATAAAGAGATTTTACTAACTTGCACACCTTATTTTCATTTCCTGGGTTTACAAACCCTTCTGGTTGCTGCATATAAATTTCCTCTTCCAGTTCACCGTTCAAAAACGCAGTTTTCACATCCATTTGGTGTATTTCCAAATTCAATATAGATGCGATTGCAATAAGCATCCTAATAGATGTTATTCTGGTAACTGGAGAGTATGTATCAAAGTAATCCAGATCTTGCTTTTGTCTGAATCCTTTTATTACAAGTCTTGCTTTATACTTGTCTACTGAGCCATCAGCCTTTAGTTTCTTCTTAAATATCCATTTATATCCTAGTGGTTTTGATCCTTTAGGGAGATCCACTATTTCCCACGTATGGTTTTGTAGAATGGATTCTATTTCACTATTGACGGCTTCTTTCCAATAAGGAGCATCCAGAGATGACATTGCTTGTTGGTAAGTTAGAGGTTCATTTTCTATCATATATGCATAGAAATCAGGTCCAAAGGATTTAGAGGTCCTTTGTCGCTTGCTCCTTCTCGGTTCCTCTATCTCAGTTTCATCATTCATTTCTCTTTGATCAGCATTATCCTCGGGAATATCTGAATCTCTTGGCCTCTTTTGAACACTAGTTTCAGTAGAGGTCTTTAGAGGATAAATGTGTTCAAAGAATCTTGCATTTCGAGACTCGATAATGGTGTTTTCATGAATATCATCAATTTCAGATTTGTACACCAAAAATCGATATGCACTACTATTATGAGCATATCCAATGAATATGCAATCTATAGTCTTTGGTCCAATTTTGACCTTTTTCGGCTTTGGTATTTCTACTTTGGCAAGACACCCCCACACTTTCAAGTATTTGTAGGATGGTGGTCTATTTTTCCAAAGTTCATGTGGAGATTTTGATGTTTTCTTTCGTGGTATTTTATTCAAGATGTGATTTGCCGAAAGAATAGCTTCTCCCCAAAAGTTATCTGGCAATCCAGAACTAATTAGTAAGGCATTCATCATTTCTTTAAGAGTTCTATTTTTCCGTTCGACTATACCGTTGGATTGAGGTGAATACGGGGCTGTAGTTTGATGTATAATTCCATGCTCAGCACAAAATTCCTCAAACGGAGACTCGTATTCTCCTCCTCTATCACTTCTTAAAGATTTTATTTTCTTATTGAGTTGATTCTCAACTTCTGCCTTATACTGTTTAAACATATCGATTGCTTCGTCCTTACTTCTAAGGAGATATATATTACAGTATCTGGTACAATCATCAATAAATGTGATAAAGTACCTCTTTCCACCTCTAGTTTGACACATTTTCAAATCGCATACATCAGTATGTATTAATTCTAGAGGTTCGGTCTCTCGTTCAACGTGATGAAACGAGGTTCTAGTCATTTTTGCTTCTGCACAAACTTGACATTTATAGTTGGAATCTATATTGCATTTTGGTATGAATTCTAGATTAATTAATTTTCGCAATGTATCAAAATTTACATGCCCTAATCTAGAATGCCATATGTTAGAAGAGTCAACAATATAAGCAGAAGATTCACTTTTATTCATATCATTGTTCGGTACAACAGTGGTTACATTTGCTTTAAACAAGCCATCACACACATATCCTCTTCCAACATACACTCCGTTCTTTGATATTACAAATTTATCAGCAACAAATGTTAGTTTGAAACCATGCTTGCTGAGCAACGATCCTGAAATCAGGTTCTTGCGGATTTCTGGAACGTGGAGAACATCATTCAATTTTAGTTCCTTTCCAGAAGTTAACTTCAGTACAATCTTTCCCTTGCCTTCAACCTTTGATGCGGACAAGTTACCCATGAATAGTTGCTCGTTATCAGTGGCAGGCTTGTAGGTTGTAAACATCCACTTGTTGGCACATATATGACGAGTGGCTCCTGTGTCTAGAAACCACTCCTTGTTGTTGCCAACAAGGTTGCATTCAGAAACAACTGCACACAAATCCATATCTGTGACATCCTCTGAATTTCCTGCCATATTTGCTTCAGGTTTCTTCTTTTTGGGCGCACGACACACAGCTGCTTTGTGGCCTTTCTTCCCACAATTATGGCAAGATCCTTGAAACTTCTTTTGTTTCTTTGCATTACGATTCTGCTCGCGCTTTCTTTTATTTGTCTTTTCATCCTCAACCACGTTGGCTTTTGCCTGTAATGAACTGGTGGCCTTTTTCTCTAATTTTCTGTTGTCTTCTTCGATTCGCAGACGAACAATCAGATCCTCCATGGTCATTTCCTTGCGCTTATGCTTTAAATAGTTTTTGAAATCCTTCCATGACGGTGGCAACTTTTCGATAGCGGCAGCCACTTGGAATGACTCGCTTAACACCATCTTTTCATCGTGAATTTCATGAATGATAACCTGGAGTTCTTGAATCTGACTGACGACTGTTTTGGAATCGACCATTTTGAAGTCAAGAAACTTTCCGACAATGAATTTCTTCATTCCGGCATCTTCAGTCTTGTACTTCTTTTCAAGTGATAACCAGAGAACCTTTGCAGTCTCAACGGTACAATATACATTATATAAACTGTTATCTAATCCGTTGAGAATGTAATTCTTACAGATGAAGTCAGAATTCTTCCATGCAGTAAAAGCCTCAACTTTAGTGGCGTCTGGCTCTAATTCTTCAACAAACGGTGGATCCTCCGTAATGTATTTGGCCAGGCCCAAGGTTGTTAGGTAGAAAAGCATCTTCTGTTGCCAGCGTTTGAAATCCTGGCCATTAAACTTCTCCGGTCTCTCGCCATGCGAATATGGGACAGTTGGTGGAACCAGAGGCGGAGCCGGTGGCACATTCAGTGTCGGCACAGATTTGCTGTTGCTGTTTTGCGACATTGTCGTCTGCAATGAAAGCAACTATTAGAAACTTCGTTTCAAGATTGTTAGAAACCAATCACTAGAAACGTGCCAAAACCGTTTCTATGAACAGTAACGCCTTTAAGCGTTAGCAAGACTGATTCAATGATATTGCAAATTGCAAGTACCAAGTTCAGCCTCAAGTATGCAAGGGAATGCACCGATGCAGCAAATATCCAGAGAAAGAGAAAGAAGTAGTACCGACTATTGTCCGAGTCCAGCGAGCGCTGTTTCCTTGAAACGAAGTTGCTCCCTCTACGGCGCGGAAGGATGATGAGCAATCGTTTCCCAAGGATGAAACAGACCGTATTTGTGATGTTGCGCTACAGTCACAAATCGACGACGAACGCAAGAGAGCTTTTGTATATATTTGATGCAGAACAGAGCGAGGAAGAAGAAAACAAGGAGGAGAGAAATTAGACTTCAAATTCGTGATTTGATTCGAATACTGCAGGCCTATATATAGGCTGGAAGAGGCATGTTCTTATGAACAGGTGCTTCTGTTCGATTTGCCACGGCTACGACTGTTGGAAAGGTTGCGACCCTTTACCAATAGAAATTTCCGTTGGCAATCGCGCGGTCAAATTCAAAAAATAGCGGCTCCGTAGCGAGCCCATCGGAGGCCCAATTAATCACAGACCCCAAGAGCCCCAAGGCCCAAGGCCCTTTATCTTTGACCTTTAAATATTAGCATGAATGTTTTATCATGCCATTGTCTCTCCCTCTTCCATCTCCTCTTTCTATTGATATAATACATCAAGCATTAGTATAAGTAGTGGCATAAGGCACAAATTTCCCCGATGTGGGACTTAGTTTGCCTCAACCACTTTACTCATTCTTCCAACAAGAACAGAAAACCCCAATATTTATTTTGGTAATAAATAATAAAGCTACCTTCACTTTCTTATCTATATCACAAAAGAATAATTAACTGTTGAAAGCATAATGGGCTACCGTGCATAAGCTTGCAAGTGTCTCTCTAATGCTACCACATGAGTTCGTTTCCACCAGGAATGTTGTCGTAACATTTTTGAGTTAGCATATTATTTTTCAGAAGGGTAAAACAAAAGGCTAAACATTGCACGCGACAATTTTGCTTGTAGTCACGTGCAATAGGTAGATTCAACATAAACTAAACATTATTTAGTAGGTTATACTATAAGTTTACTTAATTGGGACATTTTTATTACACGTAAAAATAATATATGGTGTAAGGATGTATATGGAAATTCAAGGCCACATTCGTGGACTAATTAATTAGATTAGAGGCTAAAAGTTAAAGTTTATGGCGTTCATGAATAAACTTCTTATTAGAAGATGGGTAGGACATAATATGGAAGTAGTTTGTTTTTAATATTATAATAAATAAATAGCGTAAATATATTATTATGAAGAACTAAAGAGATTTTGAAGAATCTATTGTATTTATTATTGTTTAATTTAATCAATTTTTTATGCTTCAACTCTTTTGTGTGGTTCTTAACCATGTTTTTACCTGTAAACGGGTAGTATTAGAATCATTGTTTGGTTTAGCTATAGTAAAATTATATTGAGTAGATGTTTGAATCAAAATTGGATAGATGTCTTACTTAGCACTTTACTGAGGCTTTTCATATAATTTTTTTCATGTGATTGGTTTTGTAATTAACACCTTGAATCATTTAACCATTTTATTTTGACTTCATAGAGTCTGAACGTATAAATATATACACATCAAAACTGGAATTTTCAAATAGGTTATTTCTGAAATTCAAAATGTCATGACTGCTGCGACAATTTTTGGTATGGCACTTCGTTATCAGTGCACGTGCAGACAACAATATAAATACATTTATTTGCAATACACATGTGCAAAGCACGGATGCACAATTGTTAACCAAATAAAATAAAATTGTTAACCTAAAAATGTTAGTATTGTAGAAATTTAAAAGGTGGCTTCTTATTATATAAAAGATTAAAAAATTTCTAGCACATATACCATATAAGTCAAACACATAAAATAAAACCACCAAATGGAAATAGAAAGCGCAAGAAAACAACAGTAATAAGTACATTATGAGCGTACATTACGAATAAATTGAATCCACATATATGTTAAGATATAGCTAATAAAAATCCATGACAACATCTAAGGCAGTTAGAAAAATCATATTGCAAATGGTATTTCCTTTATGAATAAGGTTAATCGTAAGGTAACCTAGACAAAATCAATTGATTTCTTTCTAAAATTTCATCATGACACAAAACTTATAACTAAATA
The DNA here is from genome assembly GCA_030737875.1 of Allium sativum. Taxonomy (NCBI): domain Eukaryota; kingdom Viridiplantae; phylum Streptophyta; class Magnoliopsida; order Asparagales; family Amaryllidaceae; genus Allium; species Allium sativum. Next base: position 819,703,957 of record CM060924.1, read on the forward strand.
ATAATAGCTTTACAAAAAGTAAGATTCAATTCCTTATGGAATATACGGTCAAAAACTTGCTTGTCTATTCTACAATTGAAAATTTAAAAAGAAAACGAAAATAGATTTCAACCGTGCAAGTAAATATAAAAGGAATTATCGAGTAATCAAATATAATATTCAAAATATTCTACCATATCTTATCGTGATCGGGCTCTGGTTTATTGTGTAAGCTAATCCATAAATAAATGGCATAAAACATAAAACCTAATTTACAATGGAGGGTGAGATTTTGCAAAAAAAAAAAAAAAAAAAAAAAAAAAAAGAAAGTCATCACCCATACCGGTTGTAAAAGTAAAATTTAAAGAAAAGAAAGCCATAGTAATTGAAATCAATGTATAAGGAAAATACAACAGGAATAGGTCAAAATAAAAGATATTGGGAATATAATGAATACACATATTGTTTTTTGAAAAATACAAACATGCACATAGTTTCTGATGTTACTTTGGACCAATCAAAATTGGAAGTCATTCAAATATGCTAATAATCCAATATATAATCAAAACTCAAAACTATCAACCACAAAGCTATTAACCAATATTTTACTTACTGTTAGAGAAATGAAAATCCATTCATTTTCTTGCGTATAAAATAAAAAGTATGGCATGCCTTGGTAGCGTAGATATATAACATCAAATATAAAATTGGAAATTGCACTAAAACACATCAGAAATAAGATAAAATAGTAAGCAAGATGCAAATCGCCATCTAAGAAAAATACATAATTATCAATCTTATTATAAAGTCATTCACTGGGTAACTTATACCCAATGCTATAGATCATTCATAAGCAAAAGAGGTCTTTAAATTTTTTGTTACTGTCATAGAAATTTAATATCCAATTTACGTAGTAGAACACAAAAAAAACGCTATCAACTATCACATATATCAAATTTATTAAATCAAAACACAAAATGGAAATAAATAAATAAAATAACCCACGATAATGAGATAACATTTAATATATCATTCCATATTTCACCATGCATTATACTAAATTATGACCGAGATCAATACATTGTTTAAGCGACACATAATTATTTTTAATGAAAAAATCAATAGCTAGGTAACTTAAGTCCATTGTAATCAATTTTGTTATGAAATTCTATTATGGCATATACATTAACTATTCACAATTTTTCATATTGTTGTAAAATATAATATAATACTTTTTAAAAAAGTCAATGATGTGAGATGTATACGTGTATCTACAAATTTTTCTTACTATCATAAAATGATAAAATCCACATTGTCATATGGTATAGATTGCAAAATATTCTATGACCAATAGTATACACCGAAATGGAAAATTAAAGGCCAAAAATGGGGAAAAAGGCGGGTTAATAATAGTGAAAAAATAAAATACAACATATTAGAAGCAGTCCAAAATATAAGCGTGCATATACCGGCGAATAATATAAATCAGAGCCAGTTAAAGCTGGAAATTATTTGAAATATGGCGGTATCCATACCTTATTATAAATTGAATAGGACAGCCTAAATGACAAAGTATTTAGGGCATGCGAAACCAGCGAACTGCTGAAATTAGAAGGTTGATTCCTGATTTGTGTGAAGTGTGGCCTACCAAAGGAAATGAAGGTTGGTAACCAAACTCTGGAGTTTTAAGCCATTGATGAGCACCAGACTGGATCATTTGTTGAAGCAAATTTAGGGTAGGTGGGCTTGGGGAAGGAGAAACGTTTGGATGAGATAAAGGAAAGTAAGTTATTTACCTGTAAATAAAGTGTGAAAATGGTTGTAATTTCATGCCACATGGCAAGCAAGAGTTTGTCCAACTTGTCTTTTTTGTTGATGTATTGTATATGTATTCCTATTGTAATATTAAAAATTCATACGTTAATTCAATGCCAAAGATGATTGTAGTCTATACAAACTACCTTGCAAAATCAGGAAAGTAACATTGAAAAAAAATAAGAATTAAATGATTATTATTGTTGCAAATAAGAATATTACCGTTGAATTTGGATAGTAAAATCACATTTTGTAGTATGTTTAAGCAAAGGTAATAGTTCTTTTCTTCTATTTAATATAGTATTATATGATAATCTTGACAAATGATATAATATTTAAAGGAGTTGGCTCATACTTCATCGTCGAATACATCTAAAAGGGCAGTGGAGCTAATTCATGATGCAACCACTTTTTTTTGCCCAATATGTTACTATTTTATTACATTTATTTGTAATTGTGCTCCTGAGACAAAAAACAATATCATGAGCACCTCATATCTTTTCTATTTGATGTGCACACTAACATAAGATAACACGTGAGTACAACTAATAAATAGAACCTCAAGTTTCAATGTTCATAGAAAACAGTATTGGTTAATGCATACAAAATATAGATTCAAATATAATAAATACAGTGATGAAAATGTGTTCACACACAGTCAATGGCTAAATTATAAGGTAACCTAATTAATACATGGTGCAGACATTTGAACACGTATCAAAATTGTGAGCATGTTATTAAAAGCATTGAAATGCAATACTCGATTATATACAACTACAAACAATCCAGGTTTTAAGGATACTGTACGTTTATGTGACAGAAAACATAGAGAGAAATGTCAAAAGATAAAATGCCCAAACCAATACTTTTACTAAATCGAAAGAAATCTATAAGAATAAAGTAGTTGAAGGTTTGTTGGAGAAAAGTACAAATGAAGCATAACAAAAATAGTGATGCTATACTAAAATATAATAAAGAGGTTAATATATTTAACCATCATGCTTGTCATTTGGATTTCACTGACCATGAACATTTGGCTTAGCTTCATAAGCTTGGACAACCATATCAATAAATAAATAAATAACTTGGCAAACCTTGACAGATATATTATCTCATTATAATACCTATTAAAATCCTTAAAAGAACCCTTTTCCCGTAACATTTCTCGATAAAAAACAACCGCTCATGCCTTAAAAAAATTGAAGAATAAATAATTTGCAATTGACAGGCCATAAAAGTATATTAGACTCATATGCCGAATAAAGTTTGTATGCTACCTCAGTGGTCATCTGAATCGACATAAGATATAGTTGGTTATTACAAAAAACAAAAATGAACACAGTCAAATAGACAAATCAATAATAGTTTTTATTCTAGAATCAAAATAGGTGTATTCTTGTGGCAAGCTAGTCTTTGTAGCCTTTAGTTTATAGCTAATAAATTTAGAGCATGTAATGTTAGTCTGTATTCTAAATTAGGAACTTAATAACAGTAAAATGAATCAGTGTAGGAAACTAAATAATTGATCCTTTTGCAGTATTTTATTCTTTTATGTCAATGAAAAATAATCCTTTGGATTTAAATTTTAGTCAACGATCTTTAACGTAAGGTGGGGAGTAACACCAATAACAAATTCCAATTGGTTTGGAAAATTGATATGTGGTGATTTCAAATATTGATATCGTGGCACTAAACATACATTTAGAAAAAATATGAGTTGACAAAAAAAATTTGATACAAACTTTATTTTTGTTGATGACTTCTTCTTTAATATACAAAACCTCTCAAGCTATCTGCTAAATTCACCCTTGGTGTTGTCAAATATATATGCGACCTATAATACTTTTTCCTTCATATATTTCATTTTTTCACCTAAAACTATAAACGATGAAAACAACAAAGGTCTATGTTCATATTTTGCAAAATTATTCCAAAAATAACATTACTAATTAAATTATATTTATTCCACCTTGGTATTAATAAGCCATGCTTATAATATTCAACTTATGCAGTTGTAACTGAACATGTAACCATTTGTGAAGAACAAATATATAATGCATGCTAAAGTTTCGAACTTGCATTTATGCAGTTCTCCATGGATTAAGCCAATAAAAACAACACGACAAAGGCTATGAGATGATATAATAGCAAAATAAATTGTTCATACGCTTTGAATGCATGTTACAGCAACACAAACATTTGAATTAAGTAGGAATACTTTGTGCTGATGACTTTAAAACTGTGCTGGATTCCTAAAAAAACTAACAGAAAATAAACTATACAATGAAGCTTGTATAAAGCAATAGGAGAGTTGGTCCATTGAATGAATAGATAGTAACGTGCACCATTGTACATTTATCAGTTTATGAAATATTGGGGAAGTCCAGAAAACTTTTATACATAGCCTATAATTACATTTACTTTGATTTAAGCATATAAAACAAAAGGCTGTAGCACAATACTGGCCCCACGATATTTATTGCATAAATAAATCAACAGCCTTTCGTTTTTTTTTCCCTCTTTGACTACCAACTATCTTCATTTTTTGTAGATAGAAAATTTAAACGCTTTCTTGTAACACTCAGTTAACTCATCTGTTGTGAATTGCCTGTTGAATTCATCAGTTAAAATGCCAGGATCAACATGCTCATATTGATTCCTTTTATGACATATACTTTTGCAGCAAACAACCATGTATAATGATTTGCACTGAACATTATAATCGTAAAGCATGGATTGTGAAAAAATAATTTAGAACGAAGCTTGTAATAACAAAAGTATCTTACTACAGATCTTATATATACCGATGATTTTTTTTTTTACACATTCAACAATATAGCCGTTTATGTTTATATGGGATGGAACTGCAAATCATAAAGTGGTTATTTAATGCCAATTAGTTATTGACACATTTTTATTTTAGAGAATGGTGTAACTTTATGATTTTAATAACCATATATTCACTTATGTTTCCATATATGTAACACCCCGTAATTTGAATATAAAAATTCACAAATTAAAGTATACTTAATTAAGTGAAATGAGTTGCGCAGAGAAATATATATATATATATATAATTGAAAATTAAATAAATATGCAAAAATATTCAAAACAGCGAATCGGAGAGGGGAATAACCGAACCGGCCGATTTTTGAGGTCGACCCGAGCTCGCTGGGTCGACTAGGGGTTAATCCAGGGTGTTTGGCTGTCAACCCGTGGGCCGATTCGCTCAAATGCAGATTTTGCATTTGAATGGTTCTCATGGATCAGCTTTAATCTAAAGGCCCTAGATGGTTCCTACACTTGACTTCTTCCCCAAGACATGCTTTGATGGCTAGGATCTAAACTAAGGTTTATCCTATGGCTAAAACTATCCTAGTCTTCTATAAAAAGACCCCTAACCTAAACCTAAATGCTCATTATTCATTCCTATAGCTAAACTATGCCAAAATGTTCTCTCATGGCCTCCACCCTCATCCTCTTGTCATAATCTCCATCTCTAATCATATGAGAGAGTTTCTAAAGAAGTACAAGAGTTCCTAAGCTTGCTTAAGTGTTTCTAAGTTGATTCAAGGCTTTTCTTCATCAAAGCTAGGATCTTTATTATTGATTTGGCTCAAGGGTTTTCATTTGGAGCATTCTTATTTGGAGTTTTGAGTTGATAGCTTAGTGGCTTCGTCTCAATCTTTTAATATATTCATAAGAAGGCTAATCAACAAGTTGTGAGTTTTCTATAGCCTTAATGACCAATTATTGAAATGATTATGATAGGATATAATGAGGTTATGGCTATGAATGTGGATCAATGCAAGTTATGCAAGTTGTATGCTATGTGTTAATGATGTTATGCATGTCATGCAAGTTATATGCTATATGTTTGTGATATTATGCAAGTTATGCAAGTAATATGCTACATGTTTGAGATGCTATGCAAGTTATGCAAGCCATATGTTACATGTTCATGATGTTATGCAAGTTATGCAAGTCACAAGTTACATGTTCATGATGTTATGCAAGTTATGCAAGCTATATGCTATATGATCATGATGTTATGCAAGTTATGCAAGTGTTCATGATGCTAGTTGCTATGATAAACATTGATCCACTATGACACCATGATTATGCAAGTTTGGTGTATGATAATATGCAAGTTCACATATGACATGTTATGCAAGTATGATGTTTGATTATATGCAAGAGACATGTGCAAGTTTACACCTTAGTATGATATGCATACATATGCAAGTTAACCCCTTTACATGTCATACATACGTATGCAAGTTTACCCCTTTGTATGACATAAGAAACTTATGCAAGTTACCCTCCTTATGACATATGTGATTCATGCAAGTTTGGGTTGATTATCTATGCTAGTTGGGTTTGATGCTATATGCATGTTGACACCTTTAAACCCATGTTGATGCTAATGTTATGCAAGTTGAACCCATTACATTTATGATGAATCTTCCCTTTTATGTCATGTTAGCGAATTACGTGGGGAACAATGGGGTTAATAAACATGTTAATGAAATGGTGTGAAGTTGGTATGATTATGCATACCATAAAATGATGGACATAATTGAGTCAATTATGTACATCGTTAAAATTGGAATTAATTAGGGAAAATTAATTCGGGGGTGATTAATTAGGTGTAATTAATCGACTAAGACACGAGGTTGGACCCTTTTGTAGCATAAGACTGCCCGGAACCGACCGGCAAATCCAGCGGCTACAAATGATTGGCCCAATGTGAGAGGTCTTAGGCACAAACTATATACGTGACAAGTGTAAAGACATGAGGTTAGACTCGGTTATGGCGTAAGGCTGCCCGGACCCAACCGGCAAATCCAGCTGCCATAAAAGACAGTCTAATGTGAGAGGTCTTTACAACAGTTACGCTCTTAATCAATTAAGAAACACTTAACCAGATAAGCATGTAGTGGGCATGAGGGGTTAAGTGGGTGCCTTGGGTGGCATGTGGAAATCAAGTAAGTGCCTTGGGTGGCATGAGGAAATCTAGTGGGTTGCCTTGGGCGGCAATAGAAAATACGATTAGATGACTTAACCAAGTGGAAACATGTAATTAAACATGATTAAAGGGTTAAGTGGGATGCACTAGATAAATTGACAAGCTTAGGTGGTAGCTTGTGGGGGCCCATTTCAACCAGTAACCCATATGTATCTTATTGGGCTCGACCCATGTCGAGGACGGGACACGCGTACTGGGCTTGATTATAAGAGGCCAAAACGGGGTAGCGGTGGCAACGCGAGTCCAACGGGTTTCATATGCGTGTGTGGACCCGGGCTGGTAGGTAAGACGTTGTTGCATCGTGTAGATATAAGCCGTGCACCATTTGTTGTATCGGGTTGCCACTTTGGGGAGTGATACACCTCATTGTGGGGCCAGCACGGGTATCTACGGTAGGGAGCCGATCGCTTGGGAGTAGTGGGTACACCTAGTGGAGATAGGGGCAGACGGCACCTATGTAGTCAGCTAGGGGTACACGAAACTACTGGGTAAATTCTTTAAGTCCTTGGGTAGGATCAACCTTTAAGTAGGAATGACTGGTGTGGTGCAGTTAGTAATTATCCTTGGGTGGGTAGATGCGTCTTTACCGTTATCCTAGTTATCCTATGTCTAGTTGGCTACTTAGTGTAGTCATTTATCCCCAGTCATCCCGTACCAAGTTTATATCATACCCTAATTACTTTAATGATTGTGTGGTTAAAGTTATAGGGCTCACTCAGACTTATGTCTGACCCCGTTGTTTTTATCTTTTTCCTCTCAGGTCCTCAGGTTGGGCCTAGCACTAGTGAGCTTTGATCAGACTTCTTTATCTATCTTCTGGAGCTTGGACCGTGATGTAAAGTCCAGCTTATCTTTTCTTTTATGGCTATTGTTTATGTAGTGGGATTATGTACTTATGTTTTTATCAGGATGGATATTTAGTACTTGACTCTTTATGGTGTTGTAACTAAACATGTTTACCTTCTGCTGCTATGAAATGATGTTTTAGATTTTTCAAGTATTTATATCTGTCTTGTGTAATTTTTCTATTCTATATTCACTTAAAATGCTCCACCGAAGTTAAGGCATTCCCTTAGTGAGTGACCTTAGCGGGTGTGGGGTGTTACAATATAGTAAGTAGGATGTCCACTGTACTACTGAAGAAACATTGTCTGCTGGATGATTGGAAATAGGTAGATTTTAAGACCTGTTGCCTTTTTCGAAAAGATTAAAACTTACATCATGTGTAATAAATGGTTTTAGGAAATATGCCTCTCTCGTCTCTGTTATTTTTTATCATGGAATGTAAATTTATCAGGAAAAAAAATAGTTCAATAGACCATTGTGTATGAAATTCTTTTTGTTAACTAAAAATAAGGTTATACTATATGTGCCACATATGCTTGATCTCAAGATTGAAAGTAGTAGAACCATACATAAGATTTATCAGTAAAGGGTTTAATGAATCATGATTAGGAACAAAGATTGAAAAACAATATCACTAAATGAAAGCTTGCCAATGTATGTTCAGTTGCATATATTGACTGCATATAACCCACAACAATATCATATTAAAATATCATTTATGTACCAACTAAAATTACTTCCTTGAAGAAGGCGTTGCAACGTTATGCTGCAAATCTCTGACTAAAATTAAAACTTAGAGTAGCATACATAGTTTCGTGCATATAAAGCTGAGGCGATTTCATTTCAGCAAATCCTATTATCAAAAATATGGTACAGGTCATATAAAGAAAACCCATTGCACAATAATGTCAAACCACTAATGGAAACAGATATGTTGAAAAAGATATAGTTGACACAAATTTTGTTTCATGCTTTGCATTAAGTGTGGTAAGAACCATATGGAAATTCAAAAGGCATATAAATAAAGAAGAGAAACCTTGCAAACCAGATAAATAAATTAAAGAATGGAATAAAATAAGAAAAGGGGGTTAATTTTTTTGAAAATGCAGTGATCATAAATATGAAATACTTTGGATTTAAATTTTAGTCAACGATCTTTAACATAAGGTGGGGAGTAACACCAATAACGGATTCCAAATGGTTTGGAAAATTGATATGCGGTGATTTCAAATATTGATATCGTGGCACTAAACATACATTTAGGAAAAATATGATCTGACAAAAAAATTTGATACAAACTTTATTTTTGCTGATGAAGCTTCTTCTTTAATATACAAAACCTCTTAAGCTATCTGCTAAATTCACCCTTGGTGTTGTCAAATATATATATATATGCGAAACAACAAAGGTCTATGTTCATATTCTGCAAAATTATTCCAAAAAATAACATTACTATTTTGATTATATTTATTCAACCTTGGTATTAATAAGCCATGCTTAAAATATTCAACTTATACAGTTGTAACTGAACATGTAACCATTTATGAAGAACAAATATATGATGCATGCTAATGTTTCGAACTTGCATTTATGCAGTTTTCCATGGATTAAGCCAATAAAAACAACATGACAAAGGCTATGAGATGATATAATAAATTATTTTGTAACATGAACGAAAAAAAAACTTTTGTGGAAATATTTGAAATTAATCGGCATCGTTGAATAAGACATCGTTTCCGAATATATTGTAATGTAGTATTCAGACAGCCTATTTAAAATTTTCGCCTACCCAGGATTGTCTTTCTTTGTGTGTGTGTGTGTGTGTGTGTGTGTTAACACATACGCGCACACGCATTAGTTGTAAGAAACAATTTATAAGTAAAATCAGCAGATTGGTGATATATGGAAATAAACAGTGAGAAAAAAAACATGTTTTGATTCAATTATGATTAGCAATAATGCTCATGTTCATTCTTTCTTGAATTAATCACCCCCAAGCATAAAACACTAAATAAAGTGTCTAACTAAAATTTGTTACAGTCCGCAAACTTATTAGAATTGGATTCATATAAGATATTCTCTCCAAATGAGTTTTCATTCATATGTTATGTCCTGCTGCCATTCGGCGGTAGTTTAGACTTGCTAGCATGGCTATTGCAATGTCAAAGTGAGGAAGATTAGAACTATCAAATTTTGCCGTAATTAGTTTCTAAAAGTACATAATTGGTATTTTCTCTTAAAGTGAAAAAACAGGTAATCCGAACCCACACTTTAAGTTGTGGGAAAGTAAAATGAATATCCATAATCATATACTAAGATAAAATAATATGAAACCGATGTAATGGAAAATACCTAAAACACACCAAATTAAATTTAAAATCACATACCTGACATTACATTTGCAGCGCCGCCCTTCTTTCTCATCTATAGCTTACCACATACTAAAAAGGTAGCAATCCCAAATAATGATTCGGTAGGCATACAACAGTTAATACAAATGAAGGAAAGATCTAGCAAGCTTGAACCAAGCATTGGTGTGGACGCACTACTTAGACAAAGGACAAAAACCCTCAGTTAATCAGGTCAAAAACAAAAAGAAAAGATGAAATTGGAAACTTGCACAGCAGGAAGCCTACAAAAATAAGATTAAATCGACTTATCGAAGACCAAATACTCAATTGAAAAGTTTGATAGTGATCTCAAGTCGCTTAATTTCGGCCAACGCCACCGTAGAAAAACATATGAGAATTAAGTCCCATGGCTCAGAAGCATGGACAACGATGGCAGATTGGGTAAGATTCAAGTTGGTAGACACATGTTATAGATTTGAATGATGGACTGGGAGATGTTGGACGGAAAAACGAGAAAGACAGAATTGGGAATGAAAGGAAACAAAAAAGATGTAAAAAAGAAAGGAGACAAACTTACATAAAAAACGCTTCAATTAAAATGTTCATTGTTCGGTCAAGCAAAGGAAATTGATGAAAATTGCAGTAGGGCAGAATAATTCACAGAGCGTCGGAGGAAGACAAAGGCCTAAATTGGAATTAGTTCACAGAGCGACAGAGGAAGACAAAGGCCTAAATCGGAATTAGAGTTAAACGCAACTCCTTTGCGTCCCCGAAAGAAAACCCTGCTTTAATACAGTAGTACATAAACGCAACTCCTCATATCCAAAATTCTAAGGAGGCTTGTGCGTCTCCGAAAGAAAACCCTGCTTTAATACAGTAGTATAGATTAAGACATCAACCAAGACAAGATAATAAATCCAAATTGGTGACCGCATCACCGTCCTCACCGACTTGTGATTAATGCCTTCTTTGTCTTATTGGTGGGTCTACCGACTGAATAATGCGTATGCTTTTGACTCTTGTTTTCTTTATATCAAAATACTGTAGCAAATAGTGACGTTTTTTTAATAGTTTATCATAGTTCTTTACTTGGTCATACAAGATAATAAGATCTTGTACCATATTAATAAATAAATCGAAAACAAAGCCTGCAAGGTAAAAAATTATCATCCTAATCATAGAAATTAAGAAAAAAAAGCCAAGTCATAAGAATCCATACCTTGATTATTTTTCTCTCAAACTTTTACGCACAACAGGAATGATGAAAAAGCTTACATAGAGAAATGAAGAAGAAGTTTACGCTGCCATTAAAATTTTTACAAGCTTACAAGATTTTACAGTGCTCTCGAGAATAGTTTCTCTGAGCATATTTACACTATATTTATAGCACACTTATCCGGTTACCCGGTACATATCAACTTACATCATTCAGTAAAAGATAAGGACGAGTACAATGCTAAGTTGTCTTCTCTCTGGAAAGCGCCTTAAAGTAGTGATAGTTGTGTGTCCACGTAACCTTTCTCTGGAACATGTTTTTAAAGAGGTAGTAATTATGTTTGCCACATACCCCCTTTTCTGGAGAGTTAATTATTGTTGTAGGCCACCTATTCTCTGATAGATGCTGTGCTGGCTCCTTTCTCGGTTCTTCTTTCTTTAATCTGTATCAGCCATGTATTCTAGACTATCTTCTCGTAATAATCTACCACTTTCGTTTATTTCTGGACTGTCTTCTAGCTCATTTTCGGAAGATAATTTGTCATAAATTATTACGTCATTGTTTGGATCAAACATTCCTTCTGCTTGAGGGAATGGAAATAGAATTTTTAATTCCATCTCGCCCCATATCCGATAATGTGAACTTTCTGACTGTAATACTAACTCCTTCCAACTAGGTGGAGGGCTTATTGTGGTGATTGAATGATGAAACTCCCATGGTTTATCTGCCTCAAACCAGATGGGAGTGCCTTCATAACTCTGGTAGTAACACCTTAAACTCCTAGAAGCATGCTGTCTAGCGTAACCCAAATGTTTAAAGATTGCAATTCTATGTTTCGCACGTTTAAATGTATGACATGGATCGAAACAGTAGAAAGGAGTGGTAGAGTTTATGCATACCACTATCCCTGGAAAAACTTTCAGGTACTATGATGCTACCAGAGCAAACCTTCTTCCAAACCTTTCTAGGATCGTTTCTTCAATGGGATTATGGAAAGTAATCCTTGACAGCATTCCATGATGGAATAAGTCAACAATTTCATCCATGTCATTTGGTAACGTTTGACTGTCAACTCTTATTCGTAGCATGTTAGATCTTCTGTCTTGAACAACCTTGAACTGTAAACCTTCCTTGAATCTTTGGTAATACTTCTTTAGAAGCTGTTGAAGATTGGCACAATGCTCTTTCCACCTGTCAAACACCATCTTTTCTATTTTTATTTTGATGTATATGCCTGTTTTTTCATATAATTCTTCTAGAATTGGAGCGGGTTTTAGCTTTAAATGATTTGAAAGTTGTTCATAGGTCAAATTTCTGGGTCTTTTGGGCTGTCTAGCTAAAACTTCATCTCTTTCTTGTACCAATTGTTCTATCCTTTTTTCTAGTAATTCACTGGTTTTTTGGTTGTATGTTGTCCTTTGGTAGTGATCCTCAAGGAATTGATTTCTTTGAAGAAGGTGATGAATTTGGGCCTAGCTGGTTTGGTAGAGGTATTGTAAATCGTTTAACTGTGAAGCTTGGTTATTGATAAGGTCTGTAGATGATTGTGGAGGGAAAGAGGTTGTTTGTGAGTATGACTGTTTACAATCTGGATCCAAATAGAAATTTGGGCCGAATACTTTTCTTGCTTCATTAAGCGCTTCCTACAGACTGTAAAAACCTTTAAAAATTGGACTTTGAAAATTTTGGATAGCCATTTGAACCTGGTTGTAATGTTTAAAAACACCTGTATAATTTGCTCGAAAAACAACATAACAAAAGAAGTTTTTGGAAAGCGGTTTTTGTTGAATTTTCGAAAAATAATGTGCAAGGCTGTTAGCAACTGTTTGTTTGTGTCGCCTCTCTGTCTCTATTGTTCGTAAATTCCATATATGGTCAAGCAAACATTGCTGTGAATTGTCTGATATACGAGTAAGGGGTCTGAACCTCCTTGGATCGTTATCATTGTACTGGAGCAAAATGTATTGACCAAAGGTCATTATCTTTCTGTCATCAGGTACTGGAGAAGGTGATTTGTCTTCCCTTCTTAATCTGGTTTGTAAACTGTGATTTGAAGGGGATTATATCTCCTCCTTCCTGGTTGTGCCAGAAGATGCTATGTTCATAGGAGATGGCTCTTCCTTTATTGTTTTATTTGCTTCTGTATTCATCATATTTCTTTCCTGTAAACAAAGATGATTAGTGTCGAAGACTGATAGCAACTTTCTTGATAATATATCTGCAAGATGATTGTTCTTACCCTTAATATGCTCAAAATTTATTCTATAACCATTGCCTTGTATAAGGTTTTGCAAATTTAACCATCTAGTTCTGTTTACTTTTTTAGAATTTTTGTTTGAAATAAACTTCACAATTGCCTCACAATCGGTTCTGACTGTAAATTCTTTATTAAGATAAATCCTATATTTATCTAAGGCATTAATTAACGCTTGTATCTCATAGTCTAAAGATGTCCAACTGGTTGCTGTATTAAAATTACCGCTTGCATAAGCTGCAATTTTTTCTGTTGACTTATCACTGTATTTTGATGGTTTGCACTTTAGAACTGCTCCCCATCCTTCTTTACATCCATCACATTCTATGGTAATATAGTCTGTTTCTAAAGGTAATTCTAATGGCTTAATCCCTTTTACTTCTTCTTTAATTCTTTGAATTAACTTAATGTCTTCTGTATTAAATTGTGTTTCACCATTTTTTCGAAATCTTGCCATACAATGGCCCTACTAATTTTGCTAAATTTGGGATAAATTTTCTGGCATAATTTACCAGTCCTAAGAACGCTTGTATCTTCTTTTTATTATATAACTTATCTGGAAACCCAACAATTTTTTGTGAAATATGCGGTTGAAGTTCAACCTTGCCATTCCCAATTCCGAGACCTAAAAATGAATTTTTTTGCTTAAAAAGTTCCATCTTTCGTTTTGATACTACAAGACCATTTGTTTCTATTTCTTGAAAGATTGTTTTCAGGTGACTTTCATGCTCTTTAATGCTGCTACTAGCAACAAGAATGTCATCTATATAAACTAGACAAAACTCATATTTTTTAAAAATACTGTCCATAAATCGTTGAAAAATGGCTGGGGCTGTTTTTAATCCGAAACTAAGGACATTCCATTCAAAATGTCCTCCAGAGCACATGAAAGTTGTCCATGGCTTGAAATCTTCTTCTAATTTGAGTTGATTATAACCAAATTTTAAATCAAATTTACTAAAGATACGTTTGTCTTGGATTAAATTAATTAATGTGTCCTTATTAAGTATGTTATATCCATCATCTTCAGTGTTATCATTTAGGCGTTTATAGTTATAGACAATTCTAGGTTTTCAGCGTTTCTGTTCAGAATGATTTCTAACTATAAATGCCGCTGATCGATGTTTACTATCTGACCTACGTATTAAATTTTGATTTAGCATTTCATTAATTTGGGTTTTAAATTCCTTTGTATCAGCAGGAGAATAGTCTATATTTGCTGTTTTAATTGTGATTTCTGGATTTATTATTTTAATTTTACATATGTAGTTTACTTTGTTTTTGGTAACATCATCACCTATTAATCCTGTTTTTTCAAGTTTAGAGATAATCTGATATGGGATGAATTTTACCTCCTTTCCTTTTTCTAGTTCCCTAAAGGTTTCATTTGCTAGAATCGCTAGAGCAACTTTTTGCTCTTTTTCGTTTGGAGATTTTTGTTTATTTTGTTTATCTGTTAAAAAATCTAATTGTCCCTGTCCACCACGCTTTCGAGCGCACTCCGATTGATAGTTATGGTAGTTTGTAGGTAAAGTATAATTTTGTTTACTAAATGTAATACTATTTTTAGAAATAGAAATACTTCCTCAGTAATTTAAAATAAAATTTAATCCAAGTAGAAATTCATTACTTTTTATTTCTGCTGGTGTAATTGTGCATTGTCCTAATTCATATTTTGAACTATAGTTGCTAGCAAAATCTTTAAATTGAATTGCAGATTCATCAGGTAATTTGTGTGTTAGAGTCATAAAACTTTGATTAGTTGAGTAACTGTGTAATTTAGTGGTATTTTATATTGGGATGGAATTAAAGAATGTGCTATTAGACTTTTAGTACTTCCTGTATCAATAATTGCAATTGTATCAATAAATTTATTATTATCAAACCATACCCGACAGTTTAATGTTAATAATGATGTATTATATCTATTTATGTTTACCGAGAATTCATTGTTTTCTGCTAAACTATTTTTTAGATTTTCTGTTTGTTCCATTACTTTGTTCTCAGATGAGTTCTCAGGTTCTATTTGATTGAAATCATTAATCTTTAACCGTGTAATATCATTTTGTAATATAGTTACTTGTATTTGTAATAGTTTTATTTGTGCATCATGTTTGTCTAATATTTCTTGAAATGTACTTTTCTCAGTTGAACTTTTTTGTTTATAAATAAGTTCTAGATTAAATTGTCTTTTTGCACAAAGAAAGCATATTTCTATAAAACATTTATCACACTAGAAACGTTTAACTATTTCTGGATATCGATAACAGATAAAACATGGAATATGATCATTTCCTCTATTTTGAATCTATTGATGTTCACATTCATTTTCGTTGTTCATTAGGGTATAGGTTATGCTATTCTGTGACGTGCTTCCTTCATTATCTGAGACTATACTATAAATAGATTTTGTGTCATCGTCGTCACTTAAACTTTCAATGTCAAATTCGCCTATTTCATCAACTAGATTTGCTCTTTGTTGATTATTTTGTTGGTTTGGACATCTATTAGCTAAATGATTTGGGTCACCACAAATATAACAATTACATTTTCGGTTAGGCTTATTTCGTTTAACATATTTTTCTTTCTTTCGTTTATCATAGTGTTTTGTTTTTCTAAGGTACTTTCTAGGTTTATAATAACCATAAGCTTGAGGTGTATAGATCGTTGTTCTACAGAATGCCCAAGCTTGTCGTTTGATTTGTTCCTGTAAGGTGGCTTCTTTACATCGTTTTTCTAATTGTTGAAATACAAACATTATTCTTGGTCCTATCCCTAATTTAGGAATATTTCCATATTGCATTTCCCAATCTTCCTGTAGTTTTCTTCCTAGATCTCCTGGTAGTTTAGAAAAATATTTGTTACATAAGTTTTCTTCCATTGCTCTACCTGTTTGTGCTAATGTTACGGCAAAGTCTTGACTAAATTCCTTTATATATTTGAAGTCTCTAATACTAAGCTGTTCTAAATTTCTAATTGTTGTTTCTTGCATAAGCATTCCTCCTTTGCCAGGATCATTGCCTATGAGTAACAATCTTATAAAGCTTGTGAAATTATACAGGTTATTTCCTAAAGCTTTTTGTTCCATAATAATAGCTGGGTCATCAGTTTTCCTACTTTGATAAATTCCTAAGGCTAATGCGCCTAGGGTTGTTTCTAGTACCACCCACATGTCCATTTCGGGTTTTTTATTCACTTCCCAATATCTTACTACATTTTGTTCCCAGATAAGGATTTCTTCTAGTCATAATTGAGGGGATTGGTTTTCAAGTAATAACATATTATGACTGTACAATTTTCCATATGGTTTTCTCATTCCTTTTCATATAAATGGACTTTCATTATATACCCATTCTGGTTTGGCCCAAGGTTCTCGTTCTAATGGTCCTTCCCTAAACTGTTCACTCGGTTCATTGTCAAATCTACTACGTTTATTACGTGGTATCATGGCTTGGTCCATAAAATTGGTTTCAATAAAAAAATCACTTAATGGAACTTGTTTGTTTAAAATATCCTCAATTAAAGGCATATTAAAATACTTGGATAATGTTGTAAAAGCGTTTCATAAGACATGTCAAGTTCAGTTATACATGCTATAAGCATATCATTTGTCTCTTGCCTTATATTTTCTACCGTTATTTTTCTATTAATAATTTCATGCAATGTTCTCTTACTTTCTGTTTTAAATGTTTCGTCAATTTCTTCATTTTCTTCATCTTCATACTGTTCTCCTTCATCAATTAGATATCCGAGAACATCTAATTCATCGTCTATTTCTAAATCTGAATTATATTGGTCAAATCGTGGACCATCGTCCCAATTCATAGCGTTTAGCTGATCGTTAATTATTTCGTTTAAATTAAATTGTTCATTTATTTCAGATTCAGTATCGGTTTCTTCTTCATTCTGTTTAAACTTGTAGTTATTAAATCGTAAGTTTGGTTCTCCAAATTGATTTGTGTATAAAACATGAGAATTTGGAATCAGTAGGTTTTTATCATTATCTATAAAATCTTTTAGTTGCCATTCAAGGCCTGCTAAATCCTCTGGATTTATCCTTCGTGGTTCTATCATTTTAATACCCTTACTAGCAATGTTCTGGACTATTCCTCCTAGATTTACTCTAAATTTCATTCCTGAACTATTACTAGCTTTCCCTATTATTCCTATGCTAACAATAAGATTATTGCCAATATAATTTTCAAAACCGTTTGCTTTAAATCCGAGTTTAAGATGTTTTAGATCTTTAATACTTTTCAAAATATCTGGTACACAGTATACTAGGGCTGATTTGTCGTTTAAATCTATTTCCATACCTGAAAGTAATGCCTTTTCTATATTTGTTGTCCAAGATTTATCTAGAACAAGTGTTAGGAGCTTAGTTCCTAATCCCTTTCTAGTTAAGGCTTTAATTCCTATTACTATTAAACCTAAATGAAAGAACCTTTTTCCCGTATTTTTTAACTTCTGAATTGTTTCAGGAGATAGGATATCTAGAGTAACACTATTATTTACTACCCGTAGTTCTTCTTCTCTCACGCTCCTAATTAATGTAGTATTAATGTTGGTAATGCCTGTTTGGTAAAGAATTCTAGGATTCAATAAATTTAAGCGATTATTATTATAAATATCTATATTTTGATCTAAATCTACTTCTTCATCCAGCTGTACTATATATTTTTCTTTTTTAGATTTAAGGTTTGGTAGAAAACTAAATATCTCATCTTTAGTTTTACTGTTTGAAATAATTCTAGTTAAAGTCTTGCTGGACCCAGAAAATGATGTGTTACTGCTCATGATTTTGAAATCAAATATTTATAGCTTTCAGGTTGTCTCTTGATAATTGGTTCTCCTAAACTTAGTTTAGAAAATTGTTCTGAAATTTTATCTAGTTCTTGATTAAAGGACTGTTCGTTTTCAAGTCGTTCAAGCTTTTCTAAAATTTGAAGATCTAAACTAATTAATATATTAAATAAATTCGGATATTCCTTATCTGAAATACTATTACCAGAATATGTTGTAAATCCTTGTTCAGGAACTGGTCTGGTTGCAAAGATACTTGCTTCTTCAACAGCCTTCTGTAAAAATTTGTTCATAAACTAGCTACTAACAATATTTTTAATTTCTGTTAAAATTGTTTCAATCTTTTTAATTTTATCGTCAAATTCTTGTGTTCTAGTTTTGAGATTGTCTAGAAGTCGTTTAGATTCAAGTTCTGTAGTTTTAGGTTTATTTGTTTCTACAAGAAATTTTAGTTCATTTACTTCTGATTTATTTAGGAGATTTCCTTTCAAAGTGATTACACTATGTAAAATTCTTTCGTTTTGGTTTTTAACAAAATCAAAATTTTCAACTAGTTGTCTTAATATTCTGTTTTTCTCTTCGACTGATCTAGTAATTTTTTCCAACGTTTTTACGGCAGAATTATTATACTGTTCTAAAGCTATTCCTAGATTGATAATTTAATCTGTTACTGAATTAAATTGTTTATTTTCACTGTGTAGCGTATGTTGAAAACCTTACTTATCGAGACTAATTATACTTCGTTCCTTGAAACTACATTCGAGATTGAGGTAACTAAGGCGCTTGATGGATGACGGGTCAATTTTAAAATTCCTTTTTTATCAATTTTAGTGGTTTCACTTCTCTATGTAGCTTTTTATTTTCCCGTAAAAAGGATTTTTGTTTGAGAGAGATATTATATTCAGACTTGGTTATATATATTATATATTTATATATATATATACTGAACATAGTTTTTCACTTGGCTGCAAAATATTCATATTACTTCAAAGTTTACCATGTTTAGTTTAAATAAACGCGGTTTACGCCTCTATGCTACCCTAATAACTAACTCAGAGGGTTCTGCATTAAAGTAATATGTCATTTGTAATCCTAGGAACAACCATGCTCTGATACCAAAAAAGGGGGTATGTGGTAAACATAATTACTACCTCTTTAAAAACATGTTCCAGAGAAAGGTTACATTTGGAGATTTTTTTTTATCTGTTAAAAAAATCTAATTCTCCCCGTCCACCACGCTTTCGAGCGCACTCCAATTTATCTGTTTTTGTTTGAAATTTATCTGTTTTTTGTAATCTATATTTATCTGTTATATTTATCTGTTATTTGTATAACGACTCAAACTTGATCGAGACTTATCATAATTTGATAATTTACTCTCTTTTATCCTAAAAAATACCCAAACTTGGCTTGTGTCAGGGGACTTCAATCGCTCTCTTTGTTTAACTAACTAAATTGGAGGCAATGCTCTGTCAACAACTGAAATCATCTCTCTTAACACTATTTTGAACGACTCAAACTTGATCGAGACTTAATGTTGCCAAATATTCGTGGAACAACTCCAGAAGATCATCCCGTTTAACTTTATCTAAAATTGACTTCTGCTTTTGCAATCATATATCTCTACAAACCTAGCATAAAATCCTTAACTACCTACCTATACCTGGCTTATCTGACCACTCTCCTCAAATTATCTCTTCCAGAGAAGCTACCATGAATAAAAAAATAAATTTTAATTGTCTTAATGTTTGGGTTTCCAACCCTGATTTTCTTAACACAGCTAAGCAAGCTTAGTCTATTGTCTTTCACAGGAATCCTGTGTTTATTTTGCAGTATAAACTAACAAACACGAAGTAGACACTTAATGACCTATCCCTTTTGACTCTTGTTTTCGTTATATATAAATCTGTAGCGCTCAATCATAACGCACGATGAAATCAGTGTATAATTTAGTGTTACACCATTGTTTGACAATGCGAGTTTTGTTGACACTGCTTTATGTGGTGTCAACCTGACTTCATCCCCTGATTGGTGGAAATCAGGGGATCCATATCCATATGGGTTTCTTTATTTCCGCCAATCTGGAGTCGAAGCCATGGTGACACCACATAAAGTGATGTCAACAAACTCAAACTCATAAAGTGGTGTCAACAAACTCAAACTCATTGTTTGATCCTTGTTCTTTTACATCAACTAAAACAGAACATACGGGTGTTACAGGTATAGTTTGAAATTATAATATGTTTTTTCTTTCTTTCTTACCGTCATGTATTGTAGGTCTGTATTAATTGGTAGAACATTTTTATCCTTTGATTTCTATTTGATTTTAAATATTTAGGAATAAGGCACGAGGAAGATCAATTACTTGAAATTTTATACACGAGGAATACATAAATCATATGGAGGTAATTAGGTAGAATGACAAACTTTACCGAAAAATAAGGTTGAAGGAAACATAGTTTTATTTTTAGTCTGAAGGACAAACTTTAAACCAAAATTAAGCTGAAGGAAAATGCTAAATGTAATTAGCATTATATTCAGTTTTTTACACTAGACGAAAATGCTAGTTTTAACAAGCATTATTCAGCTTTACACTACAGAAAATGCTAATTATATTTAGCATTGTCCTTCAGTCTATTTTTTTCCAAAGTTTGTCCTTTAGTCTAAAAATAAAACTTGACATCATTCAAACTAATTTTTTTTCAAAGTTTGTCCTTATGCCTATTTTCCACGTGTGTATGTATAAATAAAGACAGCGACGAAGACAATAACAATGATAGCGAACAAAACGGGAGATTTATAAAAGGATTTGAATTCGTTTTCCCGCACATGCGAATAAATGACCAGGGCCGGTCCTGAGTATTTGTAGGCCTAGTGCGGAAAGAAAATTTTGGGCCCTTAATTTTTTTTTTTTTTTTTTTTTTTTTACGAATTTGAAGTTAAGTCATATGTCATATCATTGTCATATGTCAACTAAATTTTATTATACTCATGACATGTTTAAAAACACAACTGGTAATAAGCAGAAACAAGAAAGTTGAATAAATTTTCCTAACCTTTCCAAAGCAAACTTAACAAGTGTTGGATCTCATTGTTCCTCACTGAGCAGATCATAATGGAGATATATTACGCATCCTGACAAGAAAAAGCAGCTCTAAGTAAATAACTCATTAAAATTAATGTAAATTTGACATAAATTATATGGGGTGAACATCATATAATAAGACGCATTAAGCAAAAAAATAAGATATTATGAATTATAAATGAAGTTAGTATATCTGTACAAAGATCATGGGCAAAAACAAACATCAATTCTCATTTAAAGTGACATCTTCTTGCATTTTCTGAAGCAAAATCATCGATAATATGCTCCACTTTGATATTTTTCAGCATATGCTTTTCAATGCTCAAAAATGCTAAGCCATTCAACCTATCTTGAGTCATACTTGTGCGCAAATAAGATTTAATTAACTTCAACTTTGAGAAACTCCGCTCAGTAGAAGCCACAGTAATAGGTATAGTTAACAAAACCCTGTAAGCAACCAAAATATTTGGAAACATGTCCATCTTCTTCACAAATTCCAAAACTCTGATAGAATTCAATGGAATCTCACACTCATATGCTACACTAGGAAGCATTTCCTGTAATATTTGTAATTCAGAAAGTAAGCGTTTTCCATCAATATCGCAATAATCACCATGAGTCAAGAACTTTTCAAGTTTTACACAACATTCTTTCAATCCTTCATCATCCAAAGAAATCAACCGCGAAGCATCGAACAAAAAACCAAATATAGACTCGAAAAGTTCCATTTGTTCGAACCTTATCTTCAACTGAGAGAGTGCCATATCAACTAGAACAAGAAAGTAATCAGTTCTAAAGTTCTCTGAAGCAGATTGTTGTTCTCTTTCCGTGTTAGGATTCTCATCAAATTGTCTATTTCTTTTAATCCTACGCTTTATTTGAAAAACAGGTTCAATGTCCATTTCATCTGCAAGTTCTTTAGCATCAATCATAGCTGACACAAACCCATTTTCCTTATATTTCTCAAAAAAAGAAACCAACTCTTTTAAACTTGCAATTGCTACATCAAGACGCATATCTTCAAATTGCAAATTTTTGCTCAGCAAATTGATTTTGTACATAATTTCATGCCAAATAATTAAGCTCAATAAGAATTCAAAACTTGAAAATTCATTAGAAGCTAATTTTTCAGCATCCCAGCTTATTTTTGGATCATCAGAAACTTCAGCTAGTTTCATTAAAGCATCTTTAATTTTAGGAGCTTGAGTTCTTATTGCTTTAACACTTTCAATTCGACTTTCCCATCTTGTCACACATAGGGATTTTAAAGTCAAATCATCAACATATTCAAGCAAAAGATGCCATCTTTTAGTGGAATTTGCAAACACATTATATAATGCTTGACACGCTCCAAAAAACGATGTTCCTTTCACACAAGAGTTTTCCATATCTGAAAGTACCAAGTTAAGAGAATGACAACCACAAGGCATATAAAAAGCTCTAGGATTAACATCAAGCAATCTTTTTTGAACACCTTGATGTTTTCCCCTCATATTAGAACCGTTATCGTACCCCTGTCCCCTTACATCATTAATATCTAAATCAAGAGAGCTAAGAGCAGCTTCCAATTCACCAAAAAGACCCAAGCCAGAAGTGTTCTCCACTTTCAAAAACTATAAAAAATATTCTTCTATTTTTATTGGGTAGCTCACGACATCAACACATCTAATCACCAAAGTCATTTGTTCAATACGACTTGCATCAGGAGTACAATCAAGGATCACAGAAAAATATTTTGCTTCTTTTATTTTTTTTATTATGGCACTTTTGACACTCGATGCCAACATTTCAATCAAATCATTTTGAATTTTATGACTAAGATAATGATAATGAATGTCCCTATTTTGAATGAGTCTAAAATGATGTTTCATTACAGGATCAAACTCAGCTATTGACTCCAGAAAACCCAAAAAAATACCATTTGAATCTTCAAATATTTTGTCATGCGTCCCACGAAATGCCAAATTATTCATTGCAAGGCGTTTAACAACAACAATTATTCTGATCATAACATCTCTCCAGTGTTCAGTGTCTTTTTTTATTTGCTCTTGCAATTCTTTATCAATAGTTTGATTTGTTTTCAGTCTAATTTGAAGTTCAGCCCAAGCTCTAAGGTTAATAAGATGTTCATGACTATCTTCAAGTTGCTTAAGTTTTTCACCCAAATGCACTCAGTCATCTACTCCGAAACTTGCTAAATTGCTTTGTGAACGAGCTTTTTTCACAACTTTACAATAAAAACAGAACACTTTATCTAATTCCTTTGAGTAAACTAACCATTTTCTGTCAAAAAGTTCCCCGTTTCTTAATTTCTGATCAAAATAATATGTAGAGAACCCCCTATTGTACTTATCTTTAGGAAAATTGATATTTTTTTCTCTAACAGGACCCTTTTCAACAAGCAAATCCCTCATTTTATTATTTAATCCATCCCACGCTCGAGGATCATAAATATTCAAAGACAGGGAACCAGGATCACTTGGATTAGTTTCTTCCCTATTTTCACTAATCATATTTTCAAACACATCAATTTCTTCTTCAATTACATCATTTTCAGTCTCTTCATTAACCACATTTTCATCTTCTATAGAATTTCTTATAATTCCAGGCACTTCATTTTTGTGACGACCCCAAATCCCGTACTGACGGAGACAAGGGTTATCTTTAGAATATAACACAGAAACGGATAATAGCAGAACATAATAATTAAATACACCAGATAATGAACAATAGAATTACTGGATAAAAGTAATCATCAGAGTTACACAGTATACAGGATCTTACTTAGTACAAATACAGTTCAGCTATACATAAATGTCTACAGCGGAAAACAAACAAAATATGTAAAATAGGAGCTGAACAGCATAAAAAGAGATAAATGATAGAATCCATCTTCAGCTCCAGCTATCCAGAAAGAACCAGCTAAACCTGAATACAAGGCTGCCCGTGTAGAAAAAGGGGCACCCGAGTTTGAAAGTGAAACAAACTACGAGTCAGTCATGGGACTGGTATGAGAAATCTGCTCAACACATATATAATATGGCCAATCACAGGACCACGCCACTTTCGTGGAACGGGTTTACTCCATTGGACTGCCAGTGCTTTAAAACAAATCATTCTTTGAAACAACACTATGCTTTTTATAAAAATGAAGTCGTTATAAGACTTAGTTCCCATCACACAATGCAACGCAAACCAGAGGATAGAGTTTTTTTCTTATAACGGCCAAAATATGCTTGATACGAATAAAACAAAGGCATTTGATATTATTGCTAGTGTTTATATGTTTTGAAAACAATTTCAAATCATAACTATCAATCATAGACGACATGAGCGTCCCATGCCACTATATCGCCAAATATATATATATATATATATATATATATATATATATATATATATATACAATCGAAACCGCACAGTCACATATTTGGAAATTGGATTTCCGTCATGAACCAAGGCAAAAGATAGTCCTTACCGAATTCGAGACTGCCTAGCCCGAGTCTCGGACAAGCGCGCAGGCAGGCCTTGGATCGTCAGGGCCGGTCCACCGATGTGGATTATTATGCCTGAACACTACGTCTCTCCGCCCTTTGGGGCGTAAACGAGCCAACGAATGACTCCATCAGATCCGGATCGTCCGATCAAACCGAGGCGCCTCGCAACAGCAACAACCACACAGGTGAAAAGTATATAAATGTCAGGGCTGGTAGGTCACTGACACCACCCTAGCTAGGAAGAAACGCAGGCCCTCCCTGATGTCCTCTCCCGTTTCTAGTTCATACCGGGGTGTGAGGCTCGCGATTTTACGTTATACACAAAGCTACGCCACACCGGCGGTGCTTTGATCATCACCACAAGACTTTGCTTTTCAACAGAAGCCCTGATCACTGCATCTTAGCATGCCACACAGGCAATTCATGCCATGCGACTGATGTCCATCGATATACAACATCTGAGCTCGTGCGTTTTCAGAGAAGGGCGTTAAGCAAAAGAATAAATTCTACGCTGCCAAACAGATGTATATTTAATACAGATCAATCAACACAGAATAAAATCCAATGTCAGACACACAGTCCATTTACAAGTTCGCTCTGGGTCTGAACGAAACCGGAGGGACTAAATACCTCACAAACCCATCGATCACCACGTACGTCTGGACGATCACCACTCATTATCCATATTTCGGGATGCCTCCCAATCAGGACCTCGGTTACCATCCAAACGAGGTGAAGATCTCCGGTCTTCGACCACCGTCTTCATCTTCGATTTCTTATCGTCGATTCAGTTATTCAGAATGGGATAAACCCGGTCTTTCTGAGCAACTCTCGTATATAATAAACAAGTGCAACACTATCATACACACGCAGCATTTCAATTCATTAGTCACTAACCGTCAATCAGTAAGAGAACGATTTCCCAAATATTAACCCCGAAGGCCGAAACCAACATCAGATCAACACCCAGGAAACCATTCATCTTAGCCAACCTTCAGTTAATTTCTAAATCACATCTATATCATTTATAATATTTTATAACGATTTATCACTATTTTTATTTATTTTTAAAATAGCCATATATTTCAAACAACGCTTCGGGCCATAACGCGGCCGTGGCGTTGTTTTCCTTCAAATTTGATTTACATATATATGAAAATCTAGCCGTTGGATCTTTACAAAATTTACATCATTAGAAAGATCTTTTCAAAACGAATCCAACGGTTCCAATTTCGGGAAAATCCGACGGTCGGATCTCTCGGTATAATCGTTTGAAGTTTCGATTTCAAAATACGAACTGCAGCGTCGTTATTCGATTAAATATAATTATATATATATATATATATATATATATATATATATATATAACCGATTCTGGCGCTGTTTTTCTTCAAATTTGAATTAAACATTCCAGACAATCCAACCGTTGGATTTTTACAAAGTTGGTGCCGTTGGAAAGATTTTTCCAAAGCGAACCCAACGGTTGCGGTTTCGGGAAAATCCAATGGTCGGATTTCCCGCACTAGTTGTTTGAAATCACGGTTTCAAAACACGTACTGCACGGCCACGTTTCGTTTTAATTTTATTTATATTTATATAAATATAGTTCACTCAAAAATTTCAATATCGTTTTCACTTCAAATATTTCACTAACGCCTTTAAATTTTGGAAAATTTCGCCATAACCTCCTTTGTACGGGAGGGGCTGGGAAAATTCCCAAATAGCCACACGTGCGTCTCATGTCAAAAAGAAAAAGAAAAGGCCAAGCGGCTAGCCAACAGGCTCATAAAATCATCACCCAAACAAAACAGTAAATGTGTACCTATTTGTCGGGCACAAAATTTTATTCCTCTTCTCTAGCCCCTTTGCTATAACATGTTCAATAAATATGCATGTACATATATACAGTTCTTATCACTTATCATTTTCCATTCAACTTCATATTCGATTCCATTTGGTTTAAAAACACCATTCATTCTAATGTTGCATGCATAGGTAAAAGTCATATCATTAGCTAATTAATGAATATTTCAACTCATGCATATTTATTTGAACGAGTTGCTATTTTTAACACTTCACATTTCAACAATTCATGTATATAATAAAAATGTGATTTTTATTGTAAAACAAATTATTTCAAAACACTATTCTTTTTTTTTATAGTTTATATAGGTGATAAAAATAGGATTTTTATTATAAAACAATTTCTTTTAAAACGAGATTATTTTACATAGTCCATATAGTCGATAAAAGGTGATTTTTATTATCAAACAATTTATTTCAAAATATGAATACCATTCAACACATGAATTTCAAATCAGCGAATGAATATCGATTCAACACATGAAGGTTTTCTATAGTTTCTATATATAGATAAAAATGTAATTTTTATATTTAAAACGCGAATACCATTCAACACATGAATTTCAAATCAACGAATGAATATCGATTCAACACATGAAGGTTTTCTATAGTTTCTATATATAGATAAAAATGTGATTTTTATATTTAAAACGCGAATACCATTCAACACATGAATTTCTAATCAACGAATGAATATCGATTCAACACATGAAGGTTTTCTATAGTTTCTATATATAGATAAAAATGTGATTTTTATATTTAAAACGCGAATACCATTCAACACATGAATTTCTAATCAACGAATGAATATCGATTCAACACATGAAGGTTTTCTATAGTTTCTATATATAGATAAAAATGTGATTTTTATATTTAAAACGTGAATACCATTCAACACATGAATTTCTAATCAACGAATGAATATCGATTCAACACATGAAGGTTTTCTATTCAATGAATAAATATAGTTTCAGCAAATGAAAATAATTCAAACACATGAATATTATTCAAAATTTCGGCAGCATAACGGCAAGGTAGTTAAAACCGGGACCGTCCCTAGTACGGCTCCTCGCTCTACCTTAAAACCTCGCGGTTTTTGACAATGGGGATCATGCATCTAGTTCGCATGCAGGCGGCATGTATATATTTATTTCATTTCCACAAACTAATCCTATGTGGTTTTAACCAAATATTTCTCAACCACAAACGGGTATTTTTCAACCACAATCAATCAATATCAACCACAAACAATCCCAAACAACCATTCGCTATCAATCAATTTTCACACCAATCACAATCAATAAATATCGTCCATGGTTTGTGGACGAGGGGCGTATATATATATATATTTATTTATTTATTTATTTATATATAGCAATTCACCTCTATTTCAACACATATATAATTTTTACAACGCATATATAACTTATACATCGAACGTACAACTTATACAACGCTTATACAAGAGGTGTACAACGCTTATATAACTCATACATCGACTATATAATTTATACATCGTCGTTTTCCATATCGTTTATAAATTAGAAATCTCACATTGGGTTCCACTCCACCAAAAATAGCAGAAGGCTCAGTAAAATATGCGGTCTCTTCTAGAATGTAGAAGACGTCCTCACGGTCACGATGTTTCCTGTTTCATCGAATTTCATCAAGAAATGAAAAAGATATGATTTTTCAAAGTTTGCAACGGTTTGAAGGTGTTAAAACTGTTGAAAATAAATCTGGCCGTATACCTTTCAATATGGTTCAAAACTAGGTTTGATCTTTTCTCCCAATTCGAAGCACGATATGCCGATCAGCCTATGCCACATCGACGAGCTTGGAGAGGCATGCCTGCACCCCTGACGGCGGAGAACTCGGCGGCGGCGAGGAGGAGAAAATCGACCGCGAACGGCGCGACTTTGGAGGAGGAAATCTCGCTGATGGGGCGACGAGGGGTGGCGTACCAGCTATGGATGTGAAGCTCTCGGAGAGATCTACAAAAAGTTCCAAAGGGTCGGGGGTCAACGAGGCGTGTGGCGGCCGGAAAAAGCTCGGGAACTGGAGAATAGGTTTCCGCCTTCGATCGTCGGGGAGAGAGAAAGTAATTTCTTTTTTTTTTTTACAAAAATTCTGATTGGTCGGGGAAGTTTTAAAGGGGTTTTCTGACACGACCACCAATCGAAACCCAACGACTGTCGTCCCTAGCGTTTTACCCCCATTCCGAACACAATGGGATATGTTTCGAAGGCCCATTCGAATGTTTCAGTCAGTTTTCCTTCAAATTAAAATATAAAACATTCAATATTTAATTTGAACGTACATTTCAATTTGCCAGGGCCACAAATTGATTCAAAAAATTCCAGGAAAATAAAGCTAGCTATGTTTTGTTGATACGGTCCCAACAAAACTAGTTTCGTCGAATTCTGAGACCGTTTGCAAAAAGGCCCATTTCTGGTCGATCCAATTTAACTATAATTGGCCAAAACACGTTTTCCTTTGCCACACTCACATACTAGCTTCAAAAATTATGAAATTTGAAACCTAGTAATAACTTCACATCCCGGATCCAACAAAAGTGGTTTCATCGAATTCCGAGGTCGTATGCAAAATGGCCAATTTCACGGGCTATATAAATTCCATAGCGACCTTTCTGAAAATTCATTCGGCCATAACTTTTTCTTTCCGCTATGAAAATTCGATTTTTCAGATTTGTTAGAAAGGTATTCACTAACAGGTTTAAATATTTTTGGTTTCGCTAAAATCCGTTTTGTTTTGCACCCGGTACAGTCCGACAAAGTTTGAATTCAATTTTTGAAATTGCAGCGCCATTTCAGGCCTTGTTTATAAATATAATTAATTATATTCGTTTTCAATGGTCGATTCAAACTCAATTTTCATTGCCATTATTTAAAATATTTATTTTAAATATTTAAAATCCATTATTTTAGCCAATTTCAAAATTTTAAATTGGTTCAGATTTTCTGGGTCGTTACAATCTCCCCCACTTAAAACTTTTCGTCCCCGAAAAGGAACAAAGTCGAAAGTGGTTTGATAAATCTACAATCACACAACCCAACCAACAACCAAATCGTTTTAACCTTTCAAAAATATACTGATCAACTTCTATACTCTTTTTTAAAATCATTCAGACTATAGAATTTAAAAGTGCACATCCATGAAAAGAAAATAACAACAGAGTAGAGAATTAAATGGTAATGCAAAGTAGGGTAAATGTACCTTGCACCAAAGTCAATCAGAGATATCCACTCGGCATCTTGGATAAGCTTTCTGAATGCTCTCCTCAGTTTCCCAAGTACAATCTCGCGGATCTCCACTCCATTGCACTTTGACTAAGCGAACCTTCTTGTTCCTCAACTCTTTGGTTTCTTTGCCGATAATCTTTAGCGGCTCTCTTCTCACAGCCAATTCTGGAGTAATTTCAATATCCTGCTGAGCTGCTTCTTCCACGATCAAGTCTGGATTATGAATGTGCTTTCGAAGTTGAGATATATGAAATACATCATGAACTCCAGGCAACCAGTCAGGCAGTTTGACCCTATAAGCGAGAGTTCCAATCCGTTCCAGAATAGGAAACGGACCAATGAATTTGGGCGCCAACTTTCCAGTTTTACCAAACCGGATAACTCCTCTCATCGGCGATACTTTCAAATATACATAGTCGCCAACAGCAAATGATATATCTCTTCTCCTATCGGTGTAACTCTTTTGTCGGCTTTGAGCGGCCAGTAATCGTTTCTTAATAAAATCGACTTTGTCGGCGGCTTCTCTAATCATGTTTGGCCCTAACACAAGTCTATTTCCAGGTTCGATCCAACAAGCAGGAGATCGGCACGGTCTACCATACAATGCTTCGAATGGCGACATTGTCAGACTCGCCTGGTAGCTGTTGTTATATGAGAATTCAGCCAAATGCAGATGGTCTTCCCATGATCCACCGAAATCTATAACACAAGCCCGCAATAGATCTTCTAAAATACGATTCATCCTCTCAGTCTGACCGTCTGTCTGAGGATGATAAGCGGTGCTTAAGTTCAACTTCGTTCCCAGCTCGACTTGAAATGCTTCCCAGAATTTGCTAGTGAATATTGTATCTCTATCACTGAGTATACTGAGCGGCACTCCATGCAGTCTAACTATTTCCCTAAAGTATATCTGTGTCAGACTCTGAGCAGTTCTATTTGATATGACAGGTATAAAATGGGCAGTCTTCATGAAGCGATCTACGATCACCCAAATACTGTCATTCCCTTTTCTGGTTCTGGGCAGACCATCAATGAAATCCATAGAAATATGCCCCCACTTCCAGCCTGGAACTTCTAGCGGTTGCAACAATCCAGCCAGTTTTTGTTGGTCGCTCTTGACTAGCTGGCAAGTAGGGCATCGGCTAACGTATATTGAAACGTCTCTTTTCATAGCCTTCCAACAGAATGTTCGTTTGAGATCGTTATACATTTTGGCCACACCAGGATGGATACTCAGCTTCGACTTGTGACACTCGTCTAACACTTCCCTTTTTAACCCTGGGATATCAGGAACACAAATCCTTCTTTTCAACCTCAAGGTCTCGTCGTTATCTATTTAAAAACACGAGGGTTCGCCTTTCTGAATCCTTTTAATCATATCCTTAATAAAGTTATCCTCCTTCTGAAGAATAGATATTTTGTCAATCAAGGAAGTAGTGATAATAAAGGTGGCGATCATCTCATTCTTTCGGCTTAACGCATCGGCCACGACATTGGCTTTCCCTGGAGTATATATAATTTCAAAGTCATATGCTGCAAGAAACTCCAGCCAACGTTGCTGCCTCAGATTCAGGTCCTTCTAAGTGAACAGGTACTTTAACGATTGGTGATCTGTAAACAGTTCAAATCTCTCACCCAGAAGATAGTGCCTCCTTGGTTGCCCTTAACAGCCGACAATCCTATTTTACATGGCCAAACCGATGCCAAATGCTGCATCCTCTGGTCTCTTGAAACGTCTTATTAGACTTAGATCATTCTGCCACTCATACTAGGATATTACTGATCCTATCTGTAAGGAGTTACCCGTCCTAGAACACTACTGATTCTATTTCTGACGAGTTCGTTCAAATGTTATATTCCAGAACTAAGCTTAACCAAAGCTCTGATACCACGTTGTGACGATCCCAAATCCCGTACTGACGGAGACAAGGGTTATCTTTAGAATATAACATAGAAACGGATAATAGCAGAACATAATAATTAAATACACCAGATAATGAACAATAGAATTACTGGATAAAAGTAATCATTAAGTTACACAGTATACAGGATCTTACTTAGTACAAATACAGTTCAGCTATACATAAATGTCTACAGCGGAAAACAAACAAAATATGTACAATAGGAGCTGAACAGCATAAAAAGAGATAAATGATAGAATCCATCTTCAGCTCCAGCTATCTAGAAAGAACCAGCTAAACCTGAATACAAGGCGGCCCATGTAGAAAAAGGGGCACCCGAGTTTGAAAGTGAAACAAACTACGAGTCAGTCATGGGACTGGTATGAGAAATCTGCTCAACACATATATAATATGGCCAATCACAGGACCACGCCACTTTCGTGGAACGGGTTTACTCCATTGGACTGCCAGTGCTTTAAAACAAATCATTCTTTGAAACAACGCTATGCTTTTTATAAAAATGAAGCCGTTATAAGACTTAGTTCCCATCACACAATGCAACGCAAACCGGAGGATAGAGTTTTTTTCTTATAACGGCCAAAATATGCTTGATACGAATAAAACAAAGGCATTTGATATTATTGCTAGTGTTTATATGTTTTGAAAACAATTTCAAATCATAACTATCAATCATAGACGACATGAGCGTCCCATGCCACTATATCGCCAAATATATATATACAATCGAAACCGCACAGTCACGTATTTGGAAATTGGATTTCCGTCATGAACCAAGGCAAAAGATAGTCCTTACCGAATTCGAGATGCCTAGCCCGAGTCGCAGGCAAGCGTGCAGGCAAGCCTTGGATCGTCAGGGCCGGTCTACCGATGTGGATTATTATGCCTGAACACTACGTCTCTCCGCCCTTTGGGGTGTAAACGAGCCAACGAATGACTCCATCGGACTCGGATCGTCCGATCAAACCGAGGCACCTCGCAACAGCAACAACCACACAGGTGAAAAGTATATAAATGTCAGGGCTGGTAGGTCACTGACACCACCCTAGCTAGGAAGAAACGCAGGCCCTCCCTGATGTCCTCTCCCGTTTCTGGTTCATACTGGGGTGTGAAGCTCGCGATTTTACGTTATACACAAAGCTATGCCACACCGGCGGTGCTTTGATCATCACCACAAGTCTTTGCTTTTCAACAGAAGCCCTGATCACTGCATCTTAGCATGCCACACAGGCAATTCATGCCATGCGACTGATGTCCATCGATATACAACATCTGAGCTCGTGCGTTTGTAACACCCCACTCCCGCTATGATCACTCACTAAGGGAATGCCATAGCATCGGTGGAGTATTTTAGTGAATATAGAACAGAAAATTTACAACAAGACAGATATAAATAGTACTTGAAATTTTAAAACATCATCTCATAACAGCGGAAGTAAAACATGTCTGGTTACATCATAAAACCACAATAAAGGTCAAGTACAATATCCATCAAAATAAAGAAGTACATAATCCCACTCTCATACAATAGCCAAACAAAAGAAAAGATAACTGGATAACTGGAGCTTTACATCTATCCAAGCTCCTAAAGACTGGAACAGCAATCCGATCAAGCTCCACTACTGCTAGGATCCACCGTAGGACCTGAGGGTTGGGAAAAAGATAAAAACAACAGGGTCAGACATAAGTCTGAGCGAGTCCTATAACTTTAACAATACAATCGTTAAAGTAACCAGAGAAGACATAAACTGATATACGGTAACATATAGGGATGAATGGCTACCCTAAGCAGTCAACTAAACGAAGATAAAGGATAAAGACGCATCTACCCTCCCTAAGGTAAATTACTAAACTGCACCACACCAGTCGTTCCTAACCTAAAGGTTGATCCCACCCAAGGACTTATAAAATTTACTAATTAGTACCTGCGTACCCCTAGGTGACCAAGTAGGCGCCACGGGGCCCTACAATCCACTAGGTGTACACACTACTTCCCATTCGATCGGCTCCCTAACGTAGATACCCGTGCTGGCCCCACCGTGGGATGTATCATTCCCCAATGTGGCAACCTGATGAAACTAAAGGTGCACGGCTTATATCTACTCGATGCAACAACGGCTTACCTACCAGCCCGGGCCCACTCACGCATATGAAGCCCGTTGGACTTGCGTTGCCACCGCTAACCCGTTTGCCTCTTACAGTCAAGCCCAGTATGCGTGTCCCGTCCTCGACATGGGTCGAGCCCACAAAGATACGTATGGGTTACTGGTTGAAATGGGCCTCCACAAGCTACCCACCTAAGCTTGTCCCTTTTTCTAGTATATCCCACTTAACCCTTTAATCATGTTTTAATTACATGTTCTATTTTGGTTAAGTATTCTAATCGTATTTTCTATTGCCACCCAAGGCAACCACTAGATTTTCTCATGCCACCCGAGGCACCCACTTAACCCCTCATGTCCCTCTACATGCTAATGTGGTTAAGTGTTTCTTAATTAATTAATTAAGAACGTAACCTTTGTAAAGACCTCTCACATTAGACTGTCTTTTATGACCGCTGGTTAAGCCGGTTGGGTCCGGGCAGCCTTATGTCATAACAGAGTCTAACCTCGTGTCTTTACATTAATTACGTATTTAGTTTGTGCCTAAGACCTCTTACATTGGGCTAACATTTGTAGCAACTGGTTAAGCCGGTTGGGTCCGGGCAGTTTTACGCTACAACTGAGTCCAACCTCGTGTCTTAGTCAATTAATTACACCTAATTAATCACCCTCATAATTTTATATTAATTATCCCTAATTAATCAAGTTTTCTTAACATGGGTAGACCTAACTTAATAGGTAAATTCCCATGGGGTAGACCTAACTCAATAGGTAAATTCCCAACACATAGTATGGGTACACCTAACCAAATAGGCAAATTCCCATACTATGTTTATTTATTTTGTGTTATGCATAATTATATTAATTTCACACAATCTTATTAACTTATGCATTTAATTACCCCATCGTTCCCACGTAATTTCGTTCATGATATAACACATATAAAAGGTGTCAACTTGCATATGAATGAACATGTTTCAAAGGTGCCATCTTGCATATTAACAAACACATAACTTGCATATGAACTTGCATAACATGTCACATAACTTGCATATAATATGTCACATAACTTACATATTCATTTTGCATAACAAACTTGCATATTAGCTTATAGACTTGCATAATGTGTCATCATGAACTTGCATATTAATAAACATGTAACTTGCATATTTACATACATGTAACTCGCATATTAACAAACATGTAACTTGCATATAAAGAAACATGTAACTTGCATATTTACATACATGTAACTTGCATATTAACAAACATGTAACTTGCATATTAACAAACATGTAACTTGCATATTTACATACATGTAACTTGCATATTAACAAACATGTAACTTGCATATTAACAAACATGTAACTTGCATATTTACATACATGTAACTTGCATATTAACAAACATGTAACTTGCATATTAACAAACATGTAACTTGCATAGCATATTACCATGAACTTGCATAACATGCATATGATTACATAGCCCACAACTTGCATATTTAGCATCATGCAAACATAACATACATCATATTAAACTTGCATAAGCTTACATACTCAACATGCATAAACATAAGATTAATGCTAACATCATATCATATGATTCAAAGCTCATTAACCCACATACAAAACCATAAATCTCATCACATCTCATCTAATTAGTTTACCAAAAGATCATCAAAGTGATAGAAACTCACAACTAGCAACTTTGAACACCAAATGAAGAAGATTAAGATGCTAAGAAGGGATTAGAAGTTGATTAGAGAGTGATTAGTATGCAACCCTCTTCATAAAATTAGTGGAGGCCATGAGAGCTAGCATTTTGCCATAGTTTAGTCACTAGGTTTAATTATGAATGAATTAGGGTAGGTTAGGGTCTTATTTATAGATTAGGCAAGTGTTTTAGGCCATAGGATTAACCCTAGATTCAATCCAAGCCATCAAAGCATGTCTTGGGGAAGAAGTCAAGTGTAGGAACCATCTAGGGCCTTTAGATTAAAGATGGACCATGAGAACCATTCAAATGCAAAATCTGCACTTGAGCGAATCGGCCCACGGGTTGACAGCCAAACACCCTGGATTAACCCCTAGTCGACCCAGCGGGCTCGGGTCGACTTCAAAAATCGGCCGGTTCGGTTATTCCCCTCTCCCAATTCGCTGTTTTGAGCATTTTTGCATATTTATTTATTAAATTTTCAATTATATATATATATATATCAATATATATATATATATATATATATCTACACAACCCATTTCACTTAATTAAGTATACTTTAATTTGGGAATTTTCGTGAAACTTCGCGAGGCCATATCTTGGTCATACGGACTCCGATTTTCGAAAACTCGGACTCTATTTCGCGTATTTTTCCGAGACGAACGCAATGGCATAGCCCGTTTCCCTTGATTCCCATTTTAGAATTAAATTCTGCCTCGATTTATGTTATTACAGGTTATTGAAAATACGGGTTGTTACATTCTCCCCTCCTTAAAGGATTTCGTCCCCGAAATCTTCAAGTTAGGAAGAACGTATCCTACCATCCAATCATCCATCTACTCAAAGCATCATCCACGAGCAATCATTGTCCTTACAAGATTCTAAATGCTGGATGGATATATGCAAAAGTGTGTGTATATGTACTTACCTAATGCGAAAATCAGGCGGTTACTGATACAGTAAACCTCCTTAATGCAAACCATGATAGTGCCATGCATCCAATATGTATGCGAAACCCTATTGACACATACAAATTTCTACATGCGTGCACAACCATACACAAAAATGCATCATCCATATGATAACACAGCCATGATACATCCATCAATCTAACTACCACATCCATTTATGCAATATGCAATATGAAGTGTCTGAGCCGATCTAGTGCCTAATGTGTGTGTATATGCATCCACGAGCAACCACTAGCAAACAATTGCATCCATATGCATCCATCAACCATAACATGTTTCAAACACATGTTTCAACCATAGGTTTTACCCTATCTAAAGGTCATAGGTATTAGTGAGAGGATATACTAAAGATAAGATAAGTACTAGACAAGCAATAAAGGAGAAGTTAAAAGACATACTCTCAAAAAGAAATGGATACAAAGAACGCATCTTTGCTTCCGTCTCCCAAGTAGCATTGCTTTCGTCATCTCCCCATTGCACTTTAACTAGCTGAACTTCTCTGTTCCTCAACTTCCTAGTTTCTGACCCAAGGATGCGAGTAGGAGCTCGTCGAATCGTCGCATCACGCTCTACCTCTACATCTCTAAGCAAGCTCGGCTCTACCACCTCCGCGGTCTCATGTAAGCACTTCCTCAAATGTGATACATGGAATACATCATGAACACCACTAAGTCTGTCGGGCAACTCCACCCTATATGCCATCCGTCCAATCCTTTCCTTAATAGGAAACGGCCCAACAAATCTCGGTGCTAACTTCCCTACGGACCCAAAGCGAACAACATTTCTCAATGGAGATACTTTGACAAAAACCATGTCCCCAACCTCAAACTCAAGATCCGTCCTTCTCCGATCCGCATAAGATTTCTGTCTATCTTGCGCTGCTTTCATCCTTTTTCGAATTAAATCAATCTTCTCTGAAGTCTCTCTAACCATATCCGGCCCAAGCAAGATCTTATCCGTAGATTCCCACCAACATGTAGGAGATCGACAAGGCCTTCCATAAAGAGCTTCGAAAGGAGCCATACCAATACTGGACTGAAAGCTGTTATTATATGCGAACTCCACCAAAGGAAGATGTTCTTCCCATGTACCTCCAAAATCCAAGATACAAAGCCTCAAAAGATCTTCTAAGATACGGTTCACCCTCTCGGTCTGACCGTCCGTCTGAGGATGATATGCGGTGCTCAAACACAACTGAGTCCCTACCGCCTCTTGCAAACTTCTCCAAAACTCACTAGTGAAAATAGGATCTCGATCACTCACAATGCTGGATGGTACGCCATGCAATCTAACAATCTCTCTAACATAGACTGAAGCAAGCCATGGAGCGGTCCTCTTACTCTTTACGGGTATAAAATGGGCACTCTTGGTAAGTCTGTCTACCACAACCCAAATTCCCATATTGCCCTTCCTCGATCTCGGTAACCCGTCGATGAAATCCATCGAGACACTATCCCACTTCCACTGTGGAACTTCCAATGGGTGTAGCAACCCACCGGGTTTCCTTTGCTCCACTTTAACTTGTTGGCACACTAAGCATCTAGCCACATACTCGGCCACATCTTTCTTCATACCGGCCCAGAAGAAAACTCTCTTCATGTCTTGGTACATTTTGTCTCCACCGGGATGAATAGTCATTCTTGAACGATGTGCATCATCCAAAATAGCCTTCTTCAAACCCTCATCTTGCGGTACACAAAGTCTACCGTCTCTATGCAACCATCCCTTATCATCTATGGTGTATCTACCCAAATGGCTGGACGACTCCCCTCTTATAAGCTTCTCTACCAACACAACCAACTGTGGGTCGTCTCGCTGAGCCTCGCCAATCCGTCTCAAAAGAGTAGGTCTAACCTCCAAGGATGCCAACAAACCAGGTACAAAATCAACAGAAGGTCTGAAGTCAAACAAAGAAAGAAACTCCAAGCTTCGTCGTTCCACGAACAATGGACTCAAAGATAGCCTTTTTCTACTTAAGGCGTCTGCCACCACGTTACCCTTACCAGGGGTATACGCTATCTCGAAATCATAGGATGCTAAGAACTCCATCCACCTTTGCTGTCTTAAGTTTAAATCCTTCTGAGAGAATAAGTACTTCAATGATTTATGGTCGGTGAACAACTCGAATCTCTCACCAAGAAGATAATGGCGCCAAGACTTAAGTGCGAAAACAATCGCGGCCAACTCTAGATCATGGGTAGGGTAATTCTTCTCATGCACTCTCAATTGTCTCCCTCCATAGGCTATTACCCTTCCCTCCTGCATCAAGACTGCGCCTAATCCTG
Source organism: Allium sativum (assembly GCA_030737875.1). Lineage (NCBI taxonomy): Eukaryota > Viridiplantae > Streptophyta > Magnoliopsida > Asparagales > Amaryllidaceae > Allium > Allium sativum. The sequence goes on from CM060924.1 coordinate 819,742,954, forward strand.
TTCCACAAGCATCGGTATAAACAACAAACGGCTTACTCCCATCCGGGAGCACTAAAACTGGAGCGGTGGTCAAAGCTCTCTTTAACCGTCGGAAAGCATCATCACAATTTACATCCCACGAGAAAACCAGATTCTTTTTCGTCAAGCGGGTTAATGGGGCTGATATCTTCGCGAAGTCTTTGATGAACTTCCTATAATATCCTGCCAACCCCAAGAAACTTCTTACCTCGGTAGCATTTCTAGGAACTTTCCAATCCTGGATAGATACTATCTTTGCGGGATCCACAGCTATCCCTTCCTTAGAGACCACATGCCCTAAGAATCGCACTTCTCTTCTCCAAAAATGGCATTTAGAGAATTTAGCTTTAAGACTATGCGCTCGAAGAGTCTCCAACACTTCCTTGAGATGTAAGGCATGCTCTTCTTCATTCTTGGAAAAGACCAAGATGTCATCCACAAAAACTACTACAAACTTATTCAGATACTCTCTGAACACTCTACTCATGAGATCAACAAAGTATGCGGGGGCGTTTGTCAACCCAAATGGCATCACTAGCCACTCATAAAAACCATCCGGAGTCCGGAAAGCAGTCTTCTCTATACTGTCATCCGCCACTCTTAACTGATGAAACCCTGTAGCTAAGTCCATCTGCGAAAATACTGACGCGCCAACCAACTGATCAAAGAGATCATCTATCCTCGGTAATGGGTGTCTATTCTTCTTCGTGAGCTTATTAAGTTCCCTATAATCCACACAAAGTCTGAGGGACCCATCCGCCTTCGTGGCAAACACTACTGGAGCTCCCCACTCCGATATACTTCGCCTTATGAACCCCTTCTCAAGCAACTCCCCTACTTGCTTATGAAGTTCTCTTCTCTCACGAGGAGCCATGTGGCGTACTGGCAAAGACACTGGTTTGGCATTATCCACCAAATAAATTCGGAAATCTATCTCCCGCTTCGGAGGCAAACCCTTTACTTCTTCAAACACATCCGGATATTCCCGGACTACTCTGACAGAACACAAACTTTCGACCGAAGCATCGAGCGATTCAAGATAACTTAGCAAAACAGATTCCATGGGATTGCAAGAGATCTCGAGAGTGTTACCCAAGCGGGTCATGAGCCTGACAACTCTCCTTTCGCAATCAAGAACGGCACCATTACTGGATAACCAGTCCATGCCCAAGATCAACCCATAGCCCGTGAAGCCCAATACAAAAGCATCACATCTAAACTCAACGCTAAGTATAGAAATCTTCAAACCCAAACATATCATAGACAGATATATGGAGCCCCCAATTGGGTTTGAGACAACCAAGGGATCATCAACTAGACTGGTGTCTAAGTGCAGTGACTCAACTAACGATGATGAGATAAAAGAATGCGATGCGCCAGAGTCAAACAAAGTACGAACTGGATGATCAAACAGAAAAACCAGACTTTCAACGGAAATAGTTCTACCTCTCTGCTGAATCGGTGGAACTGAGAGAACCTGAACTTGCCCCCCTGACTGAGGTGGTGCTATAAGAGCTTGCACCTGGCCTCCTGAGGTAGACCCCGTCTTCTGCCCCTTCTTTGGGCAGTTTTTCACAAGATGCCCTGCTTCACCACAATGAAAGCAACCGGTCTTCTTCTTTTTGCGACAATCCTTACTGAGGTGTCCTGGTGTTCCACAATTGAAGCACTTCTTCTTCGTCTTCTTTTTGTCACCATTGCCTTTTCCGCCCTTGCCTTGTTGTTGCTGTTGCGGTTTCTTCTGATCCCCCTTTTTCTCTGGTGCCTTAGAATTCTTATCATCCTCATGCATAAGTGCCATGTAGACAAGCTTCTCAAAAGTGGCCCCCATAGGAATGTGAGTCATAGCTATTCCTTGCAATGGTTCGTTCAAGCCTCTAACGAACCTCAAAGCCTTCTTCTCCGGTGTATTCACCAACTCTATGCCAAACCTTGCTAATTGATTGAATTTGTTGACATATTCTTTCACCGTGAGATTCCCTTGCTTCAAATTCAAGAACTTCTCCATAAACAGATTCTCTTCCGCCCTTGAGAGAAACTTAGCCCCAAACCTTTGCTTAAAATCTGCCCAAGAGTCAACAGGGCGTTCTCCATTAGTGACCTCCCACCAGAATGAGGCCTCTCCCTTCATTAACCAAGCCGCCAACTTGACTTTCTTTCCCTCTTCCACTTCAAAGATATCTAGCAACTCTTCCACTTCCTTAAGCCAATCTCTAGCCTCTACGAAAGTCTCTGAACCAAGAAAAGGTTTTCCTCCTATAGCCTTGAACTCCTTGCAAACCTTAGCAAAATTATCCACTCTAGGCTGAGGAGGAGGAGCGGTTGTCTCTGGTGTAGTAGCATTGGCCGGACCCGCAGCCGCGGCCCTAGCCTCTTGCAACCTCCTATACCATAGTGGTATAACTAAACCCTCCGGGATGTTAAGATCTTCAGCCATGCTGAAACGAAAGAGGAAAGATTCAAAAAGGAGATTCCGAAAGATAAAGATATGGCTATTGGGGATTATGCTTTTCTTTTTTCAAAAACTTTTTCTCTTAGAAGACATGCTTTTAAAAATACTTTCTTCGAAAATACTCTTAGAAAGTAGTTTTTCTCAAAAATTTTATCTGTTCTGGTAACCTTAAGCTCTGATACCACGTGTAACACCCCACTCCCGCTATGATCACTCACTAAGGGAATGCCATAGCATCGGTGGAGTATTTTAGTGAATATAGAACAGAAAATTTACAACAAGACAGATATAAATAGTACTTGAAATTTTAAAACATCATCTCATAACAGCGGAAGTAAAACATGTCTGGTTACATCATAAAACCACAATAAAGGTCAAGTACAATATCCATCAAAATAAAGAAGTACATAATCCCACTCTCATACAATAGCCAAACAAAAGAAAAGATAACTGGATAACTGGAGCTTTACATCTATCCAAGCTCCTAAAGACTGGAACAGCAATCCGATCAAGCTCCACTACTGCTAGGATCCACCGTAGGACCTGAGGGTTGGGAAAAAGATAAAAACAACAGGGTCAGACATAAGTCTGAGCGAGTCCTATAACTTTAACAATACAATCGTTAAAGTAACCAGAGAAGACATAAACTGATATACGGTAACATATAGGGATGAATGGCTACCCTAAGCAGTCAACTAAACGAAGATAAAGGATAAAGACGCATCTACCCTCCCTACGGTAAATTACTAAACTGCACCACACCAGTCGTTCCTAACCTAAAGGTTGATCCCACCCAAGGACTTATAAAATTTACTAATTAGTACCTGCGTACCCCTAGGTGACCAAGTAGGCGCCACGGGGCCCTACAATCCACTAGGTGTACACACTACTTCCCATTCGATCGGCTCCCTAACGTAGATACCCGTGCTGGCCCCACCGTGGGATGTATCATTCCCCAATGTGGCAACCTGATGAAACTAAAGGTGCACGGCTTATATCTACTCGATGCAACAACGGCTTACCTACCAGCCCGGGCCCACTCACGCATATGAAGCCCGTTGGACTTGCGTTGCCACCGCTAACCCGTTTGCCTCTTACAGTCAAGCCCAGTATGCGTGTCCCGTCCTCGACATGGGTCGAGCCCACAAAGATACGTATGGGTTACTGGTTGAAATGGGCCTCCACAAGCTACCCACCTAAGCTTGTCCCTTTTTCTAGTATATCCCACTTAACCCTTTAATCATGTTTTAATTACATGTTCTATTTTGGTTAAGTATTCTAATCGTATTTTCTATTGCCACCCAAGGCAACCACTAGATTTTCTCATGCCACCCGAGGCACCCACTTAACCCCTCATGTCCCTCTACATGCTAATGTGGTTAAGTGTTTCTTAATTAATTAATTAAGAACGTAACCTTTGTAAAGACCTCTCACATTAGACTGTCTTTTATGACCGCTGGTTAAGCCGGTTGGGTCCGGGCAGCCTTATGTCATAACAGAGTCTAACCTCGTGTCTTTACATTAATTACGTATTTAGTTTGTGCCTAAGACCTCTCACATTGGGCTAACATTTGTAGCAACTGGTTAAGCCGGTTGGGTCCGGGCAGTTTTACGCTACAACTGAGTCCAACCTCGTGTCTTAGTCAATTAATTACACCTAATTAATCACCCTCATAATTTTATATTAATTATCCCTAATTAATCAAGTTTTCTTAACATGGGTAGACCTAACTTAATAGGTAAATTCCCATGGGGTAGACCTAACTCAATAGGTAAATTCCCAACACATAGTATGGGTACACCTAACCAAATAGGCAAATTCCCATACTATGTTTATTTATTTTGTGTTATGCATAATTATATTAATTTCACACAATCTTATTAACTTATGCATTTAATTACCCCATCGTTCCCACGTAATTTCGTTCATGATATAACACATATAAAAGGTGTCAACTTGCATATGAATGAACATGTTTCAAAGGTGCCATCTTGCATATTAACAAACACATAACTTGCATATGAACTTGCATAACATGTCACATAACTTGCATATAATATGTCACATAACTTACATATTCATTTTGCATAACAAACTTGCATATTAGCTTATAGACTTGCATAATGTGTCATCATGAACTTGCATATTAATAAACATGTAACTTGCATATTTACATACATGTAACTCGCATATTAACAAACATGTAACTTGCATATAAAGAAACATGTAACTTGCATATTTACATACATGTAACTTGCATATTAACAAACATGTAACTTGCATATTAACAAACATGTAACTTGCATATTTACATACATGTAACTTGCATATTAACAAACATGTAACTTGCATATTAACAAACATGTAACTTGCATATTTACATACATGTAACTTGCATATTAACAAACATGTAACTTGCATATTAACAAACATGTAACTTGCATAGCATATTACCATGAACTTGCATAACATGCATATGATTACATAGCCCACAACTTGCATATTTAGCATCATGCAAACATAACATACATCATATTAAACTTGCATAAGCTTACATACTCAACATGCATAAACATAAGATTAATGCTAACATCATATCATATGATTCAAAGCTCATTAACCCACATACAAAACCATAAATCTCATCACATCTCATCTAATTAGTTTACCAAAAGATCATCAAAGTGATAGAAACTCACAACTAGCAACTTTGAACACCAAATGAAGAAGATTAAGATGCTAAGAAGGGATTAGAAGTTGATTAGAGAGTGATTAGTATGCAACCCTCTTCATAAAATTAGTGGAGGCCATGAGAGCTAGCATTTTGCCATAGTTTAGTCACTAGGTTTAATTATGAATGAATTAGGGTAGGTTAGGGTCTTATTTATAGATTAGGCAAGTGTTTTAGGCCATAGGATTAACCCTAGATTCAATCCAAGCCATCAAAGCATGTCTTGGGGAAGAAGTCAAGTGTAGGAACCATCTAGGGCCTTTAGATTAAAGATGGACCATGAGAACCATTCAAATGCAAAATCTGCACTTGAGCGAATCGGCCCACGGGTTGACAGCCAAACACCCTGGATTAACCCCTAGTCGACCCAGCGGGCTCGGGTCGACTTCAAAAATCGGCCGGTTCGGTTATTCCCCTCTCCCAATTCGCTGTTTTGAGCATTTTTGCATATTTATTTATTAAATTTTCAATTATATATATATATATATATATATATATCAATATATATATATATATATATATATATATATATATATCTACACAACCCATTTCACTTAATTAAGTATACTTTAATTTGGGAATTTTCGTGAAACTTCGCGAGGCCATATCTTGGTCATACGGACTCCGATTTTCGAAAACTCGGACTCTATTTCGCGTATTTTTCCGAGACGAACGCAATGGCATAGCCCGTTTCCCTTGATTCCCATTTTAGAATTAAATTCTGCCTCGATTTATGTTATTACAGGTTATTGAAAATACGGGTTGTTACAGCGTTTTTAGAGTAGGGCGTTAAGCAAAAGAATAAATTATACGCTGCCAAACAGATGTATATTTAATACAGATCAATCAACACAGAATAAAATCCAATGTCAGACACACGGTCCATTTACAAGTTCGCTCTGGGTCTGAACGAAACCTGAGGGACTAAATACCTCACAAACCCATCGATCACCACGTACGTCTGGATGATCACCACTCATTATCCATATTTCGGGATGCCTCCCAATCAGGACCTCGGTTACCATCCAAACGAGGTGAAGATCTCCGGTCTTCGACCACCGTCTTCATCTTCGATTTCTTATCGTCGATTCAGTTATTCAGAATGGGATAAACCCGGTCTTTCTGAGCAACTCTCATATATAATAAACAAGTGCAACACTATCATACACACGAAGCATTTCAATTCATTAGTCACTAACCGTCAATCAGTAAGAGAACGATTTCCCAAATATTAACCCCGAAGGCCGAAACCAACATTAGATCAACACCCAGGAAACCATTCGTCTTAGCCAACCTTCAGTTAATTTCTAAATCACATCTATATCATTTATAATATTTTATAATGATTTATCGCTATTTTTATTTATTTTTAAAATAGCCATTTATTTCAAACAACGCTTCGGGCCATAACGCGGTCGTGGCGCTGTTTTCCTTCAAATTTGATTTACACATATCTGAAAATCTAACCGTTGGATCTTTACAAAATTTACATCATTAGAATGATATTTTCAAAACGAATCCAACGGTTCCAGTTTCGGGAAAATCCGACGGTCGGATCTCTCGGTATAATCGTTTGAAGTTTCGATTTCAAAATACGAACTGCAACGTCGTTATTCGATTAAATATAGTTATATTTTTATATATATAAATATAATCGATTCTGACGCTGTTTTTCTTCAGATTTGAATTAAATATTCCAGACAATCCAACCGTTGGATTTTTTCAAAGTAGGTGCCGTTGGAAAGATTTTTCCAAAGCGAACCCAACGGTTGCGGTTTCGGGAAAATCCAATGGTCGGATTTCCTGCACTAGTTGTTTGAAATCACGGTTTCAAAATACGATCTACACGGCCACGTTTCGTTTTAATTATATATATATATATATATATATATATATATATATATATATATAAATATAGTCCATTCAAAAATTTCAATATCGTTTTCACTTCAAATATTTCACTAACGCCTTTAAATTTTGGAAAATTTCGCCATAACCTCCTTTGTACGGGAGGGGCTGGGAAAATTCCCAAATAGCCACATGAGCGTCTCATGTCAAAAAGAAAAATAAAAAGCCAAGCGGCTAGCCAACAGGCTCATAAAATCATCACCCAAACAAAACAGTAAATGTGTACCTATTTGTCGGGCACAAAATTTTATTCCTCTTCTCTAGCCCCTTTGATATAACCTGTTCAATAAATATGCATGTACATATATACAGTTCTTATCACTTATCATATCCCATTCAACTTCATATTCGATTCCATTTGGTTTAAAAAAACCATTCATTCTAATGTTGCATGCATAGGTAAAAGTCATATCATTAGCTAATTAATGAGTATTTCAACTCATGCATATTTATTTGAACGAGTTGCTATTTTTAACACTTCACATTTCAACAATTCATGTATATAATAAAAATGTGATTTTTATTGTAAAACAAATTATTTCAAAACACTATTCTTTTTTTTTATAGTTTATATAGGTGATAAAAATAGGATTTTTATTATAAAACAATTTCTTTTAAAACGAGATTATTTTACATAGTCCATATAGTCGATCAAAGGTGATTTTTATTATCAAACAATTTATTTCAAAATATGAATACCATTCAACACATGAATTTCAAATCAGCGAATGAATATCGATTCAACACATGAAGGTTTTCTATAGTTTCTATATATAGATAAAAATGTAATTTTTATATTTAAAATGCGAATACCATTCAACACATGAATTTCAATTCAACGAATGAATATCGATTCAACACATGAAGGTTTTCTATAGTTTCTATATATAGATAAAAATGTGATTTTTATATTTAAAACGCGAATACCATTCAACATATGAATTTCTAATCAACAAATGAATATCGATTCAACACATGAAGGTTTTCTATAGTTTCTATATATAGATAAAAATGTGATTTTTATATTTAAAACGCGAATACCATTCAACACATGAATTTCTAATCAACGAATGAATATCGATTCAACACATGAAGGTTTTCTATAGTTTCTATATATAGATAAAAATGTGATTTTTATATTTAAAACGCGAATACCATTCAACACATGAATTTCTAATCAACGAATGAATATCGATTCAATACATGAAGGTTTTCTATTCAATGAATAAATATAGTTTCAGCAAATGAAAATAATTCAAACACATGAATATTATTCAAAATTTCGGCAGCATAACGGCAGGGTAGTTAAAACCGGGACCGTCCCTAGTACGGCTCCTCGCTCTACCTTAAAACCTCGCGGTTTTTGACAATGGGGATCATGCATCTAGTTCGCACGCAGGCGGCATGTATATATTTATTTCATTTCCACAAACTAATCCTATGTGGTTTCAACCAAATATTTCTCAACCACAAACGGGTATTTTTCAACCACAATCAATCAATATCAACCACAAACAATCCCAAACAACGATTCGCTATCAATCAAATTTTCACACCAATCACAATCAATAAATATCGTCCATGGTTTGTGGACGAGGGGCATATATATATATATATATATGTATATATATATATATAGCAATTCACTTCTATTTCAACACATATATAATTTTTACAGCGCATATATAACTTATACATCGAACGTACAACTTATACAACGCTTATACAAGAGGTGTACAACGCTTATACAACTCATACATCGACTATATAATTTATACATCGTCGTTTTCCATATCGTTTATAAATTAGAAATCTCACATTGGGTTCCACTCCACCAAAAATAGCAGAAGGCTCAGAAAAATATGCGGTCTCTTCTAGAATGTAGAAGACGTCCTCACGGTCACGATGTTTCCTGTTTCATCGAATTTCGTCAAGAAACGAAAAAGATATGATTTTTCAAAGTTTGCAATGGTTTGAAGGTGTTAAAACTGTTGAAAATAAATTTGGCCGTATACCTTTCAATATGGTTCAAAACTAGGTTTGATCTTTTCTCCCAATCTGAAGCACGATATGCCGATCAGCCTATGCCACGTCGACGAGCTTAGAGAGGCGCGCCTGCACCCCTGACGGCGGCGAACTCGGCGGCGGCGAGTGTAACAACCCGTATTTTTGAATAACATGTTATAACATAAATCAAGGCAGAATTAAATGTTAAATTATGAATCAAGGGAAACAAGCTATGCCATTGCGTTCGTCTCGGAAAAATACGCGAAATAGAGTCCTAGTTTTCGAAAATCGGAGTCCGTATGACCAAGTTATGGCCCGTCAAAGTTTTCAGAAAATTACAAGTTCAAAAACAGTTCAAATTTGAATTTAGAATTCAAATTCAGCCAAAACAGACTGGGCGGGAAAACTCCCGCCCAGACAGGTCGACAGGGGGGTCGACTCTAGGGTCGACCTCCCGCCCAACCAGGTCGACACTAGAGTCGACCTGGGGGTCGACCTCCTTGGTCGGCCAGGTCGGCCTGGTGCACTTAATTGGGCTGTTTGGACCTGTTTTGTTGGCTAGTGACGGGATTTGATGGCTCGGATTGGATCTAGGGTTAATCCTATGGCTAATACTATCCTAATCTTCTATAAAAAGACCCCTAAGCCTAGCCTAAATCATTATTATTCAACTCTACAACTAACCTATGCCAAATTTGTTCCTCTCATGGCCTCCACTCTCATGCTAAAATTTCTAAGTTTATTTATATGAGAGATTTTGAGTTCATACAAGTGTTTTCAAGCTTGTATGAGTGTTCTTAGTTTGCATTCAAGTCAAGTTGCAACATTTCTATTACAAAGCAAGGGTTTTTATTGATTTGGCTCAAGGGTTTTTCATTTGGAGCTTGGATATTTGGGTGATTGCATAAGGGCTTCGTCTCAATCTTTATAATAAATATTTATTAGTGTCTTCATAGCATTGTAAGCCCTTTTCTACTTTCTTTTTGAACTATAAAGTTAAATGAATGTTGCAAGTTTGGGTTGATCATTATGATATGCAAGTTTGGTTGATCATTATGTTATGCAAGTTGGTTTAATCATTATGTATGACACATGTTGCTATGTTATGCAAGTTTGGGTTGATCATTATACACATGTTATCATGTTATGCAAGTTAAACTTGGGTTTGTGAGCTTAAAGCTTCAAGCTTTATATTAAAGGTTGCATTTTGGCAACATGGAAGTTATCATATCCCTTATGATAACTTGCATGTGAGGCTAAATGCAAACTTCTAGCAACTTCTACATGTCATTTATCACCATGTATCACTTACATGCTAAGTTTGGTTTTATGCATACTTTTGAAGCCTAATAATGCAATATGCAAGTATATGAACATATGTACATTTCATATGCCACCATGTTGACTTGTGGCTTCAACACCTTTATGTCATGATTATGCCAAGTTCCCTATTTTATCCTTGATACGTTGTTGCGATTATGTAAACGATGGGATTACGTTGGGGTTGGGTAACATTATGACATGAACATGGTTTTTATAACATGACGTGATATGTTAGCTTGTAATTATGTTTTGGAAACATAATGGACATGACACTTAGAAAATATGAGTGTGGCCAACTCGAGGTTGGGTTGAGTTTGTAGCATAAATCTACCCGGACCCGCCCGACTTAACTAGTGGCTACAAACAATAGGACCCAATGTGAGAAGTTGGTCATGTTGTGCTCGAACCCGAGGTTAGACCAAATTGTGGTGTAAAGCTACCCGGACCCGCGCGGCTTAACTAGTAACCACAACAAAGTCTAATGTGAGAGGTTAAAGCACATTAAGTTAATTAACGCCTCTTGATTAAGGTTAAGTCATGGTCCACTTAATACTTAACCAATTTGGGCTTGATGGGTTAATCGGGGTTAAGTCATGAACCTTGGGTACACTTAACAAATTTAATCCGTGTTTGGATCGGGTTAACCACATTTAACCCGTTAAGAAACCCTAGTGGCATGGTCCTTTTCAGCAGTAACCCTCTTGATAGTATCATAAGACCCTAGGGACTAGGCTAGGGTGGGGCACGATTACTGGGCTGACATGTAAGCGACCAAAACGACGGCTGAGTAGGTACGCCGGTGTGGGTCCAGGCGGACTATGGTCGTGCACATAGTCCGGAGTTGGAAAATCAGGCACGGGTACCAGTAGATCTAGACTATGCATACTTGATTTGTGTCTGAGGTTGACACCCTAGGGCTTGATACACCCAAGGGTGGACCTAGCGCAGTTTAACTACATTTCATGTTTGGGCCGTATGACACCGACACTTGACGAGTTAGGCTTATAGGGAGCCGATCAATTAGACCGTGTAGTTGGACCTTGATTTAGGTCACCTCATGATATTGGGCCAAGCTTGGGCCAAGGGATCAATTCTTGTTTTTACTTGACATGTTAGAATGCTAGTACACCATGGTGCAAAACTTAACCTTGATTATGCGATGACACATGTATCTATCTTGTTAGTTAATCATCATGCCAGTATGTTGTTATCCTTATGTTCATCTCAGCTTCTCATGCCAGTTAACTTTACTAGTTCATGGACTGATAGTAGTTAGGGCTTACCAGTCTTTTTGACTGACCTGTTTTCTTTCGCCTCTTTTCTTCCGTTTCTCCCCCCCTCCCCCTCAGGTCCTCAGGGTGGGAACATTGGAGCTTAGCTTGGATCTCTATAGCTTGCTTACTGGATTTGCTCATGTACGGTTTTGGACATTGAGCTAGCTATGGTTTATCACTTCACTTTGGGGGTATTACTTTATGTATTTCAGTTTTTCAGTTTATGCTTTTCTCTAGACTTTGTTTATTGGAAAATAATGATCAAGTACTTTGTTGTAACTTGACTATGGTTTTGAAATGCTAGTTTGATCTGTTGCTTTACTTACTCTGTTTTACTTATATGTTCTGTCTTGTGATATCTGCATGCATGTCTACCTTGTTTAACGCCCCTCCAAAGCTAGTGTGCTTGCAAGAGTTACCCTGGCGGAGGTGGGGTGTTACATTTGGTATCAGAGCATAAGGTTTACAAGATTTGAGCAAAAGGTTTTTAAAACTTACCTTTTGAAAAACTATTTTCAAAACTAATTAAGTATTTTCCAAGAAAAGTCTAGTTATTTTAAAAGGCTATTCCCCAAAAGCCATTAGCACTATCCTTCGTTTCTTCGTTCTGAATCTATCCATCTTTTTCCTTCGTTTCAGTATGGCCGATAATTTTTCCATCCCGGAGGGTGTACCAGTACCTATTTGGTTTAGAAGGTACATGGAGGCAAGGGCGAATGAAGTCGGCCCCGCGGATATTCCTCCTCCCCCTCAGCATACACAAGCGAATTTCGCGGAGCTTTGCAAAGACTTTAAGGCGATGGGTTGCAAGAATTTTGTCGGAACGGAGACTTATGTGGAGGCAAGAAACTGGTTAAAGGAAACTGAAGACCTCTTTGCTATCTTTGATGTGGAAGATCGTAGGAAAGTTCTGTTGGCGGTATGGCTATTGAAAGGGGAAGCTGCTTATTGGTGGGTAGTCACCACCACTACTAGACCAATTGAGACTTGGGATGACTTTAGGAGAAGGTTTGGACTGAGGTTTCTATCATCGACAAAAGAGAACCTTCAGATGGAGAGGTTCCTATCACTAGAGCAAGGGGACATGACCGTTAGAGAATACGTGGATAAGTTTAATCAACTTGCTCAGTCCGGTTTAGAATGGGTTAACACAGCTCGGAAGAAGGCCCTACACTTTGCTCTAGGATTGAATGAGCCATTGCGCGGTTTGGCCATGTCTCATATACCCCTGGGGGCGACCTTCGAGAGTTTGGTGAATATGGCCCTACTTCAAGAGGAAGATAAGAGTGGCAAGAAGGAGGTCAAGGCAAATGAGTCCCAAGGCAAGAAGGAAGATACCGAGAAAAGAGGCAAGAACAACAAGAAGGGGAACAAGGGCAACAACAATCGCAATGACAACAAGACCAGGGAAACAAGGAAGTGCAAGTTCTGTCGGATCGTTGGGCACATAGCCAAAGATTGCAGGAAGAAGAAGAGGAAGTTAGGCGAGTGTTTTCATTGCGGAGAATCTGGACATTTTAGCAAGGATTGCCCCAAGAAGCAAGGACAAGGGCAAGGACAAACTCAGCAAGTAGGACCCTTCGGAGGGCAGTTGCAGGCTCTCCTCACTCTTCCAGCTTTTGATCGAGGTAGTGTTTCTGTAAAAAGTCATGTTTACATTTCTGATTTCCCTGTTCGTACCTCATTTGATTCTGGCGCATCGCATAGTTTTATTTCTGATCTTGTTGAAAGTTTGCACCTAAGTACTAGTCTTGTAACACCCCGCCTCCGCTAGGGTCACTCGCAAAGGAATGCACTAGCTTTAGAGGGGCATTATTGGTAAACATGCACAACAATATCACAAGACAGAACATATAAAATAGCGGAAGTAAAATCGAACTTTCATAGATTCAATAATTAAGGTCTAAAGCCTTTTACATCAGAGTACATCAAAACCTGTCTTGCAGTAGTAAAGAAGCATAAAGACTTTTTAATAAATTATTCCCCAAGTAAAACAGTAAAGTAGCCATAGCCAAGAGAAGTCCAAGCCATCCATTATGACCTTCAAGCAGAAGAAGTCCGAACTAAACAACATTGTTTCCTCCCTGAAACCTGGGGGGGGGGGGGGAAACGGAAGAAAAGAGGCGAAACAAAACGGGTCAGTCAAAAAGACTGAGTAAGTCCTATCTACTTCCAGTATAAAAACAGGTAAAGGTAACATGACATGCATAAACTGAAAGTAAACATAAGGATAACTACAAGATAGATAAACCAGGGTAGCCGGTCGAACTACCGCGGCAAGGTAAACTAAGGTATCATGATAAACTACGGTGTTATGATAAGTCAAGGTATCACATCGTCAGATTTCTATCGAGTACTTTATCCCAAGGTATCTACCCCGTCTAACATCCCACGGTATCTATTATGTATATTCTTCCTAGTTCTAACATGTATATTTGCTCTGCACCTCTCGTACTAGTATCCCTACCCGCGTCATGTGTTAACCATGAATGTCCCTTGCTCAAGGTCGTGTAATGGTCCATGTCAACCTAATATATCGCATATATAGGTTACTCAAATCATATGTTTCTTTCCATGTATATAAGTTCAGTCCTTTGCCGTACCTCGTACGGGCTTCCTCATGTCGTATTATCCTTGAAATCGTTTGGACTATCACCCTTGTTCTAGCTAGGCTCTTCCATATGAATCATCGTTTGAACTACTAGGACTTACGCCACCTAGCACCACTAGGGATTACGCTTACCTATTGCACGCTTTCGTATTTCGGTTTGGGTTAAACCACCTAGGCCACTAGGGATTACGCTAACCCTCAACCGCGCCCTTTTTCCCACGCATTCATCGTGAATCGTTTTTCTATGACTGTATGCACATGTATCACATCGTGCCATCCGATTCCTGTCACAGGGCAAACCAAGAAATACAGGACTCGGTCGGGAGCTTTAGATTTATCTGCCGATGTAGATACTAAGGTCTGCTTTTCTACACGTGGCTATGGTCCCACGAGACCCCTCCCTCAACTAGTGAAAGGCAACACAAGAGAAAATCTTGCATGAGAACTACACTCCGGCCAGCCCACATCCTACGGCCTACCTCACCCATAATTAGATAGCAATTATGGTCTGTTGGGTGTTCCCTGCCTTTCCGTACGTACACGCTTGACTCAAGATGGTAGATGATCGACGAACTTGCTATCTAGGGCACTATCATGTATTCGTTGACTCACTGCTATCCATCCCAGTCTTTAGGTCGCTCGTATAGCAACCAAGGCATATTCTTGGTTCTTCTACCGCAGACCTCAACCTCTCGTGAGCCTAGTATAATGACCTGGCAGCTCACAGAGGGATCCCAAGAATATCCTCACGTTCCCCGAAGCCGCTGCTTCGTTACCCAGTTCGTTGGAGCCTTTATCTAAATCAGATAGCCTGCTCCTACACGCATACTTAAACGTTGACCTAACGTATCGGGTTACTAATCTATCTAAGAAATGGTCCAGATTTCCTTGACTAAGAATTATTACTTAGTTTCCCTTAACTAAGGTTTACCACTTAGCCTTATTTTCGTTACCCTTGTTAACTATGGTTATTTACCTAATCCTCCGAATTAGGGTTTATCTAATGGGTTAAGTGTCACTTATGTTCATAACTTAGCCCGTCTACAAACCATGTCAAAATTGGCTAAGTATCCAAGTCCAAGACTTAACCCTACAAACCATGTGTCAAGTTGGCTAAGTATATTAAGCAATCCATAACTTAACCTCGTCTAATTATCATTTTAGATTGGTTAATTATATAAATTAACTTGACCTTGTCAAATTACCGAGTCAAATCGGTCAAGCGTATTCAAGTGATTCGTGACTTAGCCTTATCATGTTTTCACGTTATATTGGTTAAGTATGGGTTAACTTATCCCCCATAAATTCACGAGTTAGATTGGCTAAGTATAGGTCACTTAACCACATCCAATTGACGAGTTAGATTGGTTAAGTTTAGTTCACTTAACCACATCAAATTAACGGGTTAGATTGGTTAAGTTAGGTCACTTAACCACATCAAATCTTCATATATAATTGGTTAAGTATAAGTTGCTTAACCCCATTAAATTATCACGTTAAGTTGGTTAAGTATTGGTTACTTAACCTCATTGAATTACCAAGTTTAAATTGGTTAAGTGTTTAAATTAACCCCATCGAATTACCGTGTTTAGATTAGTTAAGTGTGGATTACTTAACCCCATCTAATTACCGTGGTTAGGTTAGTTAAGTCTTAATTACTTAACCTCATCTAATTACCCAGTCGGATTAGTTAAGTGTAAATTACTTAACCCCATCTCCTAATCATCTTGCATGGTTAAGTGTCATTAAGGAAATCAAGCCCGGTCCCACTTAACCTACCCATTCGTGTCATATCGGTTAAGTGTCATTAGTCAAATTTACTTAACCTTATCATGTGGCATTAATTTAATTAATGCACTCTTAACCTCTCACATTAGACCTTGTTGTGGTTACTAGTTAAGCCGGGCGGGTCCGGGTAGATTTACACCACAACCTAGTCTAACCTCGGGTCTTAAGCGCGACATGACCAACTTCTCACATTGGGTCCTATTGTTTGCAACTACTAGTTAGGCCGGTCGGTTCCGGGTAGTTTTATGTTGCAAACTCAACCCAACCTCGAGTTGGCCACACTTATATTATCTAAGTTCATCATGTTTCCAAAACATGTTACAAGTTTTCAAGCATTTGGGTAGACCTAGCTTAATAGGTAAATTCCCAAAGGGTAGACCTAACTTAATAGGTAAATTCCCAAGCTCATGTTTTTATGCATACTTACATGCCAACTTCCATGTTATCTTTCAAGTCATATTTTCAAGTATAAAAACATGTCATAATCAAGTTAAGATTTCACGACATGTTCGTATTTATCTAACTACCCAAAATCGTATTTTCCCAACGCAAGCAAAGCGAGTCAACATAGTAGGTATACTATGGCTACATGTAGACCCCAAAACATACATGATGCCACAAAAGGGATTGGCTCCAAACATGCATGGCATCATAAGGGGGTTTGGCCTTAAAACATGCATGATAGAGTCATATAGGGATTGACCATAAGCATGCATACTATCATATAGGATTTGGCCACAAACTTGCATAATATCATAAGGAGGTTTTGCCACAAACATGCATGAATCATAAGAGGTTTGTGTTCATATGCATGCATAAGCCCCAAAATCTTGTCTTAGCCAATGTTTCACAAGTAAAGTGGTTCCTAAAGGTTCATGCTAGCGTTTCATGCATAAAGATCCAAACTTGCAAGTTAAACTAGGTTATGCATAGCATGAGAGGCATGATTAAGTCACTCACATGGCCTAAAATCATAAACATGAACACAAGAGGCAAGGTAAGGTTCATATAGGTTCGCATAATCATGTTTAGCCTCATTTTATCCCATGTCATTATCAAAACTACCGTTTCCATCTAAAAGTAGCTAGAACTTACATAGTTAGGCCTAGGGAAAGGAGCATGAATCATCTTGGCTAAGAAAGGTGCCTCCTTTGTAGAAGAATCGTCATGGAACTCGCATAGCAATGTTGATTTGGCCTCTATTTGGTGTAGCAAGCTTGCACCTTTTGATTTGAACTCGATTTGAATGCATAGGCTTTAGGAAAGGGGGATGGAGGCCATGATCACTTGGCATTTGGGCAGCACTTCGTGGAGAGGGTGAGTTATGAGGGTTTAGGGGGGGCTTAGGGGTGTTTTTATAGAGATTAGGAGTGTTTTAGGCCATAGGATTAGATCTAGGATAGATTAGGACCATCAGATCTCAGAAGTTTCCAGAATAAGCCCAAGAACAAGACCAGGTGAGCCAAACAGGTGCGCCAGGCAACTTGCCCCGGCCACCCCCTGTCGACAGGCAAGTCGACAGGGCTGTCGACTTGGTCTGGGCCCAAGTCGACAGGCCTGTCGACAGGCCTGTCGACAGCCCTGTCGACATGGCCTAGGCGGGGAAACTTCCCGCCTAGCCCCAGATCTGATTTCCAAAACTGTTTTCCGAAATTCAAATTCCCAGAAATCTTCTTTGGGCCTTTAACGGGTCATACGGACTCCGATTTTCGAAAACTCGGACTCTATTTCGCGTATTTTTCCGAGACGAACGCAATGGCATAGCCCGTTTTACTTGATTCAGAATTTAAAATTAAATTCTGCCTTGATTCTCGTTTTAACATGTTATCGAAAAATACGAGTTGTTACATTCTCCCCACCTTTAGGATTTCGTCCCCGAAATCTCCAAGTTAGGAAGAACATATCCTACCATCCATCATCCATCTACTCAAAACATCATCCACAAGCAACCATTGTCCTTAGATGATTTCTAATGCTGTATGAATACATGCAAAATGTGTGTGTACATGTTCCTTAGCTAATGCTAATGATCAGGCCTGGATAATCTTTCTAATGCAAAAATATGTATAGTGCCATGAATCCAACATGTATGCAAATAGTCCTAGCCATATAGATACTATATGCGTGCACAATCATTCATCCATATGCAACGTCCACATGGTAACACATTCAATTTCATCCATAAACAAGTATAAATACTCGTGCATATGCAATATGAAATGTGACCGAGTCGAGATAATATCTAATGTAAATTCGCGCATCCACGAGCAACCACTTGCAACCATTTGCAACCATATCAACCATAACATGTTTCAAATACATGTTTACATCCATAGCGTTCTACCTAAGGTTCCCAAAATAAGATCAAGAAGATAAACAAAACAAACTCCTTACGGGGTTTGTAACAGAAACAGGACCGAGGGGATATCCATAAAAGATAGCCTACAAGCAAGCTCAACAGAAAACAGGGATCGAGCATATATTCCCAAAAGAGATATCATGCACGTATTTAGTCTTCAGTCTCCTGAGTCGCATTACCTTGAGCTTAGTTCCATCGCGCCTTGACCGCCCCTTTTTCTTCACGATTTCGCAGCTTCTTATTTCCTGTTCCCATAACGTGAGTTGGAACTCATTTCCTCGTCGCCTCTCGTTCCACTTGCACTTATTCTCCTTCTAGAATACTTGGCGCAAACAGGATTGCGTACCCATGATCTCATGCAAGCTTTCCAAAATTCACTAGTGAATCTTGGATCTCGTACCACAAGGTATTCCACGTAGAAAAACTTTCTCTTGAAAGTAACCAAGTTACCGTGCGCACTTACTAGGGTAATTCCCATAACCCATACATAATCGAAGTAAACCATCCGTCTTATTAGCGAACACCATTCGATCGGGTTTCTAATTTCCAACAAAGGCATCTAGGGATTCTAAGTAACTAATCATGACAGAACCCAAAAAGGTTACGCGGTACTTCAAGGGTATTACCAAAGCAAGCCAAGGGTCTAACTACCCTCCTTCTAAAACCGAGAGTGGCACCCCTTACTGGATAACCACTTCATCCCTAGAATCCATCCACAACTTATAAACATAAGCATTATTTCCAAGCTCAACACTTGATATAGACATTCTCAAATCCAAACAAGCCATGAGTAAATGGACCGATCTTCCAATAGGACTTGAGACAAAAACGGGATCCTCTACTATGCTAGTACTAAGGTGCAGAGACTCAACTATCGAAGCGGACTTTAAAAGATGCGGTGATCAAAACAAAGTCCCGACAGGATGATAGAGAAGAAAAGCTAAACCTTTAACAAGATCGTTACCCTCCTTCTGAGGTACCCTAGAAATGAGAGCATACTATTTCCCTCCGAATGATCTTGTCCTTGTCCCATGATACTTAACTATCTGCCCCGTTTCACTATGCCAAAGGTACCCTCTCGTCATGGGTTTCATTGTTCATCTTTCTCCCTCCTTTGAGGACTAAGCCATACCAACACGTTGCTCACCCATAAGCTCATATCCTTTATCCTCTTTCTCACTATCCTTTCTTGTATAACTCTGCAATGGTCTCTCGAGAACCACCTCCATCGTACGGGAAACACTTACGCAGCTAGAAAGACTAGTCGCAGTCAAAACCACTGTGACTACAGATGGAGGAAAGAAAGGAAAAGAGATTCAATCAAGGAAACAAGGATAATGCTAATGGCCTTTGGGGAATAGCCTTTTTCTTTTTAGAAGAAAATTTTCTTGAAAAATGCTTCTTTGTAAACGGTTTTTCAAATAATTTTCAGAAGGTCTTTAAAAACTTTTGCCCAGTCTGGTAACCTTCTGCTCTGATACCAAATGTAACACCCCGCCTCCGCTAGGGTCACTCGCAAAGGAATGCACTAGCTTTAGAGGGGCATTATTGGTAAACATGCACAGCAATATCACAAGACAGAACATATAAAATAGCGGAAGTAAAATCGAACTTTCATAGATTCAATAATTAAGGTCTAAAGCCTTTTACATCAGAGTACATCAAAACCTGTCTTGCAGTAGTAAAGAAGCATAAAGACTTTTTAATAAATTATTCCCCAAGTAAAACAGTAAAGTAGCCATAGCCAAGAGAAGTCCAAGCCATCCATGATGACCTTCAAGCAGAAGAAGTCTGAACTAAACAGCATTGTTTCCTCCCTGAAACCTGGGGGGGGGAACGGAAGAAAAGAGGCGAAACAAAACGGGTCAGTCAAAAAGACTGAGTAAGTCCTATCTACTTCCAGTATAAAAACAGGTAAAGGTAACATGACATGCATAAACTGAAAGTAAACATAAGGATAACTACAAGATAGATAAACCAGGGTAGCCGGTCGAACTACCGCGGCAAGGTAAACTAAGGTATCATGATAAACTACGGTGTTATGATAAGTCAAGGTATCACATCGTCAGATTTCTATCGAGTACTTTATCCCAAGGTATCTACCCCATCTAACATCCCACGGTATCTATTATGTATATTCTTCCTAGTTCTAACATGTATATTTGCTCTGCACCTCTCGTACTAGTATCGCTACCCGCGTCATGTGTTAACCATGAATGTCCCTTGCTCAAGGTCGTGTAATGGTCCATGTCAACCTAATATATCGCATATATAGGTTACTCAAATCATATGTTTCTTTCCATGTATATAAGTTCAGTCCTTTGCCGTACCTCGTACGGGCTTCCTCATGTCGTATTATCCTTGAAATCGTTTGGACTATCACCCTTGTTCTAGTTAGGCTCTTCCATATGAATCATCGTTTGAACTACTAGGACTTACGCCACCTAGCACCACTAGGGATTACGCTTACCTATTGCACGCTTTCGTATTTCGGTTTGGGTTAAACCACCTAGGCCACTAGGGATTACGCTAACCCTCAACCGCGCCCTTTTTCCCACGCATTCATCATGAATCGTTTTTCTATGACTGTATGCACATGTATCACATCGTGCCATCCGAGTCCTGTCACAGGGCAAACCAAGAAATACAGGACTCGGTCAGGAGCTTTAGATTTATCTGCCGATGCAGATACTAAGGTCTGCTTTTCTACACGTGGCTATGGTCCCACGAGACCCCTCCCTCAACTAGTGAAAGGCAACACAAGAGAAAATCTTGCATGAGAACTACACTCCGGCCAGCCCACATCCTACGGCCTACCTCACCCATAATTAGATAGCAATTATGGTCTGTTGGGTGTTCCCTGCCTTTCCGTACGTACACGCTTGACTCAAGATGGTAGATGATCGACGAACTTGCTATCTAGGGCACTATCATGTATTCGTTGACTCACTGCTATCCATCCCAGTCTTTAGGTCGCTCGTATAGCAACCAAGGCATATTCTTGGTTCTTCTACCACAGACCTCAACCTCTCGTGAGCCTAGTATAACGACCTGGCAGCTCACAGAGGGATCCCAAGAATATCCTCACGTTCCCCGAAGCCGCTGCTTCGTTACGCAGTTCGTTGGAGCCTTTATCTAAATCAGATAGCCTGCTCCTACACGCATACTTAAACGTTGACCTAACGTATCGGGTTACTAATCTATCTAAGAAATGGTCCAGATTTCCTTGACTAAGAATTATTACTTAGTTTCCCTTAACTAAGGTTTACCACTTAGCCTTATTTCCATTACCCTTGTTAACTATGGTTATTTACCTAATCCTCCGAATTAGGGTTTATCTAATGGGTTAAGTGTCACTTAAGTTCATAACTTAGCCCGTCTACAAACCATGTCAAAATTGGCTAAGTATCCAAGTCCAAGACTTAACCCTACAAACCATGTGTCAAGTTGGCTAAGTATATTAAGCAATCCATAACTTAACCTCGTCTAATTATCATTTTAGATTGGTTAATTATATAAATTAACTTGACCTTGTCAAATTACCGAGTCAAATCGGTCAAGCGTATTCAAGTGATTCGTGACTTAGCCTTATCATGTTTTCACGTTATATTGGTTAAGTATGGGTTAACTTATCCCCCATAAATTCACGAGTTAGATTGGCTAAGTATAGGTCACTTAACCACATCCAATTGACGAGTTAGATTGGTTAAGTTTAGTTCACTTAACCACATCAAATTAACGGGTTAGATTGGTTAAGTTAGGTCACTTAACCACATCAAATCTTCATGTATAATTGGTTAAGTATAAGTTGCTTAACCCCATTAAATTATCACGTTAAGTTGGTTAAGTATTGGTTACTTAACCTCATTGAATTACCAAGTTTAAATTGGTTAAGTGTTTAACTTAACCCCATCGAATTACCGTGTTTAGATTAGTTAAGTGTGGATTACTTAACCCCATCTAATTACCGTGGTTAGGTTAGTTAAGTCTTAATTACTTAACCTCATCTAATTACCCAGTCGGATTAGTTAAGTGTAAATTACTTAACCCCATCTCCTAATCATCTTGCATGGTTAAGTGTCATTAAGGAAATCAAGCCCGGTCCCACTTAACCTACCCATTCGTGTCATATCGGTTAAGTGTCATTAGTCAAATTTACTTAACCTTATCATGTGGCATTAATTTAATTAATGCACTCTTAACCTCTCACATTAGACCTTGTTGTGGTTACTAGTTAAGCCGGGCGGGTCCGGGTAGATTTACACCACAACCTAGTCTAACCTTGGGTCTTAAGCGCGACATGACCAACTTCTCACATTGGGTCCTATTGTTTGCAACTACTAGTTAGGCCGGTTGGTTTCGGGTAGTTTTACGTTGCAAACTCAACCCAACCTCGAGTTGGCCACACTTATATTATCTAAGTTCATCATGTTTCCAATACATGTTACAAGTTTTCAAGCATTTGGGTAGACCTAACTTAATAGGTAAATTCCCAAAGGGTAGACCTAACTTAATAGGTAAATTCCCAAGCTCATGTTTTTATGCATACTTACATGCCAACTTCCATGTTATCTTTCAAGTCATATTTTCAAGTATAAACACATGTCATAATCAAGTTAAGATTTCACGACATGTTCGTATTTATCTAACTACCCAAAATCGTATTTTCCCAACGCAAGCAAAGCGAGTCAACATAGTAGGTATACTATGGCTACATGTAGACCCCAAAACATACATGATGCCACAAAAGGGATTGGCTCCAAACATGCATGGCATCATAAGGGGGTTTGGCCTTAAAACATGCATGATAGAGTCATATAGGGATTGACCATAAGCATGCATACTATCATATAGGATTTGGCCACAAACTTGCATAATATCATAAGGAGGTTTTGCCACAAACATGCATGAATCATAAGGGGTTTGTGTTCATATGCATGCATAAGCCCCAAAATCTTGTCTTAGCCAATGTTTCACAAGTAAAGTGGTTCCTAAAGGTTCATGCTAGCGTTTCATGCATAAAGATCCAAACTTGCAAGTTAAACTAGGTTATGCATAGCATGAGAGGCATGATTAAGTCACTCACATGGCCTAAAATCATAAAAATGAACACAAGAGGCAAGGTAAGGTTCATATAGGTTCGCATAATCATGTTTAGCCTCATTTTATCCCATGTCATTATCAAAACTACCGTTTCCATCTAAAAGTAGCTAGAACTTACATAGTTAGGCCTAGGGAAAGGAGCATGAATCATCTTGGCTAAGAAAGGTGCCTCCTTTGTAGAAGAATCGTCATGGAACTCACATAGCAATGTTGATTTGGCCTCTATTTGGTGTAGCAAGCTTGCACCTTTTGATTTGAACTCGATTTGAATGCATAGGCTTTAGGAAAGGGGGATGGAGGCCATGATCACTTGGCATTTGGGCAGCACTTCGTGGAGAGGGTGAGTTATGAGGGTTTAGGGGGGGCTTAGGGGTGTTTTTATAGAGATTAGGAGTGTTTTAGGCCATAGGATTAGATCTAGGATAGATTAGGACCATCAGATCTCAGAAGTTTCCAGAATCAGCCCAAGAACAAGACTAGGTGAGCCAAACAGGTGCGCCAGGCAACTTGCCCCGGCCACCCCCTATCGACAGGCAAGTCGACAGGGCTGTCGACTTGGTCTGGGCCCAAGTCGACAGGCCTGTCGACAGCCCTGTCGACATGGCCTAGGCGGGGAAACTTCCCGCCTAGCCCCAGATCTGATTTCCAAAACTGTTTTCCGAAATTCAAATTCCCAGAAATCTTCTTTGGGCCTTTAACGGGTCATACGGACTCCGATTTTCGAAAACTCGGACTCTATTTCGCGTATTTTTCCGAGACGAACGCAATGGCATAGCCAGTTTTACTTGATTCAGAATTTAAAATTAAATTCTGCCTTGATTCTCGTTTTAACATGTTATCAAAAAATACGAGTTGTTACAAGTCTAGTTGAGGTCCCGTTAGTGTTTCAAATCCAATTGGGGGTTCCACCCATCTACCTGTGATTTGTATGGATTTGAAAATCTCTATCTTGAGCATAGAATTCATGTGTAATGCTTATGTTCTCGGGTTCACGGGATATGGGTTGATCTTGGGCATGGATTGGTTGTCCAGTTATGGAGCCATTCTCGATTGTGAACATAGGGTGGTGAGGCTCATGACTCGCCTCGGTAACACCCTAGAAATTTTTTGTAACCCTAGAGGTCCCGTCATGTTATGTTATCTTGAATCTCTTGACTCGTCCATCGATGATCTGCAATCTGTAAGGGTGGTCCGAGACTATCCTGATGTCTTTGAAGAAGTTAAGGGGTTACCCCCTAAACGAGAGATAGATTTCCGCATTTATCTAGTCGATAATGCCAAGCCAGTATCATTGCCCGTTAGGCACATGGCCCCATGAGAAAGAAGTGAGCTCAGTAAGCAAATCAAGGAGTTGCTTGAGAAGAATTTTATTAGGCGAAGCATTTCTGAATGGGGTGCTCCGGTGGTATTCGCTACTAAGGCGGATGGTTCGCTTCGTCTATGTGTTGATTATCGAGAGTTGAACAAGCTGACAAAGAAGAATAGGCACCCGTTACCGAGGATTGATGATCTCTTTGACCAGCTTGTACGTGCTTCTGTTTTCTCTCAACTTGATCTAGCCACTGGATTCCATCAGCTTAGAGTGGCTGAGGATAGTATTGATAAGACCGCATTTAGGACTCCAGATGGATTCTTTGAATAGCTTGTCATGCCATTCGGTTTGACTAATGCACCCGCATACTTCGTGGACTTGATGAGTAGGGTGTTCAGGGAGTTCCTTAAAAAGTTTGTTGTTGTTTTTGTGGATGGTATTCTGATCTTCTCAAAGGATGAGGAAGAGCATGCAAGGCATCTCAAGGAAGTGATGGATATGCTTAGAGCGCATCAGTTGAAAGCCAAGTTCTCCAAATGTCATTTTTGGAGAAGGGAAGTTCGGTTTCTTGGACATATAGTCTCTAAGCAAGGCATAGCAGTGGATCCCGCGAAAGTGGTTGCAGTTCAAGACTGGAAGACTCCTAGGAATGCAACCGAAGTAAGAAGCTTTCTCGGTCTGGCGAGCTACTATAGGAAGTTCATCAGGGACTTCGCTAAGATTTCGGCCCCTCTTACTAAGTTGACGAAGAAGAACTTAGCCTTTGCATGGGACATGGAGTGTGAGCTTGCTTTTCAAAGGCTCAAGAGAGCCCTTACCACAGCTCCAGTTTTGGCATTACCCGATGGTGGTAAGATGTTTACCGTGTACACAGATGCATGTGGCACGGGGTTAGGTGCCGTTCTGATGCAAGAGGGAAGAGTGATATGCTATGGGGGTAGGCAACTTAAAGTTCATGAGAAGAACTATCCCACTCATGATTTAGAGTTGGCGGCGATCGTCTTTGCACTCAAATCCTGGCGCCACTATCTTCTAGGCGAAAGGTTTGAGTTGTATACTGATCACTAGTCACTCAAGTACCTCTTCTCGCAGAAAGATCTGAATCTAAGGCAGCAAAGGTGGATGGAATTCTTGGCATCTTATGACTTCGAGATAGCTTATACCCCTGGCAAGGGTAATGTTGTGGCAGATGCACTAAGCAGAAGTAGATTGACTTTGAGTCCCCTGTTTGTCGAGATGAGGAGCCTAGAGTTCTTGGCAACCTTTGATTTCACGACGGCTGTTGAATCGATAATGGGCTCATTAGCATCCCTTGATCTTAGACCCACACTTCTCGATTAGGTTGGGGCTTCGCAGAAGGAAGATCCACAGATAGTTGAAGTTATGGACAAACTGATTCGTGGTGATACGTCTAGTCACCTTGCTAGATATATTATTGATGATAAAGGTTGGCTAAGGCGTGATGGAAGGCTATGCATTCCACAAGTAGGGGACTTGGTGCATAAAGTTCTCGAAGAAGCACATCATTCGAAGATGACTATACATCCTGGAGGAGATAAGATGTATAGGGATATGAAGCGCATTTTCTTTTGGGCCGGAATGAAGAAAGACGTGGCAGAGTATGTTTCAAGGTGCATGGTATGCCAACAAGTGAAAGCCGAGTCAAAGAAACCAGGTGGGCTATTACATCCATTGGAGGTCCCGCAATGGAAGTGGGAGAGTATTTCTATGGATTTTGTGGATGGATTGCCTAGGTCAAGAAAAGGGAACACGAGCATATGGGTCATAGTTGAAAGACTTACGAAGAGTGCTCACTTCATTCCAGTAAAAAGCAAGAGGACCGCATCAAGGCTGGCATCTATTTATCTCCAAGAGATAGTGCGGTTGCATGGAGTTCCTTCCAGCATAGTTAGCGATCGTGACCTAATTTTCACTAGCCAGTTCTGGAATAGTTTGCAAGAAGCAATGGGTACGCGATTGAATCTGAGTACAGCCTATCACCCCCAGACGGATGGCCAAACCGAAAGGGTGAATAGAGTGCTAGAAGATCTTTGGAGGCTCTGTGTTCTTGACTTTGGTGGTACTTGGGAAGACCACCTTCCTCTTGTAGAGTTTGCTTATAATAATAGCTATCAAGCCAGCATAGGGATGGCACCATTTGAAGCTTTGTATGGAAGGCCGTGCAAGTCACCAACTTGTTGGTGGGAGACGACAGATGAGCTTATACTCGGGCCCGATATGATTAGGGATACATCCGAGAGGGTAGAGTTGATTCGAAGACGGATGAAGGCAGCCCAAGACAGACAGAAATCCTATGCAGACAAGCGAAGAACTGATTTGGAATTCGAAGTTGGAGATATGGTTTTCGTGAAGGTTTCTCCTTTGTGTAATGTGGTACGCTTTGGAGCAGTGGGGAAGCTGGCACCAAGGTTCGTAGGACCTTTCCCTATCATAGAGAGAATTGGAAAGATGGCCTATAAGGTGGAATTGCCCGAAAAGCTAGCCGGAGTGCACAATGTCTTTCATGTCTCGCATCTCCGAAAGTGCCTACATGAGTCCGCTGAGGTGGTTGAACCAAGCATTCTTAAAGACATTGAGGTAGAGAAAGAGGCAACCCTGAGAAGAGCTCCGATTCGTATCATGGAAACGGAGACAAAGAAGCTAATAAGCAAAGAAGTTAAGCTTGTTAAGGCGCAATGGAGTGAAACAGAGGAAGACGCAACTTAGGAAACCAAGGAGAAGATGCGTGGGCTTTATCCATTTCTTTTTGAGGATACATTTTCGATATCTTTTCCTAGTTGGCATATCTTTCTTTTGCTATCCATGTTTATCTAGTTTATCTTGTTTCGTAAATCTTGTCATGAGAACCTTAGGTAGAAACCCTTGGTTGAAACATGTATTTGAAACATGTTATGCTTGATGTTTGCAAGTGGTTTCAAGTGTTTGCAAGTGGATACTCGTGGATGCATGATACACATTAGGCACTAAGATCGGCTCACACACTTTCATACCGCATATGCATGAGTGTTTATGCTTATTCATGGATGAAAAATTGTATGCTATCAAATGGATGTTGCATATGGATGGATGTTATGTGCACTCATGTAGAGACTATAGGTTATGTTAGGGATTCGCATACATATGGACTCATTACACTAACATATTTTGCATTAAGGAGGTTTACTGAATCAGTAACCGCCTGATTTTCGCATTAGATAAGTACATATACACACACCTTTGCATATGTTCATATAGCATTTAGAATCTTTTTAAGGACAATGGTTACTTGTGGATGATGTTTTGAGTAGATGGATGATGGATGGTAGGATACGTTCTTCCTAACTTGAAGATTTCGGGGACGAAATCCTTTAAGGTGGAGAGGATGTAACAACCCGTATTTTTGAATAACATGTTATAACATAAATCAAGGCAGAATTAAATGTTAAATTCTGAATCAAGGGAAACGGGCTGTGCCGTTGCGTTCGTCTCGGAAAAATACGCGAAATAGAGTCCGAGTTTTCGAAAATCGGAGTCCGTATGACCAAGTTATGGCCCGTCAAAGTTTTCAGAAAATTACAAGTTCAAAAACAGTTCAAATTTGAATTTAGAATTCAAATTCAGCCAAAACAGACTGGGCGGGAAAACTCCTGCCCAGATAGGTCGACAGGGGGGTCGACACTAGGGTCGACCTCCCCCCCAACCAGGTCGACACTAGAATCGACCTAGGGGTCGACCTCCCTGGTCGGCCAGGTCGGCCTGGTGCACTTAATTGGGTTGTTTGGACCTGTTTTGTTGGCTAGTGACGGGATTTGATGGCTCAGATTGGATCTAGGGTTAATCCTATGGCTAATACTATCCTAATCTTCTATAAAAAGACCCCTAAGCCTAGCCTAAATCATCATTATTCAACTCTACAACTAAACTATGCCAAATTTGTTCCTCTCATGGCCTCCACTCTCATGCTAAAATTTCTAAGTTTATTTATATGAGAGATTTTGAGTTCATACAAGTGTTTTCAAGCTTGTATGAGTGTTCTTAGTTTGCATTCAAGTCAAGTTGCAACATTTCTATTACAAAGCAAGGGTTTTTATTGATTTGGCTCAAGGGTTTTTCATTTGGAGCTTGCATATTTGGGTGATTGCATAAGGGCTTCGTCTCAATCTTTATAATAAATATTCATTAGTGTCTTCATAGCATTGTAAGCCCTTTTCTACTTTCTTTTTGAACTATAAAGTTAAATGAATGTTGCAAGTTTGGGTTGATCATTATGATATGCAAGTTTGGTTGATCATTATGTTATGCAAGTTGGTTTAATCATTATGTATGACACATGTTGCTATGTTATGCAAGTTTGGGTTGATCATTATACACATGTTATCATGTTATGCAAGTTAAACTTGGGTTTGTGAGCTTAAAGCTTCAAGCTTTATATTAAAGGTTGCATTTTGGCAACATGGAAGTTATCATATCCCTTATGATAACTTGCATGTGAGGCTAAATGCAAACTTCTAGCAACTTCTACATGTCATTTATCACCATGTATCACTTACATGCTAAGTTTGGTTTTATGCATACTTTTGAAGCCTAATAATGCAATATGCAAGTATATGAACATATGTACATTTCATATGCCACCATGTTGACTTGTGGCTTCAACACCTTTATGTCATGATTATGCCAAGTTCCCTATTTTATCCTTTATACGTTGTTGCGATTATGTAAACGATGGGATTACGTTGGGGTTGGGTAACATTATGACATGAACATGGTTTTTATAACATGACGTGATATGTTAGCTTGTAATTATGTTTTCAAAACATAATGGACATGACACTTAGAAAATATGAGTGTGGCCAACTCGAGGTTGGGTTGAGTTTGTAGCATAAATCTACCCGGACCCGCCCGACTTAACTAGTGACTACAAACAATAGGACCCAATGTGAGAAGTTGGTCATGTTGTGCTCGAACCCGAGGTTAGACCAAGTTGTGGTGTAAAGCTACCCGGACCCGCGCGGCTTAACTAGTAACCACAACAAAGTCTAATGTGAGAGGTTAAAGCACATTAAGTTAATTAATGCCTCCTGATTAGGGTTAAGTCATGGTCCACTTAATACTTAACCAATTTGGGCTTGATGGGTTAATCGGGGTTAAGTCATGAACCTTGGGTACACTTAACCAATTTAATCCGCGTTTGGATCGGGTTAACCACATTTAACCCGTTAAGAAACCCTAGTGGCGTGGTCCTTTTCAGCAGTAACCCTCTTGATAGTATCATAAGACCCTAGGGACTAGGCTAGGGTGGGGCACGATTACTGGGCTGACATGTAAGCGACCAAAACGACGGCTGAGTAGGTACGCCGGTGTGGGTCAAGGCGGACTATGGTCATGCACATAGTCCGGAGTTGGAAAATCAGGCACGGGTACCAGTAGATCTAGACTGTGCATACTTGATTTGTGTCTGAGGTTGACACCCTAGGACTTGATACACCCTAGGGTGGACCTAGCGCAGTTTAACTACATTTCATGTTTGGGCCGTATGACACCGACACTTGACGAGTTAGGCTTATAGGGAGTCGATCAATTAGACCGTGTAGTTGGACCTTGATTTAGGTCACCTCATGATATTGGGCCAAGCTTGGGCCAAGGGATCAATTCTTGTTTTTACTTGACATGTTAGAATGCTAGTACACCCGTGGTGCAAAACTTAACCTTGATTATGCGATGACACCTGTATCTATCTTGTTAGTTAATCATCATGCCAGTATGTTGTTATCCTTATGTTCATCTCAGCTTCTCATGCCAGTTAACTTTACTAGTTCATGGACTGATAGTAGTTAGGGCTTACCAGTCTTTTTGACTGACCTGTTTTCTTTCGCCTCTTTTCTTCCTTTTCCTCCCCCTCAGGTCCTCAGGGTGGGAACATTGGAGCTTAGCTTGGATCTTTATAGCTTGCTTACTGGATTCGCTCATGTACGGTTTTGGACATTGAGCTAGCTATGGTTTATCACTTCACTTTGGGGATAGTACTTTATGTATTTCAGTTTTTCAGTTTATGCTTTTCTCTAGACTTTGTTTGTTGGAAAATAATGATCAAGTACTTTGTTGTAACATGACTATGGTTTTGAAATGCTAGTCTGATCCGCTGCTTTACTTACTCTGTTTTACTTATATGTTCTGTCTTGTGATATCTGCATGCATGTCTACCTTGTTTAACGCCCCTCCAAAGCTAGTGTGCTTGCAAGAGTTACCCTGGCGGAGGTGGGGTGTTACAGCGAGGAGGAGCAAATCGACCGCGAACGGCGCGACTTTGGAGGAGGAAATCTCGCAGATGGGGCGACGAGGGGTGGCGTACCAGCTATGGATGTGAAGCTCTCGGAGAGATCTACAAAAAGTTCCAAAGGGTCGGGGGTCAACGAGGCGTGTGGCGGCCGGAAAAAGCTCGGGAACTGGCGAATAGGTTTCCGCCTTCGAACGTCGGGGAGAGAGAAAGTATTTTTTTTAACAAAAATTCTGATTGGTCGGGGAAGTTTTAAAGGGGTTTTCTGACACGACCACCAATCGAAACCCAACGACTGTCGTCCCTAGCGTTCTACCCCCATTCCGAACACAATGGGATATGTTTCGAAGGCCCATTCGAATGTTTCAGTCAGTTTTCCTTCAAATTAAAATATAAAACATTCAATATTTAATTTGAACGTACATTTCAATTTGCCAGGGCCACAAATTGATTCGAAAAATTCCAGAAAAATAAATCTAGCTATGTTTTGACGATACGGTCCCAACAAAACTAGTTTCGTCGAATTCTGAGACCGTTTGCAAAAAGGCCCATTTCTGGTCGATCCAATTTAACTATAATTGGCCAAAACACGTTTTCCTTTGCCACGCTCACATACTAGCTTCAAAAATTATGAAATTTGAAACCTAGCAATAAATTCACATCCCGGATCCAACAAAAGTGGTTTCGTCGAATTCCGAGGTCGTATGCAAAATGGCCAATTTCACGGGCTATATAAATTCCATAGCGACCTTTCTGAAAATTCATTCGGTCATAACTTTTGCTTTCCGCTATGAAAATTCGATTTTTCAGATTCGTTAGAAAGGTATTCACTAACAGATTTAAATATTTTTGGTTTTGCTAAAATCCGTTTTGTTTTGCACCCAGTACAGTCCGACAAAGTTTGAATTTAATTTTTGAAACTACAGCGCCATTTCAGGCCTTGTTTATAATTATAATTAATTATATTCGTTTTCAATGGTCGATTCAAACTCACTTTTCATTGCCATTATTTAAAATATTTATTTAAAATATTTAAAATCCATTAGTTTAGCCAATTTCAAAATTTTAAATTGGTTCAGATTTTCTGGGTCGTTACAATTTTCAACATCAGGCACTTCTTTTTCTTCAGGTGGTTTGGCTTTTTTCCAAAGTTTTTCAAGTGATCCTTTAAGGGGTTTAATCTTATCTTCTTCCTCTTTTTTTCGTTTTCTTTTCTCATGACCAGACATATGTTTTTTATTGAACATTTTCAACTTAAATTGCAACACCGAATGGGAGGATGAGAGTAATAATAAAACCTGGATGAATAAAATAGTTTCACAGTCTGTAGCCCGAGCAATTTAACAACAGGACTTCACGGCTCCACTAATCTTTACTGCACCAAGTAACAGCAACTCAGCAACCAATTCCAGAACTGAAAAAAAAAAATCATTACAAAAATAAGCAAACTTCGAACGGAATTATTTACATGCCTGCGGCGGAACCAGTTCAGAATCTCAAAAGACTTAAAGGCATTAGTAGATGATCAAAAAAAAAAAAAAAAAAATGGTTTCGAACACCTAAGAGACTAAAAGGCGGTAGTACAAATTTTTCTCAAACCCTAAAAGGCGCCGCCGGCGGAAACACTTTCAAAGTCATTTTTCTAAAAGAAGATTTCATGATCCATTCACCGACATTTTGCCATAAAACAAACCTAGCTATCCACACATGCCTAGAACCAGGCTTGTGACCACCATAAAAAGTAGATTTTAGTATTAGTCTATAGCAATACATAATTTTTACATCAAGAAGCCTATTTTTTTTTTTTTCCTTTTTTCCCCCCGGCTTCTTCATGTTGTTTTCAGAGCATATAAGGAAAGAGAGATGCAGCTAAGCTATTTGTGTCATGACACAGTTTTAGGCTAAGATGCCCATATCCTGATTGAATTATATAGCATGAGATTCATTTAGCAACTTTTATGTCATGACAGTAGAAGTTTCTTTTTAACTTATATACTGCAGTTGGACATCCACCCAAAAATATTGTAATATAGAATAGAAATACATAATAAATATGAACTTCCAATACTTCTATTTTTTAGCACGAATGGCAATACATAATAAATATGAACTACCAATTCTGCATGACAAAGCTCAAATGCCATGCATGGCACCAAAATACAGTCATTCAATTATCAAGCATGTAAAAGTACCAGTAAAATAATCTGTATTTCTTCGTAAACATAATTTCTGAATAAAACCAGTAAAACATTTATATTTGTTCCAAGTGCCAGTTCTAAATATGTATATATGCAGGTCAACAATGAAAAAGCGGGTTTTCAAGCTAAGAAACATCAAATTTCATGAAACACTTCAAATGACCGTTATAGCTTATTATTTTATCTTTCCAGAATGCATAAGACCATCAAAATCGGATAACTCCTTCAAAAGATATGATTAAATTTGTTTAGCCCGGTTTTCTACGTTTAACTTTTTAAACAGCAAAATATCCCACTTTGAACTTCCAATTTAAGAGCAATAAACTTAAAAATTTTGAAACATGACAAACATAAAAGTTATTTGGTATTACAAATCTTCCCAATGAGGAAAGATTCATTAAATTTGGGAACATACATCAAAAGTTGCACCCATTTTCATACAGCAATTAAATGAAAATAAATGATTTTATACATATATCTAATGTCATATATTTTGCATGTCCAATTTCCTCTAAACCATATAAATCAGTCCTAAATTAGGTACATCCAGATTTTTATAATGTATTCTATTATTATAAAAACATTATAGATAACATAAAGCAACTCAGTCAACACACGCAACATACCATACTAAACAACATCGGCGCCAAATCCTACTGACATCAACATGAAAAAAGCCACCAACTTAAATTTAGATACAAGTCTTCTGTCTAATTGTTTTTAATGTTAACAAGTGTACTTAAATTGGAAAACAAGTCAACCAATACTTGGTTGATAAAATAAGCCAATCAATGAAGTATGTTCAAAGATAAATTTACTAATTAGACACTTGACAGGCTTTATCAATGCCAGCCAACATAGGATTCTAAATATTTATCCAAAGTAGGAAGTACCTGCTTTGTAGATTTATCAACATTAACAGACAATGTAAGCTTCAAGATACCAAATACCTCTTGCTTTAGATAAATATTTATCTCCATCATGCTTACGACGGTTCAGTTAAGTGAAATTTAAGAATGAACAGAGGTAAGATCTATCCTATTTTATATATAAAACAACTAACATGTTCAGTTCTACTTTATTTAATAGATTTGAACACTGGTTTAAACCCTAGAAGAGTATAGTCGTAGGAACCTCCAGCAACAAAGTCATACATACTACGGAACCATAAACTAAAAAGTTAAGCCATTCATTTTAGTTATGTGACTATAGTAACCAAAAATATATAAAATAGTGTAAATTAAAGCAGACCTGAAGTGAAGCGGGGAATTCATTAACTTATCAAGCTACAACAAGGCATGTACCTAGTGCTAAATGATAACAATAAGCTTTTGAGAAGCTAGAGGAATAACTTCTTACTCTTATGGCATTAAATATCAAATCCTAATTCACATGCACCGTATCGATCAATTTTCTTAACACACTTAAATAGGCAAATTAACATTTTGTTTCCTTATTAAACTGTGTCAAAATGCCTTGCATAGGTATTTAGGAATCCTTGTCGATAACGTTGACAAACGTATTGACCAGAATCCTTAAATTTCTATAGGATAACACAAAATTAATTACTTCAAATATTTACTTGTTGGTATATGCTTTTTACAATTCACATAAGTATTGTTGTCTTTGTGATCGTTACTAACTTATTTGTCTACTTGAATTTAATGACTATTACAAACTCACTTTTACATAAAATTCGACACTCATTTGTAACTATTATTAAACAATCAGCAATCAAATAACAAGCAAGCAACGCCTTCAGCCGAAATTTATATATTAATTTCTGCTGCGTAACTTCTTATATCTTAATCATACACAATTATTTAAATTCCAAATAAAAATTAAACATCGAAATTGTGGGGGAAGTAATTCAATATATTATTATATAATAGAAAAAGAACAAATACGTTCTTAGATGATAATACAAGTAATCATCGTATACTCCTACAATCATACAAATAAAATCTACCACGCACCAATGGGACAGGGACTCTAAGTCACTTTTAAGGTCTAGACTCGTATCTCTTTTTTATATATAATGTATTGCTCTAAACCCTGCTTTGATACCAAAACGTAACACCCCACCTCTATACCTATATTATCCAAGAGTTTTACTAAGCAATATTGTCAGAAAATACGAAGAATGAGGCTGTAGGGGCACATACGTGCAGTTTCTCTTGGACTAACACTGGTATGTATTAAAATTTCTGAAATATCACTTACTCTTACGTACTCAGTGTCGGTACAAAATAATTACACGTTTGCCTCCAGGACAGAACAATACATAATATACATGAATACAGAGATCACAGAGTCAATTGCATCGAAAAATATAATGTATAATATTTAACATTTCATATACATTAACTTATTACACACCAAAACATACATCATTTTATTCAACACATGGTAATAAATAATTCACTAGACTACTATACTCTTCTAAGCACAGTAAATACAAGTTGGTCTCAAGGTCCCTACACCTGTAATGTCTCGGTTTGACCCAAGTATTATATAAAATAATAAATGAATCAGTCTATTTTTAAATCCATTATAGTTAATATATAATGTTTGGGTACTCTAAACAAGAATAATATCATAAAGAGATACAACATTATTTAATCCACAATGACCATTCATAAGAAAGGAGACATCAATGTTTCATGCCTCACGGCTAAATATTATGAAAGCATCGCCATATATGAGCATATGCAAATGACAACATAATCTTATTCAAATTAATCTCATTCAAGAGTTATAACGCATTATAAAATCGCCAAAATCTCACAATCACGAAATAGCATAATGAAACACAAAATTACAGATGTCAAGATAATATTATAGCTCTAAGGCTATATATATATATATATATATATATATATATATATATCAAATTTGAAATACAACATCTCTAGGAAACGAATGATGAAGCCGAAAAATATCACCATAATTTGGATCTAGAGTATCGAATGACAACAAAAGCCACAAATTCAACAATGACATCATAAAATGGATCCAAAACAACAAGCTCATCAAAGTGATAATTCGAATCTGAAACAACATAGTTTTGCACGTGCTAATAAGCTCCCCCCGAGCTTAGCCAAGTATTATATACATATTTGGACACCTAACACTACGACCCTCCCGGTCGAGTATAACTTAGCCCCCCCCCCTCGGCTAAGTGAATACGTATATGAGACTCCCCCCGAGTCTAGCTTCCCCCCGAAGCGAGCACTGGCTCAACAACAACAATATGTGCTACAGACTCACAGTTAGTAACCCAAATGGCAGTAACTGTCTGTCCCATACCACACATTTCCACCACCGGTTTACTACCTGCTAGTCAGCTCCACACTGGAAAACTCAAACATCTCAAATCACAAAAATTTCACGAATCACAACATCAACTCAATAGCTTCAATCAGACAAAATAGAAAATTAATCAATCTCGTACACCATCGTGTTTACAAATCTGTGTATCTAGTGATCGTATAATACACCAACCCTTCAATACTCTATATAACAAGTCTAATGAATAATCAGGATAGTGATACCGAAAGTCCCATACCAGACGGTTCCATTAAACCGTATATTCAAATTTCTCATTACATAGAATATATAAATACTCTAAATCACATAAAGTAATCATCGCTACATCATGTTCAAAATAACCATCAAATTAAATTAATGGTAAATTAAACAAAATAAAAGAGTTCACATAAGAATTAGAAAGACAAAAATTATACAAAGAACGACTAAATTCGAGACTTACTCAAGGATACACCTGCAATTACAAGATAATACATAAATAAAACAAAATAAATCATATAACTCAAAAGATACAACAAATATTTGAGAATTGTAAACATTCATTACAAGTCAGTATAAATCTTTAAAACATAACATGCAACGAAATAAACAAAATAACATGTCAATTACTATTTAAACACTATTTTATTAATGAAGGCCTCACAAATGATTTATTCATATTAAAGGTAAAATACTTCAACTAGCCAAACAAACCAAATAGAACTGATTTAAAAGAAGAATTCGAATAAATTGTACAATCTTGATAGAACATATTTAGTCTAAATCTAATCATCATATTGATAAAATTATCCATATTATAAACAAAATGCTAACATTTACTTACAAATAGATTTTTACATACGTGCAAATAGTTAAATTCAACCTATTTATAATTTGAGCTACTAATCAATTTTTGAAATTGTACTGTATAATTTAATTTATAATTTATAATTTAGGACAACATAATATTGTGTATATATATATATGTATATACATATAACGGATGTGTCAAATTATTTAAAATCAAAGAATTGATCAAACGTCAAATAAACAATTCATGCGACCGTAATTAAAAATAACAATGGACAATATCCCCTCAATAATTCAACATCCTACTAACGCATAATTCATCAACCAATCAACCAAATCAAGAAATCAATTTATTCATAACAAGTTAAATTCAATAATCCAATCACCCAGGAAAATCAATCATCAACTGATAATGATATGTAAATATATGTTTAACTAGAATGGAGGTAGAAATAGATGTGAGTGAGGGGAACTCACCTAGATGATGACTGAGTTTCCAAATTAGCAAATCATATCCACCTCGCTTTACTCTAAATTCTTTTCATATGATTACTATTCTGAATTGCTCCTTGTCGATCATGTTGCCTCAAGATTGCAACGATTCATATGAAATACAGAGGCAATCCTTCTCCCACCGACCTCCAGTCACAGAATCACTAACCCAAAACACATGCTCCTCTTACCGATTCATGTCCAGGTTACCAATGCCTCCATCGCGTGACTATCGTTATGTAGCTTCCTCCCAGCTGCGCACCAATGCCTCAGGTCGTGCGTGCCTTCATGCGACAGTGGTCGCTTTGGCGTCGCTCCCCCGCTCATGTGCGCATGGTTCCAGGCGATCCGCGTTTTATTTTATTTTTTCTGGCTTCAATTTCATCCCTTCCTGGAAAAAAAAATCGGAATTGCGGTTTTTTTTTCTTTCTCTGATTGGGAGGAAAATACCCGATCTTTTTTTAACTCTCCCTTTCCCCTTTTTCTTTTCTATTATAACGTGTGGGTTCAAGAAGCCACCAAGGAAAAGGAATGGGCTGGGCCTCTTTTTTTTAACTTATGAGTTGATTTCTAAGCAATTAAATTCTTAAATTTCAATGTCACATAAATTAATTCCCTTACCATTCTATAGTTTTATAACCTAACACTAATAATTTCATCCAACTTGTCTCACATATTTTATTTATTAATTCAACATCGACTGAAATAAATATATCTTTCAACTATTTATAATGGAATATAATTATTTAACATCACGGAGAATTATATCTAATATATCCGTTTTCCCAACGTCATCAATACAATTTAAATCCTTTCAATTTTATTTAATATGTATATAATTACGGCGTCAAAACAGGGTTGTTACAGACAATTTCTTTTCACGTGGCCTGGTTCGTCGCTGTTAAAACATTTGACGTTATTAGAGACTTCATTATTTTTTACAGAATTTCTTTGCTCGTTCCTTTTGAAATTATTGTTCTTTTTTCTATTTCTCGTGAATTTCCTAAAATTCCTTATCATTAAAGCTGTCTCTTCGTCATCATCACTATATGAACCAGAACCTTTTGTTGTGGTATTAAATGCTATCGATTTCTTTTCAGATAACTTCTTTCCTTCCTTGCATCTTGACTTCAAACGACATTAGATTATAGATTAATTCATCAAATTCAATATACTAATATCATTGGCCTCTTCAATTACTAATGCCTTTTGATCATAACCCGAAGTAATGAATTCAAAATTTTTCTAAATTGAACTTCTTTGGAATATGTTTTTCCTAAAGCCATTATTGAATGCACGATCGCTTGGAAGTACATATCGAATATAGACTCATTCTGATTCGTTTTTAATAATTCAAGCTGAATGGTCAACATGGATATTTTGTTTGTTTAGCTTTGCTTATTACTTCATGAGCCACTTGCAAAGTTTTCCAAATTTCATACGCAGATTTACAAACAGATACCCTATTAAAGTCATTCCTATCCAGTGAACAAAATAAAATATTCATAGCCTTTGAATTATTTTATGCAATGGCTTTTTGATCATTAGTCCATTTTGCAAAATTAACAATGGGTTTAACACATTCAATTTGATATTCCAAGTGTCTAATCCTATGAATTTAAATAAAATTTCATTTTATAAGCCTAATATGCATAATCACTACCCTCTACCAATGAACTATTATTATTGACAATTCCAGTGTTCGTTTCCATTTAAGCTTTTAAAAAATCCAGATTATGAGAACTTTGAAAACCAATGCTTTGATACCAATTGTTGGGGAGCGGATTAAGGATCTTAAGGCAAGTTAAATCATATAGGGGGTATATATAGTTTTATGGATTTTACTAATTTCTTGATATCTTTTGGATAAAATAGAATGTTACTTAGATCACAAATATCAACAATCACATATTCTAGATGTAGAAAAGAAAAATAAAAGGAAAGTATACA
The DNA here is from genome assembly GCA_030737875.1 of Allium sativum. Lineage (NCBI taxonomy): Eukaryota > Viridiplantae > Streptophyta > Magnoliopsida > Asparagales > Amaryllidaceae > Allium > Allium sativum. Next base: position 819,782,877 of record CM060924.1, read on the forward strand.
TCGGGATTTTATACTGGTTCAGAGTTACCCTACATCAATTCCTATACAAGGCTGGGTTGTGTAAATTTGTTTCCAATATAATCTTCAAGTTACAATCCTTGATTTCAATGGCCATGAGGTCCACCACCTGCTTCCCAGCATAGGTTGCTCTCTTGATTTACAAGGCTACAAGATCACCAAATAGACTTCCGAGCTAGAATCACACCCAATCGATTTACAAGCTACAATCACATCTTTTCTCAGTATAAGTTTTGAAGTATTGACTCTATAGAACTTGATCTTATGATATTTGATTTAAAACATCCTATAACTTTTGAATAGCTTACAAACAGCCTATAACTCTTGAGTAACACTTGAATTTCAGATAGGGTCTGATGTAGAATTGAAAGTGAAGAATATTGATATAATTTCTTTGAATTCGGTAGGGTATTGTTAACCCGAATTTGAACATAGAAGATATTCATGCAAAATCTAAGTAAGAAACTACAGTGACCCTCCTTCTCGGTCGATCCAAATCGATCGTTAAACCGACTTAAATCGAACCAAAAAGACGGATACACTAACTTGAGTGCACAACACATCAGAACAAACAGCAGAAGACTTTTATAAACATCATAATAATGTTACATCAGAGTACAGAATATTAGAGTATCGAAAATAATATACAGCGGAAAATAAATTTACAATAAATGTAATACAATGCAGCGGAAACAAATAAACTAACACAGCGGAAGACTATCAATGCTCTGGACATAACTTTAAGCTTCGATCTAGAATCCTGCTAAATGAAATAATATGCAAAACTAAACTACTGACTACCAATGTGGAAAATATAGGCACCCAGAGTTTAGGTAGAAACAATAAACTCTGAGTCAGTCATAGGACTGGTGTGGGAACTAAAACAGTTATTAAACTCTACTTTAACATATCATAAATCACGGGACCATGCCGCATGTAACGGAATGGGTTTCCTCCCTAGAATACCAGTGCATAAACAACAACCAATAACAGTCATACGGATCTACAATGCATCAAACAGCATGCAATTCCTCAATCTACCCATTTAGGCCTAATCCCAAATATAGATTTTCCAAATCCAATTATCTTTACAGAAATTATTCCTTTGGACGTTATTTCCCGAATCCTTATTTCAAATCATTTGAAATACATATCTAGCTTTTATATCAAAGTAGATTTCACTTCGGGATCTCAAACCAAAATCTTTGGAAATATGAATTCCAAAACATTACAATGCATACAAAAAGATATGCAACCCAATATCGGGAGGTATTTAGCCCTTAGACAATGTTGTACGTGCCTCTCCAACTCGATATATATGTGCACCTCCCACTATGGAGCAGGCTACACTGACGATGCACCTCCCGCGCCCTCGGGGAAAATACACCGCCCTCACACTTTTAGTCATCCAGGGTTACCCGAATCTTTAGCAACATACCAAATCATTTCATATCCCGAAGTAGGGAAAATTATTTCACAACATAATAATCACAAGTACTTTCAAACCATGGTAGTTTACATTACCAATTCACACATATGATCAGTCACTATTAATCACATAACCTTTGAGCTCGTACGTCTCAAAGAAGGGTGTTAACAAGAGAATAAATTCTCTGCCACCAAACAGATATATCATCAATAGCAACTAATCGATCATGCGATGAACTACAACGTCAAACACATAGTACATTTCGAAATCATTTCAACAATATCAGGTTTAGGCCTCGAATCCTTTCTGTTTTATAAAACATTTTTATAAAACATTCCCTATTCAAAATCGGGAATATCAGGTTTAGGCCTCGAATCGACAAATAGGTACATATTTCAAAATCATTCATTAAATTTGAAATGAACTCAACAACATCGCTACACATCTCGTAGTCAAATAGTGAAGTGTTTAACAAGATGTTAGCATACAAATATTTCTACCCAACCCAATGCTAAATGCAAAAGCATATTTTGCTCATAAACCGGTCAAGCACAATCGAAATGATCAATCAATCACAATCAATATCAACAACCAAGTATATTTGGTTTATACCACACCTCATGTTTTGATAAATTTAATTACCATTCACTCCTTCACATCTAATTAAAGATTTGTTAAAAATCTTCTTCGTTTTAATCTCTAAAATCATTACTTAATGATTGTTCAACTTTTTGGAAATTAATCCTGCCGTTACTCGGGTTAAAGAACAAATGTTATTTAAAATACAATTCACGATAAACCCAAAATCATCTTCCATTCAAATGGAACTTTCACGAAAATCATAACAGTATATATTCAATATAAATTTCCGTATTGTACTAGTACTATAAACGGAATAATGGAAAGGCCTTTTAAATTCCATAAATAGTAATGGTCTTCCTCTATAGGACCACATCTTGATTATCACTAAATTGAATTCCATTCAATTCCAATTTGTTTTATTAAATTGGAAAAAAATTACTTTGGAAAATTCCATTAATCTTAATTAAAAGATTCATAAACTCCAAATCATATCTTCACCGTTAATTGGGTTAAAAAACTAATGTTATTTACAACACAGTTCATGATAAACCAAAAATCCAATTTCAATTCAATTCCAATTAGGTATTAATTAATTGGTAAACTTCACTAAATCTTAATTAAAAGATTTATTCTTTTCTCAACTGGGTTTAAGAACATTGTTAATAATGACACCATTCACAACAAACCCAAAATCCAATTTGATATTAAATACAAGGCTTTGAATAGAAATTATACTGACTTATATTCAATATCAGATTCTGAAACTAACGGACATCGTATTGGGAATAACGATATCTATATCTTCCAAATTCATCAACGATATCCGTATAATCACGGACTCCAATATCGAAATATTCCGAAGATTATTTCCATTTAAATCTGTTCCAATTTATTTGTTGGAAAATTCTTCTTATTTCAAAACCCATTTACAAATCCAATTTATTTATTTAAAAACATTGGACTATTATTCTAGTTAATAACTAGTTCATTTCGATAAAAATATATTTTTATCTTTCCAAACTTGGAATTTTTCATCCAAAAACTTTCCAATCATTTATTATGATTTTACACAATTTTTCCATATTTTTAATAATTTTATTAAGGGCCTTACAGTCGGTTTCCAATAACGGCCACCAAACTGCATCCATAGCGACCTTTTCTGTAATTGATTTGGACAAAATTTAAAATCCAACCGTTCAAATTTAAAACTCTTATATTCATTGGAAAGATCTTTTCGGTATGAACCTAACGGTTCTGGTTTTAGGAGAATCCGACGGTCGGATCTCCCGTTACATCAATTTGAAGTTAATGGTTGAAATTCGTGAACAGTCGCTGCGCGGCGCATTCTATTCAAATCATTATATGTGTATATATTTATATAATATACGGTCGATTTCAATTCAAATTATATTTTATAAATCGTTTATAAATTCATTTTAAAACGATTTCAACTTCCTTTTCAATTTTAAATCAAAATTGAATATTCCATATCATTATAAAGTTTAGAATGATAATATTTTCAAAATATCTGATTTTGAAATACATTTCCCTTTCGTATCCATTATAAAATAAATAAAATCGACTGATAAACCCGTTCGAGTAAAAATGGTGTATATCTCCTTAATTCGGCTTCATATATTTCAATATTTTCGTGTCCATCCAAAATGGTACATCAAAACCATATTTTGATTATTCACTGAATATTATTTTAAAATATTCATTATTTTAAAATATTCATTATTTTTTAATCGGAATGCGACTCAACCAATTACCATATAATTTTAGTTATATGGATTTCATACAACGCGTGTATTCAACAATATGATAAATAATCATTCAACATTCAAACATCATCCAGAGTGCATTCTATAACTGTATAAGCATTAAAATAAATAAATAACGCTTACAATAGTCTGTTAATCAATCGATCAACATACCACTAACTATTATGATTTGTGTATGTCAAATATCATCCCGATACCCGTGTGGGGTTTTCAAACAACAACAGTCTATTTAAATAAATCATTGGTCAATAATTTAACCAATTCTAATTTGGTTTGAATTATTTTTCTATTTAACCGATTTTCACTGTTTAAATTATAAATGAATATTTACATCACATTTCAACAACCATAAAGTGTATCCGCATTGTTTGAAATACGAGTATTGTATATTCAAACAATGCTTCTTGTGTAGATGAGTCATGAATAGTTCATGTGCTGAACTCAAGCAATGTCACATACAACAGATAAAAACCAACACTGGCAATTTCTGTATATATACATTTATAAAATATATAAATAACTATACAAATATTTTAGTGAGAGAATTCTCACATTGGGTTCCACTCCGTCATTCTTTATTGAAGGATTGTTTTGATAAAATTAAACGACCGCTTAATTTTATTAAAAAATGCAACAGCTTCCGTTTCCGTTCTAGTCAGTTCCATGTTGTAGTGTTCGTCTTCACGATCGCGTTGCAACTTGTTTTGTTCAATTTCGTTTCTGTATGAACAAGTCACGGGCTTTTAAACTTTGATTACATAAATAAACGTAAACTAAAGTAACTAATTAAATCCTTAATTACTTCATCAACCAAATTAATCATGTTTAACAAACGCGTCTGTTTCCTGAAACCCATCTTGATATCCAAGATCCCGTCGCTGCTCCGCCCTGGAGGCCACCAGACCCCATCGCCCGCCGGTAATCGAAGTGCCGCAACGTCACCTCCCCGCTCGCCAACCCCCGATGAACTCGGTGCTCCATCCTCGCCTCAAATCGACTGCGAACGATTGGGCTTTGGGAGCCAAATTCGAACAAATTACTTCCCCAGAGATGATTATATCCATATAGAATCGAAGATCTCGAAATGGTCTACTATTTTCGTTTTGATTTCATCCTTAAATTTGGCCTAAAACGAGAATTATTTTGGATTAAAAACTGGAGGTTTTCCGCCTTTCATTTTAAACTGTCGGCCGGTTTTGTGAATTAGGGTTTAGGAAAAAAAATTATACCCTTATAGTTTTATATTATTTAATTCTAATAGTTAATTGTTTATCAATCCGAACTCCAATTCAAACCCAACGACTGTCGCCCCTAGCCAAATACCCCCATTCCAAATACAATGGAATATGTTTCGTAAGCGAATTCGACTGTTTTAATTAGTTTATATCAAAATTAAAATATAAATCAATATATTGAATTTAAACGTACATTTTAATTTACCGGGGCCACATATTGACTCCAAAAATTACAGAAAAATAAATCTAGCTATGTTTTGATGATATGGTCGTAACAAAATTAATTTCATCGAATTTGGAGACAGTATGAAAAATAGCCTTTTTCTAGTCGATTAAATTCAAACTAAATTTGCCAAATGCGTTTAAATTTACCACGCTCGCATATCAATTCCAAAATTTATGAAATTTTAAACCTGACTATAATTTGAGATTCCAGATCCAACAAAAGTGGTTTCATCAAAAACGTAGGTCGTTTGCAAAATGCCTATTTTTAAGGGCTATACATTATAATAAAAAATATATATATTCCATAACGACTATTCTAAATTTTAATCTGGCCATAACTTTCAATTTATATTATGAAATCTCAAATTTTCCCATTTGTTAGAAAGATATTATTAAACGGATTCAAATGTTTCTGGTTTTACTAAAATCCGATTTATTTTGAATCCTATACAATCAATTGAAATTGAAAATCGAATTTTTAAACTACTACGCCATTTCAAGCTCGTTTTATAATTAAAATAAATTTATACGTTCAAACTTCGATTTAAATAAATTTTTAGTCATTATTATTTAAAATAAATCATTTTAAATATTCAACACCCATTAGAATAGCTAAAATAAAAAATTTAAATTGGTTCAGAAATTTTGGGTTGTTACAATCTCCCCCACTTAAAATCTTTTCGTCCTCGAAAAGGAACGGAGCTGAAAGTTGTTTAACTAACTAACTCAACTTCCATTATGGCTTGAGTTCTTCAACTTTTCAGTTTCTTAGAACTTTCTAATTTCTCAAAAATTTGGCTAACACCCTAAATTTTCGAAAAATTTCGCCATAACCTCCTTTGTACGGGCTGGTCGGTAAAACCGCAACTTGCCTCATAGGGCCCTCATCAATCAAAAAGAAAAAGAAAAATCCAAGCGGCTTGCCAATCGGCTCATAAAATCATCAAACCTAATAAATAAAATAAATATGTACTTATTTGTCGGGCATACAATTTTATTCCTCTTCTTAGCTTCCATGTTATGACCTGTTCAATATATATACATGTATACGTATGCAATTCCAATCAATTTTCAATTCAGTTCAATATTTGATTCAATTTGGCTTAACTCGGCTTTTATTTTCTTATTGGTTAAATTAATTATCATTCCAATATTTTTATTAGTTATACAAATAATCACATATCACAACCAGCAATCAATTAGTTGATTAACTTTTCAAACATATAACTTTTATATACTCAAAAATCATATTTTCTAAGATCGGATTATATATATGATCACAAATACGTTACTTATAAATATATAACCCTCAACTCATTCTGGGGCATTATTAATCCCATCTCTAATGAGTTTCTCATTCTAGGATAATACCGATCCTATCTCTAATGAGTTATTCTTTAATAGGACATTACTAATCCAATCTCTGATGAGTCTTTTATTCTGTTCTAACGAGATGCACCCCAAAGATTTGAGTTAACCAAAGCTCTGATACCATATGCAGTGACACACCTTCTTGGTCGATCCAAATTGATCGTTAAATCGACTTAAATCGAACCAAAAAGACAGATACACTAACTTTAGGCGCACAACACATCAGAACAAACAATAGAAGACTTTTATAAACATCATAATAATGTTACATCAGAGTACAGAATATCAGAGTATCGAAAATAATATATAGCGGAAAATAAATTTACAATAAATGTAATACAATGCAGCGGAAACAAATAAACTAACACAGCGGAAGACTATCAATGCTCTATACACAACTTTAAACTTCGATCCAGAATCCTGCAAAATGAAATAATCAGCAAAAATAAACTACTGACTGCCCGTGTGGAAAATATGGGCACCCAGATTTTAGGTAGAAACAATAAACTCCGAGTCAGTCATGGGACTGGTGTGAGAACTAAAACAGTTATTAAACTTTACTTTAAAATATGGTAAATCATGGGACCACGCTGCATGTCACGGAACGGGTTTCCTCCCTAGAATACTAGTGCATAAATAACAACCCATAATAGTCATATGGATGTACTATGCATCAAACAACATGCAATTCCTCAATCTACCCATTTAGGCTTATTCCCAAATTTAGATTTTCCAAATCCAATTATCTTTACAGAAACTATTCCTTTGGACTTTATTTCCCGAATTCTTATTTCAAATCATTTGAAATACATATCTAGCTTTGATATCAAAGTAGATTTCACTTCGGGATCTCAAACCAAAATCTTTGGAAATATGATTTCCAAAACATTACAATGCATACAAAAAGATATGCAACCAAATATCAGGAGGTATTCAGCCCTCAGACAAGGCTGTACATGCCTCTCTAACTCGATATATATGTGCACCTCCCACTATGGAGCAGGCTACACTAGCGATGCACCTCCCACGCCCTCGGGGAAAATACACCGCCCTCACACTTTTAGTCATCCAGGGTTACCCGAATCTTTAGCCACATACCAAATCATTTCATATCCCGAAGTAGGGATAATCATTTCACAACATAATAATCAAAAGTACTTTCAAACTATAGTGCTTTACATTAGCAATTCACACATATGATCAGTCACTATTAGTCACATAACCTTTGAGCTCGTACGTCTCAAAGAAGGGTGTTAACAAGAGAATAAATTCTCCGTCACCCAACAGATATATCATCAATAACAACTAATTGGTTATGTGATGAACTACAATGTCAAACACATAATACATTTCGAAATCATTTCGACAATATCGGGTTTAGGCCTCAAATCCTTTCTGTTTTATAAAACATTTTTATAAAACATTCCCTGTTCAAAATCGGGAATACATTTCTTTTCACTTAAGAAAAATATCATTTCAAAATCATTCATTAAATTTGAAATGAACTCAACAACATCGCTACACATCTCGTAGTCAAATCGTGAAGTGTTTCACAAGATGTTAGCATACAAATATTTCTACCCAACCCAATGCTAAATGTAAAAGCATATTTTGCTCATATACTGGTCGAGCACAATCCAAACGATCAATCAATCACAATCAATATCAACAACCAAGTATATTTGGTTTATACCACACCTCATGTTTTGATAAATTTAATTACCATTCACTCCTTCACATCTAATTAAAGATTTATTAAAACTCTTCTTTGTTTTAATCTCTAAAATCATTACTTAATGATTGTTCAACTTTCTAGAAGTAAATCCTGCCGTTACTCGAGTTAAAGAAAAAATGTTATTTAAAACACAATTCACGATTAACCCAAAATCTTCTTCCATTCAAATGGAACTTTCACGGAAATCATAACAGTATATAATCGATATAAATTTCCGTATCGTACTAGTACTGTAAACGGAATAACGACAAGGCTTTATAAATTCCATAAATAGTAACGGTCTTCCTTCATAGAACCTCATCTCGATTATCACTAAATCGAATTCCATTCAATTCCAATTTCTTTTATTAAATTGGAAAAAACTTTACTTTGGAAAATTCCATTAATCTTAATTAAAAGATTTATAAATTCCAAATCATATCTTTACTGTTAATTGGGTTAAAGAACTAATGTTACTTAAAACGCAGTTCACGATAAACCAAAAATCCAATTACAATTCAATTCCAATTAAATATTAATTAATTGGTAAACTTCATTAAATCTTAATTAAAAGATTTATTCTTTTCTCAACTAGGTTTAAGAACAGTGTTAATAAAGACACCATTCACGAGAAACCCGAAATCCAATTTGATATTAAATACAAGGCACTGAACAGAAATTATACCGACTTATATTCAATATCAAATTCTAAAACGAACGGACATCGTATTGGGAATAATGATATCTGTATCTTCCAAATTCATCAACGATATCCGTATAATCAAGGAATCCAATATCAAAATATTCTGAAGATTATTTCCATTTAAACCCATTCCAATTTATTCGTTGGAAAATTCTGGTTATTTCAAAACCCATTTACAAATCCAATTTATTTATTTAAAAACATTGGATTATTATTCTAGTTAATAACTAGTTCATGTTGATAAAAATATATTTTTATCGTTCCAAACTTGGAATTTTTCATCTAAAAACTTTACAAATCATTTATTATGATTTTACACAATTTTTCCATATTTTTAATAATTTTATTATGGCTTTTAAAGTCGGTTTCCAATAACGGCCACCGAACTGCATCCATAGCGACCTTTTCTGAAATTGATTTGGACATAATTTAAAATCCAACCGTTCAAATTTAAATCTCTTATATTCATTTGAAGGATATTTTCGATACGAACCAAAGGTTCTGTTGACACCAAAATTGGTCTAAACACCCAAGGTACTAAAGCTGTACTTCACCAATGTGGTAAGGAAATAAATGGAGCCGTGTTTAACAACAATTGAAAATGAAAATGCGAGGAAGTTAAACAGAGAAGAGATTTTAGAGTGGTTCAGCCATAAACTAGGCCTACGTCCACTATGAAGATAGTTTGCATTCTTATAATGAGGACTACAAAATACATCAATTCTTTCTTTGTATACATCTTTATGTCCAACCAACATACTCTCACTCACACATTTCAACCTTAGAGTTTTGCAGGAGAACGATAGAATCTGCAGAGGAGAAGGATGGGTAAGTGATTGATAATGTAGACGTTTTCGCTTCTCTTGATTATAAGATTGTGCTTGACGCCATGGCCAGATGAGTGATGGAACTTCGAGGCACGGAAATGATGATTTCTTTTCAGAATATCTAAGGAGTCATTGAGTACAGAATTTAGCAGCACTTTTTGGTTTCAAAGATTCGATCCCCACTATGTTGGCAACAATTACGTATTTATAGGTGAGCTCCCCTTAGGAAATGATCTGAAATATGTATATGCAGGTTGCGGGTTGCTCATCCCATTAACTGTAATCATACCCCTGCCTATCTGTAGCCAGCTGTCCGTAGCTGTATCCAGTTGTCGTGTGCGAGCGGTTCCACAGGAGCGAGTGCATCGGATAGCTGAGCGGGCGACTTTATAGGAGCGAACGCTTTGGGTAGATTTATAAGAGAAGAATGAGGGACTGGAAACAATTCTCCTTTGTACCCTACGCGACCGACCTTCTTGGTTCGAGAGCGTTCGTCCTTTTGTCGCCTTTGTATGGCGCCGTTCACCCTTATGGCTATGTTTTGAGGTCACTCCCGCCTATGTTGAATGGGCGACTTGCTTTATTTTGGTATTTGAGCGGCTTTGTTCTAGTATGAATGACCGACCCTTGGTATTAAGTCAAGCCACTTCTATTGTTATGAGCGATTTGACGGGATATGCGATTTTATCCTTGTTGAGTCGCACTACTCAAAATGTATTATGCCGCCATTCTCGATCGTGTTGGGCCATTGACTTGTCTTGAATTTTATATTTGGACCCTGCCCTGTGCGGTTGTTTCTTATCCCTCGTGAGTCGCTTAAGTGCCTTGGATAAAGTTATGCATGATTGACCCTGACGGTGTTCGTTCTGTAGCTCCTGCTCAAGTCTTATAACTCAATGTGCGTATGGATTTTTAGGGGATTAACACCTGCCCCTTGAAGTCCGTGATTTCTTTTTAGCAAGGAATTTCTGGCTTCAACATGGTTGACTGCAACATTGCTTGGTAGATCTACCCTGGCTCGTCGAATGGTCGTTCATGCAAAGATTAAAATTGCTTTGTTGTGGATGATTGGCGTCATTTCCTTTGGGTGAGACACTTGAACTATCTTGTCATCATTGCAAATGGTTAAATCATAGGGAAGTGATCATGCAAACTGGATTCTGATGGGACATTTACTTGGGTGTTTGAGCATTAAGATGACGTGGTGAGAACGCCCTGAACGAATGTCTTTTAATTTTCTCCCTTATTTTCTTACTTGTGCGCATTTGACTGGTTTTTACACATATTCCCATATATGCTTGTTTTGAAAGACTCTCCAATTGCTCAATGCTGAGTTCACTAGTCTGAACATAAAATCACCTGTTTGCACATTATGTATGAGTGATCGGACGGATATACTATTTCGGTTTGCTAACCCTTTTGCCAGTCTCTTATGTATTGTTTTGCTGTTTTCTCTTTTTTTTTTCTTTTTTTTTTTAAAAAAAAAAGAGAAACCTCTAATGGCAACACTGTTCTAAGCAATCCTCTTCATTGTTTTGATTCTTTCCATAACTTTTGATTACTCTGTCTCTTTTGTTGCTCTGATTTGCATCCGTGCTCGGCACTCCCATCAAGGCCTCCGCGATCTCAAGATCAATTTGGCCAGTCTGTTCGCCTAAATTTAAGGTTGTCCGCTCGCCTATAAGTAGATTCCTCCCTTGATCTTATCTTGACCCAATTCAGAGCATGAATTTGATCATTCTGAATGCAGTTTTGGGGTTTCTAAGTATTAATTGAAATTGCCCTTGTAGATTCCTTAAAGATTCTTGCAACCCTAACTAAGCTTCCAAGTAGGGTTTTCTTTTCTCTTTTTTGCAATAATCATCCTCAATTTTATTCGAGTTCGAACAAAATGTTCTCGTTTGACATATAATCCCACAATTTCAGGAAACAACCTATGTCTGACCAAGTCGGAAGGTCTGATCAAGTAGGAAGTTCTAATCAAGTTGTGTCTACACCCAATATTATCTCTTCGATGGGTACTGCCTAGGATTTCCCGCAACCTTGTGCACTTTCTAGTGTACCTTGTGAGAGGCACCCGATAGAGCTTTCTTTCAGCTCGTTCCAACAACTGTGCAATCAATTCAGTATTTTAGAAAAAGAAGAGGCCAAACTGCCTGGGGAGAAGGAGTTTGCAGATATTCCTCCCAAAGGATATATTGTTGTTAATCGTGGCATGTTGATAAGCGGAGCAGTTCCTCCCTTTAATCCTTATATAGAAATGATTCTTCGTAGCTTGGCTATTGCCCCGTACCAGTTACATCCTAATAGTTATGCTATTTTGATAAGCCTTTATATCCTTTTTATGAGGGAAAAACATCGAGCTCCTTCGTTTAAGGACATATGCTCATTATATGCTTTCAGGAAAAGGAACCAGCGCCCTTTGTTTATCTTCGTGGAAAGCCGGGGTTCGAAAATAATCACTGGCTTAGTGGACAGTGTATGAGGATTTCCCAATCATTATTTCTTTGTCCGATGTCCCAGCAATTTCTGTGGCTTTTGTATGGAAGTCAGTAAGTATTCTTATTCTTCAAACTTCTTCTTGCCCCCCCTTCTATTTTTTTTAAAAAAATCTTTTGGCTATACTGTAGCACCTCCTGATCAAAGTATACCCTTTGACCAAGACTTATGCAACTCACTATTAGCTGTTGATGAGAGCAAGAGAAATAGGAAGTTCCTAATTACTGAAGGGTTCTTAAAGCAATATGATCTGCTTCCTTCTCTACAAACCTTCGCGGTGGAAACTTCTGATAAAAAAGATGCTACTAACAAGCTCCCTGTCAAGAGATCCCCGAGAAAGGAGTGCTCCAGCCCCGTAGGGAGCAGCGGGGCATCTTTCAAAAGCAAAGAGGTTTCCGTCAAAAAGGTAGCACCTAAGCGTCCAAAATACAAAGGTTCCAAGATTTCAATGGTCCTGTGCGAAAAGGAAGGGCCTTCTTTAGAGGAAGTCGTCCAGGGAAATGCGAATGTGTCTTCTTCGAAAACCACCTTCGATCGAGTGCGGGAAGTGGAACAGTCTGATGAAATTGTAGTGACTTCTAAAGAGGATCCGGGGGGCGGAGAGAGGTCTCCTACTAAGGATAACCAAGAGGAAGATGGTTCAGAGACTTTTAAAGGTCTAGATCCCCTTGACTTAACCGAAGACCCTATTCAAGGTAACATTTACTTGAACATTTATATTCCAAAACCTTTTAATCGTAAGAATTTTACTAAAAACACCTTATTTCTGGGTCTAGTGATATTTAACAAAGCCTGGAACTGATTTAGTTTGTTGTCCCCATATATTCTGTGTACCTCCTCTCTTTGCTTTCTTTTTTGAGTATTCAACAATTCAGGCACTTAGATTTTTTCTTAGATCCAGGAATGGGATCAACTTTATCATACAGCTTCTCCCGGCAAGTCGCTTTTGTCAGTCCACAGAATATCTTACAGTCCAGCCTTTCTCGTTGTCTCAAGCATCCCCGATCATCTTTAGATCCTCTAACTCAACATGTTGTTGAAGCACCATTTGCGAGTTTACGAAATAAGAAGAAGCATGATCCTTCTCAAGTATCTGGAAGAGAAAACCGGGATGCTAAGGGGAGAGAAGGAAATAGTAAACAAGATAAAGATATGCTCGGTGGATCCTTTGAATCGGCCGAACTTTTATGCCCCAGTTCTTGGGTCCCTCTCGAACCCTTGCTCTCATCCTTTACGCCTAATGTACCCACTCTTTGTCAGATTCAATCGATTCTCGATAGGCCTTCCTACGAGGTTGCCCCTGGTAATCCTAAATTGAAGAATCGGTTTGGAGATTGGGACTTAAGGAGAATGGATCTCGACTTAGATTTGTTTCCATATGATGACCAGAGTACCGTCGGGGAGCTGAGCGCCATAAAAAATTATGTGATCTCCCAACTCGCTAATGTCAAGGATCAGCTTGAAGTTCAGCTAGAGGAGGCCAAAAATACTTCCAGAGATTGATTCGAGTCCTGGAACATATTCTGCTCCGAGTTTCAGAGGCTAAATACTCAACATCTTGAGCACATTGAGCTTCTAGAGAATGATAAGGCTGAATTGATCCGTGTAATTGAAAGTCAAGTGACCGAAATTGCTTACCTCAAGGATGGGAACAGTAAGATGAGCATCTTAGAGACTGATAACGGAAAACTCCAGGTAGAGATTGAAGCTGTTAAAAACAACTTAATGAGGCTGAAACCATCCGTGAGCTTGCTGAATCTCAATTGACTTCTGTACAGTAGGCTGTGGTTTCTTGTTGGCAGGAGAAGGCAGTACTCGAAGGTAAGCTTACTTCCCAAATTAAGGTTCTTGAAACCTTGGAAGAAGATAAAGCTAGGTTAACCGACGATCTTGAGCAAACCAAAATTATGACCGATGAGACCCCGTTTTGATTTTACACCCTCAGTGTTATAACCCGTGGAAGCTTAATTTATCTGAACAAGGATTTCCCTCGCACATTAGCTCTCGTCTGGGAGCAAGTGCTTAAACATTCCAAAGATGAGGAAGATAGTGTTCTTCAAGAGGCCCTCCTTGAGGCAAGCGATCGTGATGCTTTGGAAAAAGGTAGGAGAATATTGGCTGATGAACGAGCTCGATCCCTTGGAAAAGAGGTCCAGAACGTTGCTCCTGCGCATGCCCCTGGTCTTGTGGGAGATGGATTTTTAGGATCCCAAGTTTTCCTGATGGAATCTTCAGTTGTTAATGAAGGTACTTTTGAGGTTCACTTTGCTGGTGACCGCGCCGCTCCTGAAGATATCGCCAAATGATGTGCTGGATGGTGAAGGAAAATGGTGATTCTCAGATTGACTGTATATGCGAATGTCAGATCTTGTCTGATGTTTTGTGTTTGTGGCACCAATTTTATGATCGTGTATCTTTGTGATGAATTTGCGTTTTGTTATTACTCATTGACGTTGATACGTTGTATTTCATCGCAGTTTTTATTTTCATTGTATTACGCTTTATTGGTTGTGCGACGGTTACATTTTTACGTCGTGTAACGTCAGTATCGCTGGTTTGATTTGATTTTAGGATATCATATCCCCTCTTTTTCCCCTTCTTTGAGGGGCTTATTACTTATTATGCATTTGTTCATACTCTTTAATGGTCTGGTAATTCAAACCTTTAAAGCTTATATTTGGATGTGCATTTTTGTAAGGTGCAGGTATCCTGTTACACATTTAATAATATTCCTCATTGACTTGGTGTCCCAAGCCCTTCGGAGACCCGATTAAATGCATTTTCATATGTACAATTTATGGTTTTTTTTTTGTACTCAATCCCATATCTCACTAACTCAGTGACCCGAGCCCTTCGGAGATTGGTTTTGAGCACGCGCCCCCATGGGAGGACTTGGGTTATAAGTTTTCGACCCAATTTCGATCTTATTTGATCCGGCTATTATGATCAAATAGAGACCTAAATTGGATACCCCCTTTCGGCTAGGATTTCTGCTACCCCCTTTCGGCTAGGATTTCTGTTACCCCCTTTCGGCTAGGATTTCTGTTACCCCCTTTCGGCTAGGATTTCTGAATTGGACTTTTTTTTTTGCAATAGAGAGTGCAGCCCCCTGATTTTGGTGTGCTCTCCATGACTTTCTTTGGGATGATTCCTTCCCTTTGAGTTTTGCAAGATGACGGGTCTGATTATCCTGCCTTTTTTGACCAATGCTCTTGGTGCTTGATGCCTAATTTGCCCTATACTAGAGACCAATTTTTAGCATTAGTTTGCAAACAACTTTTGTTTTTCTTGAAATTATGATCTGTAAGCAAATATATTTTAACTTGTAGAGTTTTTGCTTCACACAGTAAAGGTGAATCATAGATCATTTCATGGAAATATAGCTAGGGGAAAAACAGAATATGGAAATAGTGAAATAAAGACGATGGGAGTCTCGCATCTCTAGTTCTGGATTTTGGATTGCACCCAGTGGTCATCAGTCGATGATCGGCCGTAGGTCTTCGAGTGCTTGGGTTATCTCGTGTGACCCAAGCTGATTGGCAACCTTACCTTGCCCTAACTTTCTAATGCATTTTGAGGATTCTTAACATATTACTGTAGTTGATTTTTTCGGATGAGCTCCTCGATTAAATTTCTCAACTACTGACATTCATTCGTGTTGTGGCCAGATTGATTATGAAATTGATAGAACTTCCCGGAACTGGCCTGTTGCTCCGTAATTCTTTGTGGTTTTACCTGAGGGAACATGCCTGATTCCTTCATCGCAGAGTAGATTTTATCTGGGGTTTCATTTAAGGGAGTCGATTTTGTTTGCTTAAATAATCTTGACTTCTTGTTTATTTTACTGTCTTTCCCATCAAACCCTCTCTTATGCCCAGAGTCATCCTTTTGAATTATTTGGGATTCATTACTCTTCCCTTCCTTAATAGTGCTACTCTTCGCGTCCTTCTGGATATCTAGAGTATCGGTTTCCACGCTCATGTATTCTTCGGCTTTCTTGTAGAATTTCTTTAGGGTCTTTGGTTTCTTCATCTTGATCCACTTCTCGAATTCTGACATCTTATCGATAGCCCCTTTCAGGGCTGCCAATAAGTACCAAGGCTCTGGTTCTATAACCTCTGCAGCCACAGTATGGAAGCGTGTAAGGAAAGCCTTGATGGTTTCATCAGGAATTTGTTCCATCTCGCTGAGTGACATTACGTCCCTTGCCTTGGTGGTATGTAATCAGAATTGATCTTGAATCTCCTCGCCAAATCGGCGAACTGGTCAATACATTTAGGTGGAAGTCTGGTGAACCATAGCGAGGCAACACCCTCTAGGCACACGGGAAAATATAAGCACTTGATTTCGTCAGTGGCCCTAGCTCCGTTCATGTGCTGGTTGTATTTGAACAGAAAAATGGTCGGATCTCCTACTCCGCTATAAGGTGCTATTGTTGGCGGCATGAACTTCTTTGTGAATATTGCCCGATGGATTTCCTCAGTGAACAGATTTTTGCTGGGGGAAAACTCCCATTCTTTCACTTCATCTTCCCGGGCCGCTTTTTCCCTTATTATCCGCTGGATCATGTCTGTAATGCGCCTTTCGTCACCTGCTTGTTCATCGGGATCGGCATCAATTTCTTATCAGTGCGACCATAATTTGAGCTTTGATGCCTTGCTCCTTTTTTGGGGATGTTATGTTGGTAGGACTTGCGACAGCCTGGGTCGCATGTCTTCCTTTACGCCGTGGAGATTTGGCCTTAGAGTCCTCAACGTCGGCCTCTCCCTAAAAGTAGTGATATTGACTAGGGTCTAAAGCTGACGAGTCTCCTTCTTCACCGGCATTATTTGCAGCATTGGGTGGCGGTAAATTGGTTTGAGCGTTAGTCAGGACATCAAAACTTTCCATCATCATCTTCGTCGTAGCATCCATTTTTTTATTCAGGCCAGTCATGACCACATTTAACTCATCTCGCGTTAACGATGGCCTAAGAATTTCCTCGGTCCCTTGATTCGGAGTTTGTGGCGTAGTTTCATTAACATCATTATCCTTACTGATCGTAATAACTTTCGAAGATTTGCCGCCTTTCTTTGATCCAGCCATGGTTTTAAGGGAGAAAGTGATTTCCGGATTTTTTTTAGATTGCCGAATTCTGAGCAAGGAATTATGAAGACGGCCCCACGATAGGCGCCAAAATGTTTACACCAAAATTGGTCTAAACACCCAAGGTACTAAAGTTGTACTTCACCAATGTAGTAAGGAAATAAATGGAGCCGTGTTTAACAACAATTGAAAATGAAAATGCGAGAAAGTTAAAATAGAGACGAGATTTTAGATCGGTTCGGCCGTAAACTAGGCCTACGTCCACTATGAAGATAGTTTGCATTCTTATAATGAGGATTACAAAACACATCAACTCTCTCTTTATATACATCTTTATGTCCAACCAACATACTCTCATTCACACATTTCAACCTTAGAGTTTTGCAGGAGAACTATAGAATCTGCAGAGGAGAAGGATGGGTAAGTGATTGAGAATGTAGATGTTTTCGCTTCTCTTGATTATAAGATTGTGCTTGACGCCATGGCCAGATGAGTGATGGAACTTCGAGGCATGGAAATGATGATTTCTTTTCAGAATATCTAAGGAGTCATTGAGGATAGAATTTAGTAGCACTTTTTGGTTTCAAAGATTCGATCCCCACTATGTTGGCAGCTATGACGTATTTATAGGTGAGCTCCTCTTAGGAAATGATCTGAAATCTGTATGTGCAGGCTGCGTGTTGCTCATCCCATTAGCTGCAATCATACCCCTGCCTATCTTTAGCCAGCTGTCCGTAGCTGTATCCAGTTGTCGTGTGCGAGCGGTTCCACAGGAGCGAGTGCTTCGGATAGCTGAGCGGGCGACTTTATAGGAGCGAATGCTTTGGGTAGCTTTATAAGAGCAGAATGCGGGACTGGAATCAATTCTCCTTTGTACCCTGCCTGACCGACCTTCTTGGTTCGAGAACGTTCGTCCTTTTGTCGCCTTTGTATGGTGCCGTTCACCCTTATAGATATGTTGTGAGGTCGCTCCCGCCTATGTTGAATGGGCGATTTGCTTTATTTTGGTATTTGAGCGGCTTTGTTCCAGTATGAACGACCGACCCTTGGTATTAAGTCAAGCGTCTTCTATTGTTATGAGAAATTTGACGGGATATGCAATTTTATCCTTGTTGAGTCGCACTACTCAAAATGTATTGTGCTGCCATTCTCGATCATGTTGGGCCATTGACTTGTCTTGAATTTGATATTTGAACCTTCCCCTGTGCGGTTGTTTCTTATCCCTCGTGAGTCGCTTAAGTGCCTTGGATAAAGTTATGCACGATCGACACTGAAGTTGTTCGTTCTGTAGCTCCTGCTCAAGTCTTATAACTCAATGTGCGTATGGATTTTTGGGGGATTAATAGGTTCCGGTTTTATGGGAATCCGACGGTCGGATCTCCCGTTACATCAGTTTGAAGTTAATGGTTGAAATTCGCGAACGGTCATTGCGCGGCGCGTTCTATTCAAAGCATTTTATATATATAATATATATAACGTCGATTTCAATTCAAAACATATTATATAAATCGTTTATAAATTCATTTTAAAACGATTTCAACTTCCTTTTCAATTTTAAATCAAAATTGAATATTCCATATCATTATAAAATTTAGAATGATAATATTTTCAAACTATCTGATTTTTGAAATCCATTTCCCTTTCGTATCCATAATAAAATAAATAAAATCGACTGATAAACCCATTCGAGTAAAAATGACATATATCTCCTTAATTCGGCTTCATATATTTCAATATTTTCGTGTCCATCCAAAATGAGCATCAAAACCAAATTTTGATTATTCACTGAATATTGTTTTAAAATATTCATTATTTTAAAATATTCGATATTTCTAAATCGGAATGTGACTCAATCAATTACCATATAATTTCAGTTATATGGATTTCATACATCGCATGTATTCAACAATAATGATAAATAACCATTATTCAAACATCATCCAAATGCATTCTATAATTGTATAAGCATTAAAATAAATAAATAACACTTACAATAGTCTGTTAATCAATCGATCAACATACCACTAACTTTTGGGATTAGTGTATGTCAAATATCGTCCCAATACTTGTGCGGGGTTTTCAAACAACAACAGTCTATTTAAATAAATCATTGGTTAATAATTTAACCAATTCTAATTCAGTTTGAATTATTTTTCTATTTAACCAGTTTTCACTGTTTAAATTATAAATGAATATTTACATCACATTTAAACAACCACAAAGTGTATCCATATTGTTTGAAATACGAGTGTCGTATATTCAAACAACGCTTCTTGTGCAGATGAGTCGTGAATAGTTCATGTGTAGAACTCAAGCAATGTCACATAAAACAGATAAAAATCAACTCTGGCAATTTCTATATATTTACAGTTGTAAAAAAAATAAATGTACAAATACTTTAGTGAGAGAATTCTCACATTGGGTTCCACTCTGTCATTCTTTATTGAAGGATTGTTTTGATAAAATTAAGCGACCGTTTAATTTTATCAAAAACTGTAACAACTTCCGTTTCCATTCTGGTCAGTTCCATGTTATAGTGTTCGTCTTCACGATCGCATTGTAACTTATTTCGTTTCTGTATGAACAAGTTATGGGCTAAAACGAGAAATATATGATCATATTCGTATAGAATCAAAGATCTCGAAATGGTCTACTATTTTCGTTTTGATTTCATCCTTAAATTTGGCCTAAAATGTGAAATATTTTGGATTAAAAACTGGAGCTTTTCCACCTTTCGTTTTAAACTGTCGGCCGGTTTTGTGAATTAGGGTTTAAGGAGAAAAATATTTATACCCTTTTAGTTTTATATTACTTAATTCCAATAACTACTTGTTTATCAATCCGAACTCTAATTCAAACTCAACGATTGTTTCCCCTTGCCAAATACCCTCATTCCGAACACAATGGAATATGTTTCGTAAGCCAGTTTGACAGTTTCAATCAGTTTTTATCAAAATTAAAATATAAATCAGTATATTGAATTTAAACGTACTTTTTAATTTACCGGGGCTACATACTGACTCCAAAAATTACAGAAAAATAAATCTTGCTATGTTTTGACGATACGGTCTTAACAAAATTAACTTTGTCGAATTTGGAGACCATTTGAAAAATGGCCTTTTTCTAGTTGATTAAATTCAAACTGAATTTGGAAAACGTGTTTAAATTTACCACGCTCACATATCAATTCCAAAAATTATGAAATTTTAAACTTAACTATAATTTGACATTCCGGATCCAATAAAAGTGGTTTCGTCAAAAACTGAGGTCGTTTGCAAAATGACTATTTTTAAGGGTTATATATTATAATAATATATATATAAATTTCATAGTGACTATTCTAAATTTTAATCTGGTCATAACTTTAAATTTATATTATGAAATCTCAATTTTCCCATTCGTTAGAAAGATATTATTAAAAAGATTCAAATGTTTCTGGTTTTACTGAAATCCGATTTATTTTGAATCCTATACATTCAATTGAAATTTAAAATCGAATTTTCAAACTACCACGCCATTTCATGCATGTTTTCTAATTAAAATAAATTTATATGTTCTAACTTCGATTTAAATAAATTTTTAGTCGTTATTATTTAAAATAAATCATTTTAAATATTCAAAACCCATTAAAATAGCTAAAATAAAAATTTAAAATTGGTTTAGAAATTTCGTGTTGTTACAGAAACAAAGACCTACAACCTCGTATTCAGGTGAAGACTTGTAGTGAAGACTTGTAGTAAAGGCTAGGAGACAGAGGAAGGAAAGCTCAAAATGTTTGAGCCTAAAATAGGCTATCTCTGTGGATCGGTACCGGTCGACATGGACCAGTACCGATTCATATTACTTAGTTTTTTTGGGTCTGGGCTCCAGTTAGTGCAGCCCTACCTCCTTCCTAAGCACATTGACCAAGTTTCAAATCAATCTAACATGCCTAGATTCTAACAGTTGATGGATTGAAAGAAAGGAACGAGATGACAAGGCACCAATGCTTGATAAAATAATCGACCAGACCCAGTTGAAGCCAAACTCCGCCTAAAGACTAATGAGGACACGTGGAAGCCATTCGTAAGATCCAAAGTATAAAATAATTCATCTGCATGAATCGCTCCCGGTACATCATAGACCAATAGTGATCCATCTAGATTGGTTATTTCATGCCTGGACTTCCGGAAGACCATTTTCATGAGATCCTGAGGCTCCCTTCAAATGAATCTGGCCCAACTCCATCCGAAACACCTATAAATGCTCCATATACTCTAACATGAAGGGGATTGATTTCCTTGCTCTGCCAAAGCTCTGTCATGGTAGTTATTCTCTTCGAGCAGCCACTACTGTCATTCAACAGTAAAGCTCCTTCTCCAGAGATAATAGACTTAGGTCACTAGGTTGGTTATCGTGATTCTCTGATAACCAGTGGTACAACTAGTTTCCTGTTAATCCCTACTTTGGAGAACGTTGTATTCTCTTATAGACTACTGTACTTGGCTGAACAAGGATCATAATAAAATTATTCAAAGTGACTTAGTCTTAATCTCAAGATAATCTACTATAAAATTGTGTTCTCTTTCTCTGCCTTCTGTTTCTTTCATGTTTTTCATTTATTTTTATTATTATATTATGTTTCCCCATCATGGGGAGTGCTTCTGCAATAAACTAGGTGTTATCGCCATTTTTGGAGTAAACATTTGGTGCTTTCACCGAGAATAGAATCGAAGGCCAAGTTCTGTGCCTCTACTATAGATCATCAAGGTCTACAAGGCAGATCCATGCAGAAAATCACATTAAGAACTCGAAGCTTAGTAGATATCATGGCTCCTCTAAAGAAAACAACAAGTTGGAGAAAATCTGTGGCAGTTGTAACTTCTAGAGACGTAGCTGATGGTACTCAAGTTTCCCCTACAGCCAATAACCCTGGAGCAATTCAAACCTCAGGGAAGATGTTACTCAAAGAGAGCATGATAGTGTGGTAGAAGGCAGGCCATAAACCGAATGTTGATGGCAAAGTTAGATGCTATTTTGGACACATGACCAAATTTGGGATCCAATAGAGTGGAGATCGACCATGAAGAACATGCACATTCATCGGCCTCAGATCGAAGGAGAAGGAATCCAGAAGAAGGCCCAAGGATACATGTTACTAATTTCGCTCAGACTAAAGAATAAAGGCGTCATTCCAAGAAACTTGAATATGGGAGGTGGTCAGGAACATTGGGCTAATGTTGGCAATGATCTGGATAGGAGGTCAGTTTTGAATGAAGATCCGGGAAACAATGCCGATGTTGAAAATGTCGAGGTTAATGTTGATTGGAATAAGCAGAAACTACCTATGAGACTATCTTCTTAGAAAATTATGAGCACCACTGAGGGGCACCTCCACGAATCAGAGAGTCAGGGCCTCAGTTAGCTAATCAAGGTCATCGGCTAAGTCTGATGCTTGGAAAAGCAACTGGCATCCTCCCCATGGAGCAATAGCATAGCGAGGAGTATATTTAAGGGATGGTCAAGCAGATTATAAAGGAAATGTTGCCTGGAAAAGAAGAGGAAGACTGGGGTTTTTCTCCCAGCCACACTCCTTTTACTGGAAAGATATTGAAAGCTGAGTATCCTAAGAAGTTTGTCCCACCAACAATGTTGTCATATAATGGAACGACCTATCCCAATCTTTTTTTGTTCAAATACGATTGCCATATGAATGGTGCACAAGCAACTGCCAAAATAAAATGTCATTACATTCTAGTGTATCTGGAAGGGATCGCATCGTTATGGTTCACAAAGCTTGCACCAAACTCTGTTGACAAGTTCGAAGATTTGTCTAAAAGTTTAAACGAGAATTTAGACTGTATACTTAAAAGGTAAAAGACATCATGTATTTGTCCGGAATGATTCAAAAGCAGGAAGAACCATTGAAATCCTCCTTGAATCGATTCAATACATCAGTAACGGAAGTTGGGAACTCTAAGCCAAGAATGGTGTTGATGGCTCTAATGCAGGCTATCAACAAAGTGACTGAATTTGAAAGGGGGTGAAAATGAAAGAACCCAACACTTTGGAATTTTTTTATAAGAAGGCTTACGAGTTTCTCAGGTGGGAGAAAACGAATCTGAAAGTTGGAAATGTCGTTGGTAACATGAAAAATCATCTTGCCAACAATCCGAAGGAATGAGGAGTTTCTTAAGAAGAAAGGAAAAAAGTTGGGAGGTCAAAAGAGAGAAAACGAAGGAAAAGGCAAGGGTAAAAATGATGGAAAGCATGTTCGATATTATAAGCCTGAGGACTTTACGCCTCTGAACGTGACACCCAAAAATATTTTCCTAGCTACCAATGAGCAAGAATGATACCCAAATCGTCTTCCATGAGAATGACGGAGAATCAAAAGAACTCTAGGAGATTTTGTTTCTTCCATAACCAACCGGGGCATAACACCAACGAGCACCGACACTTGAAAAATATGATAGAAGGTCTTACTAGGGACATTAGATTGCAACAACGTATTAAAAAGCCTCAGCCAGTAGAGCCATCCCCAACAACCCAGGGGCAAGCTGTCCTACCTAATCAGTCGGGACACAACAACCAGAATGGAAGCCAGAATAATGGGCAGTTAGTCATTCATACCATTTCTGGTGGCCCGCATCCAAAGCAAAAAAATTGGGGAGAAATAAAGAGTTACTCAAACACTCTGCAGTGCGCCCTAAAGGATAAAGCTTTCTTCAATTTAGAAGATATTCTCGGCAAAGCAATGGAGAAAGTTCAACGATGACATAGTCTTCAGAGCAAGAGATACAGAAGGTATTGAAGCTCCTACGCTCGATCCACTGGTAGTGACAATTGGTATTAGGCATGCCGTAGTGAGGAGGGTGATCGTCAACCGTGGAGCATTCATAAGCATTCTTTTCAAGAAAACCTTCAACCAGATGATGTTGTCAATGATAGATGAGTTGTCCTGCCAAATCAAATTCCAATGGTCTCTGGTGAGCCACAACAGTCTATCAGAACAATCGATCTACCAATTGAGCTCGAAAAGGGAAAGAGAAAAGTGGTGTTAATTCAAACTTTTATCACTGTTAATGACATTTGCGCCTTTCCTGTGAAGGCCTACATTTATGGATTTCAAGATCGCTTAACACCATGGTGTCTATTAATGATATTCCTAACAAAAAATGGTGTTGGAGTGGCTAAAGGAGATCCAAAGGTGGCCCGAAAATGCTATATAACCGAACTACGGGAAGCCAAAACGAAAGAGAAGAAAATGAATTTAGAGGGACCCTTTTGCATTCAGGAGCTTGCCTTATAGCAATTAAAGGGTAAACCCTACACTGGAGAGCATAGTACCGTTCACAAAGCTATGGATCCTTGGAAGAATAGCGTAGGGGATAACAGGGCAGTGCCCGCGGAGATGATGGTTCCTATCTCAGTGGACCTAAAGGACCCAACTCGAGTGTTAAATATCGAATCATAATTTGGTATGAGGATACAGAAGGAGTTGATAGCTTTTCTTAGAGCTAATTTGGATGTGTTCGCTTGGAGCGAGGCAGATATCTGTAGGATCTCGCCAAAAGTACCAGGTCACAGTTTGAATATTGTTCCTTGATACACACCAATAAAACAGAAAAGACTTACCAAAGGCCCAGAAAGATCAGCAACCCAGAAAGAGGAGGTTGACTGGACGATGGAAAATGGGTTTATTAAAGAGTCAACGTATCCAAACTGGATATACAACCAGGTGTCGGTTAAGAAAGAAAATGCAGGTGGAGCAAGGCATTTCCCATGGATAGCTTCCTACAGCCACAGATTGATCAACTTGTGGATGGGACAGCAAGGCATGGACTATTATCTTTCGTGTACGTGTATTCGAGATATAATCAAATTATGATGCACGAGCCTGACCAGGAGAATACCAGCCTTATTATAGACTTGGGATTGTATTGCTATAGATTTATGCCATTCGGCTTGAAAAATGCAGGAGAAACATACCAATGACTGGCCAACATGATGTTCAAATCCGAGATTGGCAAAACCATGGAAGTATACATAGACGACATGCTAGCCAAATCGCAGAAGGAAATCAAACACATGGAAAATCTTGATAAGGTATTTGGAATTCTGAGGAAATACGGGATGAAGCTAAATCCGCTGAAGTGTTCATTTGGTGTTTCATCCGGGATGTTTTTGGGATTTATGGTTATAGGTATTAAAGCTAACCCGATGCAAGTCATGGCCTTACAACAAGTAAGGGCTCCTCGGAATAAAAGAGAAATGCAGAGTCTCAATGGGAAAATCGTGGCGTTAAGCAAATTCATCTCTAAGACGACTGATAGAAGCACTCCCTTCTTTGACGCATTGAAGAAAGGAAAGAAGGACTACGAGTGGAATACAGAATTCTAAACTGCTTTTGAGGAATTGATAATACATATGGAAGCCCAACCAATGCTTTCCATACCTAGCAACGTGGAAGATTTGTTTATCTATGTAGTGGTATCTTCCTACGTACGAGAGGAATCACAAATCTAGTGGCATGTGTACTATATCAGCAAATGATTCACTGGGGTAGAAAAAATTACCCAAAATTCAAAAGGCTCACTTATAGTTTATTAATTGCGTCAAGGAAATTGTGATCTTATTTGCAAGCACATCCGGTTAAGATACTTACTGATCAGCTGCTGAAGCTTGTCTTGTTTTGCCCAAAAACTTCGGGACGATCTTTGAGGTGGAATATTATGCTAAGCCAAATTAAAATAACCTACTATTCCCGGAGGGCGATCAACGAACAAGTTTTGGTCGATTTCAAAGCAGAATTCACCTTTCGAGAAGATGATGAAGGAGAAATAGTAAAGGTGAGCATGCAGTGGAAGTTATATGTTCATGAAGTAATGAATAAATATTGTTTAGGTGCAGTAGTGGTCTTGCAGAGTCCCGAAGGGCGCCCACTTTAATACGCACTACGATTGGAGCTCCCAACCACTAATAATGAAGTAGAATACAAAGCTTTAATTGTTGGACCCATAATAGCTAAAGAGTTAAATCTCTGAACCCTCCAAACCTTCAGTTATCTGCAGCTTGTGGTGTGTCAAGTTCGCAGAGAGTTCAAAGCCAAGGGAGGAAATCTGGCTCTATATTTGTTTAAAAAAAATGGGAACTTCCCAACAACTTCGAATTTTACACTATTACTCATATTCCTAGGGAGGAATATATAAAGGCTTATTCACTTGCAAAGTATGCTAGTTCGGGAGACACACAACTTTTCTTTTGGTGCTGGCGGAAGTCCTCGATAATCCGAGTGTTAGTGAGATGGAAGTCAAGTTCATCATGAGAACTTCAGAAGAATCAGAGTTATGGATGAACCCTATAAAGAAATATTTGAGTGACGGGACACTCTCCATGAGTCAGCCATAACAAAAGAAGTTACTAAGAAAAGCCCCAGGATTTATCATGCAAGACGGAAAGTTGTATAGAAGGGATTCTCTATGCCGTTGCTATGATGCACGACTCGGGAGGAAGCAAAAATAATCTTAGCTGGAGTATGAGGGTGTAAGTGGGGGCCAATCTGGTAGTCGAACTCTAGCAAAGAAAATAGTTCGATATGGTTATTTCTAGCCTGAAGTAAATAGGGATGCCTCAGATTATGCACGAAAGTGTAATAGATGTCAGAGATTTTCTAAAATCCCAAGAACCCCACCTTACGAATTGACACAAATGGTCAGCCCCTGACCATCTGCAATATGTGGCATTGATTTGATCAAAGTACTACTAATCGCCAAAGCAGGTGCCAAATATGCAGTGGTTGTTGTAGACTATTTCACAAAGTGGGCCGAAACGAAGCAGCTGGACACAATTACTTCTAAAAAGATTATTAACTTTGCAACTAAAAACATCATCTGCAGGTTTGGTGTGCCCCAAAAGATAATCATCAACAATGGAACATAATTCGAGAGTGAAGAGTTTCAGAGCTTTTGTTGGCAGTATCACATTTAGAAAATTTTGCACCCGTGGCTTACCCACAGGGAAACGGGCAAGTAGAAGTAGTTAAAAAAATTATCAAATCCACCATTAAAAAATAGTTAATCAAAGACAAAGGTGAAATAGTGGATTAATTACCACTTGCATTACGGGCTTACCAAATAACTCACAAATCTACGACCAACTAGACCCCATTTTCTTTAGTGTTTGGTCCATAGGCGATGATACTAGTTGAGTTAGAGGTCCCGACCCATCGGAGGATTCATTTCATTGAAGCCAAATACGAGCAGTTACTGTTGGAAGCCCTTGATCAACTCGATGAAGGTATAAAGCAAAACTCAGGCTAGTAGCACACCAGAGGAGGGTAGCTAAACATTTCAACTCAAAATTTCACCATCGTACTTTCAAAGTCGGTGATCTCGTCTTGAAAAGGATAATAACCAACACTGGAGTATTTGAGCCAAATTGGGATGAGCCTTATGTAATCGATAGAAGCTATTCGACGGCAAGTTCAAATTAACCAAGTGGATGGAATCCCGGTTCCTCGAACCTGGAATAGTGACCACTTGCTTCCTTATTTCATTTGAAAATAATGTTTGGAAGTTGTAATGTTGTTATTGCTTTTCTTTTCCTGCTAAGAATAAGGCAGCGCATACGCTGGGGCATTGTGTCCAAACTCATGCTAATGTGGTTATTAATAAAATTTGCTTCTGAATAATTGTAACTATGCACTTGCGAATTTTTTTTCTTTTTATTTGAAATTGCATTCTCTCAATTTGAAATTGCAAAATGCTAAGGTCAATTTAAATTTGTCGGAAACAAGTCCGATAACGCAAATGTAACTTACAAAAAACATCACGGCTTTTAGAAAACTGCCCTTAGTAAAGATCCAAGCACAGAAAAGAAAATGGGCTGAAGTGCGATGGGAGATGGGATCCGTAAGGGCAAGCTCTAAGAGATCACTAATGATCGCATGATGAAAGAAAAGCTCTCTCCTATGAGGCACTCGATATATATCGTGAGAAAGTATGGCATCAGGAAACGCGACCGACGCAAGCTGGTCCCAACCCCGAATAAAGGCACATGACGATCGATAAACACTGAATGGGTAAAAAACCTCGCTCATATGAGGCACTCTATATACATCATGGGAGAGTTTGGCCTTGGCAAACGCAACTGGCACAAGCTGGTCTCGACCCCGAATTAAGTAACATGACGATAGATAAGCATCAAGTGAGTAAAAACCTCGCTCCTATGAGGTTCTCGATATATATCGTGAGAGATTCTGGCCTTAGAAAATGCGACCGGCATAAGTTGTTCCTGACCCCGAATAAATGCACATAACAATCAGTAAATATCAGGTGGATAAAAATCTCGCTCCCACGAGGCACTCTTGATATACATCGTGATAAGTCCGGCCTCGGGAAGCATTACCGGCACAAGCTGGTCCCAACCCGTGTTAAGGATGCATAATGCGGATCTTAAGGCAAAACTAACACTAGAGAGGAGGATAGGGTGAATAGTGTCTTAAAGAGATTATGGTAAATATAAACAGTCTTGAATAACTATATGAATCTTGCAATGATTATCACACCAGAAATGATCACAAACATAGAAACAATCACAAACACAGATATAAGTAAATATAAAATATAGAAAAGGAAAGAACACACCGGATTTTGTACTGGTTCGGATTGTTCCTACGTCCAGCCCCAAGCAACGCTGAATTGCTAGAGTTTTATTGTTATCAATATCCAAGTACAACACCCTTGATTTCACAGCTACAAGGTCAACACTAATTCCACCAACCTTAATTTCACGGCTACAAGGTTAACACCGCTCCCTTTCCTTGATTTCAGGGATACAAGGAACACACCTTTACCTAAACAATTCGTAAACAATTACAATAGCCCTAGAACTCTTCAATTAGCACTTCAAACATAGAGTGGATGATAGAGAATGAAAAGAGAAGAAGAAAGATATAAATTTTGTTGAAATCAGTATAGTATAAGTGTAGAAATCAAGAAATTTAAGTATTTTAGTGGTGGTAAGTAAAGGGGTGAAGAAGAAGAAGAAAGCATGATTAAAAATTCGAAATCAGCCCCTTTTTATAGTGTCCCAAAGGTTGCAACGCTTCTGGAACGTTACAAATAGTGAAAAGATACTTCCTTTGAAAATTGAAAAAATGGCAGTTGTATGTTGACATGTCAAAATGCCTATGTCGACATATGTTGTATATTTGTTATTTTTTAAATCATTTTTCAAGTGTTGGAACCATTATATAAGTTATGGAAATACTTGAATCAAAACTATTGTTCCAAAATTAGTTTTTCAAAGCATAAAATCATATAAGAATATAATGTAAACATATTTATAAAATTATATGATATAATAATATAATACATATATTATAAACTTATATATATTATAAAACTTTATAAACTATACATATATTTTAAGTAAAATACTTATAATAATTTGGAATCATTTAGAAAAGAAATTTAAGAATAATTTGAAAAGGGATTTAAAAAGGAATTTGAAAACAGAATTTGAAATCATAATTTGAAAGTTCAAACCTGAGTTATACATATAAACTATACTCTATTTATTTGATAATCTTGAGTTCTTGAAATCTTGATATCCTGGAACTCATGAGTCTTGAATCTCTTCTAAACCCTGAATCACTTGGAACTCTAAAACCATACAGTCTTTAATGTTAAATGTTGTATACAAATCCTGCACACACACACACACACACACACACATATATATATATTTATATGTATATGTATATTCTAGATAAAGATGTTAGTATATATTTTATAATTAATTAATAGTGATAATTAAAATAAGGTTGTTGTCATCAAAACTCCATTCTCCAACAATCTCACAATTTTTTATGATGCCACCTTGATTTATAAAATATTCATACATGTTTACCTATGTAATACCTATTGATCTAATTCTTTGAATACTCCCTCTTTCACCATGAATTCTATATAAATCCTGCATACCTCCGTTAAACTAATCCTAACTAATCCCTATTTTATAATTTCTCACCCTTTGTCATCAACAAAATGTGACTAAACTATATTACACTTATAGTATCCTATATTAAACTGTACTAAATTATACTTCTACTAAATCTATATCTTAATCTGAGTAACTTCCCATAACTCTATGACACTACTAAAGAAAACAAGGGTATATCCAAGGAAATCAATAAAGTATTTACAGAAACCTTGTTCAATATTTACAAGTATTACAATTCAATTATATACAAGTTTCAAATTCAACCAAATCAAGCAATATTTCCAAGAAAATTCAAACAAATCAAATCATACCAACCAATTCAAACAAATTCAAATTTCTCTTGGAACTTCCACCCATTCGTCTCCTCCAAGGATTGGAACCTTCTCGATTACTTCCCAATCTTCATCTTCTTTTGTGTGTGGTGCTTTGTTGTTTTAATTTCTGAAATGAGAAGAAATCGACCAACAAATGACATCAAAGTGCTTCTCTTGATATTCAACCATCTTCATTTAATTCAATTTGAGATGTCGTTGATTACGAAGTATTATAGATGGGGTATTTTTGAATGAATGGAGCGTTTCTTCGAGATTTTCACTCAAATTGTGAATAGGATTTTCCATAATTTGATATCGTAGAAAAGGAATGATTAGAGAAGAAGGAGAATGTTTAGAATAAGTTTTTCTAGAAGAAAGAGGTATTTATAAGGTCCGGAATTCGTTTTAAAATGAAGAGACATTGGTTGGTTATTCAATTTCAAATTTTGAACAAATTTGAATTTCTGGCAGTTATATGTCGACATGTTCATTCTTGCATGTCGACATACCCCAGCTATTTTTGAATATTTTGAATTTTTACTCAATTTAAAGTTATTTCTTATAATATTATTTTAATTTATTTAATTCTAATGTGTTTTAACAGTAAATTAAAGATTGTTTTGACAGAAATACACACCATCCATTACTACTTAAAAGCAAATACATTCAACAAATACAAGATACTAAATACGAGATTCGAAGGCAAATACAAAAAATATGAAAGATAACATAAACTAGATTAGCTTAGACTTCAACGGATACTGATGAGGAAGATGATAAACCAAGTTTTCTTCCTACTCTTCCATAGAACCTGTTCGTTTTAGAAGACATTTGGGTAAGAGTCTTTTTTATCTTCTTTTGGTTCCTGGCTGGCCTAACTTGGTTTTGGACAAGTGTTTCTTTGGTTATGGGCCTAGTATTTGTGGGACATTCTACACTTTCTAAAGAGTAATCTTCTTCTTCGTTAATTTCCATTGGATTTTCCTCTTGTTATTGTTGCATTCAAGCTAATTTATCTTCGTATGTTTCATAAGGTTTAAAAGTGATTATAATTTTCATAAGATGTATATTTCTTGAGTTAAAGACCCTTCTTGGTACAAATTCCTCTCCTTTGAGATCCACTCCAAAATATTTAAAGATACGTGTAATATAAACTCTATGATAATGAGTGTTTTCTTTGGTGGACACTTCTTTGGGCTTAAATTCTTTCAAAATAACATCAGCCCAATTGATGACATAAACACCAAACATAACAAAAAGAGCTTTTTGGACTTTGAGAGTAAGGTTGTTGAAATTTCCGGAACGAGGTGTGAGAGTATGCTGGAGGAGGAGGTTGACGATTCTTGTTTTCGAGCGGAAAAAGCGATTTTAAATTTAAAATGATCATCGCTTTCAAATATGTGATGAAATGTTTCTAAATCCATTTCATCAATCTCAAATTCTGAAGAATCTGAGCTCATACCCTTACAACTTAAAATAGTACCCAAAATTTCACAATCTAAAACGATTTTAGTGCCTTTTACGCTGCTGCATACGTGATTCTCATTTCCTTCGTAAAAGCCACGACCCAAATTTGACTAAAACATTTTGACGAAATTCAAGTAACATACTTCATCGTTATTTCGAGCATCAATCAAGCTAGAACCTCATTTTGATGAAAAAGAGAACGAAGATCATAAGCGGGGAAATCTTCGGAAATAGCGAATGCTCCCGTGTTGACTTTTCTGTTTGCCATGTAGTCAACATAAGCTTGAATAGCTTCTTTATCATTGTAGAAATAACCTTTGAGGGGTTTAGTCAATCTCATTGTTTTTGGTGTGCTAGAGGAAGCCATTGAAGATATGTTTTGAAGAGTATATATATGAAGAAAGTTGTTTGAATTTTGAATGAGAGGCGGAGATAATAGGATTGAATAGTTAAATAAATAGAGATTGAATGGGCACAACTTTTTAGAAATTAAGACACCTTTTCAGACCTTAGGATTTGGTGAAAAGTTGGAGAAAAGTTTGAGAGTTCAAACTTTTGAAATTCAAATTTTGAATTTCATTTTCTGGCACATATGTCGACATGTTTGTTTGGGTATGTCGACATATAGGTGTATTTTGAAAAGACATGTTTTATTTGACTTCGTTTTGTTATATTATCGTTTTATATTTCAGATTTATTGTTTCCTAAAATAATATTAATCCTAACAATCATTAATAAAAATTATTTATTATATTGTATTTTTATTATTATTTTGAATTTCGAAATTCAAATTTCAAGTATGAATTTTAGAATTTAAAATTCAAATTCGAACAAGGCAAACAGATAAAACATCCATTCATCCAAATCAACCAAAAATTATAAATTAATTAAGGTGTACCTAGTTTTTTAGATCAATTTCTTCGATATTTTCTGAATTCTGAATTGCTGTGAAACACATGTTTTAATTTCTAGTTTCTGGCTCTTCATCACTAGGTAATGAATCTAAATCGTCTAAAGTTGTTGCATATGCTCTCTTTATTTTCTTTGACGAATTATTATTGTTTGTTTGTTGAATTGATTTATGTGGATATGGACACATTCTCTTTATATGGCCTGGTTTATTGCAGTTATAACATATATCATCATTTCTTCCCAAACTCCCTTGACTATTTCTCTGAAAATTATTTCTCCTTTTATATCTCAGAATTTTTTGAAATTTCTTGTCATTAAAGCAATTTCTTCATTGTCTTCACTGCATGAATCATAACTATTGTTGTTGCTTTGAATGCCATAGATTTCTTTTCTGTAGGCTTATTTCCCTTTTTTATAAATTGAACTTCGAAAGACTTCAAATTTCCAATTAACTACTCAATCTTCGTTTCACTGACATTATTGGATTCTTCAATTGCTAGTGTTTTCTAATCCCACTGTGGAGTCAATGAACTAAGTATTTTTCAAACTTGGTCTTCTTCTGAATAAGTTTTTCCCAAAGCCATTAATGAATGCACGATTTCTTGGAATCTGCAATACATATCGGAGATAGATTCATTCTCATTCATTTTAAATAACTCAAATTAATTAATTAGCAATGATATCTTTGTCTTTTTAACTTTATCGGTTCCTTCATGAGTAACTTGTAATATTCTCCATATTTCATAAGTAAATTTACAAACTGACACTCTATTAAATTCATTTCTATTTAACGAACAGAATAACATATTCATGACCTTAGAATAACTTTATGCAGCAGCCTTTTGTTCATTAGTCCATTATGCAAAATTTGTAGTGGATTCAACACATCCAGTCTGTGTGCTATTCCATGTGTCTAATCCTACTGATTGTAAATATATTTTCCACTACACCAGAAAGGTCATTTCGCAATGACTTTGAGCCGTTGCAAATGAAGTTAGCAACGGCTTTAGGCCGTTGCGAAATAGGGGGTTGCAAAATTTTGCAATGGACTTGAGCCGTTGCGAAAATGACTTGCCGTTGCGAAATATTATTTTGCAACGGCTAAAGTCCGTTGCAAATTTTAGTTTTGCAACAGCTAAAATCCGTTGCTAATTGGAAAACAAAAATTCAAAAAAAATAATACTACTTTTCCCTAATGAAATAGAAACTGAACATTTTGATCACCCCGAGGCATGTTTTTCACAATAACGTCATGAAACTGAAAGAAAAAAGAGCTGATGCAAGAAAATTTAAAAGAAGCAGATTCAAATTCAACCCACATAACAATACATATTCTTGCTAACATACTGATCTATCAGCATTAGTTTTTGTATGGATGATATAACTTGTAAGTGCTCGGTACTGTTCGATTCCTATATATACTAAGAAACTTTCTCCAATTTCTAAACTTAAATTGCACTACACACACAAACATGCCTATTTCAGTACTGTTTGATTTTTTTTCATGACATTAAATTGCAGACACATTGGAGTAATCTTATTACTAATATTTTGGGAAGGAAAGACAGATGTTGACAAACTTCTGCTTCCAACTACCACTGGTGTTTGATTTTGCTGCATCATGTGAGATCCATATACACATAAATTCATACCCTGTCATCATAACAATTTAAATAAAAACAACAATTTAATATGCATTGGAAAGCATTACAAAACTACAAAAACAGGACCACAAACTGAGACGGCATCTGCATGTGAGCATATTCACATTGGCAATTGTTTTGATGAATGATGGACCAAAGGACTTCTTATCAATGGAGATTGATTAGAAGGCAGGGAAACTCGAGACATTAGGAAAGATCATTGGTGCCATTCCGCTTTCCATCCACATTAGCTAATTAAGGCAATGATATGTTGAATTAGGAATTAGGTTAAGATTATTTGTTAAATTGATAGGTTGTTAAGAGATGGTTTGAAATTATAATACCTGGAGCTGTAGTTGCAATGGCTTTAGGTACTCAATTGCCTCGTCTAGTATCGATGCTTTGTTCGACTACAATATGACCATTATGTAACTTTCATAATATGAACACTTGTCAAATTAACTATGTATATATTAATAGTTTTTGTTATTATTATTTTTATCTTGTTGCACTGACGGATGACTTCCTTCAATGCTCTCATCTTTTCATCGATTCTATCTCACCTTCTCTGTTTTTGAATAAGTAAATAATGAGCATCTTCTTTCATATGTAATCAAATCCAGTTCTATATAAATATAAAAAGCTGACGCTCTCAATAAATTATGAACTTCAGCTGCATGACTTTTTCGTGATGATGATTTATGTTTAGTTGTTTTCTTTGCTTCCATCGACTCATATTCGTCCTCCTAAAGATATTAAAATAACTTAACTTTAAATATTTGTTAAAAGAAGAAAAAAAAATATCAAATTTCTTTCACTCTTGTAGCCAGACATGAGCCTAGAAATGACAGTGGACTTCTTCCTTAACAGTCATATAAACCATACACTATCTCTAAATTTTGAAATGAAATGCATTGATCCTACAACATATACTAGGGTAGTTAGTGAAGGAATTCAATCTCAAT
This sequence comes from Allium sativum, assembly GCA_030737875.1. Taxonomy (NCBI): domain Eukaryota; kingdom Viridiplantae; phylum Streptophyta; class Magnoliopsida; order Asparagales; family Amaryllidaceae; genus Allium; species Allium sativum. The sequence continues at coordinate 819,818,637 of CM060924.1, forward strand.
TTTCATTCATATCCCAGTTTAAGCGTATTCTAAAAAAAATATTGCATTTAATCAGATGGAGAAAAGCAAATAGAAATTAAATAACCTCGCCACAGCATTCTGGATCATCTCCATTTTTTCCCTTCCTTTTGCAATTCAAACTACTTGTACTCAGCTGCCAGGACGAGGAAGTCAAATTAGTATCGAATGTACTTGCTTTAGCTTCATCATGCATTAAATTTAATGTGCCATTCTCTTTCAACTCTTTGCTCAAGATGTTACTTATCTCATTTTGATTTTGAGCGCTACCACATGCATTTGATCCAACGATAGAATTTAAAGGTTCAGCGTCTACTAATCTAGGAGTGATTTGAGGATATTTTGGAGGTGAAATGTCTTCTTTATTCTTAATACTACTGTTAATACTAGTAACTGGAATATCATGAAGCAAGCAAGAACCAAACTCTTCTTCTAAAGGATCTTCCACTGCATAGTGTAGCCAGTCGTCTTGTTGAATTAAATTGCGAGGAATTATAGGTCGACTGTTAGGTTTGTGATCATTTCTTTTAAATGGCTTTATATGTTCTTGTTGGTACCTTCAGTTGCTTTGGCTTTGCATAACTAGATGACCATTTATCCACAGAAGTTCCACGAGTTCATGGTCTTCCCTGAGAATCATATCACAGCTTTAACTATCAGATCTATTTATGAAATTGAATATAAAAGATATACAATGAAAAATAAATACTAACTGAGTGGATTTTTTATCCTTTGGAAAGGGAAAGAGGTCGTGGAAAGATCTCAAGTCTTCCTCCATAGTCCAACCAGGAACACGGTTGTTCATTTTTCTAAGTTAATCTCTATTTTGAAAAATGATAAAGAAAATAAGACGTGTTAAACAATAGTTTATAAATTATTTATGTAATTCAAAAGCATTCAACAACAATAACTCAATTTTAACTAAAGATAAAACATAAAAAATAAGTTATAAGTAAATCAATGTCATATGATGGACACAAAGATGGGATTTTTCAATAAGCCTCTTCCACGATACGAGAGGCTGCATTGGATTTAGTTAATCATTTAAATGATATGATATTAAATAAAAATTTAATATCAAAAAATGAGAAATTATGTGTAATTAGAGAAGGAGCCTAAAGACTTTGTTGGAACACGGCTGAGTGCTGAGTCAACAACTATAGAGAAAACATGTGTGGTGTTGACACTGTATATATGCCAATTTATTACTTGCAGTTTTATTCTATACCATGCGAACTATTCATAGGTACAAAATTTAATTAAGGGCAAGCAAAAGACCATGTTTCAATGTCAAACCCCTATCAGAACGGTATACCTTCACAAATTTAAAGTAGTCAACTTATATCAAACTAGCTGAATAATATAAGGCAGTTTTATTCTTGGTCCTTATTGTGATACTTTAGATTCCGTCACAATGAGCAGCTGGAGCTAGGATAATAAAACATTATCATTACGAATGCTGATATGGATGGCGATAGTGTACTCAGAGAGAGCTAGTTTGTTGATCCATTTAACCGGGGTCACCATGACACCACTAACGGCGTTAGTGGTGTGGGGCTGAGATTAAATAGGAGGAATTCAGGAGTCAATCACAGTACCGTTAGTGGTGTCATGGTGACCCCAATTAAAATGGGTCAACAAACTCGTATTACAAACCTTAACTTGCATCAAATTTGACATATAATTACTCTATTGGCACATGTACCAAATCATCTTCCTACTGATTTGATGGGTCGCACTTCTCAGTACCAGTTACCCTATTTTAACTGAGGTCACCAAACTAGCTCTCTAAGGCTCCACATTTTGTTATTACTGCTATGTATGCATGTGCAGAGGGCGCACCAATTATAAATAGTGTGACAGAACATCTTATTTTATTTGATAAAGAGTACGCAGCTAGAAAATGAAGCTCAATTAGTATTTATCAATTTGTCACAACTTACTTACCAATTTGTGTACAAAAGTACTTGTTGGAAATGAATGAGCAGAGAAAGGGGAAAGTAGGAAGAAGAAGAGATAAGGAAGAAGAAGAGATAGCAACATTTAAAGTCCCACATCATAGAAATATTAGCACGATCTCTCCTAATATATTAGAAGCCAAATAGGCTTATGTAAAATAGAAAGGAGAGGGATGATATGAGGATGTGGGCTTGGCCATGACATAATAATACATTAAAATGTCAAAGATAAGGGCCTTGGGCCTTGGGGCTCTTGGGGTCTCTTGATTGGATATGGCAGACGGTTGTTGATTGGGCTAGTGCACTGACATGAGAATATATTTTCTCAGAATTTTAAAGGTGTGTCCGTTCAGTCCAGAATTCGAAAGGAATGTATGTTAGCTAAAAAAGTACAACCATTTGAATTCTCAACGGATGCATATTAATAACCAGGCAGTTAAAGGGTCGCAACCTTTCCTATTCTGACGGTTACTAATGCACGCGAACAGGCACTCCTCCTTGCCTATATATACACTGCCCAAAACAAGACAGAATTCACTTTTTCTGCTTGCATTACTTCTTCTTCTTCAAAGTAATCCTCTGTTCTTGTTTCTATAATCAACTTCAGTTCGTCATAGCTCCGTTTGCTGACACTACGCAACGGTGTTGGTCCGTTTTATCCTGGGAAACAAATTGCAACAACGTCGATTAGTGCATACGACGACAATATTGTTTCAAGGAAACAAAAAACTTCTGGACTCGGACATTACTCAATCAAAATACTTTCTGTTTATCTTCAATCTTGTGCACAAATCGGTTATGCTTTCTGTGATTATTTTAAATACAGTTTGACGTGACAATTGTGGCATAATTGATTAACATTGATTGTTGTTGCTGTCTGTTTGTAATAAAATTGTGTAATTACAAAAGTACTAACAATCTTGAAACAATATTTTTGTTGTAGATGACGAAAAACAGCAGCACTGTTTCTGCACCGATTCAGACGGTGAAAACTGCCCAGCCAGTGCCTGTGCTACCAACAATGGCTCTATCTCATGGCGAAAGGCCAGAGAAGTTCAATGGAATCAATTTCATGCGCTGGCTACAGAAAATGTTGTTTTATTTAACAACATTAAGCCTTGCCAAGTTTCTGACTGAAGAGGCTCCTGTGGTAGACGAACTCGAACCTGACGCTACTAAAGTAGAGGCATTGAATATCCAGACAAACTCATATTTCATATGCAAAAACTATATTCTGAATGGTCTGGATGATAGCCTCTACAATGTCTACTGTACTTTTGCAACATCCAAGCAACTCTGGTTGGCTTTGGAGAAAAAGTACAAAACTGAAGATGCAGGCATGAAGAAATTCATTGTTGGAAAATTTCTAGACTTCAAAATGGTTGACTCAAAGACGGTGATAAGTCAAGCTCAAGAACTGCAACTTATCATCTGTCAATTAGAAAATGAAAAGATGACTCTTAGTGTTAGACCCAAATGTGGTTCCAACACCCAAATTGATTAGAAACAAGATAAAGTAAAGCAGAAATAAAAAAGAACACACAAGATTTATAGTGGTTCGGCGAAGAATTGCCTACGTCCACTTAGTTTTCACTATATTCAGTAATTCAGTTACAAAGGCAATGTAAGATTCACTCACAACTCACTTTTGTTCACTCAAATGATTAAAACAAGCAATGAAAGATGGTTTGGATTTTCCGGGAGTAAAGGAATTCGAATGATAGAGGTACTTGGATTCTCAAAAGTGCTGAACAAGATCCTTCTCTTTGTCTCTAGATGGGGTATTTATAGGTGTGAATTTGCCTGAGATGCAATCCGGGCCGGAACACGTGTCATCCATCGCACTCTCTTCGGGTTCGGATGGGCTATCAAGCTGACAACGCATCAACGAGATGGACGTTAGGGGTAGGAATTAGTCACATCCGGTCCGGTTCTCCAGGCGACTTTATAGGAGATTTTCCTGGATCATGGGTGCGGGTCGGAGACGTGCAGGTTGGGGGCTCGGATCGGAATACCCGACCCGAACCGGAGTAGCTTGGACGTCTCTTCTTCTCTAATCATACTCCGCTCCGCTCCGAAGTCGTGGCAAGCAGACGGCTTTCCGATCCACCTGAGATTCATTGGCCTTCCGATCCGATCAGGTATGCTTTGCCAATTTATCCAGTAAGAGATATCCGATCCGAACAGAGAATTTTACCCGATCCGAACCGATACGCTGCTATCAATCTGAATTGTGGAGTTTCCTTCCGATCCGAACCGGAGTCGCATAACTTGAAATACTCTTCAACGGTTGGTTTCTTGACTTTGTGTTGCCTAGTTCACAAAGTAGGCTAACATTTTGCCCCCTCAAAGGATGCTTTCGTTGTACAAAGCGTTCTTTGATGTCGTTCAACCAGAATTGTCAAGAGTAATGCATTGATTTCTATTCGGTTCGGCGTCCGATCCGAGTGCCTTTTCTTCATTTCTGAGCAAATTTGGGAACTCTACTCGCCGTGTAATGCTTCTTGTAGGTATGCTCCTCCTTTACTTCCCTTCTCTTCAATTCGAGTCGGACGTTAAATCAATCGCGTGAGATTTCCGCTCGGTTCGGATTCCGATCCGAAGCGTCTTCGTGAGTTAAGTTCTTGGACGTTGGGCCTTCAGAGGGAGTTGTGCTTCTGGGCCTTCATTCCGGTCCGAGCGGGTGAGACAAAATAGGAAGACGAGGAGTCAACAACATTCCCTTTATAAACTCGTTACTGCCTTCATTCCTTCCTTCTTCGTTTTTGCTGCCGCTCCCGACCTTAATATTGAAAACGTCAGAAACTCGAAAATTCTAAAACAATTTCCTGTAGATTTCCCGAATCAAACATATAGGTAGCTTTTCTAATCTCAAATACTTTTGTTGCAACCGTTCTCGATTTCAATTAGCGTTGGATTAGGATGGTTTGGCCATAAGCATCACTCGAACCCTCCGCCGCTGCTGGTGGATGCGCCATTGCTTCGAGGCGTTGCGAGGCTGAATAGGGCGAATATTTGTTCTTAACGGCGGCTTCGGTGATAAAGCGGACTCGTCTGTGAATAGATGGGAAAAGAGGAAAGAGATGAAGAGTGGGGTGACAAGCTGGAGTTGATTCGGGTAGACGACGAAGGAGCAAAAAGGAAAAGGAGGGAAAGGGAATCGGCTCGGGTTTCGTTCTTTGGAAAGATGGAAAGGAAAGGAAAAGTTGGTTCGGGTCGGAAAAGTGAATGGGTTAAAAGGCTGAAGTAAACGGATCGGTTAGGTGGTGCTGGTTCGGTTCGGATCGGGCTACCCGATCCGAACGGATCAGTCCTGCTTCCGAACCCGTTGCTTCCCTTGTCTGGAACTGACCATGCTTTAGTGAGGCACCCGAACCGACTGTTATCTTTGCCTGCGTCGAGCTAGTCATCATATGCATATCCGAACCGACCCGAACATATTGAACTTGACACATAAAGACCACTCAACTAATTCAACTAACACTTATTCTAGACGAATATGCCTCGCGGACAGTTAGGATAGTGCCTTGTAAACATAAACGAGAATTAAGAACAATTCTGACTATCACCTTCTCTTTAAAGCTTCGTCTTACATTGCTGTACTCTTATTTTGCACTTCCCGCATTCGTTGCACACACTTTAGTTCACACACATACACAAAAAGGGAACACGGGATAATTCACTCTAATCCGTGCTATTGCTTCTTCAATAGTTCCATGACAATGAGGCCCAGACGCTCTTCTCGTCTAGCTGAGAGGAAAGAAGCTCCAGAAACTTCCCACAAAACCACTCTCGAGGATATATCTTCTTCATCTGACCCAGAATGGGACAGCGAGGGTCCGGATTACGGAGTTGGTCATCGGGAAAGCGATGAAATGTCTTCAGAAAATGAAGTTTCCCTAGGCTTTGAGGAGGAAGGAGGGATTGGTGACAACCGAGCACCCGATGAATTCGACTCAGCCATTATATTGGAGTCACCTCCAGATTCCGTAGAATCAACAATTGACAACGACCGACTCGTGAGAATTTGCTTGAAGTATGGAATAATGAAGAGAGACACTCTAGTGCCCTCACGTTCTGACCGTCCACATAACCCTCCAGAAGGATATATGACGGTCACTCGTTTGATGTGCATGGTTGGCGCCATTCCTCCTTTCTCGCCTTTCATCGTCGACTTCTTAAGACAAATGCGGATTGCCCCCATGCAGCTACATCCCAATTCATACGCCTATCTGCATACCTTATTCATAGCATATCGTGAAATTCTAGGCGTGGAGCTTACGTTTGACGATGTTCATTTCTTCTATAATTTCAAACATCGGACTAGGGAAACCCCTTCTTTCTGTTACTTTGAGTCGGTCCCAAAGAGGAAGATAATCTCTACGCCGTTTAGCAGCAAGGCTGGAGATTCCAGACTGGAGTGGTTCTATATAAAGCAACAGTCTGGATGCGCCAGAAGATGGACAAAATCAAGTAAAGCACTGATTTTCTGACCCTGGATTCTATACACTTGAATCATCACCCTGACCTGTTTTCCTTTTTATTTTCAGTCGATAATCCCAAACAGGTATCAGACCAAGTGTTCTTTGATCGAATGCACCGTCTCCTCAATGGCGACCAAAAATTCCTTACTATTGATGAGGTTCTTAAAGACGAGTACCTTCATTTTCACGGGCTGCTATCCGTCTTCCGTAGCATCGGTCATGGGACGGTCCCTTATGCATATATTCCTCCAGTGGAAACAGTTCCAGAAATAGGAGAAGGCTCGGGAATTCCTGCAGCTTCTCTTCAAACTTCACCCTCTCCCTCTTCCACTCAAGATGATGAACTGGCTAATCTGGCCAAAAAACATCGTGAAGGATATATTGCCCCCGAGGAAACTACCTCGGTAGACAAATCAAAATCTCCCCAAGGGTCGCCACTTCACGCTTCCGAAGGGGATGTTCCTAGCGCCGACGAGCACATATTTCAGGGTTTGGGGGATCTCCCTTTACCCGAGACTATATACACTTCGGAAGATTTCAGAAAGGACCCTCTAGTCTTCACTTCTTCTGAAGAGACTACTCCTGCTAAGGCCAAAGAGCCTGCCCGCACCACTTTAGCTTCAGACTCGGGTTGGTTGGGGGGACACATACACCACATAGGATGCACTTTGCACCGTAGCACTAGCATTCATTGCACTTCTTTTTCCATGGATCCGCTGATTCTAAACTTCGTTTAACTTATCGTGCAGGTACAATGTCTCGATCCTCTTATGACATAAGAAAGCTTCGCCGCAGCATGTCTAATCCTCCCCAGGATGCCGAATATAACCGCCGGGATGACCGCGGCAGGGAGGAAAGGAGACCCTATGATCCTTATCGATCTCGATCCTCACGCTCCCGCTCACCAGTTCGACCGGAACAGGAAAAATACAAAAGCTATCAAGGTCGTAGGGAGGAGGATAGACCACAATCTGGGGATTCCACTTCCTCCCATGAAAAGCGAAGCAGAGAGAAAACACCTCCAAAGGAAACTGGGTCTAGAAGTAAGCAAAAAGTCCCTGCTACTAAGCGGCCTCGGACAGACAAGGGTTCTACAGAATCTTCTTCGGGAAGGGACGCTGAACTAACAATCCTAGCCCCTCCTCCACCAGATGCGGGAACCGCCGTAAGGCTGGCATACTTAAAGGAGCAATTTCCCGAGCACTACTTCGAGACTCTGACCTTTCTACCTTCCCTTGAACCTATTTCTTCTAATTGGGCAGAGGAGGCCAGAGCAAAGATTGATTTGGTGGAAAAACAATATACCGAAATGTTCAAGTATTCCCGCACTCTTTCTAGGATCATTCGCACGCTACTGACAAATGCTGACTCAATGCACAAAACTGCAGAGGAAGATGCTAAAGCCCTAAAAACCTTAGGAAAAAATTTAGAAGATACTCAAGCTCAACTAGCTATCGCTCAGAAGAACGCTTCTAACTTCAAACAACAGTTTGAGGACATGCAAAAGCGCTATCATGATTTACTAGAATCCCATACTCAGGAACGTTCCGAGTTAAAGAAGCAAGCTGACGAAGCCAAATCAGAGGCTACGAAGACACGTCTTGCTTATGTTGAGCTTGAGCAGAAAAACGCCGAGTTAGCGAAAAGGAGCGCTGAGTTAGAAAAGAAAAACGCTGATTTGGCTTCAAAATTGTTAGAGGCGGAAAACAGGGCTGCTCTGGCTGAGGGCAACGTTGAATGCGCTATTAAATCTGCGGAGGAAACCCGCAAACAGCTATCAGAGGCGGAGGCCGATATTCAGGGCTTCGGGGAGCTAATGATCGAATTCTTCACGCACATTATTCGTCGTCGAAACATTTCCTGGATCGAGGACTATCCATCCACTTTAGTTCATGTGTGGAATCAAATCGTCGAGTGGGAAAAAGAAGAGCTTAAGGTCGATTCCCTCGATGAAGATAAGTTGATGGAGAAGTACTTGAGAGACGACGAACCGGAGCGCCTAGCTGAAGGTCGCCGTCTAATTGCTGAGGCCATGGAAGAAGAGAGGCGGAAGTCTAAACAGAAAACCATTCCTGAAGCTGGCTCCTCTTCTTCTGCTCCTGCAACTCCTGAAGTGGAAGGGTATGATCCCGAAAACCCGGGAATTCCCCGATCAACTTTACTATCTCCCATTCCTGAAATAACTCCAGAGGTAGTAGTCACCCCCGCTGAGAAGTCTTCAGAAGGTATCCCTGTCTTTTCTCCTCAACTTGTCAAGGCTACTACTACCTTTGGCTACATGATTGAACGTTCGATGAGAAATCCTTTGCTCTCGCCTGAGTTGATAACCGATGTTTCTCATTTTGTAGGCGTTGAATCCTCCGCGAAGACAGATGTAGTTCAAGGAGCTACCACTGGGACAAAGCCCGCTGATAGGGTCAAAGAAGGAGAAGACAAGGCTGCCTCCACAGACTTGGGGGAAAGGAGTGAATCAACTAAGGTGACTACTCCCCATGACGAAGAAATGATTGCAGCTTTAAAAGACGACGGAGGAGACGAGGGGCATGATGAGGAACCAGAAGTTACAATAACCGGGGAGTCGAAAAGCGCTGAGGACATTACCTTGGCTGCCATGAAGGCTGATCAAGACAAGCGCTTGCAATTAAAGGCTGAAGAATTAGACCCTGAGGTCCTCAAGCCCCTCGCAGTTGTGGATGCGGGTTCAAGGTTAGTTGTTAAGCTTTCCACTAGATCTATTACCGAAGAACTTGTTAAAAAATCTTCTCTCGATTCCAGTGCCCCGCCCTCCGGGAAAAAGTCTGCTGGCCCCAGTACTACATCTTCAGGGAAAAAGAAACCAAAGCGGATCTTGACTGAAGCCGAGAAGGAAGCAAAAGATGCAGAAAAAGCTGTCAAGAAATCGAAGTCTCATTCCAAGCCCAAATAGTGGGTTCTTCTGTGTCCTTTTAGCATCTTTGTAAATCAATAAGTGCTGCTACACCAGCAGCTTCCGCACTTTCTTTTTCAGTTATTTCCCTGTACAAATTCATTCATTCGTAAATAAAAATAATTCACTTTCTGCAATGTTTATTTGTTAGCAGTTCTGCACTTATGTAAAAATGCATATCTATAGTTATGAAACAAAGTAGTGAAGAGGGGAGATATGTGTATGGGTATGTGTCCCCAGTCAATCTCCGTAAGTCATTCAGTGCCTAACTATGCAATCTGGATGCTCCCGATTCTCTAACGGGATAGCATTTCCTGTATCATAAATATCTGTTGTTTTTCCTGGCATTTCTTTTATACTCTTTCTCACTCTCTTGAGAGTTAGAGTTCGAGTTCAGTTATTTGTTTATCCCCCGGTCGTTCAACGGGAAAAGATTTCTTTCTCGGCGCTCGGTCGGAGACGCCTTTATACTCTCTTTCTCTCTGGAAAGTTAGAGTTCGGAGTTGAACCTCTTTCTCAGCGCTCAGTCGGAGACGCTTTTATACTCTCTCTCTTTCTCTGGAGAGTTAGAGTTCAGAGTAGAATTTCTTTTTCAGCGCTCAGTCTGAGGCGCTTTTATACTCTCTCTCTTTCTCTGGAGAGTTAGAGTTAAGAATGTCGTTTTCTCATTCTTTTATGTCTTATTGCACAAATAATCATTGTGCTTCTTTTTATGCCCAAACTGTTTCAACCTTTTTAGGCTCTAAGTTGTCCTGTATTTTATAATCACAACAGAATAACTAACGAATGTAAATGCATAAGAGTAAATAACACACAATATTTTATAGTGGTTCAGCTAAGTCATAGCCTACGTCCACTTTATAGTCCTTTATTCATATCGTCATATTTTCCAAAGGCAAGTCGTGCCTTATTACAGAGTTTACAGGAAGAACAGCAAAAAGTATAGCATTTCTAATCCAAATATCGCATTAAGTGTTGGGCATTCCATGCTCGAGGGACTTCTTCGCCATCTACGGTCGTTAACTTGAATGTTCCTTTATCAAGTTTCCGTTGGATGACAAAGGGTCCTTCCCATTTTGGGCCGAGGTGAGGAAGAGATGGAAAAACTCTCTTTAACACCAAATCTCCTGGTTCAAAAGTTCTGAGGCGAACTTTTTTGTCATAATAGTGTGCCATCTGATGCCGATGTCTTGCTGCACGCAAGTCTGCTTCGTCTCTTTTCTCTTCGACTTCATCAAGAGACTCAAGTAAAAGTGCCCGATTCGTCATCGGGTCATAATATGTCACCCTGTGGGAAGGAACTTCCAGTTCAACTGGAATTACTGCTTCTGAACCGAAGGAGAGGGAGAAAGGGGTATGACCAGTAGCCGTTTTAAACGTTGTTCGATATGCCCACAAAGCTAGGGGCAATTCATCAACCCATTTTGCCTTTGCACGCTCTAATCGCTTTTTGAGGATGGATTTTATTACCTTGTTTATTGCCTCTACTTGCCCATTAGATTGTGGATAGGCAACTGCAGTATATCGTTTGTCTATCTTATATTTCTGGCAAAAGTTTCTGAATTCAGTGCTATCAAATTGGGTCCCGTTGTCGGTAATAATTGTCCTTGGGATTCCGAATCGGCATATAATATTTCGGACCACAAAACTTATCACCTTTCTTGTGGTGATCTTAGTCAAGGGTTCAGCTTCCACCCACTTCGTGAAATAATCCACGGCTACTATGGCATACTTAGCTCCCCCTTTAGCAATCGGTAAAACTCCAATGATATTGATTCCCCATGTGGCAAATGGCCAAGGACTCACCATCGATTTAAGCTGGGTTGATGGTGCCCTGGGGATTTTGGCGAATCTCTGGCACTTATCGCAGCGTCGTGAATAATCAGCTGCATCCTTGTTGATCGTAGGCCAGAAGTATCCGTACCGCAATATTTTCTTTGCTAAAGTTTGACCTCCTGTATGATCTCCACACTCACCTTCGTGTACTTCTCTCAGTACACGCTTGATGTCGTCGTGTGCGATACATCGTAACAGGGGCATAGAAAATCCTTGCCTATAGAGGGTATCGTCTTGCATAACATATCTGGCAGCTTTGCGAACTACAGCTCTCTTCTCACTCTTCTTCGATGGGAGAGTCCCATTCTTAAGAAAACTCTTGATTGGAGTCATCCATGACTCCTTCTCTGGTTTCGCTTCAAGAACGAATTCAATTTCCATTGATTCGAAGCTTGGCGATTCCAATGTTTCAATTGGAATTACCTCAGTCCCTTCTGGATTGTCGGAACTAGCCAACTTTGCTAATCTATCCGCTTTCTGGTTTTCTGCTCTGGGAATATGTGTTATGTTGTACCGTTCTAAGCTATTCAATAGCTCTTTCACTTTCTTGAGGTATGTGATAAGTCGAGGTCCTCGAGCCGCGAATTCCTCTCGCACTTGACAAACAACAATCTTAGAGTCACAAAATATGTCCATCATTTTTACTCCGAGGTCTTTAGCAAGTTTCAGCCCGGCAATCAGGGCTTCATACTCAGAGTCGTTGTTAGTGGCCGAAAATTCTAACCGTAGGGCGTAATATAACGACCGTCCCTCCGGAGTGACTAAGACAATTCCAGCTCCGGATCTTCGGTCATTTTTAGCTCCATCTGTATATAGTCTCCACGGATTCATCTCTAGCTTATCCTCAGATTTGACCACTTGGTCATTGATTATTTCTTCTTCTGGAATGGTGAACTCCGCAATAAAGTCTGCTAGAGCTTGCCCCCTGATTGACTTTCGTGGTTGAAAATTCAAATCAAACTGGCTTAGTTCTATGTTCCATTTAATCAACCTTCCCGACGCTTCGGTTCTCTGCAGCACTTGTCTTAACGGCTGATCGGTGTATATGGTTATTGGATGGGCTTGGAAGTAGTGACGAAGCTTTCGGGATGCAATCAGGAGGCTGTAAGCAAGCTTCTCGATCTTTGGGTAGTTGCGCTCTGCCGCTGCTAATTTCTTACTCACATAGTATACTGGCCTTTGTACTTTGTCTTCTTCTCGAACCAGAACTGTGCTGACAGCGTGAGCCGAGACTGCTAGATAAACAAATAGTTCTTCATGGTCTACGGGCTTTGATAAGATTGGCGGTTTTTCTAACAGTTCTAACAGATTTTGAAAAGCCTCGACACAATCGGGAGTCCACTGGAAGTTCTTCTTTCCCCTTTTTATCAAATCAAAAAATGGAACACATTTATCGGTGGCTTTGGAGATGAATCTACTTAGCGCCGCTACCTTCCCTGCCAGACTTTGGACGTCTTTAATTTTCCTTGGTTCTTTGATATTTCTAATCGCCGCTATCTGGCTAGGGTTGATCTCAATTCCTCGGGAACTCACAATGAAGCCAAGGAACTTTCCCGACGCCACTCCAAATGAACATTTTAAAGGATTCAATTTCATATGGTATTTTCGCAAGATACCAAACATTTCTGCTAAGTCTTGCGTATGACTGGAGGACTGCTTTGATTTAACCAGCATATCATCCACATAAACTTCCATAGTTTTTCCTATCTGATCGTAAAACATTCTATTTACCAATCGCTGATAAGTAGCTCCAGCGTTTTTTAATCCGAACGGCATTACAACATAATAATATAATCCCAAATTCGTAATGAAACTCGTATGCTCTTGGTCTGGCACATGCATAGGAATTTGATTGTATCCAGAATACGCATCCATGAAAGAGAGAAGTTCATGACCTGCTGTCGAGTCTACAAGCTGGTCAATTCTGGGAAGTGGGAAACTATCCTTTGGGCAAGCCTTGTTTAAATCTGAAAAGTCAATACAAGTTCGCCACTTTCCGTTTGGCTTCTTTACCAAGACAGGATTCGATATCCAGTCGGGATAAGTCGAATCTCGAACAAATCCATTTTGCTTCAATTTCTCTACTTCTTCTTTGAGAGCAACCGACCTCTCTGGGCCCAGCATGCGTCTCTTTTGATTCACAGGCGGATGCTTCGGATTTACATTCAATTTGTGACTGATAACGGAAGGCGATATCCCACACATGTCAGCATGGGTCCAGGCGAACACATCTAAGTTCGCCTTCAAGAAGTTCGTCAGCTCTTCAGCACGACGTGGATCCAATTGGGAACCAATCTTCAAAACTTTCGTCGGATCAGCTTTATCAACAGGAATTTCCACTGTTGCTTCATTAGGAGTTGCATTCCTAGCCTCTGGTTCCTCGTCTTTTCTAGGATCCAGGTCTTCAGGCGTTCCTTTTCGCAACTCCCTTGGGTTCAACCTCTCTAATTGCTATGCCGAGTCCCCCTTTGAGGGAGATGAGGCATCCTTATTCTCAGCATTAACTCCTTTCATCAACATCTTCAGTTCGGCCACATAGCAGGCCCGTCCAGAAACCTGATCCCCTCTTATTACTCCAGTCCCGGCTTCGGTTGGGAACTTTAGTAACAAGCACCAAGGGGCGATACAAATTCTAAACTCAGCGAGGGCAGGCCTCCCTAAAAATGCGTTATATGGCGAATCTACGTCCAGTACTACAAACTGAAGCATTCGCACTCTTCTACGTTCTCCTTGCCCTAGGGTCACAGGCAACTCTATATATCCCATAGGAGCTGTCGTCGCTCCGTTGAAACCTCTAATCCATCCTTCACAAGGTTTCAGATCTTCAGGCTCAAGCTTCATCTGATCAAATGACTTCTTGAACAAAATATTAACGGAACTTCCGTTGTCTACTAATACCTTATGGACCAACGCCGGCCCAATAGCGGTAGTAATAACCAACGGATCATTGGTGGGAGATTGTATTCCCGTGTTGTCTCGGCTGCGAAACACCACGTCATCGAACATGGTTTTTTGTTGTTTGATGGGGGTGACATCTTCCAACTCGTCACCTTCATTCACATCTAGATGTTTGGCAGCATTCACATATTGGTCCATTGACCTAAAGCTTCGGATTGCCGGGTGAGGTCCGCCTACTATGGAGTTGATGACGATCCCTTTACCTTTCTGCTGCGCGGTAGGCTTAGGAGCAGGTAGGATTTGCTTTGGAGCCTGCTCTCCTTGCCCCCTGTCCCTCGGGGCAACCTTGTACTCATCCAACTTTCCTTCACGCAGCAGCTTTTCAATTACATCCCTCAAATGTCGACACTCATTGGTCGAATGTCCATGCGTTCCGTGAAACAAGCAAAATTTCCCTGTCGCCATTTCTTTCTCGGTCGAATCACGAGGTGGCGGTCTTTTGTATTGCAACACATTATACGTGTCCAGGTAAATATTTTCCAACGTGTCATTCAATGGTGTGTAGTTCTCGTAGTTCTGGAATCGGGGCCTTTTGTTTGGGTCGCTTCCCCTATTTCTGTTTCTCCTGTTACCGTTCGAATTACGGTTGTTGTTGTTTCCCCCGCTTCCAGTATTGCTGTTTCCACCCTTGTTTCCTACATTTACTTCAACCTTGCCAGAACTTTCCCCAGACTGCTTCACTGCAATATTACTCTGCACATTCTCCTTTGAAGCTGTCTCAGACTTTCTCTTCCGGTTTGCCCGGGCCTCCTCTCGTCTTAGATAAATATCGGCTTTTTCGTAGAATATCGCCCTTGTGGGGGGTGTCTTCCCAGAAAGGTAGTCTCCAAACTCAGATTCGGGATCGACTCCTTCCTTCAATGCCATCAGAATAGTGGGCTCATGCGGGTCACTGACCTCAGTTACAGCTTGGTTAAAACGATCTAAATATGCCCTTAAAGATTCTCCTGGTGCCTGTTTGATCCTCGACAATTCAATAACGCTCTTGGACTTTCGAGCATGTAGTCGGAACTGGTTCATGAAACGCTCGCTTAGTTCTTTGTAATTAGAAATTGAACGAGGAGGAAGTCGGGTAAACCAAAATAAAGCCACATCTTCTAGGTAGATTGGGAACGCTTTGCATTTTACTTCATCGGGGGCAGCAGCTGCATTCATAAGCCACGAATACCGCATCAAGTGCTGTCCTGGATCAGTCCTTCCGTTATATTTATCCATCTGTGGCAAATTAAAGCGTCGGGGGAATTGGAAGTCTAGGATGTCGTCAGTGAACGGAGTATGGCTTCGCTCTATGCCGTAGTCTTCATTTGTATAATTCCGGCTTTCGGACATAATTCGACGAACCATCGCCTGCACATCGGCACTAGTTAGGGGCTGCTCAGGTTCCCTGGCCCTAGTGTCCGAGTTCCTCCGGGGCTCTTGCTCAGGAGACGCCCTTCTTCTTCGAGCTGCCTCTGCTCGATTCCTTTCCCTGCGTTCCCGGTCGATCTCGGGAAGAGGGGACTGGAGTCTTTGCCCCCGAGATGGGATATCGTTTCCTAATGCTCGTGCGATATCCTCGCGAGATCCCAAAGATCCAAACGTTAGCTGCTCCACGTTCTGAGGTCGTTCGAGTGGCCTTCGCTCACGGGGCCTCTCTTCCTCAGAAGATGAAGATTGATCTACTGGTGTATGACGAACTGGTGACGGAGTTCTTTGCCGGCGGAGCTCACTGATTTCCCGACTCATGAGCCTCATATTTTCCTGCATCATGAGATTGGTGCGCTCATGAACTCTCATAGCTTCCCTCGTGCTCTCAAGCATATCAAGCAAGCGCGAGAAATCTCCTTGAGTGATGGGAGCAGATGGATTGGCCTGGTCTCCAACCCTGGCAGCTGGAATTGGAGCATTCGCGGGGACTCGAGTAGATGTTCCAGCTTCACCAAGCATCGGGTCGGATCGGAGGTAGGAAGTCGGGTCGGATCGGAGCTGGGGTGTCTGTTCGAATCGGTGTGCAGCGAGCAAGTCGGGTCGGTTCAGACTGGGGGAGTGCACTGCTTCAGAGTCTCCAACCCGGATCGGATCGGAACTTTCCCCTTGTTGTCGGTTCGGATTTCCTGCATTGATTCTCCCTGCTGCTGAACTCTGCCCCCTAGACCTTGTTACAACAGCATGTTGCTGATCTTCACCAGCTCCATTTCCTTGAACAGACTGGACTTCCTTGCCTTTTCCTCTGGCCATGAGTCTTTGACAATTACTTCAACGAATGTAAGAAAGTGGAGAAACTTAAGGATTCACTTCTTTGAACTCAACGGTCCAAAAAGTAGAAAGAGATCCCGGAAAATAAAGAATTTAGATGAGGATTCTCAGTGAAAGCACCAAAATGTTAGACCCAAATGTGGTTCCAACACCCAAATTGATTAGAAACAAGATAAAGTAAAGCAGAAATAAAAAAGAACACACAAGATTTATAGTGGTTCGGCGAAGAATTGCCTACGTCCACTTAGTTTTCACTATATTCAGTAATTCAGTTACAAAGGCAATGTAAGATTCACTCACAACTCACTTTTGTTCACTCAAATGATTAAAACAAGCAATGAAAGATGGTTTGGATTTTCCGGGAGTAAAGGAATTCGAATGATAGAGGTACTTGGATTCTCAAAAGTGCTGAACAAGATCCTTCTCTTTGTCTCTAGATGGGGTATTTATAGGTGTGAATTTGCCTGAGATGCAATCCGGGTCGGAACACGTGTCATCCATCGCACTCTCTTCGGGTTCGGATGGGCTATCAAGCTGACAACGCATCAACGAGATGGACGTTAGGGGTAGGAATTAGTCACATCCGGTCCGGTTCTCCAGGCGACTTTATAGGAGATTTTCCTGGATCATGGGTGCGGGTCGGAGACGTGCAGGTTGGGGGCTCGGATCGGAATACCCGACCCGAACCGGAGTAGCTTGGACGTCTCTTCTTCTCTAATCATACTCCGCTCCGCTCCGAAGTCGTGGCAAGCAGACGGCTTTCCGATCCACCTGAGATTCATTGGCCTTCCGATCCGATCAGGTATGCTTTGCCAATTTATCCAGTAAGAGATATCCGATCCGAACAGAGAATTTTACCCGATCCGAACCGATACGCTGCTATCAATCTGAATTGTGGAGTTTCCTTCCGATCCGAACCGGAGTCGCATAACTTGAAATACTCTTCAACGGTTGGTTTCTTGACTTTGTGTTGCCTAGTTCACAAAGTAGGCTAACACTTAGCGAGACTTTTCAAGTTGCTGCAAATATTGAGAAATTGCCTCCTTCTTGGAAGGACTTCAAAAATTACCATAAGCATAAGCGTAAGGAAATGACAATGGAAGATCTCATAGTTCGGCTACGCATTGAGGAAGATAACAGAAATTCTGAGAAAAAGATTTCTCAGAATATTGCTGCCAAAGCAAATGTTGTTGAGTCAGACAAGACTAACAAAAGAAAAAGGGAGAATGCTACTAAGAAGTCAAAGAAATTTCTGGGTTCTTGCCACAACTGTGGAAAGAAGGGGCACAAAGTAGCCGAATGTCGTGCACCTATAAAGAAGAAGTTAGAAGCAAATATGGCTGATGTTTCAAAAGGCATTTCTGATCTTGATTTATGTGCCGTAATATCAGAATGCAACCTTGTTGGTAACTCAAAGGAATGGTTTGTAGACACTGGAGCCACTTGACACATATGTGCTAACAAGTGGATGTTTACAGCCTATAAAACTGCAACTGATGTTGAACAACTTTTTATGAGCAATTCTTCTACTTCAAAGGTCGAAGGCAAAGGAAAAGTTGTGTTGAAACTAACTTCTGGAAAGGAACTAACTTTAAATGATGTTCTCCATGTTCCATAAATTCACAAGAACCTGATTTCAGGATCATTACTGAGCAAGCATGGCTTCAAATTGACCTTTGAAGCTGATAAATTTGTGTTTTCCAAGAATGGAGTGTATGTTGGAAGAGGATATGTGTGTGATGGTTTGTTTAAAGAAAATGTAACCACTATTGTACCATGCACTGAAATGAATGAAAGTGAATCTTCTGCTTATATTGTTGAATCTTCTAACATATGGCATTCTAGATTAGGGCCTGTAAATTTTGATACACTGTGAAAATTGATTAATCTGGAATTTATACCAAAATGCAATATAGATTCAAACTATAAATGTCAAGTTTGTGCAGAAGCAAAATTGGCAAGAACCTTGTTTCATCATGTTGAACGAGATACCGAACCTCTAGACTTAATACATACCGATGTATGCGATTTGAAAATGTGTCAAACTAGAGGTGGAAAAAGGTACTTTATTACATTCATTGATACCGTCATGTATATCTCCTTAGAAGTAAGGATGAAGCATTTGAAATGTTTAAACAGTATAAGGCAGAAGTTGAAAATCAACTCAACAAGAAAATCAAATCTTTAAGAAGTGATAGAGGAGGAGAATACGAGTCTCCATTTGAGGAATTCTGTGCTGAGCATGGAATTATACATCAAACTACAGCTCCGTATTCACCTCAATCCAACGGTATAGCCGAACGGAAAAATAGAACTCTTAAAGAAATGATGAATGCCTTACTGATTAGCTCTGGCTTGCCAGATAATTTTTGGGGAGAAGCCATTCTTTCGGCAAATCATATTTTAAATAAAATACCCCGAAAGAAAACGTCTTAAACTCCTCATGAACTTTGGAAAAACAGACCACCATCCTACAAATACCTAAAAGTGTGGGGGTGTCTTGCCAAAGTAGAGGTACCAAAACCAAAGAAGGTCAAAATTGGACCAAAAACTATTGATTGTGTATTCATTGGATATGCACAAAATAGTGCTGCATATCGATTCTTGGTACACAAATCTGAAATTGATGATATTCATGAAAATACCATCATTGAGTCGAGAAATGCTAGATTTTTCGAACATGTATTTCCTTTGAAACATGGTACTAAAAATCATGCACCTAAGAGACCAAGGGAAGATGAAGTTCCTTATTCTATTGAGGATGCTGATCAAAATAACACTCAGCAAAGTAGTGTTGAGCAGCAAATGGAGGAACCAAGAAAAGTAAAAGGTCAAGGACTTTAAAAACCTTTGGACCGTACTTCTATACATTTATGTTAGAAGATGATCCATTGAAATATAAACAAGCTATGTCTTCCAGCAATGCCCCTTATTGGAAGGAGGCAATTAACAATGAAATTGAATCCATTATGTCCAATCATACATGGGAATTGGTTGATTTACCTCAAGGATGTAAGGCCTTAAGTAATAAATGGATATTTAAAAGGAAATTGAAACCTGATGGTTCAATAGACAAGTACAAAGCTTGTCTGGTAGTCCAAGGATTTAGACAAAAAGAAGACCAGGACTATTTCGATACATATTCACTTCTAACGAGGATCACGTCAATTAGAATGCTCATTGCAATTGCATCCATACATAACTTGGAAATACATCAAATGGATGTTAAAACTGCATTCTTGAATGGTGAACTAGAGGAGGAAATCAATATGAAACAACCTGAAGGATTTCTAAGCTCAGAAAATGAGCATAAAGTTTGCAAACTGGTAAAATCACTTTATGGCCTTAAGCAAGCTCCAAAACAGTGGCATGAGAAGTTTGATAATACTATGTTATCAAATGGATTCACGGTAAATGAATCAGATAAATGTGTGTACATAAAACATACACATATTGGATATGTCATTGTTTGTCTTTATGTTGATGACCTATTGATCCTAGGCAATAACAAGGCCATAATAACATCTACAAAGGATATGTTATCCTCTAGATTTGATATGAAAGACCTAGGACTGGCTGATGTGATATCGGGTGTAAAAATTCTGAGAACACCACACCGATATGCATTATCCCAATCGCATTACATCACCAAAATACTTGAGAAATTCAAGCAATATAATGTAACTATTGCAAAATCACCAGTAGATATGAACCAAAATTGGGTAAAGAACACTGGTGATGGTATTTACCAATTGGAGTACTCTCGTATACTAGGAAGTATCATGTATGTTATGAACTGTACTAGGCCTGATATCGCATATGCTGTAAGCAAACTAAGTAGATTTACTAGCAATCCTGATAAACATCACTGGAAAGCGATAATCAGAGTTCTAGGATATCTAAAGTATACACAGAGTTATGGTCTATACTATACAAACTATCCTTCAATAGTGGAAGGATACAGTGATGCAAATTGGATCATTGGATCAAATGATACAAAGTCTACAAGTGGATACGTGTTCACATTAGGAAATGGAGCAATTTCATGGAAATCATCCAAACAAACTTGTATCGCTAGATCTACGATGGAATCAGAGTTTATTGCACTAGATAAGACTGCAGAAGAAGCAGAATGGATTCGAAGCTTCTTGGAAGACATTCCTAATTGGAGCAAACATATGCCTCTAATATGTATACATTGTGATAGTCACTCAGCTATTGGAAGGGCTAATAGTACACTATACAATGGTAAATCTAGGCATATTCGTCGTAGACATAAAACGATAAGACAACTTCTCTCTAATGGGGTTATCAAAATAGATTACATTCAATCTAAAGATAACTTAGCGGATCCACTTACAAAAGGCTTGCCAAGAGAGAAAGTTCAAACCTTATCGAAGGGAATGGGGCTAAGGCCTACAGACTAAAGGTTTTTCTAAAATGGAAACCCCACCTTGTTGACTGGAGATCCCAAGATCTAGGTTCAAAGGGACAACGAAGTTTAAGAGAAACTTGATGGCACTGTTACACACAAACCATTCCTATGATAAGTCAGTGCATTATATGTTGAATAAGGATAAGTATGAGTACATTTAATGATGTCTGTATTTGAGGAATTAGAGAATACCCTTTATAGAATCACCTACGTAAGTGCGAAGGCGCCGCTTCAAAGAGAATTATGAGGCCAAATTCTCTAAGCACTTATGAGACCAGGCAGGTGTCCAAGGCAAAAACGAACACATACAGAGAATGAAGGGTTATAAGAAACATTTATCGTGCGTTATCTACTTTGGAATTACACAAAAGGCTTACAGTTCAAGGACAGTCTATGTCTACTGATTCGCCTGTGATTCAAATAGGTAATCACTAGGAAAGTTCAAGGCCCATGTGCTACTTTAACCGATGCGATAAATGATTCGTGAAACTAAGATTGACTGCTCATTCATGTGGGAGATTGTTGGGAATGAATGAACAAAGAAAGGGGAAAGTAGGAAGAAGAAGAGATAAGGAAGAAGAAGAGATAGCAACATTTAAAGTCCCACATCATAGAAATATTAGAACAATCTTTCCTAATATATTAGAAGCCAAATAGGCTTATGTAAAATAGAAAGGAGAGGGATGATATGAGGATGTGGGCTTGGCCATGACATAATAATACATTAAAATGTCAAAGATAAGGGCCTTGGGGCTCTTGGGGTCTCTTGATTGGATATGGCCGACGGTTGCTAATTGGGCTAGTGCACTGACATGAGAATATTTTTTTCTCATAATTTAAAGGTGTGTCCGTTCAGTCCAGAATTCGAAAGGAATGTCTATTAGCTGAATAAGTACAACCATTTGAATTCTCAACGGATGCATATTAATAACCGGGCGGTTAAAGGGTCGCAACCTTTCCTATTCTAACGGTTACTAATGCACGCGAACAGGCACTCCTCCTTGCCTATATACACACTGCCCAAAACAAGACAGAATTCACTTTTTCTGCTTGCATTACTTCTTCTTCTTCAAAGTAATCCTCTGATCTTGTTTCTATAATCAACTTCAGTTCGTCATAGCTCCGTTTGCTGGCACTACGCAACGGAGTTGGTCCGTTTTATCTTGGGAAACAAATTGCAACAACGTCGATTGGTGCATATGACGAAAATATTGTTTCAAGGAAACAGAAAACTTCTGGACTCGGACATTACTCAAACATAATACTTTCTGTTTATCTTCAATCTTGTGCAAAAATCAGTTACGCTTTTTGTGATTATTGTAAATACAGTTTGACGTGACAATTGTGGCATAATTGATTAACATTGATTGTTGTTGCTGTCTGTTTGTAATACAATTGTGTAATTAGAAAAGTATTAATAGTACTATGAATAAAATTAAAATGGTGGCAGTAACTGTTCAAATTCCAATATGCATCCAAAACTTCAGTGAGTGGCAAACTAACGCATTAGGGAATAAATACAAAAACTTAATTAGTTAGAAAGCACCAGCCGCACTGTGAAAATGCACTAGTACTGTAGCCAATAACATGTGTATACCAAATTAACATTAAAGTACAGCGACGGTCACTTGGTTTCGGTTTCAATAAATGTGACACGAAAGCAAAAGAAAAAATAAAAACAACTACAGTACTATATATCACCCATTATTATGATTTATACAGTAGCTTAGAGAGGGGATCGTCTGGACCCAACACTCCACGTTCCCATGGACCCAACCAATCACAACATTCTGATTTGTCCATTTTGCAATTAAACCCATATTATTTCGGGGGTTTAACAGCAAAATGGAGGAAATCAGGGGGCTGTGATTGGTTGGGTCCATGGGAACGTGGAATATTAGGTCCAGGTGATCTCTCCGCAGTAGCTTATGATGTATTCAATGATTACCGATTTTGGA
The DNA here is from genome assembly GCA_030737875.1 of Allium sativum. Taxonomy (NCBI): domain Eukaryota; kingdom Viridiplantae; phylum Streptophyta; class Magnoliopsida; order Asparagales; family Amaryllidaceae; genus Allium; species Allium sativum. Next base: position 819,841,445 of record CM060924.1, read on the forward strand.
TATAAGTGCATATTAACATTTTACATATTAAGTTTATATATGGTCAGTTAGTACTTCAATTTTTGTTTTTTTAGAAATTAAACTTAGAGTGTTGATTGTCCACAGTTTATGATGTCAAAGAGAAAAAAGCAATCTGCTCTTCAAATTATGGTTGCACTGCTTTTGCTGAATAGTTTTATGTGGGAAATTTTTGTCGACTATCAAATGTGACATAAAGAAAAAAAGGAATTGATTTTCATGAAGGTATCATTTTCAATGCTGTGTCACGATTTTGTAAATCGCATTATCATAGGAGTATGACCTCGGTTTATATTTATACTTCTGGACTGTAGGAGTGCTACTATTGTGATACTTATTTATTAGCACGTAAGTTCATCTGGCAGCATGGTGATGGGAACTCAACTGTAACTGCTCGTGTTTAAAAAAGGATCCGTTCCATAATGAGTTAAATCAAACATCATAGGCCATCAATTACCAAAGTCTTCTAATGTAATTTAGACAAAAGAGGCAGGTGTGTCAAACTGGTTGACCATATATGGCCAAACGATAGTTGCATGATGAGAAGTTCAAGTCGTGCTAATATGCTTACAATCATTGCTACTGGTTTTCTAATGCTTTTACCCGAATAGACCTCTCTTGATAATAAAAAACGTGTTCTAGATCAAAGAAGTATTAAGTTGCTAAGTGCTTACACTATGTCTAATTGCAGGAAATTTCTAACTATATGCATTTGTTTTACCGTAATTTAAGGGTATCATTCTTAGGTAGCGTTTGATTTTCCTACTGGGCAGTTTAAGTTCGCGTTTGCATCTGATGCGTCTGTAGTGGGACCCACGCTTTTGCCCATTCGAGATGAACGGTCAAAAAATGGTTTTGCGTCGGACATGTCGGACGCACGTCAGACGCCATGAAAATTCTGGAAATACCGATCCATTTCCGTTCAGCTATATATATTCACAATACTACTTCACTCCATTCATATATATATATATATATATATATATTCACTCCATTCCTGTAAATTCACTCCATTCCTGTAAATTCACTCCATTCCTCTCTAGTCATCCTCCTTTCATGGTTCAAGAAGAGCTGATTGCTTTGTGTATGGCGGTACGTCAAGATGAAGATGATTATCTGAAATGGGAGCTTGCAGTTATTATACCAGCATTAGACTCTAGAAGGGGTCCCAACCCTTTGTATTTACTGCTTGACAATCCCACACACCTAAGGCGTTATATTCTTTATTATGTTCATAAGGTGATGACTGGACAAGTGTAGGTTTTTTACGTATCTTTTGTTGCCTTTTATTTTATGAACTAGTATTTTATGTGAAATGATGGTATTTTATGTTGTTATGTTATTTGAATTATGAAATTTTAAATTCTACGATTAATATTCTGCAATTATGTATTCTGCGATTGGTATTCTGCAAATAGTATTCTGCAATTATGTAATGCGTATTTAAATTCAGTATCTTTTATTCTGCAATTTGTATTCTGCATTCTACTATCCTGTTCGACAATATACACACAAAAAACACAAACATAAAAACAAACACTACAAGAAAAATACCTTATTACAACTAGCTATTTGCAACAGGCGATAAATGACAGTTGCAGTAAATGATATTTAGCAACAGACCTATTATAGCAGTTGCAATATATAATATTTAGCAACAGGCCTTTTCTTCCTGTTGCGAAAAACATACTTTTAGCAACTTCGCTTTGCTTCCTGTTGCAGAAAAATACTTTTAGCAACTGTTATTCCATAAGAGTTGCAACAAACATATCATTTGCAACTGCGCATCCTAGCCAGTTGCGAATGAATATCCTTTAGCAATTGTTTTCTCCACTTGCAATAATTATATTTTTTTACAACTGGTAAAGCCAGTTACGAAAAACGTACTATGAACTTTTAATAATTAATTTTAGATGGTTACTATTAAATTATTAACTATTAGTAATTATGTAAAAGATTAATAATTAATAATAAAATTTAATTATTATAAATTAATATTGATAATTAAATAATAATAATTAACAAATAATAATAATTAACAGTTAAAAAATAATAAAATAAATAAATAAATATTAAATCATAATAAACTAATGAATAAAAATTAATCATTAATTTGAAATATGAGTATGTATAAATAATAAATAGATTAATAAATTCATAATCAACAAATAAATGATAATTGATTAATATTATTGTTAAAAAGTAATTAATAATAATTTTTTGTATGAATTAATAATAATTCGTGTTTGAAAGAGGTATTTTTATGAATTAATTAATTATTTGTTATTAGTAATTGTTGATATTATTGTTTATTTTAAGTATTTTTAAATTTATATTAAATTAATGTTTAAAAAGATATATAATTTTCTAAAAAATGATGCTTTTATATATTTCTAAAAATAATAGTTAATGGTATTTTGGTCCCGCCTTAAATTTTAAGTTAACTATTAATTAAATAATTCATTTACATACTCTCCCATTTGCGAAATTTGTGGGTTGTAATTATTTACATACTCTCCCATTCCCGACAAAGCAACTGCGAAACACATAAATTTAGCAACTACACTTTCCTATCAGTTGCAAGACATATATCTTTAGCAACTGCATTTTTTTTCCAGTTGCAACATAGGTAAATTTTACAGCTAGCATTCCGTGCAATGAATATTTAATTAATTTAACATATTATTAACTAATAGTTATTTATTTATTGTAGTTTAACAAATAATTTATAATTTACATTCACTAATTATTAGTATACAAAATTTTAAAATTTATATAATCACTATTTATATTTTTAACAAATTTATATAATAGTAATATTTTCTAATAATTCCAATGTAATACTTTTTTTTTGAAACCGTAAACAACAACATGATAGTTTGGCCTAATTCAGAAGTAATACTTAATATCTAAAAAAAATCAAGAATTTCATATTATAGTTAATGCAAGATTTCCACTTATTAATTAATTCTATTATCTAATAGTTGTCGTTGCAAATTTTTGATGACATGAAAATTTGGTCTCAACTTACATATAATAGGTGGTCAGAACTTCAAATTTAGGCGGAAAAAGTCGGCGGCAAATATTGAATTTCAAGTTATACCAACATAGAGCGTAAGATCACTACCCCTGAATCTTTTTAGACCACAAATCTCTTTCGCTTAAAAATGGCAGCCGGCCCTAAATCGTTTCCTTCTATTCCCTTTTCTTCCACTCATGCTCTCATCGCTCATCTTCCCTAAATGCCCTTCTGCCTCTCATTTCGCTTTCTTTAAACCTTCTGATTCCACCTGATGTTGTCTCGTCAATGACCCGATTCGGCCATTCGTACGAAGAATCTCAAGTCGGTAGCAGATGCTCTAGTTCTTTGTTGTCGTTGCCCATGTCAAATCGTTCTTTGCTATCTGATTTGCATGTCGCCTCTACAGTTGCCCTCTCTCAGACATTATTCGAACTCAGGTATTCAATTTATCTTCACTTTTAGCTGTTGTGAATGGGTCAATTGCTATGCCATTTTCAATTTTGGATTCCCCGCATGATGTTTCTGTCAATATTATGCAAATTTTCTTTTCTTTGCGTTCTTGTTTAACGGGTATGCTGGTTTTGAATTATGCAAATTTTAGTTTTTTTTTAATATTGTTTTTCTTTTTTGTCAGTGTTGCTTGGTAAGGTAACTAATGGACACTATATCTTATCCAGAGAAGCAATACATGATGTGGATCTGCCTATAACATTTTCTTTTTGCTCAAATTGGAGAGGTCCATTACTTGGAGATCTTCTCTTTTTGTTTTGTCAAAGACAACGTCTTTCACTACCTATCTTTTCCGCCAGGACAGTCGATCCATCTGAAAATCATGTGTTGGACAATTTTGAAAGAATAAAGCTACCTGATAAACATAATGCAACAAAAAAGGTTTCAGGTAAATTTCTGACACATAAATGTTATGTGAAAATTATGCCAAAGATTAGAGATCTATTGCTTGAATGCATACTAGACAATATATATAAAGGAGTCTGATGCCATTCAGAGTGTTGCATTGGAGGTTCTCTCTTGGTTAAACAAGTATTTTTTGCAGTTGGCCTATAGATGAACTTACATCTTTTGGTTATGCAAATGGTATACATGTGCAACCAATATACTTCTGCAAAGAATTTGAAATGCTAACAAAGTAGCATGATGCTAAGTAGAATTCAAATTTTAGAAAAAACACACCTGCATATAAAAGAAGGAAATGACCTAACACTTGTTGACATTAAGGGTGGTAATTCAGGTGTTTCACCATCTCCTGGTTCATTTACTTGTATTAGTTATTCTGTCATGTTAAAAGGGGACGAGGACCATATTGAACATGTAATAGAAAGTTGTGATGATTTTGAGTTTGAGATAGGAACAGTTGTTCTATATCTGCCAATGCAAAAGAATTTATGTATGCTTGTGACTCGTGCAGCTCATTGCTTCTTGGAATACTCAGTTAAACTGCTGTGAGTCATGAAACACTTAGAAGAAAGAATGGAGCAGACTTTATTTAGTCCCCCACTTTCTAGCAGTGGGTCCAACTTGCAGTGAGACATATCAACGACTCGCATTCTACTACACTGGTAATTGCTATAGTACTTTAGATTTTCGCATTTCACTCATTGTAAATTTCTACCTCTTTCATTTTTTTTGCCATTGCTTTACTTCAGTTTTCTGTTGTTTAGAATTTCTGACTGTCTTATTACTCTGATTTTTAGTTAGATGCATTGAATCTGTTATTCATGAGTTAATAACTACATCTTAGTTGATTTATTATGCCTACATTTAGCATATTCTTTTAAACATAAATTTCTCTTGTATATTTTTGTTTAGCCCGTTTGATGTTCATTTCTTTGTAGCTTTATTTTTCGCTTGCAGCTGACCATAAGAGTTGATCTAGAAGTAACTAATAAATCAGTTACAAAGTTTTGTTTTTGGTACAATCATGGTAAGCTATTTTACTTCAGTTTGATAATCAACTTTGGGGGTCATTGTACAACCCGACTATTTTGGATAATTAGCACTGCATATTGTTTTATTAAAATATGTCCACTGATTGTTCTAGTGAAATAGATAATTAACATTGCATTTGGTTTTTTAATTCATTTAAAAATATCATTTCCTGGTCTGTTCAACTTTTTTTAATTGTGTTGTTGCATGGAGCTGGATATTAAACTCCACAACATAGAACAGACCTAGTGTTCGGATACTGATCTGAATAGAATAGAAGTTGATTTTGTGGATTAATCTTAGACTATTTTTTAATTATTTACCGTCCTTTGGTAGTCATTCCATTTATTGTTAGCCTACACCACTATTTTTTCATTTGAACATCAAGCGATTTAGATATCATTGTTTAACTTGATGAAATAATGTATATTGGCTGTCCAAAACTTGAAATGTGTTAAATTAGGTGGTTGGATGATTTCTTACAGGAAATATAGAGATTTATGAATGACTTAGTTCTATTTTTTCTATTAGTGGGTAGTTAAATTAGGTGGTTAGATGATTTGTTACAGGAAATATAGAGAGTTATGAATGATTAGTTAAATTAAGTGGTTGGATGATTTGTTACAGGAAATATAGAGAGTTATGCATTTCTTGGTATTCAAATCATATAGAAAAGTGAGATATAATCGGAATAAATATACAAAACACATGAATTTTCTAAAGTTTTGCATTTCCATTTTAGTTAGATTATAGCTTGCTTTGCCTGTACAATCTTAGTTTGTAACTAGTATTGATGATAAATAGGTCAAAATGAGACTATCTCAAACGCTGGCACTATGAAAGAACTTGGTAATAAAGAAACAAAGATAGCAGTATAGTTCAATGAGAGAACTATATATGTGAAATGCAGATTATGTATAATAATGGATGTATGATGTACATCATATACTCTATTGAATAAATTGGACTTTTAAACATGTTTTTCTCTGGTCTTAGCAGAATATGGCATTAGAGAAATATAAACAAATTACTCCTGAAGCACCAATGGAGGATGAAGAGCATGCGGTGTATGGCGATGAAATCCCCGATGAGACTTACATACATGGGGACTGATGTAGACATGGCGAACCATCCTGATAATGACGTCACCAAGATGCAGGAGGTCGATGAGATGAAAAAGAGACCGAAGGAGATTAACATGATTCCAAATGTTGCCAATACAGTAACACAAGCTACTAAGGAGGAGCATGATTCTTGATTGGTGTACGCAGGATTATAACTTGCTTTGCCATCCATCACAACAAAAAATTTATCAGGTTTGCACCTTTGTTCGAATACTGAGGCATGTTTAAGTACCTGGCCATGAATCAAAGCAGCAACTGTTAAGTACCATGATGTTCATGATCGACAACAAACTTGAAACATGAACTGCAGATTTGTTCTAGTGAACTGATGAGCATTGCTTCTTGTTATAGTATACGTATGATATAGTAGAAATATTGTTAGAAAATACTCTATTCGAAAAAAAAATGTGTTGTGTGAGAGAAGAAATTGTTATACATGGATGGTGTATGAAAATTGTAGAAATTTTTGTTGTAATTGTTTATACTATTAAAACTTTGTTAAAATAAATTTTTTATTTGTTTATTTTATTTTATGATATACACTATTACTAAAACAAATACATTTAATATGTAATATCTATAAGATGTAATATTTTTTTTATAGATTTATGGATCTATTGCAACATGCATATACTGTTACAAAATGATCTGTTGAAACAGCAAAAACCTGTTGCAAAAAAGTATATCGCAACATATTATTGCAACTGGCAGAAAATGTTGCGGACTTTTTGCAACTTTGGCTATACCAACAGGCGCAGGCATGTTGCAATAGGTCTACTGCAACAGATATTGCCTGTTGCGAAAAGTGTTTTTGTTGTAGTGAAACAACAAAATAATAAATACAAAAACAATAAAATAATAAATTTGCCCCTTCCAATTTCCCCCTTTCGTAAAAAAAAACGCATTCCCTATTCGCAACAATTCCCTTCCAAATAATCCTTCACATTCAAAATCAAACGCCCCCTTATTATTGCGTTACTCTTTTGAAAGTGCACTTTGGTTATATCACATGGTTATCTAAATCAACACGAATACATAACTCAATTACGAAATAGTTGTGACTTAATTACATAAGGCAGAATTTCTGTTCTCAAAACAAAAACAATATTTTATTTTATTTTCTACTTTTTTAAATGTTTCTTGTTGTTGGATATAAACGACCCATTAAAAAAATGTACGCCTAAATGACTGGTATCGCAATACCGAGCTGTAAAATTTTGGAAAAATGCCATTTATCAAACTGCTTAGTGATTACTTAGATTATAACTGTCATATACTAAATATCATATGTGCAAACATATAGACATAAACCTCTCATCGGCATACTCAAATTTTCATTAAACTGTTAACAATAAATGGGTATTATATTATTCCTAACACTTCAATTTATATACATGTAAAAAAAACGCATGTCTGTGCATATAAATTAAATTGTTAGATGGTTTGATGCTTAAACAACAGAAATAAGAGAAACATTAACCAGAAACTACCATATGTTCGATTATGTTAGCTTAATCTATTGGCCTGTAGTGTGCTGCGCATAAAAGGTGTACATATCAAAATTATTTTACGCAATACATTTTAAGGTAATCATTTGCCAACACTATATTCTACAATTACATCACTTGTTATCATAACTAATGTTGTATAACCAATAGAATACTGATTGCTGGAAACAAATTTTAAGTTCCCTGTAACAGCCTGCATTTTACGTATTGGAAGATCGTAAAACATTTTTATTTTATTTCTAGGGGTTGATCATTCTCATCTTTTAATATGTTTCTTATGGAGATGTGAGACATGTCCATAATTTTTACCAATTTTGTTTATGACCATTTTGCCCCTGTTAGTCTTGTACATGGCATAACTTTTGACTCATGTCGAGTCAGAGGGTGAGACCTTTGCCATTGGAAATGAATTGATGATTGCCTTTCCGTATAGTGGTTACATTAAAGACTTGGCTCAGCGGTTTGGGAGAAATCCCTGTTTTAAGGTTTTCAATTGGTTGTCCAGGTTTGGTAAGCCAAAATGGGCTGAATTGGGAAGGCCCATTAGGGGGTTGGTGGAAACTATAAATAGGGGGTAAGGGATATGAGAAAGGGTTTGAATTTTCCATTCTCTCATTGGGGGGTCTTGAGCTCCTCCTTCCTCTAACACCTTTCCACCATTAAAAGTCCTAATCCAAGGAGGGAAATCATAGATCTACACCATTGGAGGCTAGATCCGCATCATTTCAAGCGCGAATTCATTAGATCGAGGAGTTTGGTTCGAATTGCTCGCTGTCCGGATTCATAATTCTATCATTTTTGCTTGTTTTGGAGAATCGATGAGTGGTTTACATCTCTCACATGGATTCAATGAAGTGTATGAGTAGTTGATCATATTTTTCATCAAATTCAATCATTTTCTCATAGATCTACACTTTGGTAAGGCCATATTCATATAAATCACCTTATGATCTGATTTAGTAAGTTTAGATAGGTAATTTCCAATATATTTCATATGCTTATGCAAGTTAGATCTATAGTTTTGTTCATATGATCATTTTTCATGATTTGGAGTGATTTGCATAATTTTGGTGAAAATCGTTGTAATCATGTTTATGATGGTTTCATAACATGCTTGTAGTCATATTGGATGAATTAGTTGAGTTGGTTTCATCGGATTTATCGTTTGGCGAAGTTTTGGTCGAAATCGGAGTTGAATTGCAATATGCAGGTTTTGGATTGGCCATAGTTGGGTCGGTCGGTTTCAAATCATGTCTTGGGGAACAAGTCAAGTTGGGTCGGCATAAAGTGGGTCGGCATAGAGTTGGGTCGACATATAGTTGGGTAGGCACAAACTTAGGTCAGCACTAAGTTGGGTCGTAATAAATTTGGGTCGGCCTAAAGTTGGGTCGGCTTAGAGTTGGGTCGGCCTAAAGTTGGGTCGGCATAGAGTTGGGTCAGCGCATAAAGTGGGTCGGCCATTTCTGGTCGAACATTTCCGGTGATGATGTGACTTCAAAGTGAATTCAATTGGGAAGTTTTGAAGTGTTGAAAAGTGTACGTTGATCGGCGTAGAACAACGAATGGTATGACAACTTAAGGGTGTATTGAGTTCGTGTGAAATGATTGTTCTAAAGTGTTCTGAGCTGATTAATAGTCGTAATTGATAACGACTAGAGATGTGAAGGCTAAGGAATTTTCGTTGTCGTAGGTTCTAGCGAACTCAAAGTAGGGGTACAATTGAAGACCAATTGTAGGTCGAATGCACTGGGTGTCATGTATGGCCTAGACACGTGTTGGGTATAGCGTGTAACATGTGTTGAGTATAGCGTGTGCAGTTTTGCTAGAACCGGGGCGTCGTGTATGGTCCTTGACAGTTAACGGGAAGTTATTAACCAGTCATACGATAACGAAGTTTCCAAAGCAAGGTTGGCGGTGATAGCCAGAGTCAGTCATGGACGTTTGAATGCATGTTGTGATCATGATTGAGTTGCTTTGCCATATATGAATGGATGCTTTAATTGCCTTGACTGAATTGTTATTCCTTTGGGGTGTATGGATTGTAAAGGCTATCACTATCATTTAGTGGAGAAGGCAATTGAGAGTTCTTCTCTGGAGCTGGGTAGATTAGTTGACTATTTACCCATTCTCATATACTTTATTGATGAAGTTTGTTAGCTGTTTTATCACTCACTAAGACTTCTGTCTGACTCAAGGTTTTATGTTTCCCTCTTATTACCTTTGGTTGTTCAACCCGTTGTGGATGGGTAGACTGAGTAGTAGGTGACAGGTGATGCTTTAGTGAGGACGATGATGCTGATCGATGTCGAGCAGGAGGATCACGTACCAGTTTTATTACTATCTAGTATTTGTTTCTGTTGATTGCTATCTCTCTGAGTGCTGTAGTGAGGCAAATTGTACAAACACTATTGTTGTTATCCACGCGTATGGGAAATACTTTCTAGTTGTCATGAAAGTTTAGTGTTTTCTACTTCACTATCACTACATGTTGTGTATGTTCTATTATATTTTATCCCTGCGCTATGTGTTTACGACAGGTTCTGCGATTGTTATCTTACCCTGATGATCATCCATAGCTTCCTGGCACACCTCTCAGCGCATTATTCTACTTGTCTAGTGTAGGGGCTATGGGCGATCGTCACATTTGGTATTAGAGCTCTGGTTAACAATTTTAGCCAAAGTTCTAAGACATAATCACGTATGAGAGACGTAGTTGTAGATTTCAGTTGGATGCTTACTATATATATTAGCATATATAGTAGTAGGGGTTGTATCTCTTTAGCAGTTTTTCTTAGAAATGGCTAATTATTCTAAATTGCAGATTTAGAATGAGTAGACGACCATCAAGACACGCTGCTAGGGAAGCTAGATCTAGAGGGGATAATGGCGAGGCACATGACTACCCGGTCCAGTGCCTAGAGCTGTGGAATTTGCAAAGCTATGCAAAGACTTTTCTTCATTTGGAGGAAAATAATTCAAGGGCACTGAACCAGTGGAAGAAGTCCAGAGGTGGATGGATACTTGTGTTAGGATCTTCAAGGACATAGGCATTGATGATGCAACAAAGAGTAAGCTTGCATCAAGGCAGTTAATGGGCAGAGCAATGGACTGGTGGAACTTTGTTACACTTGAGACCCCTGAAGAGGATATTTCATGGGAGTTAGTCCAAGCTATGTTTGAAGCGAAGTTCATCTCCAAAGTGTAAAAGACTGTTCTGTTTAAGAGGTTCGTGGAGCTTAAACAGAATGGTCGCCCAGTTCTTGACTATATTTCTGACTTCGGCTTTGTCAAAGTATGCTCGTTCATAGGTGGATACTCGTTATCAAAAGAACAAGAAGTTTGTCTTGGGATTGGATGAATATCTTGGGAATCAGCTTGTGGATTACTTTGATGATAGCTTTGAGAAGGTCGTCGAGAAGGCTTTGAGGTATGAAAGGAAAGGATGGCCAGAAGAAGAAGAAGGGAGAAGTGACCTGCTTCAATTGTTGGTAGAAGGACCATTTTGCTAGTGAATGCAAGAATCCTAAAGCTGAGAAGAAGTGCTTCAAATGTGGAAATCCGGGACATGAGAAGAAAGATTGTCCAGAGTCAGATAAAGGAAAGCAAGTGGTTAAGGTGTATGCTTTAGGGGCAGTGCCATCTTCTTCCAAAGCTCCTACTGCAGAAGAGAAGGGAAAGGGTGTCGTGGTGCAAGGTACTCTTTCTGTTCATGGTGTTTAAGTTCAAATTTTGTTTGACACTGGAGCATCGCTTTCACTCATTTGCAATGAGCTTGTTTGTCGCTTGGGTTCGGAACCCGAGATATGTAATAGACCATTGATCGTGACTAATCCAGTTGGGGGTTCGTCCAGTTTGTGCATGTTGTGTCGTAGTCTATTGTTGTCGAGTCATGGTTGCTCTTTTTTGCGTGATTGTTTTGTTCTTAACTTCGCTGGGTTTGGGATCATCTTGGGCATGGATTGGCTTAAGAGGTATGCGGCAATGGTGAATTGTGAGTAGCTAGAGGCGAGAGTCGGCGATGTGGAAGGGCGAAAGGTGTTGATAAAGTGTAAGCGCGAAGAGGGGGTCTTCATTAGCTATCTAAATTCACTTGTGATTCCATTACAAGACTTGTCATATATGCTGATCGCAAATGAGTATGAGGATGTCTTTGACGAGGTCAAAGGTTTACCCCCGCATCGTGAGATCGAGTTTAGGATCGATTTGGTCGAGGGTGCTAGACCAATCGTTATGCCTCTTAGGCGGATGGATCCTAAAGAACAACGAGAGTTGGAGGTGCAAGTTCATGACCTTTTGGGAAAAGGATTCATTCGGAGAAGTGTTTCCGAATGGGGTACACCAGTCATGTTTGCAACCAAGGCAGATGGCTTGTTGAGATTGTGTGTGGACTATCGTGAGCTGAACAAGGTGACCAAAAAGAACAAGTATCTGTTGCCAAGGATTGATGACTTATTCGATCAGCTTAACGAAGCCAAAGTGTTTTCTCAAATGGATTTGGCAATGGGATTTCACCAGTTGAGGGTGGCAAAGGATAATGTGCCAAAGACTGCTTTTAGAACACCATCCGGGTTTTTCGAATGGTTAGTGATGCCATTCGGGTTGACTAACGCGCCAGCGTAATTTGTGGATCTTATGAATAGAGTGTTCATAGATCAGTTGAACAAGTTCGTGCTTGTATGTGTGGATGATATTCTGGTTTACTCTAGGAATGAGGAAGAACACAAGATGTACTTGAGAGTTGTGTTAGAGATCTTACGAAAGCATCAGTTGAAGGCTAAGTTCTCGAAGTGTCACTTCTGGAAGGATGAAGTAAGGTTCTTAGGTCATGTTGTTTCTGGAAATGGCATAGAGGTTGACCTCGCTAAAGTGGCAGCAATCCAGGACTGGGACCGACCTAAGAATGCGATGGATGTTCGGAATTTCCTTGGGTTGGCAGGATATTACCGACGGTTTATCAAGTATTTCCCCAAGATAGATGCACCATTGACAGGATTAACGAAGAAGAACCAAGTGTTCACATGGGATGCGAAGTGTGAACAAGCGTTCGAAATCCTGAAGGAGAGATTGATGAGTGCACCTGTGTTGACCATTCCGAGTGGGAATGAAGAGATGGTGGTATACGCCGATGCATGTGATACTGGACTTGGAGCAGTACTGATGCAAAAGGATAAGGTTATGGCCTATGCGAGTCGACAGCTGAAGGCGCATGAGAAGAATTACCCAACTCATGATTTGGAGTTGGCGGCGATTGTGTTTGCTCTGAAGATGTGGAGACATTATCTATTGGGAGTCCGATTCGAGTTGTTTACTGATCACAAGTTGTTGAAGTATCTTTTCTCCCAAAAGGATTTGAATCTTCGGCAACAACGATGGGTAGAGTTTCTGGCATCGTATGATTTTGGTATAGCCTATACTCCTGGCAAGGGCAATGCAGTTGCGGATGCGTTAAGTTGAAGATACGCGAGTTTGGGAGCGATGTTTTCGGAATGGAAGAGCCTCGAGTATTTGGCAAGGTTTGATTTCAGGCCAAGGTGTGAGTTGGAACCTGAATGTTGGCAAGCTTATCGATAAGACTCACTCTTATCGAAAGGATTGGCGAGAGCCAAAAGCTGGAACTGGAAGACAAAGAGTTCGAAGTCGATCGAGAAGGTTGGCTTCGAAAGCAAGGTCGATTAGTTGTTCCTGATATCGACGGATTTAGAGATGAGGTTCTGAGAGAATGTCAAGTTGATGATTCATCCCAGTGGTAATAAGATGTATCAGGACATGAAGCGAATCTACTACTGGGAAGGGATGAAGCGAGATATTGGAAAGTTCATTTCGAAGTGTATGAACTGTCAGTTGATGAAAGCTAAACAGAAGAAGCCGAGTGGTTTGCTTCAGCCATTGGAAGTTCCTACGTGGAAGTGGGAGCAAGTATTGATGGATTTTATCAATGGAATGCCTAGAACTAGGATAGGAAATGAAGAGATTTTGGTCATCGTGGATCGCTTGACCAAAAGCGCGAGGTTCATTCCTGTCAAATCAACTAGGACGGCGTCAAAGTTGGCTAAGCTTTATGTGAAATGGATAGTTATATTCCATGGTATCCCAAAGAGTATAATGACTAATCGAGATCCATTGTTCACTAGCGGATTTTGGAAAAGTTTGCAAGAAGCTTTGGGAACCGAGTTGTGCTTGAGTATGGCATATCATCCCCAAACTGATGGTCAGACCGTGAGAGTCAATCAAGTTTTGGAAGATCTCCTAAGAGCTTGTGTGTTGGATTTTGGGGGATCATGGGAGGACCATCTACATCTAGTTGAGTTAGTTGAGTTTGCATATAATAATAGCTACCATTCGACTATTGGGATGGCACCATACGAGGCGTTGTATGAGAGGCTGTGTAATTCTCCAGCTTGTTGGTTGGAAACTGGGGATAAGTTGATACTTGGGCCTGAGATGATAAGAGAGACCTCAGATTGTATCGAGATCGTTCGGCAACGAACGAAGGCAGCCCAAGACCGTCAGAAGAGCTATGCTGATAGGCGTCGAAAAGATTTGGAATTCGACGTTGGTGACATGGTTTTCGTGAAGATTTCACCGTTGAAGCATGTGGTTCAATTTGGGAGTAAAGGAAAGTTGGCTCCTAGGTTTGTTGGACCGTTTCCAATAGTCAAGCGAATTGGAAAGCTCGCATACGATTGGAGTTACCCGAGAAGATGTCGACTGTGCATAATGTTTTCCATGTGTCTTTTCTACGAAAGTTCGTGCATGATTCGAATGTGGTGGTATCTCCAGAGCAGTTCGACGACCTAGAAGTCGAAGCCATAGTTGCAAAACCTCGTAAGCCGCTTCATGTTATGGGAAATGACACGAAACAACTTAGGAGGAAGATGGTTAAGCTAGTCAAGGTACAATGGAGTGAAGATGGTGACGATTGTACATGGGAGACGGAAGAGGGCGTGAAGGCGACTCATCCAGAACTCTTCATTGGTAGGACCCTTTGATATTGTATCATTGTTATATTGTTGTATCTTGTTGCTATTTGGTAGAATTCCGTGTGCTTGGATAAGGCTACGGATGCATGGCTTGATGATTGCTAGTTTGGATGATAGAATTAGCTTCTCATGGATGATAGGCATGCATAATTGTTGTGATTGCTTGTGTTTGCTTGGAATTTCGGGGGCGAAATTCTAAAGGGGGAAGAATGTAACAGCCCGCATTTTACATATCGAAAGATCGTAAAATATTTTTATTTGATTCTCTAAGGGTTGAGACATTCTCATCTTTTAATATATTGCTTATGGAGATGTGAGACATGTCCATAATTTTTACCAATTTTGTTTGTGACCATTTTGTCCCTGTTAGTCTTGTACATGGCATAACTTTTGACTCAGGTCGAATCAGAGGGTGATACCTATGCCATTGGAAAGGAATTGATGATTGCCTTTCCGTAGAGTGGTTACATTAAAGATTTGGCTCAGCGGTTTGGGAGAAATAGCTGTTTTAAGGTTTTTCAATTGGCTGTCCAGGTTTGGTAAGCCAAAATGGGCTGAATTGGGAAGGCCCATTAACACCTTTCCACCATTAAAAATCCTAATCCAAGGAGGGAAATCATAGATCTACACCATTGGAGGCTAGATCCTCACCATTTCAAGCGCGAATTCATTGGGTCGAGGAGTTTGGTTCGAATTGCTCGCTGTTCGGATTCATAATTCTTTCATTTAAGCTTGTATTGGAGAATTAGTGAGTGGTTTACATCTCTCACATTGATTTAATGAAGTGTATGAGTAGTTGATCATGTTTTTCATCAAATTCAATCATTTTATTATAGATCTACACTTCGGTAAGGCCAAATTCATATAAGTCACCCTATGATCTGAAGTTTATACAGGTAATTTCCATGATATTTCATATGCTTATGCAAGTTAGATATATAGTTTTGTTCATATGATCATTTTTCATGATTTGGAGTGATTTGCATAATTTTGGTGAAAATCGTTGTATTCATGTTGATGATGGTTTCATAACATGCTTGTGGTCATGTTGGATGAATTAGATGAGTTGGTTTCGTCGGATTTATCGTTTAGCGAAGTTTTGGTCGAAATCGGAGTCGAATTGCAATATGCAGGTTTTGGGTCGACCATAGTTGGGTCGGTCGGTTTCAAATCATGTCTTGGGGAACAAGTCAAGTTGGGTCGGCATAAAGTGGGTCCGCATAGAGTTGGGTCGGCCTAAAGTTGGATCGCCATATAGTTGGGTCGGCACCAACTTTGATCGGCATAAAGTTGGGTCAGCATAAAGTTGGGTCGGCATAGAGTTGGGTCGGCTTAAAGTTGGGTCGGCCTAAAGTTGGGTCGGCCTAAAGTTGGGTCGGCATAAAGTTGGGTCGGCCTAAAGTTGGGTCGGCCTAAAGTTGGGTCAGCCTAAAGTGGGTCGGTATAAAGTGGGTCGGCCATTTCTGTCCGGACATTTACGGTGATGATGTGACTTCAAAGTGAATTCAATTGGGAAGTTTTGAAGTGTTGAAAACTGTTTGTTGATCGGTGTAGAACAACGAATGGTATGAAAACTCAAGGGTGTATTGAGTTTGTGTGAAGTGATTGCTCTAAAGTGTTCTAAGCTGATTAATAGTCGTAATTGATAACGACTAGAGATGTGAAGGCCAAGGAATTTTCGTTGTCGTAGGCTCTAGCAGACTCAAATTAGGGGTACAATTGAAGACCAATTGTAGGTCTAGTGCCCTGGGCGTTGTGTACGGCCTAGACACGTGTTGGGTATAGCGTGTAACATGTGTTGAGTATAATGTGTGTAGTTTTGCTAGAACTGGGGTGTTGTGTATGGTCCTTGACAGTTGACGGCAAGTTATTAACCAGTCGTACGATAATGGAGTTTCCACAGCAAGGTTGGCGGTGATAGCCAGAGTCAGTCATGGACGTTCGAATGCATGTTGTGATCATGATTGAGTTGCTTTGCCATATATGAGTGGATGCTTTAAGCCGTGACTGAATTGCTATTCCTTTACGGTGTATGGATTGTAAAGGCTATCACTATCATGTACTGGGGAAGGCAATTGAGAGTTCTTCTCTGGAGGTGGGTAGATTAGTTGATTATTTACCCATTCTCATATACTTTATTGATGAAGTTTGTTAGTTGTTTTATCGCTCACTAAGACTGTTGTCTGACTCAAGGTTTTATGTTTCCCTCTTATTACCTTGAGTTGTTCATCTGGTAGTGGATGGGTAGACTGAATAGAAGGTGACAGGTGATGCTTTATTGAGGACGATGATGCTGATCGATGGTGAGCAGGAGGCTCACGTACCAGTTTTATTACTATCTAGTATTTGTTTCCGCTGATTGCTATCTCTCTGAGTGCTGTAGTGAGGCAAATTGTACAAATACTATTGTTGTTATTCACGTGTATGGGAAATACTTTCTAGTTGTCATGAAAGTTTAGTGTTTTTTGCTTCACTATCACTACCTGTTGTATATGTTCTATTATATTTTGTCCCTGCGCTGTGAGTTTACGACAGGTTCTGCGATTATTATCTTACCCTGATGATTGTCCATAGCTGCCTGGCACACCTTTCAGCGCATTATTCTGCTTGTCCAGTGCAGGGGTTATGGGCGGTCGTCACACTCCCTATATAGAGTCTATACACATGGACCATGGCCTTGTCAGCCTTCAGTCACCTCTAAAATGAATTTCGTGATAACTTAGTTACATTGAAGTACTGTGCTAATTGGTTATGTAAAAATTATCATTGTCAACGCTTCTAAATAAGTTATTTCATGGTATTTATGTAGAATGCATCAACATTAAATAACTTATGTAAGTTGAAAACAGTCAAGATCAATGGAACAAAAGTTAAACTACAATTTCCATGAGTCCATGGGTTTTACTAAGATATGAATATGTACTTGCTTCTCAGCATCTATACGGAAAGAAAATTGATAACATTTGATACCACCTTTTGAAAAGACAAAATTTTGCATGTTCTTTTATTTTTTGTTCTCAAAATATAAAACTATATATATATATATATATATTAAATAGACTATGCAATGTGGCCGAAACAAAATGGAAAAAGAACAAAGTTTGTGGAGGGGTATCACAAAACAAAACAGTGATGGACAGTGAAGAATTTTTATGAGAAATGAGATTAACTAAAACAGTGATGGACAATGAAGAATTTTTGTGAGAAATGAGAAATTGAATTGCATACGGCTTTAGTCTAACTTCTTTGTATTTCATAAACCGTCTTTGCACCAGAAATCATATTTTAATGTGATAAGTAAAACTATAAATGGTTGAAACAAAGAACAGTTCCATACCTTCGGTTGATCGAGATTAGGGTCTTCGATTGAAACTGGATCTGGAATGAATCGGACTGGAACCACAATCACTCTTAGGGTCTGGAATAAAACGGAATGAAACTGGATCTGGAGACTGGAATGAATCGGATTGAAACTGGATCTCGAGACTGGAATGAATTAGATTGAAACTGGATCCGGAGACTGGAATAATTCGAGAATAGGGTCTTCGATCGAGATTAGGCTCTTAGGGTTTTTTTCTTTCTATTTTTTTGGGACAGTGTGTAATAGGATTGAGAAAGCGTACTAGTTTGAGGAGGGGGTAGTGAATTGCTATTAGTTTTAGAACGGATTAAGACCGTTGTGGAAGATAAGACATAGGGAACCAAAGCTCTAATTAGCTTTGCAACGGCCTAAAGCCATTGCAAATTAGGAACGACTCAAAGTTGTTGCGAATCTTCCGCATCAGGGGGTTTTGTAATTGCGAATATGGTGTAGTGTTCATTCTATATTCCCAATATGAATAATTACTGCTATTAAATAGTGGTGGTCTGACAATGGACTGGCCCTCTACAAAAGAACTATTATTACCAGTGTTGGTTGCCATTATTATTTTCAAAAATCAGATTATGAACTTTTTGAAAACCTATGCTCTAATACCAATTGTTAAGGATGCGGAATGTGGAATTCAGATTAACATGTTTGGTATATTATCCCAATTATACAGTCATTGAATTTCATGTCTCAATATGCCTAATTCTCCTTTTTATTGTTATTACAAGTTATTCCAATTTAACCTAATTTTACGCGATTCTAATGGGAATAGCCTAGGCATTCGAAGTTGTAGCGCAAAATAAAAAGGAAAAGGAGAAAATATAGGTTCAACTCAGAAATACATAAACTAAATAAATAGGCATAAGATTGTAAATAAAACTAAGACAGAAAAGGGGATTATAAGGATGTAAATGTAATAGATAATAACTGAAACTGAATAGATAGTTGACAGTAAAACAATAACATATAGACATATAAACACCTTATAATTTTAGATCCAAATAATTTATGTCAGAATACTTTTCAATTATCGGGTCTAAAAATAACTAGAACATATAGTGGTTTGAATTAGACCTAGAAAATCCATTTTATAGTTTTTGTGGAAGAAAATCCAGAGATACCTTCAATATAAGCTTTGGCAGCACCTCGATATTTTCTTAATTTTTTATTCAAAAATATCTTGGAGGAGGAAGAAGATGAAGATTGTTTGTGTGTTAGAAAATAGTGTGTCTGCTAACCTATTTATAGATTAGCTAGGATAATTCTAAACCATTAGATACTAAGTTATCAAATCAAACCGTACACCTCATGTTAAGTCAGCGTGTGAATATAGCAAATAAAAAAAATCCAGATTCAGCTGCAGGAATATGTCCTGCATGCAGGTGGGTCGACGCACCTTAGATCTGGGTCGACACTAGTGTCGACCTACCTTAGACATGGGTCGACCCCATTAAAGGCTGGGTCTCCCATTAACCATTTCTTTCTGAGTTATTTTATTTTATTTATATTATATATTTTAGTTCTATCTTCTTTTGTTTATAAATTCTTCATATTTAATTTGATTTATGAAATCCAAGAGCCTATCTGAACATAAGTTTCATAACAGACATAATGGTAAAGTCTATTTTACCAGATTCTAAATATTTTATTAATTAACATTCATTTTGTTATTTTCTTTATATAATTACTATGTATTTAATTATGGGGTGTTACGTTCTCCCCTCCTTAATGGATTTCATCCTCGAAATCTATAAGTTAAGAAGAATGTTATTAATTGAGACCTACATCTATCTACTCATCCATCAACCATAGGCATCTATGGTCCTTAAAATTTCTAATGCTTTGTATCAACATATGCAAAGGTGTTGTGTATATGTCTCTAAACTAATGTGAAAGTCAAGCGGTCCACTGATTCAGTTGACCTTCTTAATGCAATATGTGTATGTGCCATGTATCCAATATGTATGCAAAAGAATCCTAATAGTACATATAAGTTCTATATATGTGCACAACCATTCACCAAAATGCAACATCCATTTGATGATTCAATCATTTCCATCCATTAAAAATTTAAAAATATGCATGCATCCATATGCGGTATGTAAGTGTTTAAGTCGATCTAGTGCTTAATGTGCATGAATACACATCACTGGCATCCACTAGCAAAAAACTTGTGTCCAATTACAACCATCAAACATAACGTGTCTCAAACAAATGTTTTCAAATGTAGGTTTCTACCTAAGGATAGAAAATTCAAACGATAGGGATAAACAAATCCAAATTCAAAAGTTTAGAATGGAAATTAAGAACATACTCTCAAAGAGAAAAGGGTAAGAAGTGTGAATCTTGTCTTTGGGTTCTCATGTCGCATCGTCTAGATCTTCTCCCCATTGCACCTTCACTAGCTTGATTTCCTTGTTGTGTAGCTTCTTAACTTCCAATCCAAGTATTTAGGTAGGAACTTTCCTAATTGATGCCTTCTTCTCTATCTCAACATCCTCAAGTGTACTTGGCTCTACTACCTTTGCTGAATTATGTAGACATTTCCTCAAGTGGGAAACATGGAACACATCGTGAACCACCTCTAGTAGTCTAACTCTATAGGTCATCTGGCCTATCCTCTCAATTATCGGAAAAGGCCCTATGAATCTTAGCGCCAATTTATCAAAAGTCTATCTAATCATTTCAGGCCCAAGTAGAAGTCTGTTCGTGGACTCCCACCAATATATCGGCGATCTCAGGATCATCCATAAAGTGACCAATGATCAACTGATAACTATTATTGTAGGCAAACTTAACCAGTGGAAGATGCTCCTCCTAAGTTCCTCCGAAGTCTAGGATACACTGTCTCAATAAATCCTCGAGAGCCCTACTGACCTACTCAGTCAATTCATCGGTCTGAGGTGGTTAGTTGTGCTAAGTCGTAACTGTGTACACAGTGCCTCTTGCAGGCTCTTCCAGAACTCCCTTGTAATAATGGGGTCACGGTCAATTACTATACTGGATGGTACCCCATGAAGTTGGACGATCTCTCAAAGGTACGCCGATGCTATCCAAGTTGTCGTTCCCTTGCTCTTGACAGGAATAAATTGAGCGCTCTTAGTTAATCTATCTACTATGAATACTCATGTTTCCCTTCCTCGATCGAGGCAGTCCATCAATAAAGTCCATGGAGACGCTCTCCCATTTTCATTATGGGATATTCAAGTGCTGAAGAAATCCGTCGGGTTTCTTCTGCTCATGGGCATGGGCTACTCGTCCATGATTTTTATCGAGCCATTTTTGATCGTTTTACCTTTGTAAAGTATTTTTTAGCCGTAACTTTTGATATGAGCCAAATTGGCTGCTCTAGCTTATCTCATTACTTTAGGATGTTGATTGTTCATTCCATAAATTGGTCACATTAAGAAAATTGTTCAGTAGTTTGAGAGATATTACAATTTTAAAATTTTAATACTACAGGACAATATTAAAGTAATACGAATGGTTGGTATTAGAAAAGCCATTAGTCTAATCACTCTTAATTGTAAGTATGGGTGGAAGGAAAATATTATGTAACGACCCATATACTACAGTTGTACATTTAAATATTAATCGTTAATCAACTAAGTGACGATTCCAAAGGTTATTTTTCCCAAACAATCGAATCAGGACTTGAAACCCGTTCAATTGAGTCTGGATTATCCGTTATGTGAAGAATAAGTGCATGAGTCGCTATATTTTGAGTTCGGACCAGTTTTTGGTCAAATCGATCTCAAAATACGTGTAATTTGTTATTCCAAGAGCATAATATCGGATTCGATGAAATTTATATTTCTAGAATCATCATAGTGAGTTATTGCATGCCATCGAGTTTTGTAACGATCGGATGTGTCGTTTGATCGTGTGTAAATTAAGCATGTATCAATTTCTATAAGAAACTAACATTGTAAATTTGGGTTCTAAAGGTTAACTTCCATATACGATTGATTTGGGTCTCGAGACTAGTCCCAATTTTTCAAAAGGCATTTTTACATAGATGATGGACGTCGACACGCATCGATTAAGGTACACGGTCTTTTGGGCCCATTTGTGAATAAATTAATAAAATATTAATTACCTAACCATGTTGTTCATGGGAGGACCTGGCCTGTTTTCTCACAAACACCGTTCCATTATCTTTACATTTCCTAAGCTACCATTACATTGCTCAATAGCCACCTATTTTCCCCTTTATACAATAATCAAAACATCATGATTATGTCCTATGAAAATGCAACTCTAGATGCGAGGAAATCGCGATAAAATGGTCTACACATCCATATCCATTTTGGAATGTTCAATGTGGTTTAAGGAGATCGACATTTTCACCATGACATGTAAGATAACTAGAGCTATACCATGCTGGAGCCATGATTGACGAAAAGCTAATTTAGATTCACCATTGGGTTTCTCTTTAAGGACCGTACTTCCCCTAAAATTCTGATCGAACTTCATCATCTTTCAAGTTGTGCGACATTGTTAGGTAGTACGCAACCCATCAGGTCACCTTTTGGGCCATTGGGCCGAGACACGCAATATGGGGATTGAAATATAGGAGATTTATAGATGAGTGTTAAGGTGGAGGTAGCATCGAGAGTTGTTGAAAAAATAAGAGGAGTTGAATGAAGATAGCAGGCTAATGGGATCTTTTGTGCACGTGCAGTAGAATGCGTTGGGGAAGAGAAGGATTTAAATGATTAAGGTAATTAGTTTTTTAGTCAACTATTTTCTAGTTAATTGAATTATTAAAATAACTATTTAACTTATACGAGTTATAAATTTTGTGTAGGAGGTCGGATTCGGATGGGATTTCAGGCATTGGACTCGTATCAACTGGCTCTACACTTTGGCATTAGTTTGGGCTAATTTAGCTAATACAAGCGATATTGTCTATCACAAGACTATATTTGTCTGTATAGTATAGTTTTGAAATTTTAAATGATTTTTGTTTGTAATACGTAATATTTAGGATAAGTAATTGAGTTAGATTTTAACCTAATCGCTGCATTCATACTTGGCTGCACACTATTACGCGCTATTCACTATTGTTGACACAAAATATTGTATCGATCTAATGAAAGGAAGTGGAAGCTTCAGAATTGAAAGAACAAAAAACTACATGCAACGAAGCTGGAACCAAGCAGAAAGAACCTTAGGAGTTGTTAGGTCGACACCAAAAGTAGGGTCTAAAAGCTGCAAAACCAATACTGAAAGACAATAAAGGGAAAGCCTTGGGGAAGCTAGATCAACACCAATAACAACAGGATTTAGGACGAAGTTAAAAACCGACACCTGGTATCATAGGAAGCATTACCAAAGTTATGAAGGGAAAAATATGGAGGCGATACCCGGTAGCACATAGGGAAAAGGACGAAAGCTATGAAACCCATACCAAAAATTATGGAGAGAAAGCCAACAGTACTGGCATTGATAACAAAGGGTTCATAAGGAAACAACCATGTCAGCGGTAATGGAAGAGCAGAAGGAGGAGGAAACAAAAGTATGGTGTCGACACCAACAAATTAGGAGCAATTAGCTTGGTGTCGACACCAAGGAAGGAGGGAAAGTTTATAAACCGATACCAAGACAGTAAAAACATCAGATAAATACCAAAGTAACGAAGAAAAGAAGGAGGTTGATCTAGCATCAGGACCGATACTTAAACCGCAGTGTCAAAGTCTCACAAGTGGAAACATAGATTTAACTTTCAATGAGCAGACAGCAAAGACGAGGCTAAATGCTAAGAATCGGTATTGTAGGAAACGACACCAAATACAGAGAAAAGGAAAGCAAATGTTAGCGAGTACTCAAGATAGAGGCGATACTAAAACAAAATTCATATAGGAAGCTGGAAGCACATACATGTTGGGGAAAAAGAGAGTTGTCCTTACTAATAAACTTGATACCAAATCCAATGGACAAGGACCAACACTTACAAGAACAAACAACAGTTGGGTGGATACCAAATATTTGAGAAGAGGGCACGGATCAAAAACCAGACTCATCGAGCGAAGTAAATAATTAGAAGCAAATAAAATAGAGCAAAAGAAGAGCTATCAGTACCCATGGTTTCAATGCCTATACTGATGAGTAAAAGCAGCACCTATCGATACAAGTAATAGAGATAGAGCCAGACAGTAAAGACAAATATCGTTGAAGGCAAAGCCAAATACATAGAGTAAAAAAGATACGAATACAATGTCGATAGCGATGTTCCTATGATTCGACACTAAAGCCACGATGCGCGGAATCCTATCAACAAAAGAAAATGTGCAATGAAACTAGTGCCAAGCAACAACTACGGAAAGGGCCCAAAACTTCTACAAATAAGACCCTAAGGGTCTTATTTGAGGGATCTTTCTCCTTATTCCAAATCCTTCTATTATGTTCTAAGAGCCTAAAGCCTAGTTTGGAAATCAAATTGAGGATTTCTCATGTAACCTCCTTTATAATAAAATCAACTAAGCCCTTAAAGTGGACGTAGGTTCAATCCGAGTCGCTACAAATTGTTGTGTTCTTTACTATTTTGCATATTATACTATTTACTACTATGTTTCTGAATATTAATGTTCCCCAATCCAACACACCCAACAATTACCAAAATACCCTTAATGTGTATTCTAGCTCCAATTAGTAACATGGTTGAAACCCTGTCCCAAGGTAACTGTTGACCCTCAAGTCTCGAAAGCGTGATACTAACCTCTTGAAGGAAGAGTAAATTATCTTCAAGCTTGAGAACTTAATCCCCAAGGAATGATGAATTAAGTCAAGCTTAAAAGGACTAGATTGCCCTAGTTCACAACCATAACCCTACGTTTCGGTGTTGACGAAAAATATCGTTAACATTTTGACACTAGAAGGAGGGCCCTGAACCACCATCCCTATTTCTATCCTCCGTCCCTATTTCTCATTCCATCCCAACAAGATACTATCAAAATCCACTAAAGATGGTTAGACCAAGAAAGAATTATGAGCCTGATTTCAAGACATCGTCCACTTTAGAAGATAACATACCTTAAAATTTTAACTTAGCAAATTTGGAAACCAGGGAACCGTCAAACTAAATAAAGCGAGCAAGTGATGAATTAGAAATATTGAACTTGGCTTCGCATATTGACACCACTCGAACTCACTCAAGAAACCACACAACTTACTAAATCAATGATCAAAAAATCATTGAAACACAAAATCGTGGAATCAATGAAACATCATATCGTGAAATCGCTAAAATTCTACTTAAAGTTTAAAACCACTAATAAAATCACCACAAATAATAATAATAATAATAATTACAATGGCGAAATCAGTGATAAGCACAAAACGCAGAAACACGGAGTTTGGATCCAACCCAAAGTGGCAAGTCGAATCTATGCCGACGTGATATCACACAGGATGGCTTAAAGCCATAGTCGGTACTATATCACATAGAAGGGTACCTTGATGACCCGAAGGCCCACAGAGTTCACATAGGATTGACTCAAAGGTCCATACAAAGTTCACATAGAATTGACCAGAAGGTATAGTACTGGCAGTCACACAGGAATGTGTCACAAATCCTGAGATAGTAACCTGAAAAGCGGTAATCGTGCATCCTATACCACACATTCCCACTGATCAGTTCACACATTTTAAGTCGGCTCCACACTGGAAAACACAGAAAGTCACAAAAAATCACTGGAAAACAAAGAATGACACAAAGAACCTCAGAGGATCATTGGAACACTGTGAATCTCTTAGATTTATTGAATAACAGAAATCACTGAATATCACAAAGAATCACAAAGGATCACTAAAAAATTGAGAATCACTGAGATTCATGGCTTTAATTGTACAGATCTCGGATTGAATAATATGGTTTACCGCCACGTCCCATACCGTGGGGGTATACAACGCTATTTGATCACCAACACGCCATCTCGAAGGGTGCAAATGTGTACGATTTTCATTTAAAATCGTACTTTTAATAAAATAGCTTGAAAAACATACTTTATTGGAAAATCTTTAAAAATCACATAATTTGGAAATCCTTGTTTAAATGATATTATTAATAAAATTCATACAATCTAGTTAAAATAGTTATTTTCAAAACCATACTTTCTTATTCAAAACATTTAAAACAATTCATTAAAGTCATACAAGTGTCACTGATACACCAAATTCAACATGAAAACATCATTCATAATGACACAAAGTTGCAAATCCGAGGTAGGAAGTTGCTCATAATATTGGCTTGTCCAAATAGGATAAAGCCTATCCAAATCCACTTCATAATCTTGAAAACTACAAGAAATATCTCATTCAGATTCACAAAAAACTATTGTCAATTTTTGCTCTTGGGACAGTAGTATATACTTACAAATTTGAACAAGTTAACCTCAAAATCAAAGAAAACTCGAAATATGAAATTCGTAAAATATGTTCTGAGCTTTTCAGAAAATCTAAGATAATCGATTTCCGATAAGAAAAGAGAAAGATATGCTAAATCTCGTTTCAGCTTCAATAAATGCTAATGCCGATTTCGCTCTCAAGACAGTAATACAAAGTGCAAACTCGAACAAGTTATCTTCAGAATCATGAAAAACTCAAAACATGAAACTTTGTAGAGTATGTTCTGTTTTTTCTAGAACACCTAAGATGACCGAATTCCGATAAGAAACGAGAAAGATATGCTAAATCTCATTTTAGATTCAATAAATAGCTACTGTCATTTTTTGCTCTAGAGACAATAATACAAAAGTGCAAATTCGAACAAGTTGTCTTCGAAAATCATGAAAAACTCAAAACATGAAACTTGTGGAGTATGTTCTGATTTTTCTATAACTTCTAAGATGACCGAATTCCGATAAGAACGAAAAACTCGTTTCAGATTCAACAAATAGCTACTATCAATTTTTGGTTCTCGGGATAACATAAAAAAACACAATTTTGATCAAGTTAAATTTAAAATCGCAAAAAACTCAAAACATAAAACCTTTTGCATTTAATCTAGGCTTTCTAAAACGTCGATAATCGTCTAATTTGGACCTCAAACGAGAAAGATACGCTCAAGTTACATACAACATGTAGCCCATAATATTATTGTGATAAACAATAAGTTTGCATCAATGTTTTCAACTAACTACACTCAGAATTTTCTAATGTATTTAACATGAAAGTTATAACATTCTTCCTAAGCTTTCCAGAATTCCAAAAAAAAAAGAAAAAAAAGAAATCCAAATTCTGATCATGCTTGATTTACTTACAGCAATTGATAAATAACCATATATCAAACAAAATTAAGATCTCTAACCTTGAAACCTCAATCTAAACTAGAAAGTGCGAGTTTTTAAAACTTATCATGCATGGATTGTGATGAATCTAGCTTCCTATAGCATGCATCTGGGAGGTACGAAGACATGCACTCCTAATTATTTATTGTAATCCTTTTCTTTCGAAGATCCAGAGATTGGTGCAAGACTTATCTTTGATTCTTGTTGAGATTTGTTGTAGTAAGGAGAGCTAGGTATTTTGCTTCTTAATTTTAAGTTAAAAGCTTGGGTTTTGATGGAGGTAGAAAGAGTGTATTCACAGCTTTCTTTTTCCCCAGAAGGAGGAAGAAGGACCTCCTTCTTAGGGAAAAAATAGAAAGCAGAGGAGAGAAAAATAGAACTCTCCAGATTTCTTTCTTTGATTCAATTAGTTAAAGACCCAAATCAATTACTTAACCCAAAATTTAGCTTAATGCGCATAATTTCTTTATTTTATTTTGCCAACACTACAAAATTGTTCCCAATCAAGTCACAAATTAACACTTAACTGCCCAATAATTAAATCCACACCTTGTCTTACCTCGCAAAAATTATTGAATATGCCTAAAACCCTTTTTAAACACTTCTACACAGTTTACAATATAATCATAACTTAA
Organism: Allium sativum; assembly: GCA_030737875.1. Taxonomy (NCBI): domain Eukaryota; kingdom Viridiplantae; phylum Streptophyta; class Magnoliopsida; order Asparagales; family Amaryllidaceae; genus Allium; species Allium sativum. Next base: position 819,869,336 of record CM060924.1, read on the forward strand.
TTTTTTATGCATCTTTCACACTCAAATTCATGTTTACAACAAAAATGCACTATTCTACAAAACACATACTTCCTCTTTCTAATACAAAAAAAATCAAATTGCGCTTTATTTATAAACACAAATATACACATTGCAATAAATTTAAACTGTTTTAACCAATGTTTTAATTATCAATTTGACACAAATACATTAATATAACATGTTTGCCGAAATATTTATTTCACACTTAAAACTTACTTATATTTATAAACACAGTTTACACAACCTTTTTGCTTGAAACAAATTAAATCAATTGACTAATATAAATGTTTCCAACCTTTATATATTGATTCTCCGTTAATATTTGAATCTTTATTTTAGCAATTCAGATGCAGTGTATTCTCTGATTATGGCAAGGCACTGAATATGGACAAATTCAGATGCAACCTAATCTTTGATTGCGGCGAGGCACTAAATTGTTGATATGATCCAACAACTCTTAAATGAGGAGAGAAATCTCTGATGGGAGGCAACCCAAATAATGAAATTCTTCTGATGATTTTAATCTTAAATCTCAACACTGGCTGGATTGAAGGATCTTTGCTGCTAAGCTTCTATGATCGCTCTGATACCATGTAAAGATCTTTGTACTATTTACACGGCCACTAGTTTTGAATTATTGTAACATCCCGCATTTTTATCGACTTTTATTTGAATATCTAAATTAGTTATATATTGAATTCTTAATATAAATGGAATTTTATATTAATTAAAACGAAGTTGAACGTATAAAAATATATATTGATTAAAACGAGCTCGAAATGACGCGGTAGATCGAAATTTACGATTTGAACTTCAACTGATTGTACAGAATCCGTTTGAAATCGAAATTCGCTGAAATAATAAATATTCCAATCTGTTAAACTATAATTTTGTAATGAAAGAGAAAAATCAAAATTTCGTATTTTATGTTGAGAGTTATGGCCAAATCGAATTTTGAAATAGTAGCTGTGAAATCCTTTGTAAACAATAACAATTTATTTAATATAATAAATCAATTTTTGATAAATAGAATATTGGTTTAACATGAAAATAAAATATCGAGTTTAAAATTCTGAGTTAGTGTATTTTGGAAATTTTATTCAGTTTGTGTATATCTATATAATAATAACAATTTATTTGTTTATTTTTAATCAGTTTATATTAAATCGAATTTAAGATTAAATTATCAATTTAATTTAACATCTTCGGTATATGGTCAAATTAGACCGTGGAGATTGTTCGAGTGTGTTCAGAAGGGTGGTAGAACCCTGGAAATGCTTTTCACTGCATTTAAACATGGTTCAGAATCGCATGGATCTCCTCCCCTAATTTACGTTCTTCTCCATGAAGTTTCAGCAATGGTACACCGAGCCATAACTCTACCTACGATCTACTGAATTAGACATCATCCTTATCCTACTCATCGTTCACACTCTATAAATTGAAACCATCGGCCTTGTATTTTTCATCCCAAAACCAACGAGAGAACATTCGGTTCTCCTTCTTCTTTCATTTCTTTTGCTCATTTGTTAAAAATGGATCCACCAAAACAAAACAAAACTAATTCTTTTTCGTGTTCTTCCAGTAAGCGGCAAAACAGATCCTCCAAATTAAATTAAATAAAGAGAAATTCGTAAGTAGAAATCGCGGTCCATCTTCATCATCGCAATCAAAATTCTCAAGAGCTCGAACCAAGATAAGGACGAGCGACTTCAGAGAGAAGGGAAGAAATGAAATCGCAGATGAATCGCGATTTAAACTGGAAGCTCGAAGATGTTTTTGGAAGCGCTCACAATACGATCTGAAGCTCGAACCAGTTGGAATGGGTGCGCGTTCAAAAAGGGGCGTGACTGGGTGAGTTCGATTCTGTTGATGAAGGACTAGAGGCTAGCATTTGACAGTAAAAATGTGGGGAGTTTGACAACTGAAAAATGGGGGAGTTTAGACTTTGTTGCTGAGTTGCAATTTGAGGATCGAACTATAAACCTGGGGTAGTTTGGGAAGTTCAATTTGGGGAGAGGGACGGCTTGACAGTGATGGTGTGAAATACTGATGATGAGTTGGGTCAAAGGGGGTTCTCACGTGAGCCTATTGAGGTCATTCTAGAGTCTGGGGAGATGATGACTGCAAAGTGGACCTGTTGTTTCTGTGCAACAGTGTTGAGTGGCAAGACTGTTTCGATGGCAATACTAAGGAGCTTGGGATTTAACAATGGAGTTGCGGCAGAGGAATGTAAGTCGTTCATTCTTTTATTCTGGTCTGTAGTGGAAAAACATTGAGTTGGTATTTTAACTACAATTGACAATGGGATTGGGCAATACATTTTGTGATTCTAGGGGAGTAGGAGCTTAGATATGAATAGGAATAATGGCGTGAAGGGTGCTATTCTGATGGTGATGGATAAAGGAGAACATCAGTATTGAGTATGACATGTTTGGTGAAATGCCAAAATGGTAAAGATAAGTTTTTGGAGCAGATTTCAGTAAAAGTGAATCGATTTTTTTGATCTGGTTTCTTGATCGGGCTAGGGAATAACGTATACCATTTTTGTGGAAATTAAATTACACAGAGTTTATTTAAATAGTTAATCGTTAAAATAAAATAATCGTATGTGATAATTTGTTCGAGACAAGTCGAGTAGATACATAGCTAAGACAATATGGAATTTTAGATGGATATTTGGCAAGGAAGCCGAGGTGAGTTAAACTCACTCAGTTAATTATTTGAAATGTTTTTAATAGTTCAAAATTTTGTTTTATTTCTTGGTTGGTTGATAATTGATCGATACAAAGTGATAATAATATATAAAAATAATATTGGTAATTAGTGATTGGATAATTCTTGCAGTACCATTAGCGGATGCCCGCAGTACCATTAGCGGATAATTTCCCTATGCGCCCCACAATATATATAGTGGATGACCTTCTATACCAAGATATCCTGCCTCGAAGCGAGATGAGTATTATTATTGTTGACTAACATCTGTGGATGTAGGAAAAACAGGTTGGAGGGATCCAACTAGATTCCTCAACATTTATTTATTTGTTTCCATATATACGTAGTTATATGGTATGATTGATCACCTGTGATACTGTAAGACATGTTTGGGTGTGTGATGATATTTGACCTTGATTTTTGATATCTTTAAGTGTCAAAAATAATATATGGATTTTAAACCAGAATTTAAATAAATAAAAGTATTTATAGAAAATTTTATTTTCAAATAGAAATGTTATTTAGAAACCGAATTATAAATAAATTTGAACAGTAAAGGCTTATTTTAACTAGTAAGACAAGGAGTTGATTTTTGAAAGCAACGTGTATGAAGAAGTGAAAATATTATTTATATTCAGAAAATATATTCTAAATATGAAGGTAGATGGAAATTGGGATTGAATTGGTATTGTCAATAGATTTGAATTTTTGTAATTCAGTGGAAATTTATAAATTGGACTATATAAAATAATTCTATAATTAGAAGTAATAGCAGGATTGAAACTTGAAATTTGATTTATGAAACCAAGTCTAGTATAGATTTGTATTGAATTATTATTCGCGATCAAGGTGAATAAAGTGAATATAGTAAGTGGTGTGGAAAATAGAAATTTAAATATAAAATGGGCTTAAAAGAAAATATTGATTTCCAAATAGAAATGTTTATTAATAAATTAAATAGAATTGAGAAGTAAATGTTTGTATTAACAAATAAGATGAGAACTCGATTTTTTTAAGTGACATTTATATAAAAATGAAAACCATTATTTTGAAGTATTTGAGAAAGTTATAGTTTGAGTGTGGATTTGGAAAAGGAGGTGGAAATATGGTTTGAAAACTAACATTTGAAAGGATTAGAATTTTCCAATTACAAGGGAAAATATAAAGGGGATATTATGAAATTACTCAATAGAAGTTATAAATAGAATTTAAAAATTGCATGTAAGAAATAAGGATGACAAAATAAGTCATATATGAGCTTCATTGATAAATATCATTCACGAGTGATGTAAAGAGGTGTTAAAGCAAATAAGTTGATTCGATAAGAAGGGTTTTGAAGTTATAAACTCTAATTGAATTTGAATTAAACTAATTCAATTAATAATAATATAAGACTTTGGATAATAAATATCAATGGTAAGGAATTTACAATGATATTGATATACAAATATTTTATATATGGAATGTAGTTATTGGAACAAAGTTGGAATAAGTTGTAGTAAATCTATAAAGATGTTTTATGAAATCAAGACTTTATTTTTACGAAGTTTAAAATAAAATTGAATTGGTAAATGAATTATATCGTATAAAAAGTACTTTGTTTCAGTTTTGGAAATAAATAAATATTAGTAAGTTTTTTGCGGATCATATCTTAAAAATGAATATTCGATAATAGTTGTAGCAAACATTGGAAAAATCATATTTGTAACTAAAATATTTGAAGGATGATAAATTTGAGATAAATATCGCATTTAAAATGATAATGAATAACTGGAATTTTTATTCGTTAGAAGTTAAGAAATGGAGTGAGGAAATTAGAAACTGACAGGAGATTAGTGACTTGAATGATTTTCTAAGTATCGATCTGATGTTGGTTTCGGCCTTCGGGGTTGATATTTTGGAATTATTCTCTTACTAGTTTAAGGTTAGAGACTGATGACCGAGATGAGAATTGTGCTCTTAAATGTGTTTAAAAATGAAAGAGTTTTGAATATTCTTATATATTTATATAAGAAGAGAAAATGAATATTCCATCTATTGGAAAATAGAGAAGTCTTAAACCAATGATTGGTTAATTAGAAAGGGGCTAAAATGATAATAGATATCAAATTAGTGAATTGAAATTTTCTTTTATGGATGAATGGTTGTTTTATTTGATAGTTAAATAACCGACTATCAAATCTGGCCTAATACGATTGTTGGTACGGAAAGATCGAGATCGAATATATTCAAAAACCATTCCGAACCAACTAATACGTAAATGTGGAAGATGCTGATTGAAGATGGAGTAATGAAGACCGTAGATCTTCAAAAGCGAAAGGACTACTTGTCGAAGTCTCTGGAGTTGCGCCCGAAGATACTCTAATGGTGATCCTAACGTGGTTGAAACCGACGGAGTGCAAGGACTACTCGCTATTGATCCATAGGGTGATTCCTAGGATGCGGTAGGAGAGTGCCTTCGGTTTGTCCAGTCCCAAGACAATTTGTACGGACGAAATGTCTGACACGGTGTTTCCAAAGGATCACGTATGTTGATTTTTACAAACGTATTTTTGTTGATGGCGGAGAAGACACCTTCTCTTAAACACCAGAATATTTTTGTGGACGTCTATTAGTGACATCTGATGGATCTGACGATGTGGCATTCAAAGTGAATGGTGTCCAGATGATTTAGAAGTACGATTATAACCTCAAGCCTCATCAACCGAGAAATGACAAAAATCAGGCAGGCAACATGGCCATGTGGGTCATTCCCATTAGGGTGTATTGTCACCATCTAGAGAATCTTCGTATTTGTTACTTCTTTCATTTTCTGTATCTCCCGGGAACGGTTATGTTGCTAGCAACTGTAGGTGACAATATATTCGATACACTCAAGAGAAATGAGTGGTCGGTCATGTGTGGGCCGGGTTGCAAGACGTTCTTGTTGAACCCAGTGTATTCCTCTCTAGAGATACACTATCGGAAGGTGGTTCCATACCTTGTCATAGTTGGAAATCCAATCTTCAATAAGCGCCATCGGTTTGGATTGTATACTATATATGTAGAGCGTGAGATGCAAGCGTTCTGCTAGATTGATATTTATTTGTATTTAGACACTATTATAATATTAGAAAAGATATTGATTTCAAAAAAAAATTGGGTTATCATAAGGTAAAAACCATCCGTGTTTATGTGTGGGCTGGTCTTACAATTATCCTTTCTTTTGAATTGATTTTTAACTTTAAAACCAAGATGGATGATACCAATAATTTAGTGGATTTTTCTTATACTGGTTCACTAGACTGACCTGTGGCGTTTGTAATGCTCGGGTCAGGCCCAGTTGGGTCAGACCGAGTTGTACAGGTTCAAGGCAAGATGATACAGATTCTAGGAGACGAGCTAGAGGAGGTAGACGTATTATATACTTAGATATTTTTCCGCTGTGTGTTGAAAATGAGGACAGACTGTTATAACAATCCAAATGAATTGAATGGTCGTTGTACTCTGATTAATTATAAGTACTATTTCTAGTTTTTAAATAACGATTTATTTCTGTATTATATTTTATTTCGCTGCGATGTGAGACTCTGATATTGTGGTTAATCGTTCTTTTTTTCTTATATTCTAATAATTATTTCTTATCTCACCCTCTAACTTCTTTCTTTAACGTTCTGGATTTTTGGTACTCGAGTTGGACAAGGGATGTATTTGTGTCGAAAATTTGAGCATCGAATTTTCTGGTCGTTACAGTGGTATCAGAGCAATGGTTTAGGAATAACCTTGGCTCTGTAGCGTAACTCAGTAGAGATAAGGTTAGTAATACCCTAGATTGAGTTGAATGTATATATGAGCGCGTATTTGTATATTTTATAAAAAAATTGTTTTGTATTGTGTTGGTTGATCGGTTCAACTGTTGAAAAGCATTGAACTGGAAATTGATACAATATTGTTTGTAAAGAGGGTAAACGAAATAATTTTGCCCAAATTATATTTTTATATAGAAAAGAAATAATTCTGTCAAATTATTATTGATATTTTATTGCTTGATTGGTTCAAATGGAATTGGAATGGTTAAGTAGAACCAAAGGATAAAGGGTATGATTTTTGAAATAAAAATCAAAACTTGAATATAAATTGGAAACTAAGAAAAAAAATCTATTTTAATGGATTGAATGGATTGAAACTTGGCTGAAAAGTAAGTTAAGCAGATTTGGATTGAAATTAAAACCATATTGAATTATTAAATCAGTATGGAATGAAAATTCGTGAACTCAAGTTGAAATACAAAAAAATTGAATGTTGATAATGTAAAAGAAATCGACACATGCATTTTGATCATGTCGAGTGAAAGGAGAAGGGAATTAAAATAAATCCAATTCGAGTACATAATTGAATATAACTTGAAATATTATCTAATTGAGTTAGAGCTATGAAATCGATTTTCAAATGGAAGTGAATGCAAGTATATATTGAACAAGGAATATAAACTTGGATTATATATAAACTTGAGTTGAAAACAAATCAAATAAAGTTTGATTGAGATTGGAATTTGAAGTGAAAATTTATTTGGACTTGTAAATTGGAAATAAAACATGGAACTTGAGTTATAAATAGAATTGGACTTGTAAAGTAGAACTGGGATCACAAAATTAAACCTAGGCTTGTTTATAAGCAAATATATGCATATTTGAACATGGTTGTTTAAATTATCATAAGTGAAGCAAGAAAATCAATTAATGGATTAATTGGCGAATTAGAAGTAAGAAGTTAAAATGATCATGATCGAATGGGAATGGAGATGTATATGATTATAGAGGTTTATGGGATAGAAGCAACTGTGAAAAATAAATATGAGATGCTCGACAAAAAGGTACATGTTTAATTCAATATGGAATTTTCTGAGCCTATTTGGCAAGCCGCTTGGCTTTTTAATTTTCTTTTTGATTGGGGAAGGCCCAGAGAGGCATTTTCTAGTTGTACCGATCAGCCCATACAAAGGAGGTGCTGGCGAAATTTTTCGAAAATTTAGGGAGATAGAAATTTTTTCAATAGTTTTGAAAATTTTGTTAACAGGAAATTAATCGAGGTTAAGGATTTTTGAGTGGAGTTGGAAACTAGTAAGTTGGATGGATATTGAGGTTAGTGTCGAGTTACATGGGTGAATTGGAGAAGTGAATAAGGTATATCTACATTTCCTACTTAGTAATTTCGGGGTCGGAATTCTTTTAAGGGGGAAGGAATGTAACATCCCGCATTTTTATCGACTTTTATTTGAATATTAAAATTAGTTTAAATATTCAATTCTTAATATAAATGGAATTTTATATTAATTAAAACGAAGTTGAACGTATAAAAATATATATTAATTAAAACGAGCACGAAATGATGCGGTAGTTCGAAATTTACGATTTGAACTTCAACTGAGTGTACATGATCCGTTTGAAATCGGAATTCGCTGAAACAAGAAATATTCCAATCTGTTAAACTATAATTTTGTAATGAAAGAGAAAAATCAGAATTTCGTATATTATATTGAGAGTTATGGCCAAATCGAATTCTGAAATAGTCGTTGTGAAATCCTTTGTAAACAATAACGATTTATTTAATATAATAAATTGATTTTTGATAAATAGAATATTGGTTTAACGTGAAAATAAAATATCGAGTTTAAAATTCTGAGTTAGTGTATTTTGGAAATTTTATTCAGTTTGTGTATATTTATATAATAATAATAATTTATTTGTTTATTTTTAATCAGTTTATGTTAAATCGAATTTAAGATTAAATTACCAATTTAATTTAATAACTTCAGTATATGGTCAAATTAGACCGTGGCGATTGTTCTAGTGTGTTCAGAAGGGTGGTAGAACCCTGGAAATCCTTTTCGCTGCGTTCAAATAGGGGTTCAGAATCACATGGTGTTATTTTAAAGTGAATCACATCGGTTAAATTAATTAATTAATTAAATTAAAGATAAAACTAAATCAGATAAAAACAAAATTTATAACCTATTTGTATCGCAAATGTAAGGCTAAAACCATCTCCTCCCCTAATTTGCGTTCCTTCTCCATGAAGTTTCAGCAATGCTACACCAAGCCATAACTCTACCTACGATCTATTGAACTAGACATCGTCCTTATCCTGCTCATCGTTGGCACTCTATAAATTGAAACCATCGGCCTTGTATTTTCCATCCCAAAACCAACGAGAGAACATTCGGTTCTCCTTCTTCTTTCATTTCTTTTACTCGTTTGTTAAAAATGGATCCATCGAAACAAAACAAAACCAATTTGTTTTTGTGTTCTTCCAGTAAGCGGCGAAACAGATCCTCAAAATTAAATTAAATAAAGAGAAATTCGTAAGTCGAAATCGCGGTCCATCTTCATCATCGTAATCGAAATTCTCAGGAGCTCGAACCAAGATAAGGACAAGCGACTTCAGAGAGAAGGGAAGAAATGAAATCGCAGATGAATCGCGATTTAAACTGGAAGCTCGAAGATATTTTTGGAAGCGCTCGTAATACAATCTGAAGCTCGAACCAGTTGGAATGGGTGCACGTTCAAAAAGGGGCGTGACTGGGTGAGTTCGATTCTATTGATGAAGGACTAGAGGCTAGCGTTTGACAGTAAAAATGTGGGGAGTTTGAAAACTGAAAAATGGGGGAGTTTAGACTTTGTTGCTGAGTTGCAATTTGAGGATCGAACTGTAAACCTGGGGTAGTTTGGGAAGTTCAATTTGGGGAGAGGGACGGCTTGATAGTGATGGTGTGAAATACCGATGATGAGTTGTGTGACGGCCCGCCCCGCACCAACCGACGTTTACTCCAAATGTGCGCTGTACACATGTCCAATTGGCATGGGACGGTCGCCAAAGAAGAGAAAGAAAGAAGATGAACCAAATAAAGAACCTGTAATATGTCTCACAGCGCATGGAATAAAATATAATAGCCAACATATACTTGACATAAAACAGATGAGACAGTGCATAAGCTGAAAACTTGAACTAACATCATCAGAGTAGCGGAAATATCAAATACAGCTTATTACAACTTCAAAATACTGTCTCTAAGATAAGCAAAATAGGTATGCTACTAATGCCCAAAGTAGATACCGATCACGACACAGGGAGAATAACTATATATCATACGTGGAGCCTCCTGCTCGCCTTCAGTCCATCTACCAAGCGCACTACCAGCTATCCCTGTCTCTAGTCTGCTCGTGTGAGCACCCAGAGTAATAAGAAGAAACATAAAACTCTGGGTCAGACATCAGTCTGGTATGAGTGGTAGCAAGCATAAACAGAATAATAACAGGTATACTAAGTCATACCTGAACCTGGACCTGCAACCAAAGAGTTAGTACTACACGGTACAACACTCTATGATATCACAAACACCTAATATAAGTACACGGGGGTGGGGATGTGCGTGTCAAACAATCAAGCATAGCAACCATCCTTGCATCTCTCACTCAGTGCGTAAAGCATACGGTATCTATTTCTTCGATCACTAGAGCACTTTACTCAAACGACAGAACTCGACTTTGTACGACTATGTACATTCCTACTACCACCAACGCCATACCTATGGGATCACGCCCAACGTTTCCATGACCCCACTCCATTGGTAGGTAGCTCCCTAGTCGCACCATATCCAAAGCCCGAGTTTGTCTCTCTACCTCCAACACCTAGTGATCCAAAGTCATAGACATCGACAACTCCTTAGCACACGTCCCGCAGCAAAGCCCAATCACGAAGTGAACTCATTGGTTCCCGTCTGGATCCTGAGCTCGAACTTCCACTTGAACTACCTTTGCATTTCGGGTTATGGATCTTCCTCCTTCGGATCGGTTCGGATCATCATCTCTTTCACCAATTCGGGTCGGGTCGGGTTCGTGACCACCCATCGGATCGGTTCGGGTCCACCATCTCGGTTCGGTTCGCACCCTCCATCGTGTCGTGGTTCGTGCCGCCCTCAACCACCAAGCATCAGTCCTCGGATCGGGTCGGAGCCTTCTTCATGCCATGGTTCGGGTCTCTTTCGTCATCATTGGGATCGTGGTCTTCATCGTCTCGTTTCGTGACTGTTACCTCGGGTCGGATCGGAGTGCACCATCGGTTCGGGTCGGATCCCTGTCTCTCTCTTGTGACGGTTCGGATCGGAGTCCTTCATTGCACACTGGATCGGTTCGGATCCTTCAGCTCGTGGCGCAGCTTGCTTTGCTATAGCGATCCGGTTCGATTCGTGGCGAAGAGAAATGGGCGGTTCGGGTCGGTAGGGGCGATCCGATCCGATTTCCTGCACTGACTTTTCCAGCGACTGTTTACGCCACTCGACGACGTTTTTGACCATTCTAACTATTGCAATCAATCACAAAGCATGTCATAGAGTCATAGCAACACATACAAGCGACCTCAAACACCCAAAACAACAATATGACATGGTAAAATGGATCAAACATGCCCAAAACTCCATGTTTTCCCTTAAGCATATGTGAGCAAAACTAATGACATGATTAACAAAACTTAACCAAATTAACCCAAACTCATATCAGAGGTCTAAAACATTATTTAGGAATTTATAAACATTTTTCCAGAATTTATTTTCGTTTAAAAACGCTAATTAGCACTAATCACCCCGAATAACCATAATTAGTGCAAAAAGCAAGCTAATCACTCACCTTAGCCACAAATAAAACAAGATCCGAAATAAATCTCTGATTTGGTGAAGATAACAAGGTGTTGTAGCAGCTCTAATCCCGATTTGGTGTTGATTTGCCTTAATTTGTCGTTGCTAATCTCTTTTCTTCAAGTTTGGAGTGGTTTGGAGTGATTTAGAGGTTGGAGGCCATTAATAGGGTTCTATAAAATGAAGTGGTGGCTGGAAAAATGACTAAAAGGATATTTTCTAACCCTAATCAACCCTTATACAGCCCCAATCCCGAAATCCCCTTATGGACCCAATGGCTAACTATCCGGTTTAGCCCAATTATGCAGTTTTTCACCCTCCAAACCTTGTTTCAGCCATATCTCCCAAACGGTAAGTCCGTTTGGCTATTATGACCACTCTACGGAAAGAGAAACCATCAAACGAATCTAATGGAAGTGGTTTCAGGTCAAAATTCCTTCCCTATCAAAAGTTATGGTCAAAACAGTATTGACTAGGGGCAAAATGGTCATTTAAAAATCGACAAAAATCATGAACAGGGGAAATGACTCAAATAAATGTTTCCCAAAGTTATATGACCATACGACTTCACACGGGAAAGAAACAAATATTCTACAATCCTATGATGGGTAGAATACGGGTCGTTACACTCTCCCCCCCCCCCCCCCCCCCCTTAAGAAATTTCGCCCCCGAAATTCCCTAATCAAAACACACACAAGGGTCCCGCATGCCTATCAATCATAAAACAACCATCAAACATGCAAAACAAGCAAAACAAGTATATCCTAGCATGCGGAATAACTAAATCGCAAAGTAAATCTTACCAGGCAAAGAGTTCTGGATAAGCCTTTCTAATGCTCTCCTCTGTCTCCCAAGCACAATCATTTTCGTCCTCGCCCCACTGAACTTTGACTAGCTTCACCGACTTTCTTCGAAGTTGCTTCGTATCATGTCCCACAATACGAATCGGCTTGCGGTTCTCAACCGCCTCAGGTTCTACTTCGAAGTCCTCTAACTGATCAGGTGAAATAGTCACATTTGAGTCGTGAACGAACTTCCTTAGTTGGGAAACATGAAACACATTGTGAACTCCTGCCATTTTCTCTGGTAAGCCAACTCTATACGCCAAATTCCCAACTTCCTCGAGAACTTGGAAAGGACCCACAAATCTTGGTGCCAATTTGCCTCTCCTGCCAAATCGTATCACGCTTTTCAACGGAGAGATCTTGACAAACACCAAGTCACCAACGGAGAATTTCAAGTCTCTTCTCCTCTTATCAGCATAGCTTTTCTGCCTATCCTGAGCAGCTTTCATTCGTTGCTGAATGATCTTGATCTTATCGGAAGTTTCTCTCACCACATCTGGTCCAAGCACAAACTTCTCGCCAGTCTCTATCCAACATGATGGTGAGTTGCACGGTCTTCCGTACAAAGCTTCATATGGAACCATACCGATACTGGATTGGTAGCTATTATTATACGCAAACTCCACTAGATGCAAATGGTCATCCCATGATCCACCAAAATCCAATATACAAGCTCTCAAGAGATCTTCCAATATACGATTCACCCTCTCTGTCTGACCGTCAGTCTGAGGATGATATGCGGTACTGAGATATAATCCTGACCCTAGAGCCTCTTGTAAGCTCTTCCAAAACCCACTGGTGAACAACGGGTCCCGGTCACTCACAATGCTTTTGGGTACTCCATGAAATCTCACTACCCATTTCATATATAGTTCTGCTAACTTCGCTGCAGTTCTGTTCGACTTAACTGGTATAAATCTTGCACTCTTGGTCAGTCGATCCACAATTACCCAAATGCTATCATATCCCGATCTGGTCCTTGGTAAACCATCGATGAAATCCATCGAAACTTGTTCCCATTTCCATTCGGGAATTTCTAATGGTTGCAACAACCCACTAGGCTTCTTTTGCTCGGCTTTAACTAGCTGGCAATTCATGCATTTGGATATAAACTTCCCAACGTCTCTTTTCATCCCTTCCCAGTAGTAAGTCTGTCTCATGTCTCTATACATCTTATTACCACCGGGATGTATAGTCAGTTTTGAGTGATGACATTCTCTAAGCACTTCATCCCTCAATCCATCGACATTGGGTACAACTAGTCTTCCATTCTTCCGAAGCCATCCATCTCGATCAAGCCCATACTTGTCCATCTCCCCATCGACATTCATTTCCAACTTGGAGATGACTTCCAATAAATTAGGGTCGTTCCTTTGACTGGAACCAATCCGCTCTATCAAAGTGGGTCTGATCGTCAAGCTAGCTAGCATAACTGGATCCAATTCGCACCTTGGTCTGAAATCAAACCCTGCGATGTACTCCAGCTGCTTCCATTCAAGAAACATTGCCCCTAAGCTGGCATGTCTCCTACTCAAGGCATCGGCTACCGCATTACCCTTCCCAGGTGTATACGCGATATCAAAATCATACGAAGCCAAGAACTCTAACCATCTCTGCTGACGGAGATTCAGATCTTTCTGAGAGAAGAGATACTTTAACGATTTATGATCGGTAAACAGCTCAAATCTTTCTCCCAAGAGGTAATGTCTCCACATCTTCATCGCAAATACAATCGCTGCTAATTCCAAATCATGGGTAGGATACTTCTTCTCATGTGGCTTTAGCTGTCGACTAGCATAAGCTACAACCCTACCTCCTTGCATCAATACCGCACCCAGTCCGGTACCACAAGCATCCGTGTATACCGTCATCTCTTCATTCCCCTTAGGAATGACCAACACTGGCGCACGCGTCAACTTTTCCTTTAGACTCTTGAATGCTTTTTCACACCCTTCGTCCCAAACGAAGGCTTGATTCTTCTTAGTCAACCGAGTCAACGGTGCCGCTGTCTTGGAGAAGTCTTTGATAAACTTACGATAATATCCAGCTAACCCCAAGAAACTTCTTACATCCTTTGCATTCTTGGGCGCAGACCAATCTTGTATCGTAGCCACCTTTGCAGGGTCCACGGCAATACCATTCTCTGAAACAACATGGCCCAAGAATCTCACTTCTCTCCTCCAGAAGTGGCACTTAGAAAACTTCGCTTTCAATTGGTGTCTTCTCAACACCTCCAACACAATTCTCAAATGTTCCTTGTGTTCCTCTTCTGTCCTCGAGTAAACAAGGATATCGTCTACGAACACAAGAACAAACTTATTCAATTGGTCTCTGAATACTCTATTCATAAGATCCACGAAGTATGCTGGGGCATTTGTCAACCCGAATGGCATAACCAACCACTCATAAAACCCAGACGGCGTCCTAAATGCCGTTTTAGCTATACTATCAGCTGCTACACGGAGCTGATGAAATCCTGTCGCGAGGTCCAACTGGGAGAACACTCTCGCTCCTTCCAGTTGATCAAACAAATCATCTATCCGTGGTAGAGGATACTTATTCTTCCTCGTCACCTTATTTAACTCGCGATAGTCCACACACAATCGAAGGGAACCATCTGCCTTAGTAGCAAACACAACTGGTGCTCCCCACTCGGAAACACTTCTTCTAATAAATCCCTTCTTCATAAGATCGCTAACTTGCACCTCGAGCTCTCGCTGTTCTCGTGGTGCCATACGACGAAGTGGCATCACTATAGGTCTGGCATCTTTCACTAAATCAATACGAAACTCAATCTCTCGGTGTGGTGGAAGTCCGGTCACTTCCTCGAAGATGTCCGGGTACTGGCCAACCACGGGCAAACCTGATAACTCATCATGCGGGATGTCGAGGGAATTTACAAAACTAGCCATTACCCCATCACAGGGTAGATTACCAAACACTACCCTCCGCCCATCATCCGCCCTAACTGTCACCAAAAAGCCCTCACAGTCTACCACCACCCCGTATCTTTGGAGCCAATCGACTCCCAAAATAATGCCATACACAGTGAAGCCCAAAACAAAGCAATCACAAACAAACATACATCCATGACTCGATAAGACCACATTACGACAGATCATACTGAGGTTTGTTGAACCACCAATCGGGTTCGTCACAGCTAATGGTCTATTGACTAACTCGGGTTCCAATCCCAACCTATCTACCAGGTCACTAGATATGAAGGAATGGGAAGCCCCGGTATCGAACAAAACTCTAACAGGAAGATCATAAATGGAAAGCATACCTTGAATAACAACTCCCTTTCCTTTCTCCGCCGCAGTTGGGGCATTCGACGAAGAAGGAACAGCATTGATGGCATATGCTTTCACAATCTGATTCTCCTTCAGAGGTTGCGGGCACTTATCCTTAAAATGTCCCTCTTGGCCACAGTTAAAGCACTTCTTTCCCACTGTCTTGGCCCTACATTCTCTTGCATAATGGCCCTTCTTTCCACATTTGAAGCACTCGACTTCTTTCCTGCTTTTCTTCTGGCCATCCTTAGCTTGGTTCTGCTTCCTCTTATTCTGAGAGTTATTCTTGCCTCCACCGCTTGCTTGCGGCTTTGGCTCTTCAGCAGATGCAGCAACAACCCCAGTCTTCGGCTTAGGGTAAAGACTTTCTGACCTCAAAGCTTTTCCCACAATCGACTCAAACGTCTCATCGATGTGATTAATCAGCCTCTCCCCTAAGTATTCATCCAAACCAGTGATGAACTTCTCATTTTTCTTTTCGGGAGTATCGATTAGAGATAACCCATACTTCGACAAAGTGTCGAACTCAGCAACATAATCCGATACTGCCCTCCCATTCTGCTTAAGCTCCAAGAACTTTCTAAACAATTCCGATTTCTGGGCAGCTGGGATATACTTGTCGCTAAAGCGAACTTTAAATTGATCCCAAGTAACTTGATCTTCTGGTGTGGCTGCCCTAATAGCATTCCACCAATTCATCGCTCGTCCCTGCAGCTGACGAGACGCTAGCCTTCTCTTCATCGCATCCTCGATACCCAAGTCATCGAAGATCCGATCACAGCTATCCAACCAATCCTGAACATCCGTGGCCGACTCTGTTCCGTGAAACGGATTTCCACCAAGATTAGTGTAATCCTTGCTCAGCTTGGCGAAATCGGCCCTAGGCGCTTGCACCGCTGCACCTCCAGCATTGGCAACATTAGGAGCCTCCCTCTGAATATCCACAAGCATCTCTCTCATGAGGTTGGTAAACATAGCCCTCATGTCAGGGGGATTCCCATCATTGGCCCCTCTACCAGCACCTCTTCCTCGGCTCATCGTCAAATCTGTTAAAGAGAAACGATCAACCATCTCCATAGTGGTGCCAGTGCAGTGCAATGCGACTTCACTCTTAAACATACTAATACTATATATAGATATAGCTTTTGAAAACCAAAATAATCACAAATACGCGCTCTCATATACGTACTATCTCTCCCTAGTGTCTTTCCCTAGGTGAATTACGCAACCTGGCTCTGATACCAAGTGTGACGGCCCGCCCCGCACCAACCGACGTTTACTCCAAATGTGCGCTGTACACATGTCCAATTGGCATGGGACCGTCGCCAAAGAAGAGAAAGAAAGAAGATGAACCAAATAAAGAACCTGTAATATGTCTCACAGCGCATGGAATAAAATATAATAGCCAACATATACTTGACATAAAACAGATGAGACAGTGCATAAGCTGAAAACTTGAACTAACATCATCAGAGTAGCGGAAATATCAAATACAGCTTATTACAACTTCAAAATACTGTCTCTAAGATAAGCAAAATAGGTATGCTACTAATGCCCAAAGTAGATACCGATCACGACACAGGGAGAATAACTATATATCATACGTGGAGCCTCCTGCTCGCCTTCAGTCCATCTACCAAGCGCACTACCAGCTATCCCTGTCTCTAGTCTGCTCGTGTGAGCACCCAGAGTAATAAGAAGAAACATAAAACTCTGGGTCAGACATCAGTCTGGTATGAGTGGTAGCAAGCATAAACAGAATAATAACAGGTATACTAAGTCATACCTGAACCTGGACCTGCAACCAAAGAGTTAGTACTACACGGTACAACACTCTATGATATCACAAACACCTAATATAAGTACACGGGGGTGGGGATGTGCGTGTCAAACAATCAAGCATAGCAACCATCCTTGCATCTCTCACTCAGTGCGTAAAGCATACGGTATCTATTTCTTCGATCACTAGAGCACTTTACTCAAACGACAGAACTCGACTTTGTACGACTATGTACATTCCTACTACCACCAACGCCATACCTATGGGATCACGCCCAACGTTTCCATGACCCCACTCCATTGGTAGGTAGCTCCCTAGTCGCACCATATCCAAAGCCCGAGTTTGTCTCTCTACCTCCAACACCTAGTGATCCAAAGTCATAGACATCGACAACTCCTTAGCACACGTCCCGCAGCAAAGCCCAATCACGAAGTGAACTCATTGGTTCCCGTCTGGATCCTGAGCTCGAACTTCCACTTGAACTACCTTTGCATTTCGGGTTATGGATCTTCCTCCTTCGGATCGGTTCGGATCATCATCTCTTTCACCAATTCGGGTCGGGTCGGGTTCGTGACCACCCATCGGATCGGTTCGGGTCCACCATCTCGGTTCGGTTCGCACCCTCCATCGTGTCGTGGTTCGTGCCGCCCTCAACCACCAAGCATCAGTCCTCGGATCGGGTCGGAGCCTTCTTCATGCCATGGTTCGGGTCTCTTTCGTCATCATTGGGATCGTGGTCTTCATCGTCTCGTTTCGTGACTGTTACCTCGGGTCGGATCGGAGTGCACCATCGGTTCGGGTCGGATCCCTGTCTCTCTCTTGTGACGGTTCGGATCGGAGTCCTTCATTGCACACTGGATCGGTTCGGATCCTTCAGCTCGTGGCGCAGCTTGCTTTGCTATAGCGATCCGGTTCGATTCGTGGCGAAGAGAAATGGGCGGTTCGGGTCGGTAGGGGCGATCCGATCCGATTTCCTGCACTGACTTTTCCAGCGACTGTTTACGCCACTCGACGACGTTTTTGACCATTCTAACTATTGCAATCAATCACAAAGCATGTCATAGAGTCATAGCAACACATACAAGCGACCTCAAACACCCAAAACAACAATATGACATGGTAAAATGGATCAAACATGCCCAAAACTCCATGTTTTCCCTTAAGCATATGTGAGCAAAACTAATGACATGATTAACAAAACTTAACCAAATTAACCCAAACTCATACCAGAGGTCTAAAACATTATTTAGGAATTTATAAACATTTTTCCAGAATTTATTTTCGTTTAAAAACGCTAATTAGCACTAATCACCCCGAATAACCATAATTAGTGCAAAAAGCAAGCTAATCACTCACCTTAGCCACAAATAAAACAAGATCCGAAATAAATCTCTGATTTGGTGAAGATAACAAGGTGTTGTAGCAGCTCTAATCCCGATTTGGTGTTGATTTGCCTTAATTTGTCGTTGCTAATCTCTTTTCTTCAAGTTTGGAGTGGTTTGGAGTGATTTAGAGGTTGGAGGCCATTAATAGGGTTCTATAAAATGAAGTGGTGGCTGGAAAAATGACTAAAAGGATATTTTCTAACCCTAATCAACCCTTATACAGCCCCAATCCCGAAATCCCCTTATGGGCCCAATGGCTAACTATCCGGTTTAGCCCAATTATGCAGTTTTTCACCCTCCAAACCTTGTTTCAGCCATATCTCCCAAACGGTAAGTCCGTTTGGCTATTATGACCACTCTACGGAAAGAGAAACCATCAAACGAATCTAATGGAAGTGGTTTCAGGTCAAAATTCCTTCCCTATCAAAAGTTATGGTCAAAACAGTATTGACTAGGGGCAAAATGGTCATTTAAAAATCGACAAAAATCATGA
Source organism: Allium sativum (assembly GCA_030737875.1). Classification (NCBI taxonomy): domain Eukaryota; kingdom Viridiplantae; phylum Streptophyta; class Magnoliopsida; order Asparagales; family Amaryllidaceae; genus Allium; species Allium sativum. The sequence continues at coordinate 819,888,536 of CM060924.1, forward strand.
ACAGGGGAAATGACTCAAATAAATGTTTCCCAAAGTTATATGACCATACGACTTCACACGGGAAAGAAACAAATATTCTACAATCCTATGATGGGTAGAATACGGGTCGTTACAAGTTGGGTCAAAGGGGGTTCTCACATGAGCCTATTGAGGTCATTCTAGAGTCTATGGAGATGATGACTGCAAAGTGGACTTGTTGTTTCTGTGCAACAGTGTTGAGTGGCAAGACTGTTTCGATGGCAATACTAAGGAGCTTGGGATTTAACAATGGAGTTGCGGCAGAGGAATGTAAGTCGTTCATTCTTTTATTCTAGTCTGTAGTGGAAAAACATTGAGTTGGTATTTTAATTAGAATTGACAATGGGATTGGGCAATACAGTTGGTGATTCTGGGGGAGTAGGAGCTCAGATATGAATAGGAATAATGGCGTGAAGGGTGCTGGTCTGATGGTGATGGATAAAGGAGAACATCGGTATTGAGTATGACATCTTTGGTGAAACGCCGAAATGGTAAAGATGAGTTTTTGAGCAGATTTCAGTAAACGTGAATCGATTTTTGCTAATGTGGTTTCATGATCGGGCTAGGCAATAAGGTATTTCATTTTTGGGGAAATTTAATTACACAGAATTTATTTAAATAGTTAATCGTTAAAATAAAATAATCGTAGGTGGTAAATTTGTTCGAGACAATTCGAGTAGATACGTAGCTAAGACAATATGGAATTTTAGATGGATATTCGGCAAGGAACCCGAGGTGAGTTAAACTCACTCAGTTAATTATTTGAACTGTTTTTAACAGTTCAAAATTTTGTTTTATTTCTTGGTTGGCTGATAATTGATTGATATAAAGTGATAATAATATATAAAAATAATATTGGTAATTGGTGATTGGATAATTCCTGCAGTACCATTAGCGGATGCCCGCAGTACCATTAGCGGATGATTTCCTTATGCGCCCCACAATATATATAGTGGATGACCTTCTATACCACGATATCCTGCCTCGAAGCAGGATGATTATTATTATTGTTGACTAACATCTGTGGATGCAGGAAAAACAGGTTGGAGGGATCCAATTAGATTCCTCAACATTTATTTATTTGATTCCATATATATGTTATTATATGGTATGATTGATTACCTGTGATAGTGTAAGACATGTTTGGGTGTGTGATAACATTTGACCATGATTTTTTATATCCTTAAGTGTCAAAAATAATATATGGATTTTAAACCAAAATTTAAATAAATAAAAGTATTTAAAGAAAATTTTATTTTCAAATAGAAATGTAATTTAGAAACCGAATTATAAATAAAATTGAACAGTAAAGGTTTATTTTAACTAGTAAGACGAGGAGTTGATTTTTGTAAGAAACGTGTATGAAGAAGTGAAAATATTATTTATATTCAGAAAATATAATCTGAATATGAAGATAGATGGAAATTGGGATTGAAATTGGTATCGTCAATAGATTTGAATTTTCCTAGTTCAATGGAAATTTATAAATTGGACTATATGAAATAATTCTATAATTAGAAGTAATAGCAGGATTGAAACTTGAAATTTGATTTATGAAACCAAGTCTAGTATAGATTTGTATTGAATTATTATTCGCGATCAAGGTGAATAAAGTGAATAAAGTAAGTGGTGTGGATAATAGAAATTTAAATATAAAAAGGGCTTAAAAGAAAATATTGATTTTCAAATAGAAATGTTTATTTATAAATCAAATTAAATAGAATTGAGAAGTAAATGTTTGTTTTAACAAATAAGATGAGAACTCGATTTTTTTAAGTGACATTTATATAAAAATGAAAACCATTATTTTGAAATATTTGAGAAAGCTATAATTTGAGTGTGGATTTGGAAAAGGAGGTGGAAATGTGGTTTGAAAACTAACATTTGAAATGGATTAGAATTTTTCAATTACAAGGGAAAATATAAAGGGGATATTATGAAATAACTCAATAGAAGTTATAAATAGAATTTAAAATTTGCAAGTAAGAATCAAGGATGACTAAATAAGTCATGCATGAGCTTCTACTGATAAATATCATTCACGGGTGATGTAAAGAGGTGTTAAAGCAAATAAGTTGATTCGATAAAAGGGTTCTGAAGTTATAAACTCTAATTGAATTTGAATTAAACTAATTCAAATAATAATAATATAAGATTTTGGATAATAAATATCAATGGTAAGGAATTTACAATGATATTAATACACAAATATTTTATATATGGAATGTAGTTATTGGAATAAAGTTGGAATAAGTTGTAGTAAATCTATAAAGATGTTTTATGAAACCAAGACTTTATTTTTACGAAGTTTAAAATAAAATTGAATTGATAAATGAATTATATCGTATAAAAAGTACTTTGTTTCAGTTTTGGAAATAAATAAATATTAGCAAGTGTTTTGCGGATCATATCTTAAAAATGAATATTCGATAATAGTTGTAGCAAACGTTGGAAAAATCATATTTGTAACTAAAATATTTGAAAGATGATAAATTTGAGATAAATATCGCATTTAAAATGATAATGAATAACAGGAATTTTTATTCGTTAGAAGTTAAGAAATGTAGTAAGGAAATTAGAAATTGACTGGAGATTAGTGAGTTAAATGATTTTCTGAGTATCGATCTAATGTTAGTTTCGGCTTTTGGGGTTGATATTTTGGAATTATTCTCTTACTAGTTTAAGGTTAGAGACTGATGACCGAGATGAGAATTGTGCTCTTAAATGTGTTTAAAAATGAAAGAGTTATGAATATTCTTATATATTTATATAAGAAGAGAAAATGAATATTCCATCTATTGGAAAATAGAGAAGTCTTAAACAAATGATTGGTTAATCAAAAAGGAGCTAAAATTATAATAGGTATCAAATTAGTGAATTGAAATTTTCTTTTATGGATGAATGGTTGTTTTATTTGATAGCTAAATAACCGAGTATCAAATCTGGCCTAATACGATTGTTAGTACGGAAAGACCGGGATCGAATATATTTGAAAACCATTCAGAACCAATTAATACGTAAACGTGGAAGTTGTTGAATGAAGATGGAGTAATGAAGTCCGTAGATCTTCAAAAGCGAAAGGACTACTTGTCGGAGTCTCTGGAGTTGCACCCGGAGATATTCTAATGGTGATCCCATCGTGGTTGAAATCGACGGAGTGCAAGGACTACTCGCTACTGATCCATAGAGTGATTCCTAGGATGCAGTAGGAGAGTGCCTTCGGTTTGTCCAGTCCCAAGACAACTTGTATGGACGAAATGTCTGACACAGTATTTCCAAAGGATCACGTATGTTGATTTTTACAAACGTATTTTTGTTGATGGCGGAGAAGATACCTTCTCTTAAACACTAGAATATTTTTGTGGACGTCAATTAGTGATATCTGACGGATCTAACAATGTGGCATTCAAAGTGAATGGTGGCCAAATGATCCAGAAGTACGATTATAACCTCAAGCCTCATCAACCGGGAAATGACAAAAATCAGGCAGGCAACATGGCTATATGGGTCATTTCCATTAGGGTGTATTGTCACCATCTAGAGAATATTCATATTTGTTACTTCATTCATTTTCTGTATCTCCCAGGAACTATTATGTTGCTAGCAACCGTAGGTGAAAATATATTCGATACACTCATGAGAAACGAGTGGTCGGTCCTGTGTGGGCCGGGTTGCAAGATGGTCTTGTTGAACCCAGTGTATTCCTCTCTTGAGATACACTATCGGAAGGTGGTTCCATACCTTGTCATAGTTGGAAATCCAATCTTCAATAAGTGCCAGCGGTTTGGATTGTATACTATATATGTAGAGCGTGAGATGCAAGCGTTCTGCTAGATTGATATTTATTTGTATTTAGACACTATTGTAATATAAGAAAATATATTGATTACAAAAATGTTTTGGGTTATCATAAGGTAAAAACCATCCGTGTTTATGTGTGGGCTGGTCTTACGAATATCCTTTCTTTCGAAATGATTTTTAACTTTAAAACCAAGATGAATGATACCAATAATTTAGTGGATTTTTCTCACGCTGGTTCACCAGACTGACCTATGGCGTTTGTAATGCTCGGGTCAGGCCCAGTTGGGTCAGACCGAGTTGTACAGGTTCAAGGCAAGATGATACAAATTTTAGGAGACGAGCTAGAGGAGGTAGATGTATTATATACTTAGATATTCTTCACCTGTGTGTTGAAAATGAGGACAGACTGTTATAACTGTCCAAATGAATTGAATGGCCGATGTACTCTGATAAATTGTATGTATTATTTCAAGTTTTTAAATAAAGATTTATTTCTGCATTATATTTTATTTTGCTGCGATGTGAGACTCTGATATTGTGGTTAATCGTTCTTTTTTTTCTTCTTATATTCTAATATTTCTTTCTTATCTCACCCTCTAACTTCTTTCTCTAACGTTCTGGATTTTAGGTACTCGAGTTGGACACGGGATGTATTTGTGTCGAAAATTCGAGCGTCGAATTTTCTGGTCGTTACAATTATAGTGATCATCGGATTAAACTTTGATTTGAGAATTGTAAGAAAGTGGAGAATAATTGTATTTCAAAGAGAAAAATGAATAATTGATGTATTCGGCAACACATGCCTATATATACACAAAATAATAGTAATTTGGCTAAGCCCAACGTATTAATATGATGTATATTTGAAGTGGGAAAAGACAACCGACAAACTTCGTTTGTTTATTTCTCTAATAGTACTAATCACTAAAACTACATATTGGTAAAAACTTACAAATTATAAAAATAATTGTTCTTATGTTGAATAGAAGTTCTACTCAATGCAAACAAGTAACCAGTATGTGTGATTATAAAATTTTAGCAGTATCTATAAGAAATTGGATAATTAATATTAATACCAAAACATGAATTATTCACAAAAATTAAATATTAACTGAGACCAATATCCACAAATATTCAAATTTGTGGAATCAAAAGCAGAGATTATTTCATCAAAGCGGTAATACTAAAACCAAAACATTAAAACCAATTGTGTCATTATGAAATAGTGTACGTGAAATCAAAAGCAGAAGTAAAAAAATTTAGAAAGAGAGAAACCTGCAAAAAGAACTAAATTCCATTTAACCTAGAGAATATATATATATATATATATATGTATGTATGTATGTGTGTATGTATGTGTGTATATATATATAAGACATGCCTAACTAAAACCTCCAAAGAGCTGTAGTGTGACTTTCAACATTGAAATCATCTGAATTGCATCATCCCCTACTCTCATATTTTTTTCGAGCAAAATCATTTTGGAGCAAAACCTCCAAACATGTGAACATCAGCATCTCCTACTTGCAAATCGTAGTAGCGCCATAATTTGGAACTACAATTTGCAACGACATCAGATTCGGCTCGAGCCAATACTTTGATTTCTATGTAAATTAGGGATTGAGTAACTGAACACTTTGAACGTTAAATTTCTAGTTGGTGAGGAGCGTGGAAGCGTTGCTGAAGTCATGGTAAATAAGGAGCAATCAACAAACTTCTTATCTTAATCTTCAAAAACATTTTCCCCCTAAATTCTAACAATACCTTGCGATAGATTATGTGATAGCCACGTCCACACGAGGAGAATGAGGTGATAACGCACGAAGAAGATTGGAGGCGTTGAGACCTCTGTGATACCAGGTATTGGAAGGTGGATACATACACTGGGGAGAGGTAAGTCGGGGGTTAGTACAGTGAAGGCACGAGGCTAGTCACGGCCTTTTGTATTTAGGCGGTGGGTTTAGGATGAGTGGCGGTGGATTTTAGGTTTTAATTAAAAAAATTGAAAAGAGAAAGAAATGGTGGATATCCAAAGTGGGAGAGAATAACAGGGAACAAACGAGAGAAATGGGAGAGGGCGAGTAGGAAATAGAAGATACTAGTATTACCGCACAACGGTGGGAAAACCGACCGTTAAGTTTTATGATATCAAAGAAGACATATACTTATTACTAATTTTTAATAATGGAATACCCATTGACAATAAATTGATTCAGGAAGACCATATATCGGATGAACTCTAAATCACTAGCATAACCATACAATGATGGAAAACAGATCATTAAATAACAATTAATTAAAAAAATCAAACCTTGGTAATTTATTATATTATCAAGTTCCAAAAATATTACAAATATATTAGAATAAGAAGTCTATGATTTTGAAATAAATAGTGTGAATGGAGTGATGGCTTTATTAGAACTTATATGCATTAATGAATATTATATCATTTAAAAACAACTGCCGCATTAGCGAATATTTTATCACTTAAAAATAGTAACCAATAATATATCACATAATTTAATTCACATAAAGCACAAACATGACTAATGTTTCTCTAATATACCCCTTATTTATAATTTTGGAAACATAGCAATTGTTGTTTCTTAATCATTTTGAAAAGACAACAATGTAACTAATTAGAAATATCATAAAATAATAAAAATGCGAGGGTAAACTTGCACAAAGGCACATAAATGCAGTTAAAACAAATAAGAAAATGGCAGAAACTAAAACTAATATTGTTGCAAGCGCAAGAGAGCCCACATGGATATAGGTTATATTTTAGTATCATCATGGCATATGAATAATTTGCGAATGAATCTTTTACATTATAACTATTAGTTTGTATCAGGAAAACTAATTGAATTCATTTTATATATTTCCTTATGTATATATGGTGATTATTAACTAAATTATAAAACTTTTTTTGCATCTTTGTTTTGTTTACTCAAGAACATATAATTTTATTTTCTTAATTATAAATTGGATGGATATTAAATTGTAGTATAAAAGAACTTAATTAAACTAAATTGTATTTAATCTTCTGTCTAGGTTTTCTAAAAGACAAAAGCTGGCGTTGTTTACATGCCTTGAAAGGTAAAGTTTGTGGGCAAGTAGATATAATCATCCAGAGAAAGATTATTGCCCAACACCTATAAATTAGCGAAAGGTCCACTTTGGCATTAAACATGATGCTAATCGCTTAATTGTGGTTTAAGTCCTTTTAAATATTTCTTTAAATAATGGTTTAAACAAATTGTTAGGATCATCAATTTTTAGTAGTCAATTATTACTGGCTTACTGTCTAAGCGATGTGGCTTTTCTTTAAGGCCTGCAGATAAGATATTAACTCTTATTTTGATGTGTGTAAAAAAACTGCAGAAAGAAACAAAAATAAAAGAACTATAGAAGAAAAGAAAATCATGGAAGAAGAAATTATGGCCAACAATGCCATTAGAAGTGCAACTAGTTTTAGGGCATACAGACATTAATATGACATCTAAGGTACTAAGGATGGTGAAGATAAGCAAAGAATAACTGCTCTAGTGTGAAGAGAAGATAAGCAAAATCAGCCTATTTGAAAATAAGTTGAGAAGAGATGCAATTTCTCTTTATTAGCTTTGACTGAATAATGCAATTTCTCTTTATTAACTTTGACTGAATATTGCAATACCATGTTGCAAAAGATGCATCAAAGAAAATGCATCTGAATGTGCAATGCAGCAATACTGGGGCATTGTGATTAGCAGTTGTATTGATTGTTAAAACTGTTTCTTATTATGTAGTCGAAAGCTATTAACAATGAATTCAAATTCATACCCAGCGAGCGGTATACAAAAATTACTAAAAATGAGAAAGAAGTATAACCATGTGATCACATAAAATCTGTTATCTATTTCAACAATCACTAAACACATTTTAGGCTAATCTTGGAAAGACAACCACCATGTATTCTAACTTTTATCCAGAAATTACATTTTAATTCCATCTAAATTATGGCTACAAGCTCTTTACGACCATATCATCAGAATCACTATCCCAAGCACTTTACGGTTCCAAATTTATATTTAGTCAAATTGTAGGCATTAATGAATGTTAGAAAGATAAATGAACATTAATTATAAAGAACTGTACAATGTTGATGTTGAGTTATTTACCACTTGATAATGTATCAGCTCCCCTTATCTCAATTTCTCTCTCTATTGTTGGACAATTAGTAACAGGCATATCACCTACTGTATATTTACTTTTTCCTTTTCGCCTTCATCTTTAGCTAGAATTTCCTTTTCTTCCTCATTCTCTTTCTCGGCTGAAGTTTTAGTTGCTACTGCACACTATTTCAAAAGTAACACACGGTTAATTGGGTAAAGTGATTTAATAGCACACTTGAAAATTATTAGAAACTGACATACCTTGATGCTAGTTTCTGAATTAACTTGCTTTTCTTCGACCTTATTACTATTCCCCCTGGGCTTAACAAGTCGATAAAGCTCCCATATCATATCATTGTCCATAGACTCAAAGTCAATCTCAACTTCAACCTCATCCTGTGTCAGGTTATTTACATTCCTATTTCTAATGAGTTGGAATACTAACAAATCATATATCATAGAACCAAAATTTGGTCACAAAACTTAAATTGCAACAGTCATTAACATGGAGAACCAATTGCAGATTGAACTGGAATGTTACTTCAAATCTGGCTGTGAAAATGGCAACGATAGTGTTAATTGTGCAATTCAAACTTTCAGTCCCCTTGCAGAAAATATAACACATATAGGGAAGCATTAGGAAAACACTTCGAAGAGCATTCAAAGAGGCAACACTAGAGCTTTATTTTCAAGTTTAATTTGGACAAAGTACTCTATGTTTATTACTTATTATATACACCTATGGAGCGATATATTCAATATTTACTGGGTGAACACTTATGGCTAAATGCTAATGTTGGAAATTTTATGAATTATTTAAAATATGAAATAAGTGTATGATGGCTCCTATTTGTGAATAGTCCCACATCATGGGATTATAAGAAAGATGCAAGTATTTATACTTGTTTCTAAGAAGTCATGTTAGGGCCTTGGGCTCCCAATGCATGCTTTGTTGTGAGGAGGGAGACCATGCATCATGACCACCACATACGCGTGACCGGCTCGGCTCGGTTCGGGATTGGGCCTTGGGCCTTGGCTATGTGGTGTAGACTCTTATATTTTAATCTCGAAAGTGCAGATCTGAACTGATTTGTTGTGCAAAGCAAATCAGTTATTATTTTCAGAAGCTGTTTTATCCTAGAGGCGGCGACGAAAGTCCGAACTGGTTTTGCACCACTGACCAGATCGCCGAATCGTCTTCAAGAAAGCGGCCTAGTCCGCGACTCAGCCATTGTTTCCCAACAATTTGAAGACGAACTGATCGTCGCTAATCTATGAATCAGAAAAGCGCGACATTAAATTAAATTCTGCAAGCATACAGGTGTGTAGCATACAGGTCGAACACAGGGAGGTGTAATTAAAAATTATTATTTATTCTTGGGCGAGTTAGATGATTTTCGAGGTTGGTTTTGAATACAATGAAAATTGAAACCACGATCCGACTCAGAACAAATCTAATTGAACCGACGATCAAATCACAACTATCAATTGGAAATTAAAATGCAAAACAGAAATAAAATGCAGGAAGTAAAATGGCAGGAAAAGAAGAACAACAAAAAGTAAATTAGGATTGTCGTTGAAACTAATCAAACGACTAATCACTAATAAGCAATAGAAATAACAATAACAATTTCTGTCTACCAAAACTAATCGAGTAGATCACAAATTGTTATGAAAGTAAAGCAAATAAACTAAACGAAGAAGATCTTTATTAAAACTAAAAGAGAGTATAGAAGAATGGATCCTCTTACAATGGTTACAACGTATATTTATAGATGAGATAGGGAAAATCCTAATTAAGTCTATGAATAAATGGGCCTCATCATCCATATATCTCTTGTCTTTCTTGACCAAGCTTGATTGGAAAGAAAATCACGGTGAATATCTTCCAAATCTTCCCTATCTTCCATGTAGCAAATTGATTGATTGATTGATGAGCAGATTCCATGTGATTAATTCTTCCAAACAAGGATACTCACTAGACTCCATAGGCAACAAAGGATAAAATCTTCAAGATTGATCTTTTCTTGGCAATAAATCAATCAGAAATTCTTCTAATTTGGAAATTGAAAAATGAATGTTCTGAATTGATTTCCATGACTACTCTTGAAATGTCTATTAGTGAATATCATACATACACATGAATATGTATATATATAATATAACACTAATTAATATATTCTTTATAGCAAAGGGGCAGTGTGAAAGTTCCGTTCTTTGGCAAAAAGTGAGCTCGACGGGGATCGAACTCAGGTCTCTCAGTACAAATCTCTATGCATTCACCAGTAAGCTACAACGTCTTTTGTAATTGAGATGGCTTTAATACGGGGAAGTAGCTTTTTATTTGTAGTTGACCTTTAATTTGAAACAAAGGAGGCATTTCTTGACAACCTGTAAAAATACATAAAAGTACCCAAGGTATCATTTATTTATTTACAAAAGATAAAATATAGGAGCATAAAATAAACACATTTCTATGTTAATCAAATACCCCCACACTTATCTTTTACTCGTCCTAGAGTAAAAAGAAAATGAAAAACTAACTAGATAGGTCACAGTTTCGTAGGAAACACGATTGCATTGAGCGTATGTAACAAGCCGTTAAACCTTTTGGTGTCCCTAGTAGGACGAGTGGTGTCTCTTGAGGGTTTTCAGCGGATACTACCCACAAAATCCAAATGCAGTATGTGTAGATCTAATGTAACTACATGAATGCAAAGGACTTATGCAATTGAAAACAAAAATTGAAAACACGACTTGTTTGTGGTACAACAAATTAAATTAACAATTCCTAGTCAGTTGATTTTATTTTAGATACCTCAACTTGTCACAAATTTTCAATATAAATCAAGTTTTCAAATGTTAAATTCTAGTTTGGCCAGTTGTTACGGTCGATAACATAGTGCAGCCATGAAATAAATTCTTAGTTGCTTGGCACAGTTTGTAAAGTGGTATTCTAATTTCCTTGTGTATGGCTATTCAAATCAATAAGGTCAAGAACTGTTTGTGCATCATCGCTTATTCTTTATTCTATAAAATTTTAACATTTATGATTAAATACATACACCTAACTTAGAAGACCAAGGTTTACCACCCATGCACTGCCTCGCGGACTAACGGAGAGTGGGTAAAGGGCTTGGCGGATTGTGCAGGCCGACTTTGACTTTGTCAACAACGTGTCGGTAATCCTTAGGTGTCCAATCTCATAAAATGAGACCTAGATATTCCAACGCTGACTTTGTCAACAACATGTCGGATAGAGCTTGGCGGGTTTGCCTACCAACGCTTGATATACAAGCAATGTTGGATACCCTTGGATTACTATTATTATTATTATTATTGAAAATATAAGCACAAAAGAGAGTTGTGCGAATTCAACTTAACACAACTTAGTTTTAAAGATTCGAAAAGCCAATATAAGTATTTTAAGTCCTCCACTTATTTAATCAAAGTCTACAATATAGAATAGATTTCATGGCCATCACCAAAGAATCTCCCTATGTACTGGTTACACTATTATCCCTCAAAATTAAACTTTTCATTATATTTCAAATTCGAACTTAGTTGAGAGAAAAAAATACTATCAACTGACTAAAAGTTGTAAACTTATTTCGTGGTATCACTCTAAAATGAGTCGTGTCGGTGTGATTGTGTTTTTTATTTTTTATATGAAGATGGAGGAGATGTGATGCAGACTTGACTCCCCCACACTAGAATGAGACAATGTCCCAACTGTCTAAGTTATGCAGACCAAAATGGCAGAAAAACAAAAATAATAATAAAAAAATGAAAAAGAACGTGTACCACCTGATTTCATGGTGGATGATCAGGCTCATGAAGATCGATAAGGTCATCATCATCATATTGCTCGAATTCTAAAAATGGTTTCAGTCGTTGACCATTTACTTTAAAGACTTTTCCATCCTTAGGATTTTCAATTTCAACTGCTTTATGGGAATATGCTGTTTTCACAACATAAGGTCCAGTCCATCGAGATCTGAGTTTTCCTGGAAACAAGTGAAGTCTAGAGTCGTATAGAAGAACTTTTTGACCTACGTTGAATTCCTTACGAAGTATGTTTTTGTCGTGTTGGGCTTTGGTTCTTTCTTTGTAGATTTTCGCATTTTCATACGCCTCATTTCTTAATTCCTCTAATTCAGTAATTTGTAACTTCCTATGTGAGCTGGCTTTCTCTAAGTCAAAATTCAAAAATTTTATGGCCCAAAGAGCACGATGCTCTAATTCAAAAGGTAAGTGATAATCGATACGGTGACATCCCTAGATTGGTTTTATAAGCAGTGCGAAAAGCCCAAAGTGCATTAATCAGTTTTACGGACCAATCTTTTCTATTGGAATTCACGGTTTTCCCAAGAATTTGTTTGATTTATCTATTGGAGACTTCTACTTGCCCACTAGTTTGTGGATGGTAAGGGGTTGACAGCTTGTGTGTGATTGAATATTTCTTGAGCAAGGACTCAAAAGCACGATTACAGAAGTGAGTGCCATTATCGCTAATGATAGCTCGAGGTGTGCCAAAGCGTGAAAAGATATTTTCTTTGAGGAATTTGACAACAACCTTGTTGTCATTGGTTTTGGTCGGAATGGCTTCAACCCATTTTGAGACATAATCTACCACAAGCAAGATGTAAAGATTCCCAAATGAATTAGGGAATGGTCCCATGAAATCGATGCCCCAAACGTCGAACAACTCAATCACTAAAATGGGGTTGAGAGGTATCATGTTTCGCTTAGTGATTCGACCCTTTCTTTGACATCGATCACATTTAGAGCAAAATTCGAAAGCGTCACGGAAGAGTGTGGGCCAATAAAAACCGCTTTACAAAACTTTTGCAGCAGTTTTTCTTGCTCCAAAATGACCGCCACAAGCATGGTCATGTGAGAAGGAGAGAATACTTTGGTGTTCATGATCGGGAACACACCTTCGAATGATTTGGTCTGGACAGTATTTGAAAAGATATGGGTCGTCCCAATAGAAGTTTCGAACTTTCGAGAGAAATTTTTGTTTATCTTGTTTCGAACATTCAGCGGGTGTTTGTTGTGTGACAAGATAATTCACAATGTCAGCGTACCAAGGGGTGTTAGAGATGGAAAGAATTTGTTCGTCAGGAAAATAGTCATTGATTTGGGTGTCGTTAACATTTTCGTGCACAATTCGAGAGAGATGATCAGCTACAACATTTTCAGAACCCTTTTTATCTCGTATTTCTATATCGAATTCTTGAAGAAGAAGGATCCAACGAATCAAGCGGGCCTTGGCATCCTTTTTAGAAAGCAAATATCATAGGGCAGCATGATCAGTGTAAACTATGACTTTGGATCCTATGAGATATGGTCTGAATTTCTCAAGAGCGAAGACAACTGCCAAAAATTCCTTTTCAGTAGTTGAGTAATTCAACTGGGTCTCGTTTAAGGTTTTGCTAGCGTAATAAATGACTCGAGGGAGTTTATCGATACGCTGACCTAAGATGGCTCCAATTGCAAAGTTAGAAGCGTCACACATAAGTTCGAAGGGCTGAGTCCAATCAGGAGGTTGAATGATGGGAGCTGTGGTCAAGATTGACTTAAGAGTTTCAAAAGATGTTTTGCAATAATTGGAGAATTCGAACTTAATGTCTTTGGCAAGTAAATTTGAGAGAGGTTTTGAAATTTTCGAGAAATCCTTAATGAATCTTCTATAGAATCCTGCGTGGCCAAGAAATGAACGAACATCTTTAACAGACTTAGGAGGAGGCAGATTAGCAATCAAATCGATTTTAGATTTATCGACTTCAAGACCATCTTTGGAGACGACATGACCTAGAACTATCCCCCTTTTTACCATGAAGTGGCACTTTTCCCAATTAAGCACGAGTGATTTTTCCTTACAACGTTTTAGGATGAGTTCTAAATGAGTGAGGCATTGGGAAAACGATGATCCATAGATTGAAAAATCATCCATGAATATTTCCAAGAATTCGTCCACCATATCAGAGAAGATACTCATCATACACCTTTGGAAAGTCGCGGGGGCATTACAAAGACCAAAAGGCATGTGACAATAAGCAAAGGTTCCAAAGGGACAAGTAAAGGTGGTCTTATGTTGATCTTCTAAAGCAACAGGGATTTGGTTATAGCCAGAGTATCCATCGAGAAAACAATAGTACTCATGACCCGCTAAGTGTTCGAGCATTTGGTCAATAAAAGGTAAGGGAAATGGTCTTTTCGTGTGGCTGAGTTGAGCTTTCGATAGTCAATACACACACGCCATTTTGTTTTGATTTTTGTTGGGATGAGCTCATTATTTTCATTTTTGATCACTGTGACTCCCGATTTCTTTGGTACGACTTGTACCGGACTCACCCAGGTACTATCAGAGATGGGATAGATGATGTTATTGTCTAGATATTTGATTATCTCCTCCTTGACCACTTCTCTCATGTTTGGGTTTAATCGCCTTTGAGCCTCACGGATGGGTTTAGCCTCATCAACTAAATGTATGCGATGTTCCACAATTGACGGGCTAATTTCTTTTATATCGCTCAGTTCCCATCCCAAGGCGTCTTTATTTTCCCGCAAAATTTCTAAGAGTTTTTCTTCTTGGTCCTCGGTAAGATCAGAGGCCAAGATTACGGGAAGAGTTTCTGAGGAGTCTAAGTATGTGCACTTAAGGTCTTGTGGCAAGGGTTTGAGATCTAACTTAGTATGTTCTTGAGTGTTAACATTGGTCAACATTCCTTGGCTAGAGTCAGAAGACGAAGGATTTAAGTCAAGAAATTCATTCCGTTCAGAAATGTATTCCAGTTCATCGAAATCAGAGTCGAAATGTTCCAGACACATTTTCAAGGCTTCAGAAGTGTCATGAGAGGTTTCGTCAACTATGGTTTGAATCATGTCGATTTCATCGGTCTCGAAATCCCTAGGTTGTTTGTTGAGATTAAAGATGTTTAGTTCAATGGTTAGGTGCCCGAAGGAAAGTCGAAGCTGACCATTCCTACAATTAATGACAGCATTAGAGGTTGCTAAGAAAGGGCGTCCTAAAATCAATGGTATTTGAACTTTGGGATTTGAGACAGGCTCTGTTTCTAGAACTATAAAATCGACAGGAAAGTAAAACTGTTCGATCTGTATCAGGACATCTTCGATAATTCCCAATGGCTTTTTGATAGATCGATCAGCTAGCTGAAGAGTGATGTTTGTTGGTTTAATTTCCCCTAACCCAAGTTGACAATAAACAGTATAAGGAAGAAGATTGACACTGGCACCAAGGTCGAGTAGGGCACGAGAGATATGGGTGTTTCCTATTTTGCAATCAATCGTAGGGCAGCCAGGGTCTTTATACTTGGCTGGGGTAAGATTCGAAAGTACAGAGCTTGTATTCGCAGTTAGAAAGGCGGTTTTTGGGACATTAGTCGCACGTTTTTGTGTGCACAATTCCTTAAGACATTTGGCATATTGAGGAATTTGTTCAATTGTGTCTAAAAGAGGAATGTTCACATGGACTTGTTTGAAAATTTCCAAAATTTTATCGAAATTTACCGCTTTCTTCTTATTATTGAGTCTATGGGGAAATGGAGCTACTGGTTTTTCTACTTTCTGATCAGTTTCATCATTCGAGGGAGAATATTTATCCAAGGAAATAGAAGATGGAATGTTGGTATTGCCAACATTAATTTTTGAAGGTGGGTCGGGTTTGCCGACACTGGGAGAAGAACTGTTGGGATTGCCAACATTTAAGGGAACTTGAGGTTTAGAAGAATTGGTATTCGACATCAATGGGTGATCAGCAAGATTAGGGGTCGAGTTAGAAGGTTCGCCAGGGTTGCCTACGTTATTATCAATCCTCTTTCCAGATCGAAGGGTTGTAATAGGGTTTACTGGATTATGGTTTTCGTCCTCACAAGAGTTTACAGAACGAGAGTTATATTTTGGATTTACCTCAGGTTGACTAGGCAACTTTCCTTTCTCGTTATTTTTCGCAAGTTCCTTTATCATATTCATCATTTGTTCCATTTGTTTTTCTAAACGCACAATTTCTGGTGACGATTGAGAAGATTGAGAGGATTGGTTTGATGATTGAAAATTGGGGTGCCTATAAGGTTGTTTGGATTGAGATGCTGTTTGAGAGGTTTGAGAATTGGAGGGTGGAGCTTGATAATTCGGATTTGGAATGAAGGGTTGCATATGAGATGGGTTAGCTGAATTAGTGGGGTTTGACCAAGAAAAATTTGGGTGGTTCCTCCAACCAAGATTGTATGTGGATGAGTAAGGATTATTTTGAGCTATGGCATTAGCCTGGTCCTGAGAGTAATAGTGGGGTAACCCTTCTCCGGCTTGAGGAGTTTGACTTTCTAAGGGAATTTGATTTGGGTCCACGACATGCACTCCTCTAGTAGAAGTACGAATGGGAACATGAATCGATTCCCATTGCATGTCCTTTTCAGCATAATCTTCTAAGAACCGCCAAGCTTCATCGGCTGTTTTAGACATAAAGTCTCCTCCACACATTGATTCTAGTTGAGTTCTAGTCTGATAGTTTAGCCCTTCATATGCAATTTGACATAAGTGGTCTTTTATAATTCCATGGTGAGGACAACTATATAATAGTTGGTTGAATCTTTCAAAGTATTTTGAAAAAGTTTCCCCCTCATTTTGACAAAATTGATTTATCTCGGTTCGGATTTTGAGAGTTTTATGGAAAGGGTAAAACTTTTTCAAGAATGCAGTGAAAAATTCATCCCAACTTCTTATGGAATGTTTAGGAAGAGAATTTAGCCATCTTTTAGCGCTTTCAAGTAGTGCGAATGGGATTAGCCTTAGCTTGATTGATTCGTTAGATAGTTGTTGCGTTTTTGTTATGGAAGCATATAATTCAAATTCACTCAGAAATTCATAAGCATTTTCAGACCCAGTAAATTTTGGTACCCCTTGGATAAAAGAATGTTTTAGCTCAAAATTGTTTCCTTCAGCTGGTGGGAACACGATGATAGAGGGTTGGACGGTCCTAGTCGGATAACATCGATCACGAAGAGACAAGGGTCTATCCATTTGGATATTGATATTTTGAAAATTTTGTTTTATTTGATTTTGATCCCCAAAGTTTGGAAAGTTGTGATTCACTCGATTTTGATCCAATTCGGTTGGAAAATTTTGGTTGATTCGAGAACCCCTAGGAGAATTTTGTTGGCTAACACTTTTTTCACTCATTGTTGTTAAATGCAAGCACAGAAATTAGCTACAATGAAATTTTCTGTCCTTAATAGCTCCTAACCCAAAATTATAAATTGACGCGTTTGATTACTTAGATCAAAAGATTTCTCAGCCAGTTAACGGACAGGAGTTATCGATGCTCCAGGAATCACCCTAGTAATGCAGCCGAAGGTTTAAGTACCTTCAGAGTAACAACCGATATAATATTTATGAATCACCGTAATATTTATAAACGGTTATTTCTCTGCCGTAGTCTAGACATCAAGAAACAATTCGTTCCAAATGAACTATCACAACACAATTAAGCCCTAGATGAGCCCGTGACTCCCTTAAGTCCAACGTCTAACCGTTATTATTAGTCAGATTCTACGATGAAATGCAATTTGTGGGCTAAGGAAAGGGTGTTGAAATCCCTCACCTTACGTGAATTGGGGTATTGCCCTTAATAGAATGAATAAAAAGCGCAGAAATAACAACAATCACACAATTGAATTGCAGAAATTAAAAAATTTACATTCAAGCCGCTGCCCCTGCAGAAAATTTTTACAACAATTGTCTATAAATATTTTTCTTTGCAGCAGAGCACCTGTAGAGTTAAAAGAAATTTACAGTGGGGTATGGCTGTCC
Source organism: Allium sativum (assembly GCA_030737875.1). NCBI lineage: Eukaryota > Viridiplantae > Streptophyta > Magnoliopsida > Asparagales > Amaryllidaceae > Allium > Allium sativum. Next base: position 819,906,343 of record CM060924.1, read on the forward strand.
GTCCAGAAAATTTGAGTAATGTCGACAATTCAAACTCTGTTTGCAAATCGGTTGACCTTCGAACTTCTTGTTCGTTTGCTTGAATCTGTCCTTTCACTTTGCCCTTGTTTGAATGATTGAGTCTTTTTTTCCTTTTTTTTTTAAAAAAAAACCGAACAAAAATAAAACAATTTAAAAGGAGAAAAAAAAATCCAACAAAATGACTCGACTAAAACAAACAGAACTAAACTAACTAAATTACTAAACTAAAAGAAATATGAAACTAGCAAGCTAAATTAACTAAAAGGAAAAAAAACTAAAAACAAACTAAACTCAATGTGACTTTGAGACAACAAACTAACTGAAATAGCTCGTGGACTTCTCAAGATAAAAAAAAACTCGTTCACCAGGTCAAACCGACTACACGCGTCTACCAATATCCAATGTCCCACACCTTTTTTATTTTAGACACCGGACTTAAAACAACTGCTCCTATAACCAGTGCCCCAAAACGAACACAAACTGTCAGAGAAGAATAACAATCAATCGCAACAGATCAAAGACTTCAAATCCTTTTTTCTTTCGAATTGGGTTTTGAAGGATTTCGATTTCGTGGTGTTCGAGTTGGAAGCTGACTTCGATCTGTAGTTGATTACTTAGGATTCGATTTATAGATATGAATCGAACTGCGTTAGCTGATTAGGGATTCGATCGAAGTGGTACAGGTACGAATCGGGTTTCTTAGTATTGGGATTAAATCTGGGTGAATTCGGATTTGGAGTTTGGGGTTCGGGTGGTATTTGCGATTGGCGTTTGAAGGGACTACTGCGGTTTATTTGGATTCGAATCACTGGCTTGTGAATTCGAACTAGGGTGTTTGTGGCGTGGTCAAGGTGGCAGAAGGAGTTTTGGGCGTTGTTTTTGTGGAGGAGATTGACTGTGTGTGGATGGAGTAGAAGATGTTGAATTGGCAGATGTGGTGGCTAAGGGGTGAGGATTTTGGTGATGGGGTACGTGAACTGGTGTTGGTCCGAGGTTTTGGAAGAAATTGAGGGACCGTGGGTTTGTGGTTTTGAAGGCAGGTGCAGGGTTTTGCAGAGAGGCGTATTGTGAAGGGTTTTGCGAGTTATGGGTGGTGGTCGCGATTTGAAGGTAATTGTTTGTTGATGACAGAACGGTGATTGTGTCGTGGGGTTATGTAGTGGAGTTATTTGTGGGGAAGATAATGGTTATGGTAGGGGACAGTTAGTGGGTGTTTTTGTACGGTTTGGATTGATGAGAGGAAGGACGTGATGAAGTAGAGTAATCGATGGAAAGGGTGGCACAAAACGAAAGGAATATTACGGAGGTTTTTTTTCCAGAAACTTGTAAATGAAGAAAAAAAATGTAAGAGATTAGAAAGGAAACTTATGCGGAGAAAGACTTGAGAAGGAAATTTGTTTTTTTTTTATTATTTTTTTTCTAAAAAGAGGAAAGCAAAAACAGAAGCAAATGTAAAATGAATTAGTAAGAAAGTTGAAAGATGGGGAAAAAAAATAAAGGAAAATTGAAGTTTTTTTTTCTGTTAGGCTGGTAAAACAAGAAAGAAATTTGTACAACGAAAGGAAAGAAATATATGAGAGAAAGGGAAACAAATTAAAATAAAAATTGGAAAGATTTATTTTTTCTCTTGATTTAGAAGATTACGGTATCAATTTATAATATCAAATCAACCAGTCAAGAATTTTTCTATATCTATACACAAGAAAACAAAAGGAAAATATAAACAAAAACTAACACGAATCAGAAATTAAATAAAAAATAAAATTTAATCGTTACCTTCCCGGCAACGGCGCTAAAAACTTGATCGTCGCTAATCTATGAATCAGAAAAGCGCGACATTAAATTAAATTCTGCAAGCATACAGGTGTGTAGCATACAGGTCGAACACCGGGAGGTGTAATAAAAAATTATTATTTATTTATTCTTGGGCGAGTTAGACAATTTTCGAGGTTGGTTTTGAATACAATGAAAATTGAAACTACGATCCGACTCAGAACAAATCTAATTGAACTGACGATCAAATCACAACTATCAATTGAAAATTAAAATGCAAAACAGAAATAAAATGCAGGAAGTAAAATGGCAGGAAAAGAAGAACAACAAAAAGTAAATTAGGATTGTCGTTGAAACTAATCAAACAACTAATCACTAATAAGCAATAGAAATAACAATAACAATTTCTGTCTACCAAAACTAATTGAGTAGATCACAAATTGTTATGGAAGTAAAGCAAATAAACTAAACGAAGAAGAGCCTTATTAAAACTAAAAGAGAGTACAGAAGAATGGATCCTCTTACAATGGTTACAACGTATATTTATAGATGAGATAGGAAAAATCCTAATTAAGTCTATGAATAAATGGGCCTCATCATCCATATATCTCTTGCCTTTCTTGACCAAGCTTGATTGGAAAGCAAATCACGGTGAATATCTTCCAAATCTTCCCTATCTTCCATGTAGCAAATTGATTGATTGATTGATGAGCAGATTCCATGTGATTAATTCTTTCAAACAAGGATACTCACTAGACTCCACAGGCAACAAAGGATAAAATCTTCAAGATTGATCTTTTCTTGGCAATAAATCAAGCAGAAATTCTTCTAATTTGGAAATTGAAAAATGAATGTTCTGAATTGATTTCCATGACTACCCTTGAAATGTCTATTAGTGAATATCATACATACACATGAATATGTATATATATAATATAACACTAATTAATATATTCTTTATAGCAAAGGGGCAGTGTGAAAGTTCTGTTCTTTGGCAAAAAGTGAGCTCGACGGGGATCGAACTCAGGTCTCTCAGTACAAATCTCTATGCATTCACCAGTAAGCTACAACGTCTTTTGTAATTGAGATGGCTTTAATACGGGGAAGTAGCTTTTTATTTGTAGTTGACCTTTAATTTGAAACAGAGGAGGCATTTCTTGACAACCTGTAAAAACACATAAAAGTACCCAAGGTATCATTTATTTATTTACAAAAGATAAAATATAGGAGCATAAAATAAACACATTTCTATGTTAATCACGAACATTGAAACAATGGCTGCAACTGGAAAAACACTGAACTACCGAATTCATAATTCCAAGCATTCGGCTTCTGAAGCTTCGTTCTCATCATGGTGCAACAAGGCCGAATTAAACCCACTCGCTTCCGTTAAAATCATTTTCGGAGGGCTGTAGCAGATGGAAAAGTACGCAAGCTCAAATGGGAAAGCATATCCGAAATCTGAAAGAACCGCTAATGAAAGGAGGTGGACCATTTCGCGGATCTCAGATCATGACCGTTGCTGTCGGAATCACAATCGGTACTTTTTTAGTATAATGGATCTGTAGATTTATTTGCTGAAATTTTCCATTTTCTGCGTAAAATTAGTTTGACCTTTTCTGGTAATTTGCAACAACCGACAATGCTCGGATCGAGTATTGATACAACTAAACCATTTTAATAACATTTTTATATGTGGAAATTTAAACGGTAGTTGCTATTAGTAGAAATTCCTTGGGGTTCATTGATAACTTGAAAATTATGACTTTCTAATTGTGCATGTAACAAGAATGTGATATCTAATATCATAACAGCGTACCATATTACCCTTGTCTTAACTTCCAATCAGTACTAGTTGGTTAGTGCTGTTACCATACTGAGGTATGATATCAAGTCAAAATGTTAGATGTGGTACGAATAGATAGAAATATAACACCTTTGTTGCATACAAGTGAACAGATAGAAATAGAACACTTTTGTTGCATACAAGTGAAAAGACAGAATATAGAACACTTTTGTTGCATACAAGTGAAAAGGCAGAATATAGAACACCTTTGTTGCATACATGTGAATAACTTATGTTAGTCTATAAGTTTATGTATATTTTTCTATAAGAAAAATATAAATTTTCAAACATATTAACATCTGAAGCAATAGTAAGCCTCCACAGCCAGTCAGTTGAGAATAGAATGGGAATCCATAAGGAAACCATAAAGGACAGCAGCAACCAACCAAAAAGAATGATTCTGAAATGTTGCTTCTATATTATAACTGTGGAAAAACAGATCATATGGCACGATAGTGTCGGAACAGGCTAAGTCTTGCACTGCAGGCTAACCTGACTGAGGAGCCTCTTTCGGCTATGATTGATTCACCTTGTTTGTAATAACCCGGAAAATCCGAGCCAATTCAAAAAATTTATTTTGGAAATTTTAGTGAATTTTGAGTATTTAAAATGATTTATTTTAAATAATATCGACGAGAAATTTATTTTGAATAGAATTAGAATATATATATATTTATATATATATTGTCGTTAGAATATAATTATTTTAATTAAAAAAGGAATTGAAAATGGTGCGGTAGTTCGATAATTCGATTTCAAACTTCTGATGAATGTACCGGATGCAAAATTAATCGGATTTTAGCGGAACTGAAAATATTAGAATATAATTGAGAATATCTTTCCAACGAATCTGAAAAATCAAAATTTCATAGCGGGAATCAAAAGATATGCCCAGTTGAAAATTCAGAATAGTCGCTGTAGAATTCTAGCCCTTAAAAGTGGAAATTTAGCAAACGACCTTGGTTTTCGACGAAACCCCTTTTGTTGGATCCGTGATGTCAAATTATTGCTAGGTTTCAGAATTCGTAATTTTCTGAATCAATATGTGAGCGTGGCAAAGGAAAACGCGTTTGGCCAGTTTTAGTTGATTTTAATCGACTGGAAAATGGCCATTTTTCAAACGGTCTCGGAATTTGACGAAATTAGTTTTGTTAGACCGTATCGTCAATACGAAGCTAGAAAATATTTTTCGGGAATTTTTAGAGTTCGTATGTGGCCCCAGTAAATTGGAAATGCGCGTTCAAATTCAATATATAGTGTTATATGTTGATTTTGACGAAAACTGGTCGAAACGATCGAATCAGCTTACGATACATATCCCATTGTGTTCGAAATGGGGGTAATTAGCTATGCAAGACAGGCGGTGGGTCTCGTTTTGAGTTCGAAATAAAAAGTTGCCTTTTGAAATTGAATAATTAAATAATTAAAATAAAAAAATATCCTCCCTCATACCCTCTCAGCCCCCCCCCCCGGTCTATTTTCAAAATTGAAAACAAAACCAAAAAAGGGGGGCGATTCGCCGCCGCCACGGCCAGCGAGGCCGCCGCGCCTCCGGCGCCGCCTCCCAGGAGGACCACCACCCTCCTCCGCCTCGACCCCGACGCCCCTTCTGCTCCCCTCCTCCACGCGAAACCGCCCCATCGTGAGCACCCCCAAACGCCACCAGAAAACGCGCCGCACCTTCCCACCTGACCACCGCCTCCACCGCAGCCCCCCTCTCTCGCCTCCTCCCTCCCTTTTCCCTCCTCCCTCCCTCTTAACCCATTTCCACCTAAATCCGCCCGCCTTCGAACGCCTATGGCCTGCCACCTCCACCCGAACGGCATGTCGCCACCCCTCGACTCCAGCGCCCCTTCCCTCCACCTCGTCAGCCCCTTTTACCCCTTTTTCTAGCGATTCGAGGTGAGTTTTTATTTATATTTATTTATGTAATTAAAAATAGGATTTTTTTTTTTAATAAACAACATCGTTTTAAAATTAGTTTGTTATGAATATATTTTAAAATCAGTTTTCTATAGATAAAGTATAGGAAAAGAATTGATTTTTAATTTAAAACAAATCGGAAATTATACACATATGAATATATTAATAATCTGAAGTTTTATATAATTAAAAACTGGATTTTTATAGTGTTAAAAACTGGATTTTTATGATATAGAAAGTATAAAAATATGATTTTTATGATATAGAAATTATAAAGATATGATTTTTATATTAGTAGAAGATTAAAGATATGATTTTTATATTAGTAGAAGATTAAAAATATGATTTTTATATTAGTAGAAGATTAAAAATACGATTTTTATATTATATAGATAGTAAAAATTTGATCTTTATATTTGTAGCGAAATAAAAATCTGATCTTTCTTATATATATATTGAAATAAAAATGTGATTTTTATAGCGATGAAATAAAAATTCGATCTTTATATAAGAAGTAGAAATATAAAAATATAATTTTTATATAGAAAGAAGCATTGTAAGTATATATAAAGTAGAAATAAAAATATGATTTTATTTATTTGAATGAAGTGATAAAATATAAATTTTATTATGAACAGCGTGAAAAGGAATGCAATGGAATTTCAGACAGATCCAGACGGTTCGGTAGTTCAAAAGCAAAGCACGGCGGAGTGGAACCCTCTGTGAGAACTTCTCACTTTAATTTTTCTTTTCTAGTTAAAGATATATACTAGGATGCAGACGGTGCTTAGCAGCACCCGACACCCGTCGTTCACAGACCATGGAAGGCTTGTATGTTTGATTGATGTTGCGGTGAAAATTGATTGTGTGAAGTGAAATCAAATAAAATATTTATATAGTTGAAAATATTTGATCGTTAAAAATATTATTTTTAACATGTGTGTGAATAAAAATATGTGTTTGTTGATTTGAAACCCCACACGGGTGTTAGGATGATATTTGGTGTACACTAATCCCAATTGTTTGGTGATATGTCGATCGTTTGATTGACAGGCTGTATAAGCGTTAAATATTTATATTTAATGCTTATATAGTTGTGTGGTGCACTCTGGATGACAACTATTATTTATCGTTGCTATTATATACATGTGTTGTGTGGAATCCATATAATTAACATTATATGGTAATTGATTGGGCCTTATTCCAATTGGGAAATAAAGAATATTATAATAGAATATTCATGTGTTGAATAGAATAAATAGTCATGTGTTGACGATGCTCATGTGTTGAGAATTCATGTGTTGAATAAAATATTTATACAATAAAATTCACCCTTTTATTGTAAGTAAGAATTAATAAATATTTATGTGTTGAAAGAAATATACATTCATGTGTTGAAATAAATATTCATTTGTTGAATAGAATAACGAAGTTATTGAAATATATAAATCCGTGTTGATTAGATATGCGCCATTTTGACGCGAACGATATTTATATCGATTATATTCGTTTTTATAATGAATATAGAAAACGAAGTGATTTCAAAATATAACGTTTTGAAAATATTATCATTTATATATTAATGATATGAAATATTCAATTTTGATTCGAAATTGAATATGAAGTGAAATTGTTTTGAAAACGAATTTAAAACGAATTATAAAATACGTTTTGAATTAAAATCGACAAAAAATATATATAATATATATATTATATATATTAAATGGCCTGAATAGAACGCGTCGCGCTGCGGCAGTTCGCGAATTTCGACCATTGACTTCAAATTGACGTTGCGGGAGATCCGACAGTCGGATTCTCCTGAAACTGGAACCGTTGGGTTCGTATCGAAAAGAGATTTCCAATGAATATCATAAATTTGAAATCTAACGGTTGGATTTGGAGTTATGTCCAAATCAAATTTGGAAAAGGTTGCTGTAAGTGCAGTTCGACGACCGTTATTGGAAACCGACTGTACGGGCCTTGATAAAATTATTAAAAATATCTATAATCTGTGTAAAATCATAATATATGAATGGGAAAGAACTGGGATGAAAAATTCCATATTTGAAAAGATAAAAATATATTTTTATCGAAATAAACTAGTTTTGAAATGGTTTGAAAATAACCAGCAATTTCCAATATACGAATTGGAATGGATTTGAATCGAAATTATATTCGGAATATTTCGATGTTGGATTTCGTGATTATACAGATATGGTTGTGGGAATTTGAAAGATATACTTATATCGTTATTTCCAATACGATATTTGTTGGTTTCAGAATTTGATATTGAATATAAGCCAATATATTTTCTATTCAAAGCCTTGTATTTAATATCAAATGTGATTTGGGTTTGTCGTGAATGGTGTCTTCATTAACACTGTTCTTAAACCCAGTTGAGAAAAATATTAAATCCTTCTATTTAGATTTAATGAAGTGTACCAATTAAATAATATTAATTGGAGTTGAATTTAAATTGGTTTTTGGGTTTATCGTGAGCGGTGTTTTTGAATAACACCTGTTCTTTAACCCGATTAACAATAGAATGTGATTTTGGGTTTATCGTGGATCGTGTTTTAGATGACATTGGTTCTTTAACCCAGTTAAAGACAGGATATTGATTTGTGGGAAGATTAAAACTAAGTGGAGTTTTAATGAATCTTTAATTAAATTGAAATGTGAATTGATAATTTAAATTATCAAATTTGGAAAATGATCGAGAATGGTGCATTACCAGTTTTGCTCCAAAGCGATAGTTAAAATCTTTAATTAGATTTGAACGTGAAATGGTAATTAAATTTACCGATAACACCATGGTGTTAGATATGGAGTATTACCAGTTTTGCTCCATGGGATGAATAGGTTGGGATTGGGAAATAAAATAAATAATTACTTCGGTGTGGTTCGTTAATCTGACTAGTTTGGAAAACCGTAACATGGTTGGAAAAGATATCCAAAGGAAGATTAAAGAATAAATTTAGAAGAATTTATCTTTAATAAAATTTATGGGAACCTTTCCCTACGAATGTGAATATCAGAATAAAAGAATATTTTGAATTGGAATGAGGCGTATGTTGTGCTTGTGTAACATTTGTTTATTATATACGTGGGTTATTCGGAAAGGCCGGGTTTATACCCATTCTGAATAACCGATTCGACGATAAGTCGAAGATGAAGACGGTGGTTGAAGACTGGAAGTCTTCACAGCGTGTGGGTGATTGCTGATGATCTTGATTGGGCTGTACACCCAAGATGAGGGAATCAGTTGGTGATCGTCCAGACGTACTTGGAGATCGATGGACATGCGAGGAAAGTGCCACCGGTTTCGTTCAGACCCAGAACAAACTTGTAAATGGACTGTGTGTCTGACACTAGATTTTATTCTGTGTTGATTGATCTCTATTAAATATACATCTATTTGGTGACGGAGAATTTATTCTCTTGATTAACACCCTTCTCTGAGACGTACGAGCTCAGAGGTTGTATATCGATGGAAATCAGTCGCAGGGAGTGAATTGCCTGTGTGGCATGCCTAAGTGGCAAATGATCAAGGCTTCTGTTGAAAAGAAAAGTCTTGTGGTTGATGATCAAAGCACGGCCTGTGTGGCGTAGCTTTGTGTATAGCGTTAATTCTCAAGCCTCACACCTCGATATGAGTCAAAAACGGGACATGGACCATTGGGAGAACACGACGTTTCTTTCTAGCTATGGGTGATGTCAGTGACCTACCAACCCTAGCATTTATATATACTTTTTACCTATGTGGTTGTTGGAATGTGAGGCGCCTCGGATATAGGTCCTATAGGACCGGGAAACGTGTGTTCAGGAATAACTAATCCTTAAAAGTAAGAGAGGACCGGCCCAACCGATTCCAAGGATCGCTGTGTGTGGTCCTGAGACATTTGCCAGAGTGTCTCAAACGGAGAGGAGCTTGCTCCTTGTCTCGACTCATGACGGAAATCCAATTTCCAATACGTGACTCTCGGTTTTATTTGTAGAACCTAGTATGGTGACATAGTGGTATGGGTCATTCATGCCACCTAGGATTGATATTTATGATTGAATTTTATTTGACACGATACACTTATAATAGTATCAAATGAATTGTTTTTAAACGTATTAAGCATTATTTGGCTATTATAAGGGAAAACCCTATCCTCCGGCTTGCGTTGCATTGTGTGATGGGACCTGGGTCTTATAATAGCTTCATTTTTCGAAAAAGCATTGTGTTGTTTATTTATATGCACTGGTATTCTTGGGAGGAAACTCATTCCGTGTTATACGGCGTGGTCCCTTGAATTACTCTCTTCTAAAGTATAGTTTTAAATAACTGTTTTAGTTCTCACACCAGTCACATGGCTGACCTGGAGTTTATTGTTTTAACCTAAACTCTGGGTGCCTTTAGTTTCCACACGGGCAGCTAGTAGTTTTGGTTTTGTAGATTTATATTCATAGGATCCTGGTTTATAGCTGAAGTGGTATTCGGAAAGCTCTGTATCCGTGTATTTATTTCAGTTATGTTTTGTATTATTTTCCCGCTGCAGTAATGTATTTAAATCTCTGATATTTATCAAATGTGTAATATTTATTCATGCCCAGTATATTCTTGTATTCTGATGGAATTGTTGTAATAAACAATGAAATGTTCTTCTGTTTGCGTTCCGATTCGTCTTGTCCTCAATTCAATCCGCGATTTCCCATAAGGGGGATTTCTGGTCGTCTCAGTTTGGTATCAGAGCTCTGGTTTAAAGAGCTCGAGAACAAGACACATTAGAACCGAATGAAAGAATTCATAAGAATGACTCGTTAGAGATAGGATCAGTAGTATCCTAGAACGAGTGTGAAGAGTATATTTTTAAAATGAGAACAATTTTTTTTTTGAAATCTAAATCGTTTTATACGTATTTGAATATTTTATTTAAATGAATTTGGACAATCCAATATATAAAGATTTTGCATATACTCCTTGCAAACGTATATTCGAAGTTTTAATATACTGGATAGATATAGAATCGCACTCTAGTCACCCGGGGATGATTCTGATAATGCTGCAGCGTTATCAGTATTTATTTTCGAGTAACGAAGGTGAGATTTCTAAATATTTCCATTAGACTGGTGTGAGAACCAAAACTGGATAGGTTTCTTGTTGTGATTTGGCATCAAAAACATGATTTTCTGTATTGTATCAAAATTATGAATTTGAAACGTTAATTCACTAATTGATTGATGGGTGTGTTGTATGATTATTGTTTTGATTAATTATAATTTTGAACCATTAGGCCAAATTGAATCAAATATTAAACTGTATTGAAAATTTATCGCACTTGTATGCATGTACATGTATATCTATTGAACATGTCATTGCAAGGAGGCTAGAGCATAGGAATAAATTGTTTGCCCGACAAATAGGTATATGTTTATTGTATTTCTTGGGTTTTGGATGATTTTATGAGCCGCTTGGCTTTTTCTTTTGGATTGAAGAAGGTCATGGGAGGCTATATGAAATATCCCGAAGTCCCCGTTGCAGGGTAGGTTATGGCGAAATTTTTTGAAAATTTAGGGTGTTAGCCAAATTTTTGGAAAATTTTGAAAAGTTCTTAGAAACTGAAAAGTTGAAGAACTTAAGCCGTAATTAAAATAATAAAAGTTGAGTTAATTAGAAAACAACTTTCAGCTTCTTTCCTTTTCGAGGACGAAAAATTTTAAGTGGGGGAGATTGTAATAACCCGGAAAATCCGAGCCAATTTAAAAAATTTATTTTGGCAATTTTAGTGAATTTTGAGTATTTAAATTGATTTATTTTAAATAATATCGACGAGAAATTTATTTTGAATAGAATTAGAACGTATATATTTATATAGATCGTCGTTAGAATATAATTATTTTATTTTAATTAAAAAAGGAATTGAAAATGGTGCGGTAGATCGATAATTCGATTTCAAACTTCTAATGAATGTACCGGGTGCAAAATAAATCGGATTTTAGCGAAACTAAAAATATTAGAATCTTATTGAGAATATCTTTCCAACAAATTTGAAAAATAAAAATTTCATAGCGGGAATCAAAAGATATGCCCAGTTCAAAATTCAGAATAGTCGTTGTACAATTCTGGCCCTTAAAAGTGGAAATTTAGCAAACGACCTCGGTTTTCGACAAAACCACTTTTGTTGGATCCGTGATGTCAAATTATTGCTAGGTTTCAAAATTCATAATTTTCTGAATCAATATGTGAGCGTGGTAAAGGAAAACGCGTTTGGCCAGTTTCAGTTGATTTTAATCGACTGGAAAATGGCCATTTTTCAAACGGTCTCAGAATTTGACGAAATTAGTTTTGTTAGGACCGTATCGTCAATACAAAGTTAGAAAATATTTTTCGAGAATTTTTAGAGTTCGTATGTAGCCCCGGTAAATTGGAAATGCACGTTCAAATTAAATATATAGTGTTACATGTTGATTTTGACGAAAACTGGTCGAAACGATCGAATCAGCTTATGATACATATCTCATTGTGTTCGGAATGAGGGTAATTAGCTATGCACGACAGGCGGTGGGTCTCGTTTTGAGTTCGAAATAAAAAGTTGCCTTTTCAAATTGAATAATTAAATAATTAAAATAAAAAAATATCCTCCCTCATACCCTCTCAGGCCTCCCCGTCTATTTTCAAAATTGAAAACAAAACCGAAAAAAGGGGGGGCGATTCGCCGCCCCCACGGCCAGAGAGGCCGCCGCGCCTCCGGCGCCGCCTCCCAGGAGGACCACCGCCCTCCTCCGCCTCGACCCCGATGCCCCTTCTGCTCCCCTCCTCCACGCGAAACCGCCCCATCGCGAGCACTCCCAAACCCCACCAGAAAACGCGTCGCAACCCCCCTACCTGACCACCGCCTCGACCGCAGCCACCCCTCTCTCGCCTCCGACCTCACTTTTCCCTCCTCTCTCCCTCTAAACCCATTTCCACCTAAATCCGCCCGCCTTCGACCGCCTGTGGCCTGCCACCTCCACCCGAACGGCCTGCCGCCACCCCTCGACTCCAGCGCCCCTTCCTTCCACCTCGTCAGCCCCTTTAACCCCCTTTTCTAGCGATTCGAGGTGAGTTTTTATTTATATTTATTTATGTAATTAAAAATATGATTTTTTTAAATAAAGAACAACGTTTTAAAATTAGTTTGTTATGAATATATTTAAAATCAGTTTTCTATGGATAAAGTATAGGAAAATAATTGATTTTTAATTTAAAACAAATCGGAAATTATACACATATGAATAGATTAATAATCTGAAGTTTTATATGGTTAAAAACTGAATTTTTATAGTGTTAAAAACTGGATTTTTATGATATAGAAAGTATAAAGATATGATTTTTATGATATAGAAAGTATAAAGATATGATTTTTATATTAGTAGAAGATTAAAGATATGATTTTTATATTAGTAGAAGATTGAAGATATGATTTTTTATATTAGTAGAAGATTAAAAATATGATTTTTATATTATATAGATAGTAAAAATTTGATCATTATATTTGTAGCGAAATAAAAATCTGATCTTTCTTATATATGTGTTGAAATACAAATGTGATTTTTATAGCGATGAAATAAAAATTCGATCTTTATATAAGAAGTAGAAATATAAAAATATAATTTTTATATAGAAAGAAGCATTGTAAATATATATGAAGTAGAAATAAAATATAATTTTTATTTTTTTGAATGAAGTGATAAAATATAATTTTTATTATAAACATCGTGAAAAGGATTGCAATGGAAATTCAGACAGATCCAGACGGTTCGGCAGTTCAAAAGAAAAGCACGGCGGAGTGGAACCCTCTGTGAGAACTTCTCACTTTAATTTTTCTTTTCTAGTTAAAGATATATACTAGGATGCAGACGGTGCTTAGCAGCACCCGACACCCGTCTTCCATAGACCTTGGATTGCTTGTATGTTTGATTGTTGTTGTGGTGAAAATTGATTGTGTGATGTGAAATCAAATAAAATATTTATGTAGTTAAAAATATTTGATCGCATGTGTGTGAATAAAAATATGTGTTTGTTGATTTGAAACCCCACACGGGTGTTGGGATGATATTTGGCGTACACTAATCCCAATTGTTTAGTAATATGTCGATCGTTTGATTGACAGGCTGTATAAGCGTTAAATATTTATATTTAATACTTATATAGTTGTATGGTGCACTCTGGAAGACAACTGTTATTTATCGTCGCTATTATATACATGTGTTGTGTGGAATCCATATAATTAACATTATATGGTAATTGATTGGGCCTCATTCCAATTGGGAAATAAAGAATATTATAATAGAATATTCATGTGTTGAATAGAATAAATAGTTATGTGTTGACGAAGCTCATGTGTTGAGAATTCATGTGTTGAAAATGTATTCATGTGTTGAATAAAATATTTATACAATAAAATTCACCCTTTTATTGTAAGTAAGAATTAATAAATATTCATGTGTTGAAAGAAATATACATTCATGTGTTGAAATAAATATTCATTTGTTGAATAGATTAATGAAGTTATTGAAATATATAAAGTCGTGTTGATTAGATATGCGCCATTTTGACGCGAACGATATTTATATCGATTATATTCATTTTTATAATGAATATAGAAAACGAAGTGATTTCAAAATATAACGTTTTGAAAATATTATCATTTATATATTAACGATATGAAATATTCAATTTTGATTCGAAATTGAACATGAAGTGAAATTGTTTTGAAAACGAATTTAAAACGAACTATAAAATACGTTTTGAACTGAAATCGACGAAATATATATATAATATATATATTATATATATTAAATGGCCTGAATAGAATGAGCCGCGCTGCGGTAGTTCGCGAATTTCGACCATTGACTTCAAATTGACGTTGCGGGGGATCCGACCGTCGGATTCTCCTAAAACCAGAACTGTTAGGTTCATATCGAAAAGAGCTTTCCAATGAATATTAGAAATTTGAAATCTAACGGTTGGATTTGGAGTTACGTCTAAATCAAATTTGGAAAAGGTCGTTGTAATTGCAGTTCGACGACCGTTATTGGAAATCGACTGTACGGGCCTTGATAAAATTATTAAAAATATCTATAATTTGTGTAAAATCATAATATACGAATTGGAAAGAACTGGGATGAAAAATTCCATATTTGAAAAGATAAAAATATATTTTTATCGAAATGAACTAGTTTTGAACTAGATTTGAAATGGTTTGAAAATAACCATTAATTTCCAATATACGAATTAGAATGGATTTGAATCAAAATTATATTCGGAATATTTCGATGTCGGTTTCGGCCATTTGAAAATTTGTTAGTATCGGCGGGTTTCGTAAATTTCGATAGTTTCGGTTTTGTTTCGGTTTCGGTGCAGATTTCGGTTTTCAGTATTTTGGTAATGAACTTGTTAACGTTTATACCTTTTGGATTCTTTTAACGAGCGTCATGGCACGCGCTCCGCACGTGGTCACGGCACACGCTGCGCGTATGGAATATTGTTCCTACAAATATTGTATACATATGTCAATATTGCAGATTTATGCATACTTTGCACATATCCAAAGTTCAACATAAGATCTAATGCGTAAAAAAGGACTGAGAGAATATCTTGTTAATTTAACATGAGTCAATCGATGATATATACCTTTATTAAAAATAACAATTTAAATCCGTTTATCTTGATTTTGATAGGAAGTTTGGACATCTAAATCTTGAATATACTGCATTTGCACTCAAATGCAGAATGGATAGTGCATATCTTATATTTTTCCAGTTCTAAAGAATTTGGAGGAGAAAGGGAGTGGCAGGGCTTCAACACCCGATCAAAAAATATAAATTTGAAAGCTATGACCTATAAGTTTATTTATAGATGTCCAAATTTGTTGTATCCATCCGATATAAGATAATAAAATCCGAGTCATTCAACAAAATAAAATTATGTTATTAGTATATGACGTGATATATTTCTTGCCCATTTTGATTTTCTGCATATTTATTTGCTCGATAGTTTCTTTTTATTTTCCTATTTTCATTACTGCGCATTAATTTTCTTCTGTTTCTGGCCTTATTCAAACATTTATTTTTGTTTCTATTTTTATTGAAAAAAATTCCATTCTTAGCACACATTAAATTTCAAATGCGATTATTTTTTGAATTAATACGCGTGCACATACTCTTGAAATAAATATGTCCACACATATTTACACGTATTTGTTTCAATTATTTTGATTTAGAACGTTACTTGACTAACATAAATAAACTCTCTTTTATTGTGTGATTTAATTCCATTTACGATGCGCATTTATTTTCAAATTCAAACATGCATTACTTCTAAAATTTATGCTCTATATATTTATATGAAGTAAATATATACATGTGTATTAGCATGCATGTTACCCTTCTAGATTTAATTGTCTGCTTTCAAATTTTAACGTTATTCCCATTTATGTCTCTATTAATGTCATTAATGACGCGCATTGCTAATTAAAGGAACATTGCTATTTAACTTTAATTACTTTCCGTTTCTTTCTTGATTTAATTCCTTTTATCATATGTGTTTGTTTTTGGTAAAGGGCATTTTCGTCAGTTCAGGTGTACACCAAAAAAGTGTGACACCAAACCTATTTCGATTATTAGTAAAGATGTGTTTGTTTTTGGTAAAGGGCATTTTCGTCAGTTCAGGTGTACACCAAAAAAGTGTGACACCAAACCTATTTCGATTATTAGTAAAGATATGAACATTAATGCATGCTTAGGTTACCAAAAATTATGCAGTAGATGAATTTGTCAAACTTAAATAGAAAAATCTGCTTAGGTTACAAAAACACGGCCCACATATAAAAAAATACATGCTGCCTTGTGTTTTAGAAAGAGCGATGCTTTCTCCAGCCCTAAATAACTAACACTTCTTTAATTCTAAAGTCCAACCCCAGCCCAAATTCCCTCATATGCCCTAAAATATCTTTCGTTTCCCTCGTACTGCTCCAGAACAGAACATTACAAAAAAGGGAAAAAAAGTGATGCGAGCTTTGAAGACGAAACACAGCAATAATTCGATCAAAGCTGAGAAAGAGGGTAATCGAACGAGGAAGAAAGATAAGAAGAGCGAGACTATTCAATTACTATAAGTACATTCGATTTTTTTTGCTGGAATGATGCGATTAGTCTTTTTTTTCCTTTTCTTTTGCCCTAATTTCTTCGTTGTTCCTTCTTCTTGTGGAAAAATACGGGTTTGATTTTTTTTTTTGGCCCTCTCATCCGAAACCGATTTTCTGGGTCAGTTCTGGACCGTTGACTGGCGAAACCGGTCCGGTAACCCCGAAATCTCGGGGTGCCGGCCGAGTTTTTGAACCATGGATTATACAGATATGGTTGTGGGAATTTGAAAGATATATTTATATCATTATTTCCAATACGATATTTGTTGGTTTCAGAATTTGATATTGAATATAAGCCGATATATTTTCTATTCAGAGCCTTGTATTTAATATCAAATGTGATTTGGGTTTGTCGTGAATGGTGTCTTCATTAACACTGTTCTTAAACCCAGTTGAGAAAAATATTAAATCCTTTTATTTAGATTTAATGAAGTGTACCAATTAAATAATATTAATTGGAGTTGAATTTAAATTGGTTTTTGGGTTTATCGTGAGCGGTGTTTTTGAGTAACACCTGTTCTTTAACCCGAATAACAATAGAATGTGATTTCGGGTTTATCGTGGATCGTGTTTTAGATGACATTGGTTCTTTAACCCAGTTAAAGACAGGACATTGATTTGTGGAAAGATTAAAACTAAGTGGAGTTTTAATGAATCCGTAATTAAATTGAAATGTGAACTGATAATTTAAATTATCAAATTTGGAAAATGATCGAGAATGGAGTATTACCAGTTTTGCTCTAAAGCGATAGTTAAAATCTTTAATTAGATTTGAACATGAAATGATAATTAAATTTACCGATAACACCGTGGTGTTAGATATGGAGTATTACCAGTTTTGCTTCATGGGATGAATAGGTTGGGATTGGGAAATAAAATAAATAATTACTTCGGTGTGGTTCGTTAATCCCGACTAGTTTGGAAAACCATAACATGGTTGGAAAAGATATCCAAAGGAAGATTAAAGAATAAATTTAGAAGAATTTATCTTTAATAAAATTTATGGGAACCTTTCCCTACGAATGTGAATATCTGAATAAAAGAATATTTTGAATTGGAATGAGGCGTATGTTGTGCTTGTGTAACATTTGTTTATTATATACGTGGGTTATTCGGAAAGGCCGGGTTTATACCCATTCTGAATAACCGATTCGACGATAAGTCGAAGATGAAGACGGTGGTTGAAGACTGGAAGTCTTCACAGCGTGTGGGTGATTGCTGATGATCTTGATTGGGCTGTACACCCAAGATGAGGGAATCATTTGGTGATCGTTCAGACGTACTTGGAGATCGATGGATATGCGAGGAAAGTGCCTCCGGTTTCGTTCAGACCCAGAACGAACTTGTAAATGGACTGTGTGTCTGACACTGGATTTTATTCTTTGTTGATTGATCTCTATTAAATATACATCTGTTTGGTAGCGGAGAATTTATTCTCTTGCTTAACACCCTTCTCTGAGACGTACGAGCTCAGAGGTTGTATATCGATGGAAATCAGTCGCAGGGAGTGAATTTCCTGTGTGGCATGCCTAAGTGGAAAATGATCAAGGCTTCTGTTGAAAAGCAAAGTCTTGTGGTTGATGATCAAAGCACGGCCTGTGTGGCGTAGCTTTGTGTATAGCGTTAATTCGCGAGCCTCACACCTCGGTATGAGTCAAAAACGGGATACAGACCGTTGGGAGAACACGACGTTTCTTTCTAGCTACGGGTGATGTCAGTGACCTACCAGCCCTGACATTTATATATACTTTTACCTGTGTGGTTGTTGGAATGTGAGGCGCCTCGGATATAGGTCCTATAGGACCGGGAAACGTGTGTTCAGGAATAACTAATCCTCAAAAGTAAGATAGGATCGGCCCAACCGATTCCAAGGATCGCTGTGTTTGGTCCTGAGACATTTGCTGGAGTGTCTCGAATGGAGAGGAGCTTGCCCCTTGCCTCGACTCATGACGGAAATCCAATTTCCAATACGTGACTCTCGGTTTTATTTGTAGAACCTAGTATGGCGACATAGTGGTATGGGTCATTCATGCCGCCTAGGATTGATATTTATGATTGAAATTTTTTTGACATTATACACTTATAATAGTATCAAATGATTTGTTTTTAAACGTATTAAGCATTATTTGGCTATTATAAGGGAAAACCCTATCCTCCGGCTTACGTTGCATTATGTGATGGGACCTGGGTCTTATAATAGCTTCATTTTTCGAAAAAGCATTGTGCTGTTTATTTATATGCACTGGTTTTCTTGGGAGGAAATCCATTCCGTGTTATACGGCATGGTCCCTTGAATTACTTTCTTCTAAAGTAAAGTTTTAAATAACTGTTTTAGTTCTCACACCAGTCACATTACTGATCTGGAGTTTATTGTTTTAACCTAAACTCTGGGTGCCCTTATTTTTTGCACGGGCAGCCAGTAGTTTTGGTTTTGCAGATTTATATTCACAGGATCCTGGTTTATAGCTGAAGTGGTATTCGGAAAGCTCGGTATCCGTGTATTTCTTTCAGTTATGTTTTGTATTATTTTTCCACTGCAGTAATGTATTTAAATCTCTGATATTTATCAAATGTGTAATATTTATTCATACCCTGTATATTCTTGTATTCTGATGGAACTGTTGTAATAAACAATGAAATGTTCTTCTGTTTGCATTCAAATTCATCTTGTCCTCAATTTAATCCGCGATTTCCCATAAGGGGGATTTCAGGTCGTCTCATTGTTGGTGGATAGAGGGTTGGTGGGTAGACACTGGTGTTTCTCGCCATGTCTGCTATGATCGTGATATATTCACAATATACACGGCTGCTGATGATCAGAAAGTGTTGTTGAGAGATCCTCACACCACTAAAACTGTAGAGATTGGTTATGTGAAAATAAAGCTTACAGTTGGACAAACAGTGATTCTGAAATATGTGTTGCATTTGACATGCTTAGATTCAAAAACTGAAATAGTGGAATAAGAAAATTAAGAGAATTCATAGTGATAGAGGAACAAAATATAAATTTAGTTTATTCTGATCTTTTATAAATTACATGGTATAGTACATGAGAGAACTGCACCATATTCACTTGAAATGAACGGTATAGCTGAAAAGAAAAGGACCTTTACCGAGTTAGTAATTGCCATTTTATTAAATTTTGGTGCAGCAAAACATTGGTGGGGGGATATTTTATTGACTGCATGCTATGTTATGTTTATAATCCCTTAGTCTAAGAATAAAATTTCACCTTATGAAATTTTAAAAGAATTATAAATCCAATGTGTCATACTTTAGAACTTGGGTTTGTTTAACATATGTTTGCGCTCCAAACCCTAAGATAATAAAATTGGCTATTAGAGCATATGAATGTGTATTTATAGGCTATGCTATTAATAGCAAAGCATACAGTTTTTTTTATGACCTAAATACACATAATATAATTGAGACAAATGATGTCGATTGTTATGGAACAAATTTTTTTAAATTAAGGAATAGTGGGGGCAGTTCTAGTATGCCTATTAGAATAGAATTTAATGGAAATTCTGAAGCTGAACCTAGAAGAAGTAAAAGAACGAGAACCGTAAAAGACTTTGGTCCGGATTTTTGTGTTTTTACTATAGAGGAGGATCCCTTAAACCTCCAAGAGGCCTTATCTTCTTTAGATGTCAATTTTTTGGCAAGAGGCTATAAATGATGAGATTGATTCTCTGGAATCCAGTAAGACTTGGCATTTGGTAGATTTACCCCCGTTGTAAATCTATAGGCTGTAAATGGGTTCTTAAAAATTAAAACCTGGCACTATTGATAAATATAAAACACGACTAGTCGCTAAAGGTTTTAAGTACAAAGAAAATATAGGTTTCTTTGACACTTTTTCACCAGTAACTAGAATTACATTCATTTGGGTATTAATCTCACTTGCTTCTTTTCATAATTTACTAATACACCAAATGGATGTAAAAATCAAATTTTTGAACGGTGAATTAGAAGAAGAAATTTATATGGACCAGCCTGAAGGATTTGTAGTACGTGGTCAAGAACATAAGTATGCAAATTAGATAAATCATTATATGGTTTAAAACAAGCATCTAAACAATGGCATGAAAAAATTGATAACTTAATCACTTCACATGGTTTTAAAGTTAATGAAAGTGACAAATGCATTTATTACAAATCTGAGAATGACATTTGCACTATTATATGCCTTTATGTAGATGACCTACTCATCTTTGGGTCAAACATTCATGCCATAAATTCAGTCAAATCTTTATTAAGTGCCAATTTTAATATGAAAGATCTAGGTGAAGCGAGTGTAATCCCTGATATTAAGATTACTAGGTCAAAAGGGGATTTCTTTGGATCAATCCCATTAAACTGAGAAGACTCTAAAGAAATACGATTATCTTGACTGTAAACTTGCATGTACACCATATGATCCTAGTGTAATGTAACAACCCGGAAATGCGAGCCAGTTTAAAAATTTTATTTTGGCAATTTTAACGAATTTTGAATATTTAAAATGAATTATTTTAAATAATAATGACGAGAAATTTATTTTGAATTGAATTCGAATGTATATATTTATATACGTCGTCGTTAGAATATAAAATTTTATTTTAATTATAAAAGGATTTGAAAATGGCGCGGTAGTTCGATAATTCGATTTCAAACTTCAAATGAATGTACAAGATTCAAAATAAACCGGGTTTTAACGAAACCAAAAATATTTGAATCTATTTGAGAATATCTTTCCAACGAATCCGAAAAATTGAAATTTCATAGCGGGAATCAAAAGATATGTCTAGTTGAAAATTTAGAATAGTCGCTATGGAATTTCGGCCCTTAAAAATAGCCATTTTGCAAAAGACCTCGGATTTTGACGAAACCACTTTTGTTGGATCCGTGATGTCAAGTTATTGCTAGGTTTCAAATTTCATAATTTTTTGAATCAATATGTGAGCGTGGCAAAGGAAAACACGTTTGACCAGTTTCAGTTGATTTTAATCGACTGGAAAATGGCCATTTTTCAAACGGTCTCAGAATTCAATGAAACTAGTTCTGTTAGGACAGTATCGTCGATACGAAACTAGAAAATATTTTTCGGGAATTTTTAGAGTTCGTGTGTGGCCCCGGTAAATTGAAATGTGCGTTCAAATTCAATATACATTGATTTCTAATTTAAATTGAATAGAAACTGATCATAACGATCGAATTGGCCTTCGTAACATATCCCATTATGTTCGGAATATGGGTAATACGCTAGTGACGACAGTCGGTGGGTTCGATTTCGAGTTCGAATGGAAAGGGTACTGTATGGAATTCAAAATTCAAAATAAATTAATAAATAATTATAAAATAACCTGCCCCCCTTTATCTCTCTCCCTCCTCCGCAACTCCTCCTCTTCCCTGCTCCTCCCTCTTCTTCTCCCGCTTCGCCCTCCTCCTCCAAGCACCTCGCGCCATAGCCAGCCAAAACCCTAATCGCCCCTTTCTCCAATTGCAGCCTCAAACCCCCGACAGCAACTCCACCGAAGGCCGCCTCCGACCACACCTCCCGTCCCCAGCGCCGAAGTAAACAACCCCCCCCCCTCTTTTGATTTTCAACAGTAAGTTTTCTTTTCTTTTATTTATTTTTCTTCTTTATTTATTTAATGTAAATAAACTTTAAATAGATTAGAAAAATCAGTGGTATATATATGATGGTTTACTATTTTTATTTAGACAATAAAGTATAAAGTTTCGATTTTTATTATGTAGTATAAAATATAAAGTTTGGTTTTTATATATTGAATAGCAAGATAAAAATCTAATTTTTATCATATGTACCTTGAAATAAAAATATGGTTTTTAATTTAGGAGAGCTATAATTTTGATATAGAAAATAACGAATAAAAATGTGATTTTTATAGTGATGGAATGAAAAGGCGAAATCTTTATATTTGAAAAGGCGAAATTTTTATATAGAGAATAGCGTGATAAAAATATAATCTTTATTATATGAACACCGTTATAAAAATAGAATTTTTATCTATATAGTAGCGATGTAAAAATAAAATTTTTATCTATATAGTAGTGATGTAAAAATAGAATTTTTATCTATATAGTAGCGATGTAAAAATAGAATTTTTATCTATATAGTAGCGATGTAAAAATAGAATTTTTTATCTATATAGTAGCGATGTAAAAATAGAATTTTTATCCATATGGAGTGATTATAAAAATATGATTTTTATATATATAGCAACAATATAAAAATGTGATTTTTATATATGTAGTGGCTACGGGCAACGAAAGTGACAAAAGGCGAGAACAGCGATGACTTCTACATAAGAAGAGTCGAGATGTTTGGATTTAGCTATTCGGTGAGAACTTCTCACTTTAAATTTTCTTTTCTAGTTAAAAATATATATTAGGATGCAGACGGTGCTTAGCAGCACCAGACACCCGTCGTCCACAGACCATGGATGGCTTGTATGTTTGATTGTTTGTTGTGGTGAAAATTGATTGTGTGATGTGAAAGGAAATAAAATATTTATGTAGTTAAAAATATTTTATCGTTAAAAATATAATTTTTAACGGGTATGTGAATGAATAAAAATCTGTGTTTGTTGATTTGGAAACCCACACGGGTATTGGGATGATATTTGGCATACACTAATCCCAATTATTTAATTGTATGTCGATCGATTGGTCGATAGACTGTGTTAGCGTTAATTATCTATATTTAATGCTTATGCAGTTGTGTGGTACACTTTGGTTGATGGTTGATTATTTATCGTTGCTATTATATACATGTGTTGTAAGGAATCCATATAATTAACATTATATGGTAATTGATTGGGCCTCATTCCAATTGGGAAAAATAAAGAATAGAATAAAATATAGATTCATGTGTTGAATAGAATAAATTTTCATGTGTTGAAAATTATCATGTGTTGAAAGAAATATTTTAACAATAAAATTTACATCTTTATCATACTTAAAGTTAGAAACTAACTGGAAAGATAGATAAGATGAGTGGTTTCCAGGGTATTGATCTGATATTGGTTTCTGCCTTCGGCGTTAATACTTAGGGAATCATTCTCTTACTACTTTACGGTTGGAGTCTGATTTAAAAATCAAACGACAGATAGCATAATTTTATAAAATTTATTAAATAATAGAAATAGTCATGTGTTGACAGTGCTCATGTGTTGAGAATATTAGTGTGTTGAAAGAAATATAGATTCATGTGTTGAATAGAATAAATATTCATTTGTTGAATAGAATAACGAATTTATTGAAATATATAAAGCCGTGTTGATTAGAGATGCGCCATTTTGACGTGAGCGATATTTATATCGATTGTATTCATTTTTATAATGAATATAGAAAAGGAAGTGATTTCAAATTATAACGTTTTGAAAATATTATCATTTGTATATCGATGATGTGGATTATTCAATTTTGATTCAAAATTGAATATGAAGTTGAAATCGTTTCGAAAACAAATTTAAAATGATTTATAAAATACGTTTTAAAGGGAAATCGACGAAATATATATAATATATATATTATATATAATGGCCTGAATAGAACATGCTGCGCAGCGGCAGTTCGTGAATTTCGACCGTTGACTTCGAATGGACATTACGGGAGATCCGACCGTCGGATTCTCCTAAAACCGGAACCGTTGGGTTCGTATCGAGAAGAGATTTCGAATGAATATTAGAAATTTGAAATCTAACAGTTGAATTTGGAATTATCTCCAAATCAAATTTGGAAAAGGTCGCTGTAAGTGCAGGTTGATGGCCATTGATGGAAATCGACTGTACGGGCCTTGATAAAATTATTAAAAATATCAATAATTTGTGTAAAATCAAAAGAAATGATTTGGAGAAAAGTTGGGCTGAAAATCTCCATATTTGAAAAGATAAAAATAGATTTTTATCAAAATGAACTAGTTTTGAACTAGAATTAAAATCAATTTATTTTTGAAATAAATAAATTGCATTTGAAAGTGGTTTTAAAAATAATCAAAATTCCCACTATGTGAATTGGGATGGATTTGAATCGAAATTATCTTCGGAATATTTCGATGTTGGATTTCGTGATTATACAGATATGGTTGTGGAAATTTGAAAGATATATTTTATATCGTTATTTCCAATACGATATTTGTTGGTTTTAGAATTTGATATTGAATATAAGCCGATATATTTTCTATTCAGAGCCTTGTATTTAATATCAAGCATGATTTGGGTTGTCGTGAATGGTGTCTTTATTAACACTGTTCTTAAGCCCAGTAGAGAAAAAGATTAAATCTTTCTATTTAGATTTAATGAAGTGTACCAATTAAATAATGTTTAATTGGAATTGAATTTGAATATAATTTTGGGTTTATCGTGAACCGTGTTTACATGACATTGGTTCTTTAACCCAGTTAAAGGCAGGATATTGGTTTTTGAAAAGATTAAAACTAAGTAGAGTTTTAATGAATCTTTAATTAGATTGAAATGTGAATTGATAATTTAAATTATCAAATCTGAAAGGTGATCGAGAATGGAGTACCACCAGTTTTGCTCCAAAGCGATAGTTGAATCTTTAATTAGATTTGAACGTGAAATGGTAATTAATTTTACCGATAACACCGTGGTGTTAGATATGGAGTATTACCAGTTTTGCTCCAGGGGATGAATAGATTGGGATTGGGAAATAAAATAAATAATTACTTCGGTGTGGTTCCCTAATCCCGACTAGTTTGAAATTATATCCAAAGGAAGATTAAAGAATAAGTTTAGAAGAATTTATCTTTGATAAAATTAATGGGAACCTTTCCCTAAGAATGTGAAAATTTGAATGAAAGAATATTTTGAATTGGAATGAAGCGTATGTTGTGTTTATGAAACACGTGTTTATTATATACGCGGGTTATTCGGAAAGGCCGGGTTTATACCCATTCTAAATAACCGATTCGACGAAAAGTCGAAGATGAAGATGGTGGTTGAAGACCGGAAGTCTTCACATCGTTTGGGTGATTACTGATGATCTTGATTGGCAAGTATGGGTGAGCGTTTGGTTGGTTTGGCTTATCCGATGATGAAATTTGTCAAACCGAACTAAAACCAATAAAAATGAAAACCAAACCAAACCAACCAAATTTAGTTTGGTTGGTTATCCGATTAAACCGAACTGAAAATGTTTTACAATTTGTGTTTGGAATATTCACTATAATTTGAAATAAATTATAAATATATGATTAGAGTATTATTATTTATGATTTTTATGCTTTCTAATATTAATTTTGACACATAGGTGATGATTAAAATTTACTTAAGTAACTAAACTAACCCAAAATATTTATTATAATATTGATAATTTTGAAAATATAGTAAAAGTTCGGTTAATTTGGTTAAACCGATAACCGAACTTAATATTTTTCTGGGTTGATTACAAACCGATTTAATTTCAAAATCGAACCAAACCGACCAAAATAAATTGGATTAGTTGGTTTATTTGGTTTAACCGAATAATGCTCACCTCTATTGGCCTGTACACCCAAGATGAGGGAATCAGTTGGTAATCGTCCAGACGTACTTGGAGATCGATGGATATGCGAGGAAAGTGCCTCTGGTTTCGTTCAGACCCAGAACGAACTTGCAAATGGATTGTGTGTCTGACATTGGATTTTATTCTGTGTTGATTGATCTCTATTAAATATACATCTGTTTGGCGGCGGAGAATTTTTCTCTTGCTTAACGCCCTTCTCTGAGACGTACGAGCTCAGAGGTTGTATATCGATGGACATCAGTCGCATGGAGTGAATTGCCTGTATGGCACGCCTAAGTGGCAAATGATCAAGGCTTCTGTTGAAAAGCAAAGTCTTGTGGTTGATGATCAAAGCACGGCCTGTGTGGCGCAGCTTTGTGTATGGCGTTAATTCGCGAGCCTCACACCTCGGTATGTGTCAAAAACAGGAAAGTGACTGCAGGGAGAGCACGACGTTTCTTTCTAGCTAGTGGTGGTGTCAGTGCTTAAACTGGCTGACATTTATATACTTTTCACCTGTGTGGTAGTTGGATACGAGGCGCCTCGGATATAGGTCTGTTAGGACCGGGAAACGTGTTCTCAGGAATTGCCAGTCCTCCAAAGTTAGGTGAGGACCGGCCCTGAAGATCCAAGGATCATAGTGGGGTCCTGAGACATTTGCTAGAGTGTCTCGAATCGGAGAGGAGCTTTCCCGTTGCCTCGACTCATGACGGAAATCCAATTTCCAATACGTGATATTGCGGTTTTATTTGTAGAACTAGTATGGCGACATGATATATGGTACCCATGCCGTCTATGATTGATATTTATGATTGAAATTGTTTTGATACTATACACTTATAATAGTATCAAATGATTTGTTTTAAACGTACCAAGCATGTTTGGCTATTATAAGGGAAAACCCTATCCTCCGGCTTGCGTTGCATTGTGTGATGGGACCTGGGTCTTATAATAACTTCAATTTTCCAAAAAAAACATTGCGATGTTTTGTTATATGCACTAGTGTTCTTGGGAGGAAACCCGTTCCGTGTTATACGGCGTGGTCCCTTGAATTACTCTCTTTTAAAGTAAAGTTTTAATAACTGTTTTAGTTCTCACACCAGTCACATGACTGACCTGGAGTTTATTATTTCAACCTAAACTCTGAGTGCCCCTATTTTCCACACGGGCAGCTAGTAGTTTTGGTTTTGCAGATTTATATTCACAGGATCCTGGTTTACAACTGGAATGATATCCGAAAAGCTCTGTATCCGTATATCTCTTCTAGTTGTGTGTTGTATTATTTTCCGCTGCTATGTAATTTATTGTAATCTATGATATTTGTTGAATGTATATTTATTCGTACTCTGCATATTCTTGTATTCTGATGGAATTGTTGTAATAAACAATGAAATGTTCTTCTGTTTGCGTTCTGATTCGTCTTGTCCTCAATTCTATCCGGGCTTTCCTAACTGGGGAAGTTCGGGTCGTCTCAGTTTGGTATCATAGCTTTGGTTTACTGAGCTCGAGAACAAGACACATTAGAACCGAACGAAAGAATTCATCAGATATTGGATCAGTAATATCCAATTAGAATTACTTGTTAGAGATAGGATCAGTAGTATCCTAGAACGAGTGTGAAGAGTATATTTTTCAAATAAAGATGAAAACAAATTTTGTTTTAAAAATTAAATTCAATTATTCGTATTTGAATAGTTTATTTATATTGAATATGGGCAATCCAATATATAAAGATTTTGCATATACGTGTCATGAACGTATATTCGAAGTTTTAATATACTGGATAGATATGGAATCACACTCTAGTCGCCCGGAGATGATGTTGATAATGACCATGGTATCATCAATATTTATGTTCGTGTTTCGAAGGTGTGATATCGATATATTTCCATTAGACTGGTGTGAGAACCAAAATTTACTTAGGCTTATTGTTGTGATTTGGCATCAAAAATGTGATTTTTGACTATATATCAAAGTTATGAATTTGAAAAGCTAATCAACTAATTGATTGTTGGTTGTGTTGTTTGTTTATTTGTTTGAAATTTTGAACCATTAGGCCAAACTAAACCAAATATTAAATTGTATTGAAAATTGGTCGCATTTGCATGCATATACATGTACTTACATTGAACAGGTCATAACAAGGAGGCTAGAGCAGAAGAATAAAATTGTTTGCCCGACAAATAGGTGCATGTTTACCATAATTTACTGTTTTGTTTGGGTGATGATGATTTTATGAGCCGATTGGCTTTTTCTTTTTCTTTTGGATTGAAGAAGGCCATGAGAGGCTATATGAAATATCCCGAAGTACCCGATGCAGGGTAGGTTATGGCGAAAATTTTCGAAAATTTAGGGTGTTAGCCAAATTTTTGAAGAATTTGAAAAGTTGAAGAACTTAAGCCGTAACGAAAATAATGGAAGTTGAGTTGATTAGTTAAACAACTATCGGCTTCATTCCTTTTTGGGGACGAAAAGTTTTAAGTAGGTGAGATTGTAACAACCCGGAAATGCGAGCCAGTTTAAAAATTTTATTTTGGCAATTTTAACAAATTTTGAATATTTAAAATGAATTATTTTAAATAATAATGACAAGAAATTTATTTTGAATTGAATTCGAACGTATATATTTATACGTCGTCGTTAGAATATAAAATTTTATTTTAATTATAAAAGGAATTGAAAATGGCGCGGTAGTTCGAGAATTCGATTTCAAACTTCAAATGAATGTACAAGATTCAAAATAAACCGGGTTTTAACAAAACTAAAAATATTTGAATCTATTTGAGAATATCTTTTCAACGAATACGGAAAATTGAAATTTCATAGCGGGAATCAAAAGATATGTCCAGTTGAAAATTTAGAATAGTCGCTATGGAATTTCGGCCCTTAAAAATAGCCCTTTTGCAAACGACCTCGGATTTCGACGAAACCACTTTTGTTGGATCCGTGATGTCAAGTTATTGCTAGGTTTCAAATTTCATAATTTTTCGAATCAATATGTGAGAGTGGCAAAGGAAAACGTGTTTGACCAGTTTCGGTTGATTTTAATTGACTGGAAAATGGCCATTTTTCAAACGGTCTCAGAATTCGATGAAACTAGTTTTGTTAGGACCGTATCGTCGATACGAAGCTAGAAAATATTTTTCGGGAATTTTTAGAGTTCGTATGTGGCCCCGGTAAATTGAAATGTGCGTTCAAATTCAATATATATTGATTTATAATTTAAATTGAACGGAAACAAATCGTAACGATCGAATTGGCCTTCGTAACATATCCCATTGTGTTTGAAATAGGGGTAATACGCTAGAGGCGACAGTCGGTGGGTTCGATTTCGAGTTCGAATGGAAAGGGTACTGTATGGAATTCAAAATTCAAAATAAATTAATAAATAATTATAAAATAACTTGCCCCCCCTTTATCTCTCTCCCTCCTCCGCAACTCCTCCTCTTCCCTGCTCCTCCCTCTTCTTCTCCCGCTTCGCCCTCCTTCTCCAAGCACCTCGCGCCCCAGCAAACCAAAACCCTAATCGCCCCTTTCTCCAATTGCAGCCACAAACCCCCGACAGCAACTCCACCGAAGGCCGCCTCCGACCACACCTCCCGTCCCCAGCGCCGAAGTAAACAACCCCCCCTCTTCTGATTTTCAACAGTAAGTTTTCTTTTATTTATTTTTCTTCTTTATTTATTTAATGTAAATAAACTTTAAATAGATTAGAAAAATCAGTGGTATATATATGATGATTTACTATTTTTATTTAGACAATAAAGTATAAAGTTTCGATTTTTATTATGTAGTATAAAATATAAAGTTTCGGTTTTTATATATTGAATAGCGAGATAAAAATCTGATTTTTATCATATGTATGTTGAAATAAAAATATGGTTTTTAATTTAGGAGAGCTATAATTTTGATATAGAAAATAACGAATAAAAATATGATTTTTATAGTGATGGAATGAAAAGGCGAAATCTTTATATTTGAAAAGGCGAAATTTTTATATAGAGAATAGCGTGATAAAAATATAATCTTTATTATATGAACACCGTTATAAAAATAGAATTTTTATCTATATAGTAGCGATGTAAAAATAGAATTTTTATCTATATAGTAGCGATGTAAAAATAGAATTTTTATCTATATAGTAGCGATGTAAAAATAGAATTTTTATCTATATAATAGCGATGTAAAAAAAGAATTTTTTATCTATATAGTAGCGATGTAAAAATAGAATTTTTATCCATATGGAGTGATTATAAAAATATGATTTTTATATACATAGCAACAATATAAAAATGTGATATTTATATATGTAGTGGCTACGGGCAACGGAAGTGACAAAAGGCGAGAACAGCGAGGACTTCTACATAAGAAGAGTCGAGATGTTTGGATTTAGCTATTCGATGAGAACTTCTCACTTTAAATTTTCTTTTCTAGTTAAAAATATATACTAGGATGTAGACGGTGCTTAGCAGCACCCGACACCCGTCGTCCACAGACCATGGATAGCTTGTATGTTTGATTGTTTGTTGTGGTGAAAATTGAGTGTGTAATGTGAAAGGAAATAAAATATTTATATAGTTGAAAATATTTTATCGTTAAAAATATAATTTTTAACGGGTATGTGAATGAATAAAAATCTGTGTTTGTTGATTTGGAACCCCACACGGGTATTGGGATGATATTTGGCATACACTAATCCCAATTATTTAATTGTATGTCGATCGATTGGTCGACAGACTGTGTTAGTGTTAATTATCTATATTTAATGCTTATGCAGTTATGTGGTACACTTTGGTTGATGGTTGATTATTTATCGTTGCTATTATATAAATGTGTTGTATGGAATCCATATAATTAACATTATATGGTAATTGATTGGGCCTCATTCCAATTGGGAAAAATAAAGAATAGAATAAAATATAAATTCATGTGTTGAATAGAATAAATTTTCATGTGTTGATAGAAATATTTTAACAATAAAATTTACATCTTTATCATATTGAAAGTTAGAAACTAACTGGAAAGATAGATAAGATGAGTGGTTTCCAGGGTATTTATCTGATATTGGTTTCGGCCTTCGGCGTTAATACTTAGGGAATCGTTCTCTTACAACTTTACGGTTGGAGTCTGATTTTAAAATCAAACGATAGATACCATAATTTTATAAAATATATTGAATAATAGAAATAGTCATGTGTTGATAGTGCTCATGTGTTGAGAATATTAGTGTGTTGAAAGAAATATAGATTCATGTGTTGAATAGAATAAATATTCATTTGTTGAATAGAATAATGAATTTATTGGAATATATAAAGCCGTGTTGTTTAGAGATGCGCCATTTTGACGTGAGCGATATTTATATCGATTATATTCATTTTTATAATGAATATAGAAAAGGAAGTGATTTCAAATTATAACGTTTTGAAAATATTATCATTTGTATATCGATGATGTGGAATATTCAATTTTGATTCAAAATTGAATATGAAGTTGAAATCGTTTCGAAAATGAATTTAAGAGATTTATAAAATACGTTTTAAAGGGAAATCGACGAAATATATATAATATATGTATTATATATATAATGGCCTGAATAGAACGCGCTGCGCTGCGGCAGTTCGTGAATTTCGACCATTGACTTCGAATGGACATTACGGGAGATCCGACCGTCGGATTCTCCTAAAACCGGAACCGTTGGGTTCGTATCGAGAAGAGCTTTCGAATGAATATTAGAAATTTGAAATCTAACGGTTGGATTTGGGATTATGTCCAAATCCAATTTGTAAAAGGTCGTTGTAAGTGCAGTTCGATGGCCATTGATGGAAATCGACTGTACGAGCCTAGATAAAATTATTAAAAATATTAATAATTTGTGTAAAATCATAAGAAATGATTTGGGGAAAAGTTGGGCTGAAAAACTCCATATTTGAAAAGATAAAAATAGATTTTGTCAAAATGAACTGGTTTTGAACTAGAATTAAAATCAATTTATTTTTGAAATTAATAAATTGAATTTGAAAGTGGTTTTAAAAATAATCAAAATTCCCAATACGTGAATTGGGATGGATTTGAATCGAAATTATCTTCGGAATATTTCGATTTTGGATTTCGTGATTATACAGATATGGTTGTGGAAATTTGAAAGATATATTTTATATCGTTATTTCCAATACGATATTTGTTGGTTTCAGAATTTGATATTGAATATAAGCCGGTATATTTTCTATTCAGAGCCTTGTATTTAATATCAAGCGTGATTTGGGTTGTCATGAATGGTGTCTTTATTAACACTGTTTTTAAGCCCAATAGAGAAAAAGATTAAATCTTTCTATTTAGATTTAATGAAGTGTACCAATTAAATAATGTTTAATTGGAATTTAATTTGAATATAATTTTGGGTTTATCGTGAACCGTGTTTAGATGACATTGGTTCTTTAACCCAGTTAAAGGCAGAATATTGATTTTTGAAAAGATGAAAACTAAGTAGAGTTTTAATGAATCTTTAATTAGATTGAAATGTGAATTGATAATTTAAATTATCAAATCTGAAAGGTGATCGAGAATGGAGTACCACCAGTTTTGCTCCAAAGCGATAGTTGAATCTTTAATTAGATTTGAACGTGAAATGGTAATTAATTTTACCGATAACACAGTGGTGTTAGATATGTAGTATTACCAGTTTTGCTCCAGAGGATGAATAGGTTGGGATTGGGAAATAAAATAAATAATTACTGTGGTGTGGTTCGCTAATCCCGACTAGTTTGAAATGATATCCAAAGGAAGATTAAAGAATAAATTTAGAAGAATTTATCTTTGATAAAATTAATGGGAACCTTTCCCTAAGAATGCGAAAATTTTAATGAAAGAATATTCTAAACTGGAATGAGGCGTATGTTGTGTTTATGTAACACGTGTTTATTATATACGCGGGTTATTCGGAAAGGCCGGGTTTATACCCATTCTGAATAACCGATTCGACGAAAAGTCGAAGATGAAGATGGTGGTTGAAGACCGGAAGTCTTCACATTGTTTGGGTGATTACTGATGATCTTGATTGGGATGTACACCCAAGATGAGGGAATCAGTTGGTGATCGTCCAGACGTACTTGGAGATCGATGGATATGCGAGGAAAGTGCCTCTGGTTTCGTTTAGACCTAGAACGAACTTGCAAATGGACTATGTGTCTGACATTGGATTTTATTCTGGGTTGATTGATCTCTATTAAATATACATCTGTTTGGCGGCGGAGAATTTTTCTCTTGCTTAACGCCCTTCTCTGAGACGTACGAGCTCAGAGGTTGTATATCGATGGACATCAGTCGCATGGAGTGAATTGCCTGTATGGCACGCCTAAGTGGCAAATGATCAAGGCTTCTGTTGAAAAGCAAAGTCTTGTGGTTGATGATCAAAGCACGGCCTGTGTGGCGCAGCTTTGTGTATGGCGTTAATTCGCGAGCCTCACACCTCGGTATGAGTCAAAAACAGGAAAGTGACTGCAGGGAGAGCACGACGTTTCTTTCTAGCTAGTGGTGGTGTCAGTGTTTAAACTGGCTGACATTTATATACTTTTCACCTGTGTGGTTGTTGGATACGAGGCGACTCGGATATAAGTCTGTTAGGACTGGGAAACGTGTGCTCAGGAATTTCCAATCCTCCAAAGTTAGGTGAGGACCGGCCCTGAAGATCCAAGGATCATAGTGGGGTCCTGAGACATTTGCTAGAGTGTCTCGAATCGGAGAGGAGCTTACCCCTTGCCTCGACTCATAACGGAAATCCAATTTCCAATACGTGATATTGCGGTTTTATTTATAGAACTAGTATGGCGACATGATATATGGTACTCATGCCGTCTATGATTGATATTTGTGATTGAAATTGTTTTGACACTATACACTTATAATAGTTTCAAATGATTTATTTTAAACGTACCAAGCATGTTTAGCTATTATAAGGGAAAACCCTATCCTCCGGCTTGCGTTGCATTGTGTGATGGGACCTGGGTCTTATAATAACTTCATTTTTCCAAAAAGCATTGCGCTTGGGAGGAAACCCGTTACGTGTTATACGCCGTGGTCCCTTGAATTACTCTCTTTTAAAGTAAAGTTTTAATAACTGTTTTAGTTCTCACACCAGTCACATGACTGACCTGGAGTTTATCGTTTCAACCTAAACTTTGGGTGCCCCTATTTTCCACACGGGCAGCTAGTAGTTTTGGTTTTGCAGATTTATATTCACAGGATCCTGGTTTACAACTGGAATGATATCCAGAAAGCTCTATATCCGTATATCTCTTCTAGTTGTGTATTGTCTTATTTTCTGCTTCTATGTAATTTATTGTAATCTCTGATATTTGTTGAATGTATATTTATTCATACTCTGTATATTCTTGTATTCTGATGGAATTGTTGTAATAAACAATGAAATGTTCTTCTGTTTGCGTTCTGATTCGTCTTGTCCTCAATTCTATCCTGGCTTTCCTTACCGGGGAAGTTCGGGTCGTCTCATGTAAAGTTATTTAAGAACACTGGTGAGGGTGTAAGACAGTCTGATTATGCGAGCATCATTGGCAGCCTTCGGGATGCCACTGATTGTACTAGACCTGACATTGCCTACGTCATGGGATTATTATGCAAGTTTACTAGTAGATCTAGTATAGAGCATTAACATGCT
The DNA here is from genome assembly GCA_030737875.1 of Allium sativum. Lineage (NCBI taxonomy): Eukaryota > Viridiplantae > Streptophyta > Magnoliopsida > Asparagales > Amaryllidaceae > Allium > Allium sativum. The sequence continues at coordinate 819,941,264 of CM060924.1, forward strand.
ATTGAGAGGGTCATAAGATACCTAAAATAAATTATGAATCTTGGATTACATTATGAAAAGTTTTCAGTGTACTTAAATGATATTCTGATACAGGCTGAAATACTTTATCTGATGATTCTATTGCGACCAGTGGCTATATATTTAGCGTTGCTGGAAGAACTGTTTTTTTGAGAAATCTAAGAAATAGAATATCTTGACTCATTATACCATAGTGACTGAGATAATAACACTAGTCACAGCTAGTGAAGAAGCAGAGTACTAAAGAAATCTGCTACTTGAGATCTCATAAGGGAAAAACCGACACTAGTGGTGTAACTGATTGCGATAGTACCACGGCTATTGCAAAAAGTATAGAACCGTTATTACAACGGTAAAAGACGACGTCGTAAGCACAATACTGTAAAAGAAGATCACAATATAGTGATGAAAAAAAATTGACGACTATTGAAAGAAGAACTATACCGATATTACAACGGTAAGAAATGACAGTCGTATGCACAGTATTATTAGAGAACATCACATATGAAGTGATGACAATTTGGCAGATCCTTTGACGAAAGGACTGACCAGAAAAAATTCCTTAATAATTCTAAAAGAATGGGACTATTGCCCTTAGATAGTTGAGTCACGCACAATGGTAACCCGACCTAAATGACTGGAGATCCCAAGAAATAGGTTCAATGGGTAAAAACAAGTTGTGTAGTGATAGAAGTTGAACATGTTATATAATAAAATAAGAAGCATGTATTCCTGAAGTGATAGAGGATGAGTTAATAGAAACTCTTAATGAGATCTATACTCTATTTGGAGTGGAGTACCTACCTTTAGGAGTACTCTTGATAGACTCACTTATGTGAATGTGGAAATGTGGCCGTTTCCTATGGAGTTTTGGGCAAAACTTCTAGTGCATTCACTAAACTGGGATAGACGTTTATGGCCATAAATGCACGGGCTTATTTGATAGCACTATAGAAGAGATTGTGTGTGGTTTGATGTCAGGAATAGAGTTCAAGACTACGTGTCACTCTAGTAAAAACTGAATCTTATTCACTATGCAAAGGTTCAAGTCAGATGACACCTTTGTTTATGCACAGTCTTACGTTTTTAGAATCTGCTCGATAATATTTTAAAAAATTCAAGTGGGGGATTGTTGGAAATTTTATGAATTATTTAAAATATGAAATAAGTGTATGATGGCTCCTATTTGTGAATAGTCCCACATCATGGGATTATAAGAAAGATGCAAGTATTTATACTTGTTTCTAAGAAGTCATGTTGGGGCCTTGGGCTCCCAATGCATGCTTTGTTGTGAGGAAGGAGACCATGCATCATGATCACCACACACGCGCGCGCGACCGACCAATTGACTCGACTCGACCCGAACCAGCCCGGCTCGGTTCGGTTCGGTTCGGGATTGGGCTTGGGCCTTGGGCCTTGGCTATGTGGTATAGACACTTATATTTTTGGACCAGAAAAATCTGCATTTTTCGAACCATATTTTTTAAATACGGAAAATATTCTGAGCCGACTTTAATTTGAAGCGGTAAACTTTTGACCCGGTATTTTAGCAGATTTATCCACTACACAGTATTTTGTTCAGCCCTAATCCCCATCTATATATTACCTTCATCTTTAGACGAAAGATATATAACGAAAATACCATTTTCTTGCCTCCGCCATTAAAATCTTCTTACCGAAATTACGAGCAGTATTTTTAATCTCGAAAGTGTAGATTTGAACTGATTTGTTGTGCAAAGCAAATCAGTTATTATTTTCAGAAGCTGTTTTATCCTAGAGGCGGCGACGAAAGTACAAACTGGTTTTACACCACTAACCAGATCTTCGAATCGTCTTCAAGAAAGCGACCTAGTCCGTGACTCAGCCATTGTTTCCCAACAGCTACTAGTTGGAATTGTTTATGAAATTATTACCTAGTCTACCTACCTAAATATCAAGACATGAACGACAATTTAGCAAATAAAAAATGAAGCTAGACATTTAATACTCTACTATATATAAGATTGGAGTCCACCCTTATGGTGTAAATTTGATAATAATGACAAAATACTTTAAACTAATTTCAAAAAATTGGAGAATCAATATGTTTTATCCAAACTCAGAATGTAGTCGACCATTGGCCATAGATATAGCACTCTAACATGGTAACTACTATAGCAGTTCAATGTTTCAAGGTTGCTTGGTACTTTTATAATAAACTAACAAAACCTTCGTTAAACTTTTCCCAATAACACACATCTTGATATTAAATCATTTTCAAGTTTAAAAGGACATTTTCCCAAAATACTATGAAGCGTGCAAAGTGCAAACTATCTTACACACAACTATTGAGCTATTAAACAACATCAGGTTTGATATATTCATGATATAAGCTCATAACCCAAACAATTTGTATTCTCTTTTGTCTATTTTTAGCTTGTGCGGCTTGGCAAATTAAAGACATTTGATAGTGCATTTTTATGATGTTTATCCTAGCAACACTATTCAAAAAATTCATTTCCAGTTTTCAAAATTAAAAGTTTGATTACACTCACTTTAGATCTCTTTAATCTTTGCTTCTTTCATCTGTTCATCATCTTGGAATGCATGACCAGTTTTCATTTAGAAACCATTTGAAGGTACATTAATCATTGTATTTTTAATTCATAGTTGCAAATGGAGTTCGAAGACAAAAAGGTAAGGAATATGATTCCAAATATCTAGCAAGTAAACATGGGTTCATTGGTGGATGGTGACGACTTTCTTTAACTTGTAATTTGGAAGAAGGAACACAAAGAATACTTGTTTTGTTACCACCTGCTATGTTGAATTTATGGACAATTTGATCAAGGAGCTTGTGAAGATCTATTCCTACACACAACCCTTTATGTTTGGACACATTTTTGTGCTTGCATTATATTTTATTCGATGGATGCTAACATTAGTATTTTTGCATTTTACTTTATCAAGTATGAAGTAATCGTGAACCCTGATTTGTTCCATCTATGCGACATTTTTCCTTGCTCATCCGTCGTCATACGTACATTTTAAAAAATTGTTGAAACCAAGTGTGAAGCATAGAAATAAAATTACCAAACAGCTCTATTTGAAAAAGGAAAAATTATAACGGTCATAAAATATTTCTGGGAATTAGACTATTTACCATTATTTACCATATCCAATAATAACGTCCATATATCGATCATCAATATCAAATTGTATTTTCTTCACAAATACAAGGAACTGAAAACAAAATATAAAGTGACCAATACTGAATTGTATAAACTCTTCCCGACTATTTTCTTTCCTTTGAAATTAGAGACTTACAGTTCATATCAAAATATAAACCAACTGACTGTCGAAGCAGTTTATAGATAAAACACCTCTTGTGCATGTTTTCGGATAAGGTACAAAATAAAAATGTTTCATCATTGCAGAAAACTTTGTCTTTAATTTTTTTTATTGACTTCGGCATCAATCAGTAGGTTATAGTATTAAAATATAAAGAACAAAAATGAAACACATGCAAGTGTCAAACCTTCAACAGATGATGAGGTGAGGGTGTAGAAAAACAGAAGTCGTTCATCAGAACAAATGAAAATGAATCTCAATCATTCCAAAAGGGAACATGTCTCTAACTTTTCCGATACATCAGGAAAACAATATTAGTACAAACACGACAATAAAGATGAGAACTCCTTCATCAGAACGAACAAAAATGAAAAAATCTACAAATTAATTTACAAAAGCAATTATAAAGGGGCCGATGACATGAAATTGATTTGCGGACATGATTTCAAGGGATCCTTTCTCCATGGCCTGTAATATTCATGCAATGAAATTGTTTTATTCACATTGTAGGTCTTTAAAATCCAGGTTTGGAAAATTGTAACACCCCACCTCCGCTAGGGTCATTCACAAAGAGAATGCACTAGGTTTGGAGGGGCATTATTGGTAAACATGCACAGAAATATTACAAGACAGAACATATATAAAACAGCGGAAGTAAAACAAATTTCGTTACCTTATAAAATAAGGTCTAAAGCCTTTTTACGTCAGAATACATCAAAACCTGTCTTGCAATAATAAAGAAGCATAAAACCTTTTCATAAATTATTCCCCAAAATAAAGCGGTGAAGCAGCCATAGCCAAAAGAAGACCAAGCTATACATGATGACCTTCAAACAGAAGAAGAAGTCCGAACTAACAACAGCATTTCCTCCCTGAAACCTGGGGGGAACGGAAGACAAAGAGGCGAAAGAAAACGGGGTCAGTCATAAAGACTGGTAAGTCCTATCTACTTCCAGCATAAAAACAGGTAAAGGTAACATGACATGCATAAACTGAAAGTAAACATAAGGATGATGACAAGATAGATAAGCTATACCAAGATAACCGAATGGACTACTGTATCAAGACAAACGAAGGTATCATGATAAACTACGGTGACAAGATAAATCAAGGTATCATGTCGTCAGGTTTCTATCAAGGGAAGTATCCCAAGGTATCTATCATATATAATATCCCGAGGTTACTATCAAGTATATTTCTCGTGGTTCTAACATGTATATTTGCTCTGCACCTCTCGTACTAGTATCCCAACCCGTGCCATGTGTTAACTATGAATGTCCCTTGCCCAATGTCATGTAATGGTCCATGTCAACCTAATATATAGCATATGTAGGTTTTCCTAACTCGTATGTTTCTTTCCATGTATAAGTTCAGTCCTTTGCCGTAGGCCGTACGGGCTTCCCCATGTAAATCTATACTACCTCAACGTAGTACCAGTTTATCCTTGAAGTTGTTTTGGACTGCTACCCTTGATCTAGTTATGCTTTCTTACCATGAGCTATCGCGTGTTCACTTAGGATTTATGCCACCTAGGACCACTAGGGATTATGCTACCTAATGAACGTATTCGTAACTTGGTTTGGGTTCAGGCCACCTAGGGCCACTAGGGATTATGCCACCCGTCAACCATGCCCTTTATCCCACGGATATATCGTGAATCGTTTTCCATGTCTAGACGCACATGTATCTCAATGTGCCATCCGAGTCCCGTGCCAGGGCAAATCGAGAAATACGGAACTCGGTCGGGAGCTTTAAGTCGTCTGCTGATGCAGATATCAAGGTCTGTTTTTGTATCCATGGCTATGGTCCCACGTGACCCCTCCCTCAAATACTGAAAGGCAATCCAAGAAAAATCATGTATGAGAACCACATCCCGGCCCCACTTTCCTATGGGCCAACCTCACCCATGACTCGATAGCAAGAACATGGTCTGTTGGGAGTTCTCTGCCTTTCCGTTCGTACACGATTGACTAAAGATGGTAGGTAGTCGGCGACGTGCTATCCAGGGCAAAATCAAGTATCGTCGACTCCACGCTAATCCATCCCAGTCTTTAGGTCGCTCGCATAACAAACAAGGCATACTCTTGGCTCTTCTATCGCAGACCTTAACCTCTGTGAGGCCGGGTTTCATGGACCACCTGCCACCTCACAGAGGGATACTAAGAGTACCCTCACGTCCCCTGAAGCTACCGCTTCGTCACCCAGTTCGTTGGATCCTTTATCTAAGTCAGACAATTCGCTCCTCCACGTGTGTTTAAGCGATGGCCTACCGTATCGGGTTACTCATCTATCTGTGAACTGGTCCAAATCTCTTGACTAAGAATTATTACTTAGTTTCCTAAACTAAGGTTTACCACTTAGTCTCCTTTCCTGTTATCCTTGTTAATCCCGGTTTTCCACCTAGTCCCCTGAACTAGGGTTTTGTCTAATGGGTTAAGTATTGTCATTTAAGTTTATGACTTAACCTGCCTACGAATCATGTCAAGATTTGGCTAAGTATTCAAGTCCAAGACCTAGCCCTACAAGTTGGTTAAGTATACCAAGAAGCTCATGACTTAACCATATTCAATCATCAAGTCAATTTGGTTAAGTATTTGTTTATCTTAACCCTATCAGGTTATCGCGTTAGATTGGTTAAGCATAGATTATCTTAACCTCATCGGATTATCGAGTCGGATTGGTTAAGTATAGGTTAACTTAACCCCATCCACTAATCGTATTAGAATGGTTAAGTATATTTAAACAGTCTTGTGATATAACCCTATAAAGTTCTCATATTAGATTGGTTAAGTATGGTTGCTTAACCTCATCAAATCATCATGTACAATTGATTAAGTATAAGTAACTTAACCCCATTAAATTATCATGTTAAGTTGGTTAAGTATTAGTTACTTAACCTCATTGAATTACCAAGTTTAGATTGGTTAGGTGTTTAACTTAACCCCATCGAATTACCGTGTTTAGATTAGTTAAGTGTAGGTTACTTAACCCCATCTAATTATCGTGTTTAGATTAGTTAAGTGTAAATTACTTAACCCCATCCCCTAATCGTCTTATATGGTTAAGTGTCATTAAGAAATCAAGTCCGGTTTCACTTAACCTACCCATTCGTGTCATATCGGTTAAGTGTCTTTAGTCAAAATTACTTAACCTTTTCATGTGGCATTAATTAGATTAATGCACCCCAACCTCTCACATTAGACTTTGTTGTGGTTACTAGTTAAGCCGGGCGGGTCCGGGTAGATTTACACCACAACCTAGTCTAACCTCGGGTTTTAAGTGCTATATGACCAACTACTCACATTGGGTCCTATTGTTTGTAGCCACTAGTTAAGCCGGGCGGGTCCAGGTAGATTTATGCTACAAACTCAACCCAACCTCGAGTTGGCCACTTTCATGTTTGGTCTAGTGTCTTATTACACTTACAACCCATACGTGTCTAATTTCAAGTCCCATGTTTACCCCACATGTCATGTCCCCATTTAGGTGTATCATGAGTGTCATATTTTCATGAAATCCCATGTAAAATTATCATGTCACAATCACGCACGTCTAACCTACCCCAAATCGTGTTTCCAACTCAAGTAAAAGCGAGTCAACATAGCAAGGATACTATGCCACATATTGGCCTCAAAACATGCACGATGCCCAAAAGGGATTGGCCACAAACATGCATGGTATCATAAGGGGTTTGGCCTCAAAATATGCATAGCATCATAAGGGGTTTTAGGCCACAAACACGCATAGTATCATAAGGGAATTTGGCCACAAACATGCATATTATCATAAGGGAATTTGGCCGCAAACATGCATATTATCATAAGGGAATTTGGCCACAAACATGCATATTATCATAAGGGAATTTGGCCACAAACATGCATGATAACATAAGGGGTTTGGGTTCATTTACATGCATAAGCCCCAAAGTCAAATCTTTGCCAATGTTTCACAAGTCAAATGGTTCCCAAAGGTTCATGCTAACATTCCATAGATAAAGATTCAAACTTGCAAGATATACTAGGTTAAACATAACATGAGTGGCATGATTAAGTCGCTAAAACTTAGCCCAAGGTCATAGATCATAGAAAAGGGGCAAAATTAGATTCACATAGGCTAGCATACTTATGTTTCATCGCATTTTATTCCATGTCACATTAGAACCACCGTTAGAATCTACAAGTAGGTAGAACTTACATAGCGAGGCTTAGGGAAAGATCATGAATCGTCTTGTCGAAGATAGGTGGCTCCTTTGTTGAAGAAGCGTCTTGAAACTCGCATAGCAACGATGATCCCTCCTCGATTTGGTGTAGCAAGCTTGCACCTTTTGATTTGGTGAAGAAAGGAGCCTCTTTTAACATAGAACAAGCTTAGAAGACTTAAGCTTTCATGAGGAAGAAGAAGAAGAAGGTCATGTCATGAAGGTGGAGGCCATGACCAAGAAGCATTTTGGCATAGTTTAGTTGTAGGATCAAATAATGAGGGTTTTAGGTTAGGTTAGGGGTCTTTTTATAAAGATTAGGATTAGTTTTAGCCATAGGATTAACCCCAATTCAGATCCTAGCCATCAAAATCCGTCACAAGCCAACAAATCAGACCCAAAACATGTCTTGGGGAAGAAGTCAGGTGCACCAGGCCAAAACTGGTCTGGCCACCTGTGTCGACTCCCAAGTCGACTCTAGAGTCGACTTGGGGGGGGGGGGGTGTCGACTCTAGAGTCGACACCCTTTGACCAGGGTTGACTTTTTGAATTTGAATCCGTTTTAAACTCTGAAAATTCTGAAAACTTCGACGGACCATATCTTGGTCATACGGACTCCGATTCTCGAAAACTCGGACTCTATTTCGCGTATTTTTCCGAGACGAACGCAATGGCACAGACCGTTTCCCTTGATTTAGATTTTAAAATTAAATTCTGCCTTGATTCTTGTCTTAACACGTTATTAAAATTCGGGTTGTTACAAAAATGATTTGCGAGCTTGGAATTAGGGTTTCGGACTGTACGAGGTAGAAGAAGAATCATCCTTTCTACTGCGGGGTTTTTGATTTAAGAATTTAGGAGAATTTAATGGGAGGATTGATACGAAAATTAAATAGTGGAGAACAGCGAAACAGGGGGAGGAAACGCGTAAAAGAACGCGGAAGAAATACAAAACAGAAAAAAGCAGCGTGTAATTTTGGCTTCAGACGAAAATGATTTGGAAGCTTGGAATTAGGGTTCCAGACTGTGCGAGGTAGAAGAAGAATCATCCTTTCTACTGCGAGGTTTTTGATTTGGGAATTTAGGAGAATTTAACGGGAGGACTGATACGAAAATTAAACAGTAGAGAACAGTGAAACAGGGGGAGGAAACACGTAAAAGAACGCGGAAGAAATACAAAACAAAAAAAAGCGGCATGTAATTTTGGCTTCAGACGAAAATTGATTATAACCCACAGTAGGCAAACCTCTATAACGGTTGGTTTGATCAACACAACACGAGAGAAACAAGGGCATTATTTTTTTTGGCTTCACAAAAGTTGGTCTGCGACAACAGCAAACAAACTTCCCTCACAATTAGTTTGATAAAAATAGTGCAAATTTTCTTGTAAAAAATTAGCATAATATTTTTGTTTGCATTGCTAAGATCTTCATAATCTTGCATTAAACTTGATATTGAAAGAGAGTTATAAAATTTATCCATAAGAATTCTTCAAGTGATATATTCATGTCTGTGTATGATATATGACCTAGCGATAACATACTAAGCAGTTTTTTTACTCTAGATTTTGTATACCATCGACCCTCTTCCTAATTGGATATTAAGGGATAACCAATAGTACAGATTGAAGGTTAGCACTATGAAGTCAAATAAATTAGCATGCAAATGTTTTTTATCACATAGCAAATACAATTCAAGTTTTACCCTAAAATTATGTTTAGCTCCAAGTAACATTATGTCATACCTTACTACATGAAATTTCCTAGCACGTATATTACATGATTAAATGAAAGTCTTATTACTTCTTTATGTTGCTCATGCTTAATGCATGATTTTGCCTCACTTTGTCATACCATTATGGTTGTAATTATCCATTTAAGAAACACCCAACTGAAATCATTTGTTTTCTTCACCTCCAATTTATACACTTTTAATATAATAATTATGAGTTATAATCAAATTTGAGATGATCATGTTTTTATGTTAAAGATTCAAATGAAATATTGAAGACTACTAATTAACAATCCAGTAATTGTTATTTTAATCAGGTGTAAATGTAATTTAAAATAATTTAATTTTAAAATTTTGATTCTATGTGATAGTTTTATAAGCTTAATAAAATTATAAAAAGTCATAATTACAATATAACGTATAATAATATTTTATAGCATGAATATTAACACCAATTCACATAAGGGGTCAACTGAACAAGTCTCCTTTTCAAATACTTTGATCTAATAATTCAGTTACAAGATTTGATGTGTGTTACATGATTCTAGATACATATTTACCATTTGATTTATGATGACAAAATACGGGAAAGGATCATTAATATGTAATCAAAGTTTTTTGATCATAATGCATGGCTACGTTAGAAGAACATATTTCAAACTAAGAAATTCGATCGATGTTCCCAATAGTAAATCAAGTGAGCAATAATAGTTGGAAACGAATTATCTAAATCAGATTTCATACATGAATGATCTAGGAATATCATCCAAACTGATTAACATTCTTGATTGTTCTTTTGGTAAAATTACAAGAGAAAATCGTTTTAAGTGAAAAGAATGTAATAGCTCAAAATTTTATCACGTTGATTTAACATATTTAATTATTTAAATATCAAAATAAATGGTTTCTATAATTATACTACCCTCTTTTAATTTATATCAAATGCTAAAATTTACTTTTTTTAATCTGGTTTACAAAAATATTTTGTTTAAAGTAAAACGAAAAAATATGATAAAAATCTTTTCATAAATCTTGATTTTTATTCATCTAAAAGTAGCTTGAAATATGGTTTGATACCATATTATACATGCACGTAAGCTTAAAAGTTAAATAATGTGGTACCTCATCCCAAGATCCAATCTAATAAAGAGTATTAACAAGTAATGTCGTCTATTAGAGAGAAGAGTAGAGCTGGTTAGGGGCGATGATCCTTAATTTCGTATTAGACGAGTATTGACTATGTCGATTGTGTGTATAAATTTTCTTTTCACTTCTCAGGTGGTTCGACATGCCTAGCTCTTCTAATAAGAAACCACGATAGTTAAGGATCGTTTCAGAACAATATAAAACACAATCAATAGATCACAGAACAAATACATTCTGATACAAACACTGAATTCAACATATACACGTGCTACATCCCACATAATATACAATAATGAATACAACGATGTCCAATGGAGAAAATATACATCAACTCAACTACACGAATAAACAACTAGAAAGGGTCTCTAAAAGATAGTCCAAGTTATACCTGCAAACCAAGAATCAATAGAAGGCTGAATCTGAAGCAACTCGGTCTGACAAGAGTATTACATACATAGATCACTCTAGTTTACAAATCAGTTTTAATTAAAAGGTAAAATAAAATATCAGTCGAACACTAATTCCTTTCCAGAAGAAAAGGAAATCTCAAGACATAGATTCATATGAAATCTCTAATACAAAATTTTCCTTTCCATTAGAAGAAAATGGCACACATAGGTCAACAAAGCACAATATTTATATGCATACAAGATTAGTGTATGGCTATGCGAGCGAGAACTATGACCATGGATTTAAAAATTGCTTTAGCATGCATTACCTAAACTCTGCAGTTAGGGTAACCAAAACTTGGAATCACTTAACACGAATGAAAGACTCAGAGGTGCACAGAAATCACAAGATGAACTCAAGAAACCACGTAATTTACTAAATAATGAAGCACAAAATCACTTAAACACAAAATCGCAAAATCACTGAAACACCATATCATGAAATCATTAAAATTCTATTTAGTGTTAAAACCACAAATAAAATCACCACAAATAATAATAATTATTGCTATGGTAAAATCTGTGATAAGAACAAAACACAGAAACACAAAGTTTGGACCCAACCCAGAGTGGCAAGTCGAATCTATGCCCATACGTGCTATCACACAAGATGGCTTAAAGCCATAGCCAGTACTATATCACACAGAAGGGTACCTTGATGACCCGAAGGTCCACAGTTTTCACACAAGATTTCACACAGGATTGACTCAAAGGTCCATACAAAGTTCATATAAATTGACCAAAAGGTCTAGTACTGGCGGTCACACAGGATTGTGTCATATACCCTTAGATAGTAACCTGAAAAGTGGTAATCGTGCGTCTTATACAACACATTCCCACTTATCAGTTCACACATTTAAAGTCGGCTCCACACGGGAAAATCACTTAAAGTCACAAAAAATCACTGAAAAACACAGAATAACACAAAGAACTTCAGAGGATCATTGAGCACTGAGAATCAATGAGATTCATCGAATCACAGAAATCGCTGAATATCACAAAGAATCGCAGAGGATCAATGAGATTCATAACTTCAACTGGACAAATCTCGGGTTAAATAATATAGTTTACTGCCACGTCCCATATCATGGGGTATACAACATTATTCGATCACCAACACACCATCTAGAAGGGTGCAAATGTGTACAATTTTCATTTAAAATCCTACTTTTAAGAAAATAGTTTGAAAAACATACTTTATTAGAGAATCTTTAAAAATCACATAATTTGGAAATCCTTGTTTAAATAATATTATTAATAAAATCCATACAATTTGGTTAAAGTAGTTATTTTCAAAATCATACTTTCTTATTCAAAACATTTAAAATAATTTATAAAAGTCGTACAAGTGTCACTGATACACAAAATTCTACATGAAAGCATCACTCGCAATGACCCAAAATTGCAAATCCGATGTACAAATTTGCTCATAATATTAGCTTGTCCAAATAGGATAAAGCCTATCAATATCCACTTTAAAATCATCAAAACAATAAGAAATATCTCATTCAGATTCACAAAAACCTACTGTCAATTTTTGCTCTCGGGACAGTAGTATATACTTACAAATTTAAACAAGTTAACCTTAAAATCAAAGAAAAATCGAAATATGAAACTCGTAGAATATGTTCTAAGCTTTTCATAACGTCCAAGATTATCAATTCCAATAAGAAAACAGAAAGATATGCCAAACCTCATTTCAGCTTCAACAAATGGCTAATGTCGATTTCTCTCTCGGGACAGTAATACAAAATGCAAACTCGAACAAGTTATCATCAAATCATGAAAAACTCAAAACATTAAACCTGTGGAGCATGTTCTGAGTTTTCTATAACATCTAAGATGATGAATTCCGATAAGAAACGAGAAAGATATGCTAAATCTCGTTTTAGATTCAATAAATAACTACTGCCAATTTTTGCTCTCGGGACAGTAATACAAAAGTGCAAATTCGAACAAGTTATCTTCAAAATCACGAAAAACTCAAAATATGAAACTTGCGAAGTATGTTATGAGTTTTATAGAGCATCTAAGATGACCGAATTTCGAAAATACTGAGAAACTCGTTTCAGATTCAACAATAGCTACCATCGATTTTTTTTTCTTGGGACAATAGTAAAAAACACAATTTTGATCAAGTTAACTTTAAAATCATAAAAAACTCAAAACATAAAACCTTTAGCATTTAATCTAGGCTTTCCAAAACATCAATAATCATCTAATTTAGACCTCAAACGAGAAAGATACGCTCAAGTTATATACAATATGTAGCCTAGAATATCATTGTGATAGACAATAAGTTTGTATCAATGTTTTCGACCAACTACACTTAGAATTTTCTAATGTATTTAACATGAAAGTTATAGAATTCTTCCTAAGTTTTTGAGGATTTAAAAAATAATCCAAAATCTGATTTAAAATGAAGGAGATACGCTTAATTTACTAGCAACCATTCATAAATGACCATACACAAACCAAAGTTAAGATCTCTAACCTTGAAACCTCAATCTAAACTAGAAAGTGTGAGTTTTTACAACTCACCTTGAATGGATTGGGATGAATCTAGCTTCCTATAGCTTGCAGTTTTGAGTTATGAAGACATGCACTCCTAATTATTTACTGTAATCCTTTTTCTAACTAAGATCCAGAGATTGGAGCAAGATTTCTCTTTAATTCTTGTAGAGATTTGCTATAGTATGGAGAGCTAGGTATTTCCTTTCTTAATTTTAAGTTAAAAGCATGGGTTTTGGTGGAGGTAGAAAGAGTGTATTCACAGCTTTCTTTTTCCGTGGAAGGATGAAGAAGAACCTCCTTCTAAGGGGAAAAAAAATAGAAAGCAGAGGAGAGAAAAATAAAACTCTCAAGATTTCCTTATTTGATTCAATTAGATAAAGACCCAAATCAATTATTTAACCCAAAATTTAGCATAATGCACTTTATTTCCTTATTTTTGTTTACCAACACTACAAAATTGTTCCCAATCAAATCACAAATTAACACTAATTACCCAATAATTAAATCCCTACCTTGTCTTACCTTGCAAAAATTATCAAATATGCCTAAAACCCTTTTTAACTACTTCTATACATTTTACAGTATTATCATAACTTAATTTTTTATACATCTTTCACACTCAAATTCATGTTTACAACAAAAATGCACTATTATACAAAACACATACTTCCTCTTTCTAATACACAAAAATAATTGTGCTTAATTTATTAACACAAATACACACATTGCAATAAAGTTTAAATTGTTTTAACCAACGTTTTAATTATTAATTTGACACAAATACATTAATATAACATATTTCCCAAAATATTTATTTCATGGTTAAAACTTACTTATATTTTATAAACACAATTTACACAACCTTATTACTTGAAACAAATTAAATCAGTTGACTAAAATAAATGTTTCCAACCTTCACATATTGATTCTCGATCAATATTTGAATCTTTATTTTAGGAAATTCAGATGCAGCGTATTCTCTGATTATGGCAAGGCACTAATATGGATAGATTAAGTGGCAACTTAATCTTTGATTGTGGTGAGGAACTGAATTGTTGATCTGATTCAACAACTCTCAAATGAGGAGAGAAATCTCTGATGGGAGGCAACCCAAATGATGAAATTCTTCTGATGGGTTGAATCTTAAATCTCAACACTGGCTGGATCAAAGGATCTTTGTTGTTAAGCTTCTTGATCGCTCTAATACCACGTAAAGATCTTTGATTTGTTCACATGATCACTAGTTTTGAATTATAGTGATCAGAGGGTTAAACTTTGATTTGAGAAATGTTGTGATTAATTGGTTTGGTTCCGAGTACCCTTAAGGATATTGAGGTTGAGAAGGAGGCATCAGTCAGAAAAATTCCTACTCGGATACTATGATCAGAAGTTAAGAAGCTACGAAATAAGGAGATCAAGCTAGTCAAGATACAGTGGGGAGAAGATAACGATGACGCAACTTGGGAACTTGAAGATAGGATTCGTTCTTCTTTTATATTTCTCTTTGAAAGTACGTTCTTAATTCTTTTCTAAGCTTTTGAATTTGAATTGATTTTCCGTATCGTTTGAATCTCGATTCTTAGGTAGAAAGCATATGGATGATGGGAATGGTTTAAAACATGTTAATAGAACATGTTATCGCTAAATGGATTCACGTGGATTCAAATGTTTTCTAGTGGATGCAGCGGATGCATATACACACTAGGCACTAGATTAGGGATCGGCTGAATTAGAGCATTTACATATTGTATATGGTTGTAAGTGCATTTTACTTTACTTTAAAAATGGATGAAAAATGGTTGAATCATCATTCGGATGTTGCATTTTGGTGAATGGTTGATGCAAGCATATAGAATTTATTTGTATCATTAGGATTCGTTTTCATACATATTGGATGCATGACACAACATGAGTTGTATTAAGGCGGTCAACTGAATCAATCGATCGCCTGATGCATTAGCTTAGGGATATATACACAACACATTAGCATATATCCATACAAAACATTAGGAATTTTAAGGACGATGTATGCCAGTTGTTGATGGTCGAGTAGATGGGTGTAAATAATGGTTGATAATATTCATAACATTCTTCTAACCTTGGAGATTTCAGAGACGAAATCCTTTAAGGAGGGGAGAAGGTAACACCCCAAATTTTAATAAACAGTAACTAAACGAAGAAGATTAATAAATCAAATATTGATCAATATAATATTCAAAATTAGGAAAAATGGATTTTACTGTTGCATCCGATATGAAATTCTTATTCGGATAGACTTTTGGTTTGTTTAAATCGAACGAATAACGAATAAGATATGATCAATCAAAGTTTGAAATTAAATTAAAGAATTAAATAAACAATCAAAAATAAAAAGCAACAATAAGTGGGCGACCCAGCCCATATATGCGTCGACCCCTGCGTCAACCCATGGGTCGACACGTGTGTCGATCCACATATAAGGTGGGTTGACATGTGCATCGACCCAGGCACGAGCCTGTGCCTGTCGAATGTCGCCTGCTTCTAGATTATTCTTTTTCTAATATATTACTGTGGTGTCTTCTATGGTTTATATTAAAAACCTAATATCATGTGGGATAAGCTATCCTTGTACACCTAGCTACTCTTCGCTTTTTCCCCACTCCTATTCTTGTTCTTCTTTTTAGCCTTTACTCCATTATGCTCTAAAAGTAAAATTTGGGAAAAAGTTAGGGTACAGTCAAATTATAGATCTGAAAGGATATTCTTATTCTCTTTCAAAGGCCTTTTTCTGGATCTACAACATTTCTCTATGAGTTATATGTTATTTTCATACCAGCAATCTAAATAAAAAGGATTAAGAAAACAAAATAGATTAGATCTGAAAGTTTGAGATTTACAGTATTTATAAGTTTACCTTTTTCAAGTTATTGTTCAATTCATTTACTTTCATTGTTTATTCCTTTTTAGTTGTTATTTATTTATAAGCATATTCTTCTTCTTTATCCCCTTCTCTGTTATTGGTTATTTACAGTCTTGCAATGCCCTATTTATTTATTTTGTTCATTTATGAGCCTAGGCCTTACGAGTATCCTAAACCTATTTCTCCTTTTTGTTTGTTTTTGCGTTGAACCTTGGCCAATGAGAGCTTGGGCCTTTACCGTTCAGTTTGTGTAAAAATGGGAATAATATAAAAGAATATTAAAAAGAGTATTTTGGGCATATTGAGAATTTGTGAATATTACATTCAAAGTATGGACTGTAATTTGGGATAAATTCTAATGCAAGAATATTCAAACTTGTGAAGTGGAATAGTTATACTTAATTATACTTTAAGTAACATGTTATTAAAAGACTTGTGAATTAGACAGAATACACTAAATTGTACATTAAGTAACTTGTAATCGTAAAACATTCGAAAAGCAATGTATTGGACTTGACTAGACAATAAGTGACATGGGGAAGGGATGTAGATTACATTCGTTAATTACAACCTAGAAATATAACATGAGTTTATTTTAGGCTTATTAACGAACTTAAACTTGTTAAGTTAAAATCCTATGATTAATATTTCAATGGGTCCATTCTGAAGAGATGTTAAGGGCTCATAGAAATCCTAGTTAACTTGGGGATCAATTCTAGGGGTGACTTGTGTCAAAATTTTGCTTGTGTGGAACCCGTAACAATCGGTATCCTTGTTATTATTATTAGATTCTCGCATTATGTAGAGGCCAGGGCATGCTTTACTGATCTGGATAGTAAGAGGTTCATAACGAGGGAGGTACAAGCACGTTTCGGCGGAACCATGAGCTTGCATTGTTCCGAACAGGGAAGATAAGATGTTATAACACTTGCGATTAAGGCTGTGTCTTTTTAGTTGATGGGTTCGGGACTGATAATCCTGATTGCCATGGCTGACACGGGTTATTCACATCTTGTAAAAAATTCGATCAATGAGTAGAAATTAGTTAAAGACTAATCATGATGTTCTGATAGTTGGTGCAAAAAATTCTTGGTCTATTAATGAAAAGTTCATCTTGTTTCGTGTTTTCTATTTTACTTCACTAATGTCCATTACAATTCATCTATCTGGATACTTTTTTATCTTATGCTTGTGCTAAAAATTACTAGAACTCGCCAAACTTATGTATGACCTAGTTTTTTTCCTCTCTCTCTCTCTTCCTTTCCCCCAAGTTTTCAGGGTGTAGGATCGCAACGGTGACTTTTGATGTTTTGATTCAGCTTGGATTCAGACCATTTCTTACTTCATGTATTGCTTTAGTGCTTGCTTTATGACTATTGTAATGACTTATGAGGGAGATGACTTTTGTGGTTTTATTCTTGTACTCTAAGGTTTTTCTTTCCACAAGATAGTTTGTTTCATATGATGATTTGATGGTATTTTGAATTATGATCAACTCTGTGACTGATTTAATAGTAAATGTTTTAAAAAATCTGTTGTGTTTTACATTGTCTTGTGAATTTTATCTCTGTTCTGTTACATTATATCTATTGCGCTTCACAAAACTTAATGCATCCTCATATGGGTAACATTAAGGGTGTGACGCGTTACAAGCATCATAAATACATCCGTGCCAACCCGAGCATGTCGAACCATGGTCTTTTGGTCCGAAGAGAAATGTAACATGATAGGTTGAGCCAGGCACTATCAACCTGTGAGTTAATCATGCTAATCCAACATGCTTTGAGTTGATTTTCCACTTCCATTTGATGAATCCAAGCTCATGTGAGATTATACTCAAGTCCTGAGTAATTTGCTTTATAGAAATCCGAGAGGTGGCAGCCTTTCCAGAAGGTTGGTCAACACTTTCCCCCCATGTTGATGGCAAAAAATGTCGTAAACACAAAAGATTCCCAATTACTAGGAATTATAAATATGGTCGCATAGACAAGAATATAAAATAGAACATAAGCAGTAAATAACACAAGAGATTTATAGTGGTTCGGCCTCGGTGAGGGCCTACGTCCACTTTGAAGAGTTGTTGGAATTTTTTTTATCACTTGAAAGATTACAAGGTTGTGACCCTCTCATTACATTTGTTAACTATGATACATGAAGATACAATAGTCATATTTGTAAGAAATAGTAAAATGGACAATTTTTCCCATCTTCTTCCTCAAAGAGGAGATGCCATTAATGAAGCTCTATGGAGGTGTCAAGGCTCAAGAATCTCCCCCTTTTGAAGTGTGTGGCCATGGGGGTATTTATAGGAAGTGGTTAGGTAGGGGTAGCTAGAAATGGGGACCATCTACAGAAAATTCGCGCCTGCAGTCCTCGTCCTCAAAAAATTCGCACCTAGGCCAAGGTACGAAATTTTGCACCTGCAGGGTGCGAATTTCGCACCTCGGGGGTGCGAAATTCTTACCTCCTGGGGGTACGAAATTCGTACCCCATAAGGTACGAATTTCACACCTCGAGGGTGCAGAATTTCGCACCTCGTGGGTGCGAAATTTCGCACCTCGAGGGTACAAAAATTCGCACTTCGCGGATGCGAAATTTCGCACCTCGAGGGTACGAAATTTCGCACCTCGTAGGTGTGAAATTTCGCACCTCGAGGGTACGAAATTTCGCACCTTGCAGGTACGAAATTTCGCACCTCGAGGTTGTGGAATTTCGCAGCTCTCGAGGGTACGAAAATTCTGTTTGAGAGGTGCGAGGTCTGTCGGAGTGGCTAGGGGGCACAAAATCCTGGTCGGTGCGTCCGGGGATGTCGAGGCCTTGGTTCGGGAATGTTCTGGAGAAGCGGCGAGGCTCGCTGAAGTTGTTGGATGAATCTTGACTTTGATCTTATCTGGTAATTATGGGCAACACACTTGTTAGGTCGATCGCCGCCGGGACTGTGGGGCGCCCGGAACTACTTGATGGCTCGCCTTCGGCTCGGATGCAGACGGATACTGATGGAGGTTGCATTCGAGGGATGTGACATCCTGCTAGTGGCCAGACTCGAGTCTTATGGTACTGGACCCCGGATGATATTGGCGACGCCTACGGGCTGTAATATCACACGATATGTTGAGACGAGCGTGTCTTGTGCACTTTTGGCAACAGGGCCAAAAGGCCGGTTGACACCCCATAACATATCTTTCTTAAGAAAGGAAGATGCGTTCTGGGTAATCTATAAGCCAGAAATCAATAACAGAAATACAATATCCAAAACCCAAAAGTCCACGTAGTCTCCGATCAATCCATTACTGAATCGCCTTGTTAAGAGCAAACAAGATAACTCAACCATTCAGGAATAATCCATGCCGGAAAACCAAACGGATCATAAGCCATACTCGAGTTGTTATTGAGTTTTCTTGTCAAATCATGACAAGTTAATCCATCCTCGCGGGTATAATATATACCGGGAGTTTTAGATCGAGCATAAGACATAGTCTTAATCATATTAAGAAGTCCTGTCACATACTGACAAGATTATTAAGTACTGTCAAGCATAATCCATGCTTGGAAATCCATTTCATTAATTCCAGAAATTATTACATAACCAAAACAAATCCTGATTGATTTATCATTGAATCCAGAGCATGCCTAGGGATTAAATCCTAATCCCGTACGTGGTTAATTCAAGTTATGCATTTATTCATCGGATGGTTTTATTGTCGGGAACAGAGCATGTCTGTGGATTAGATCCTAATCCTCGTGCATGTGTGAGTCGACGTAGTCATGCGGAAATTTTAAAATAAACAAAGACATATCTTATAAAGAAATGCAAAAACCCAGGGTGATCTAATCCAGATCAGTTAATGATGATTCCGCGATTTCTAGGTCCAGGATTGTTCCCATTCAGGGGATTAGTTGGTCGTAGTGCCGATGCAGGTATTGTTGGCTGCTTGACGTATTCAGGCATCTCTCCTCATCTAATCCGTTATTCGATAAAGTCACGCAAATGCTTGGAGTCGCTCGTAACATGACCTTCCATGTCGTGGAATATGCAGTGCATTCCCGTTCCTTTTGTGTTGGCTCCCTCCTTGAAGTCTTTTTTAAACGAAGAGTTCCTCGCACATCAAGTAGATATCCAGTAGCGAGGAACTTATCTCAGTGTACCTGTCGAATTTGGGCTCTCTTCGGAGTCATACATTCCTATCATTCTTCTCCATGGCTTTTCCTTTGTCCTTATTCTCTCCAGAGTCGGATGTTCCTCCGTCCTTTGTTATGAAAACATCGAGATCATCCATCTTGATATTAGTATCCTCTTGCAGCAAGACATGTCTGCCTCAGAGTAGAAATCACCAAGATCTCTAGGTGGATCATGTTGTAAAGAGAGTTTGAAGTCAGTTTTATTCAGGATGCTGGATATGGCAGCCATTACTACCATGGACGGTTTTGGTCGATCCACCGACGCCACTGATGCACTAAACCTTCCCAGAAATGAGTGCAGGGTCTCTCTGGACCTTTTCTTAATATAAGTAAGACACATTACACTCTTGGGATGAGCTATGTGGACACTAAATTGTTCGATGAAGCAAGCGAACAATACATTCCAACTATTGACCAATTCGAATTCAAGCTGTCGAAACCACATTGTAGCGATATCGATCAACAAAAAAGGGAAAACACATTGCCATGACGTTATCAGACGCCGATAGTACTTCCATACAGTG
Organism: Allium sativum; assembly: GCA_030737875.1. Classification (NCBI taxonomy): domain Eukaryota; kingdom Viridiplantae; phylum Streptophyta; class Magnoliopsida; order Asparagales; family Amaryllidaceae; genus Allium; species Allium sativum. The sequence goes on from CM060924.1 coordinate 819,962,252, forward strand.
CATATAGCACATCAGATGTATGGTTGGGTCGATCATGTCATTGTATGCCTCCAAAAATTGTAATTTGAAGTCGGTCGGGTTGCGGAATTTCCTGATATCCTGCATGAAAGGGCCGCGATTGACGTTATCCACGTCGTCTTGAGATATGCCGCCTCTAGAGTATTGATGAATTAAGTTGGCAATTTGATTTCCGTCTTCGAGAAGTTGTTTCCAATTATCCAATCCAGCGTTGGTGCCCCCAACACGTAGTCCAAGTGAGGGTAGGAGCCTATCCCGAGCCTTTAGAATTGGTTCCAACTTGTCACATCTCTTGGGTCGATATGACCGAGCCGACCCCGTCCTAGGTAGATGTGGCCGAGCCGACATGGGATAACATTTATAGTTCCAATTTTCTTGTAACCCCCAACAAGAGTAGCGTTAGCGTGGGATTGTCAAGCGTTCCTATCCAGAGTGTTACGAGTTACTATGCCGCGACGTTGTAACACCCCAAATTTTCTAAGAAATAATAACTAAATAGAGAAAGGTAATAAATTAAATATAAATCAAAATAAACATTAGAATTAGATAATGAGACTAGCATCATTGGGTCTATTGTAATTTTCTGATTAAAATGGATACCTGGTTTGTTGAAATCGAAGTTAAAATGAAATAGTTAAGAATTAAAGAAGTTAACCATAAAATTAGAAAATAAATATATATTATAATTATATAACATAGCACCTGGGACGACACTGGGTTGCACTTAGGTCGATAATGTGTCGACCCAGGCCTGCTTGGCTCAACCCTGGGTCAACCCAAGGCGTAGTTATGTCGTCCCAGGGTGCTATTTTAGTTGCCTTGGTGCGCACGTATCGCATCGAACATTTTATTTCGTTCGAACGTTATATTAGCTAATGTGGATTTGTTTTACCAGTTTAATTTTAAACGAAAGGAAGATGTGGCGCTTTCCGATCGGTCCAGTGACATTGGTGACCCAGATTTAATCTTAGATTTGGACGGCTAAGGACATCTAGTAAACCCTATAAATTGACTAACAGAGCCTCCTCATTTCTTTACAACCATTCTTTCTCTTTTTTTTTTCTTCCCCAGACCTGTCTTCAAAACTAGGAAGAGCCAAATAATTAAACTTGTTACAGGGATAAAGAAGTTCTGTGCTTCTAAAAAATTATTTTTATAAATACTTCTGGAGGCGAAGGTTCTGCTAGATTTGGGAAAGGCCACGAGGGAAGCTCATTTCATCAGATCTGTGAGTTTTTATGTAATTTTTAGATTAGTAAAATTGTGTTGGGAATGTTAGACAGTTAATAGTTTTGAGTTTACAAGTTTAATGTTTACAGTTATTTACAGTATTTATATGTTTTGTTTTTGGGGAAAGTTACTGTAATTTATTTAATGTCTATTCCTTTTCTGTTATTTACTATGTAAGAGTAATTCTCCTTCATCTATCCCCTTCTTTGTTGTAATATATTTACAGTTATGCTTGCGCTCTATTTTATTTTATTTGTTATTTTTGAGTCTAAGCCTTACGAGTTGCTTAGATAGTTTCCCATTTTCTTTTAGCGTTAAGCCTAGGCCTAAAGAGAGCTTAAGCCTTTATCGCTATTTTTACATTAAAAATTGGAATAACATTGAAATTGAATAAGAAGGGAGCATGTTGTAACTGATTAGATACTATAATCAGAATTGGATTATTAATTGGGGATAAAACTTAACATGTAATTGGAGAACGTGCGAATATATAAACTGAAATAGGATCAACTTAGTTGGACGCTAAGTAACGTGGGGTTGAGTTTATGAAACGATAAACATGGATTAGAAATGTTTGATACAACATAGGAATATAACGTGTGGCTATGTTGGGCTTATTAATAAACTTAAATTGTGTTATGTTAAATTAAAGATGAAATTAATAAGATAAGATAATAGGAGTTTGTTCTGGCAACGCAGGGCTTATTGGGGAAAATAAGTGTCTCGTAGGTCCATTCCGGTAGCACGAGGGCTGATTGAGGAACATAAGAGGCCTAATAAACTAAAAAAAATGTAGTGGGAGTGCGTTCCGGCAACGTGGGGCAGATTGGAAAAATTAAGTGGCTTGTAGGTCCGTTCCGGCAGCATGGGGACTTGGAGAAAATAAGTGGCCTAATAAAATGATAAAATCATAGTTTGGTCCCGTTCCGGCAGCGCGAGGCTAATTAGGGAATAAAGTAGCGTAATAGGATACTAAATGGGGACCAAGTCTAGGGGTGACTTGTGTCATTTACATGTTTGGTTGGGGACCCATATCAGGAAATGTCCCTTTATCATCTATTGAGGTCTCACATTAAGAAGAGGCGAGACCACGATTTACTACGTTGGATAGTAGGAAGTCCAAACGAGATGGATAGGGGTGCATTCCGGCGGGACGATAAGTGAGCATCGTGCTGATTGGAGAAGATAAGTCGTTGTAACACCTGTGATTAACGGCTATGTCCTTTTAGTTGATGGATTCGGGGTTGATAATCCTGAATTCCATAGTTAGCATAGGTTATCGCATTGTAGTTTTAAGAGTAGATCGATAGGCAGAAATTAAATAAAGCTTAATTATGATATCTTGGTAGTTAGTGCAACAATCTTGGATATAAATGAGAAACCAATCTTTAGTTTGTGCTTAACTCTGTCTACTGCTTTTATACCTTTATGTCATATGTCCTTAAAATTGTTCATATATCTAATGCTTCCTTAGCTTATACTCATGCTAGAAATTACTAGAACTCACCAGGCGTATGTCTGACCTAGTTTGTTTTCTCCTTCTCTCTTCCTTCCCCCTTTCAGGTTCACAGGTTGGAGTGTCTCAGCAGTGATTCTTTACTTTTCTATTTAGCTTGGATTCAGACTCATGTATAGGTTTATTTCTCATTTTCTGGCTATTGTATTTATATTTGAGAGCGATGGTTTTAGTTATGTACTTTGATGTTATGGTTTTCCACGAGACAACATATTTGGTTTTATGTTGATTATTATTTGGTATTTATGGAACGTAATAAGTATTGTGATTTGACTTTCTTTATTAAATGATGTTTTAAAGTTTCCGCTGTATTTTATATTTCTGTCTTGTGAATTTTAGTCTTTGCGTTGTTAGTTTATATCTAAGCGCTTCATAAACCTTAACGCATCCTTATATATCTTACATTAAAGGGTGTGTGATGTTTGATTTGGTACCAGAGCCTAAGGTTACAAGATCGAAGAAAAGTTTTTGATAAAGTGTTTTCAAAAGTGAAGTATTTTCAAGTAAAACTTGTATTTGGACAACAACACCTCAGTGAACTACAATATTCCCTTGTACCCTTTTGGAATCCTTGCCTCTTTACTTTTCAGCATGTTTGGGGCTCCCAATTTTCTAGAGGGTGTTCCCATTCTTGCACGGTTTCGTCGATACGTTGAGGCTACGACACCTGCCGAATGGCATGGAAATGCCCAACCTCCCGTTATAACCATGGTAATTCCACCGAATCTAATGGATAATTTCTCTAATCTTTGTAATGATTTTTCTACTATGGGCGGCAAGTCATTTCTTGGATCAGAGAGTTTTGTTGATGCTGGTAATTGACCTAGAGAGACCGTTCGTGTATTTGGTTTATTAGAGCTTGACGACATGAGGAGTATTTAGTTGGCTGCCTGGCAACTAAAAAGAGAAGCTTCATATTGGTAGGAAGTGGCTAAGGCAGAGCAGGCCATGAGGACATGGGATGAGATCAAGGGTTAGTTTGAGAAGAAAATTTTACCGCAAACTGAGGAAGGGATGTAGTTGGAGAGATTCTTGAGTCTGAGATAAGGTGATTTGTAGGTTAAGGAGTATGTATATAACTTCAATGAGTTGGTGAGATTTGGCTTGGATCTGGTTAATATGCGCATATGAAAGCATTGAGGTTTGTGAGGGGGTTGAACCAACCCCTCTAAGAACTAGCATTGAGACATATTCCAATGGGTGTGACTTTTGAGGCTTTAGTAAAGATGGATCTTATGCATGGTGATGGTAAGGAGAATAATCAGGAGGCTAAGACTAAAGTGGACAAGACAGGTTTTGGAAAGAAAAAGTTGTAGCCCAAGAAAGGTGGAAAGAAAAAGGGAGGGAAATCGGATATAGCACAGATTAAAAAATAAGTAAAGAGTAATGGATGTGGTATGATAGGGCACTTCAATGAAGATTGCAAATATACAACTAATAAGGGTGCTTGCTTTCAGTGCGGACAGATGGGACATTACAACAGACAGTACCCTCAGAAGCAGGGACAGGGAGTAGGTTCATCTGCAGCACAGGTTCATGTGCTTGAGGCGATTCCTACCGGTGGCAGCGGTCAGGATAGAGGTAGAAAGGTCATTATAGAATTTCATTAAGGATTTTGCATGGATCTTAGCTCCGTGTTGATGGGTAAAATTGTCACACGCCAACACCCATTGTGTATGAGTGAACAATTATCAGAATAAGCAGTAAATAATGTAAATGCGGGGAGACGAAGCTTTTATAGTGGTTCGGCAATGCCTACGTCCACTTTATAATTCTCATTCATCATTCCTTTTGTCGGTTACAAAGTTGTGCAAGTTCGGAAAATAGCTAAGTACAAAGAGTTACAATAGAATAACAAAATACATGTTATTTCTACACTTTGGCTAAATTGCCCTTCTTCTTCTTCCTTGGGATGAGTTGACTTGGTCAACTAGGAGAAAGGTAAGCTTTAATGTCCAAGAGGTCTAGAGGTGAGATAGCAAGGCTTGCTAGTCTTCAAGTGTTGAAGGAAAACATGCATGTCATGTTTTAATTATTCATCTCATCTCCCATGGCCATGGTGAAGGTGTTGGAGGCCATTAGTGAGTGTTCCGAGTTCTCTAAGTCTCAAAATTCCAAGGGAGAAGGATCCATTTGAAGGCCAAGGCTTGGGGTATTTATAGGAAGGAGGTTAGGTGGGAGTAGCTGAGCAGCGGGACCCACAAGAGCCATTTTCGCACCTCTACAAGGCCATATGCAGGAATTTCGTACCTCCCCCAGGGGGTGCGAATTTCGCACGTCGGGGGTGCAAAATTCGTACCTTCTGGAGGTGCGAAATTTCGCACCTCGAGGGTGCGGAATTTCGCACCTCGAGGGTGCGGAATTTCGCACCTCGAGGGTGCGGAATTTCGCAGCTCGTGGGTGCGAAATTTCGCACCTCGAGGGTACGAATTGCACACCTCTCGGGGGTACGAAAATCCCGTTTGAGAGGCGCGGTGTCCATCCGAGGATGTCGAGGACTTGGTTCGGGAATATTTTTAGCGGAGCGGCAAGGTTCGCTGAAGTTGCTGGCTGAATCTTGACTTTGAGCTGATCTGGTCATTCTGGGAAACACACTTGCTGGCGGAAATCGAATGAATCGGGCGATGCCCATAGTTTCGACCTAACCGCTAGGTCTATCACCACCGGGACTGTGGGGCCCCGGACCCCCACCGGCGCTGCGCCCGGACCCGTAGGATGGCTCGCCTTCGGCTCAGAGCACGGCCCGCCTTCAGCTCGGATGACGGCTTGACTAGGAGTCCATTGGGCCCGACAGGGGCCATCTGATAGAGGCTTCAGGTTTCCATGTGTTTCCGACGCGACTTCGACCCAACTGCTTTGTGCTTTTTGACGCTTGAGTGCGTCGCTTGCCAAATACTCGACGTGTGACTGCTTTGACAAAAAGGCATGTCAACACTTGCCCCCAAAACATATCTTGCTTGGTTTTTAAGGAGGATTTGTTTTGCGAGGAGAAGAGAAATACAGAAAATTTTTCTAGGAGAAGTCCAGAGCGAGCTTCTATATTCATCAGACGGAAGAGTTACGACCACGTCGGGTCATATTATCCAGAAAACCAAAGCCGATGAGCCAGAAACCCATGATCTCGTAGGATCATATTAGTTGAAGATCACGATCGCTTGGGATTGTATTAAGGAGAGTGTAATGACCCGCATTCTACGCATCGAGGGATCGTAGAATATTTATTTCTTTCCTGTATGAAGTCGTATAGTCATGTGACTTTGGGAAACATCCATTAGAGTCATTTCCCATGTTCATGATTTTTGTCGATTTTTAAATGACCATTTTGCCCCTAGTTGGTACTGTTTTGGCCATAACTTTTGATTGGAAAGGAATTTTGACCTGAAACCACTTCCATTAGATTCGTTTGATGGTTTACCTTTCCGTAGAGTGGTCATAATAGCCAAACGGACTTACCGTTTGGGAGATATGGCTGAAACAAGGTTTGGAGGGTGAAAAACTGCTTAACCGGGCCAAATCGGGTGATTAGTGAGTAGGCCCATAACCCATTTCGGGATTAGGGTTATGGGAGGGCTGAAATGAGATGGAGAATCATTTCATTTCAGTTTTCTAGCCTCCACTTATCACCAAGGATCCCTAAAAATGGCCTCCAACCTCTAAATCACCTCCAAATCATCTTTTGGTCAAGGATTTGGCTTAGCAACCCATAATCAAGGAAGATCTTCACCAAAGCAACAAAGGAGCTGCTGTTTGGCACTGAGATTCACATCAAATCAGAGATTTATTTCAGATCTTAGTTTATTTTGTGGCTAAGGTGAGTGATTTGCATAGTTTTGCACTAATTATGGCTAATTAGGGTAATTAGTGTTAATTAGCGAATTTATACACCAATAAATTCGGGAAAAACGTTCATAAATTCCTAGATAATGTTTTAGACCTCTGATATGAATTTGGGTTCATTTGGTTAAGTTTTGCTAATCCTATCAATAGTTTCACCTAAACATGCATAAGGGGAAATATGGGATTTTGGGTATGTTTGATCCATTTTAACCTATGATATTGATGTGAATGATGTTTGTGGTTGATTATGCATGTTGCTATGACTGTATGAAATGCTTTGTGATTGATTTCAATAGTTAGAATGGTCGAAAACGTCGTCGAATGGCGTAAACATTTGCTAGAATAGTTTCAGAAAACAGTGCAGAGTTAGGATCGGATCGGATAAGGGGGCTCGGATCGGATATGTTGAACTGAGCAAAGAATCTGATCGGATCGGAACCCAACACTTGGGAAAAGTGGCAAAAAGGAAGGCCACGCTAGCTGAACTGGGATCAGATCGGATAGAGGAAGACGGATCGGATCGAGGAGGACGGATCGGAGCGGAAGCACGAAGACGTATCAGAGCGGGAGCATGGAAGCGGATCGGACAGGAGCATATGAAGGGAGTATGAAGACGGATCGGAAGCACGAACCAAGAAGGGACACCCGACCCGACCCGAAGGGAAGCACCCGACCCGACCCGAAGAGAAGCATATGACTCGAACCCAGAAGGGATACCCGACCCGAACCGCACCAGAAGGAGACCCGACCCGAACAGATGAAGGACACCGAACCGAACCGATAACTTGATGAGGAATCCGACCCGACCCAGTATTGACCAATAACCCGAGATGCAAAGGTAGTCCAAATGGAAGTTAGAGCTCAGGATCCCGGAACCAGTTGGGAACCAATGAGTTCACTTCATGAGTTGGGCTTTGCTGCGGGACGTGTGCTAAGGAGTTATCGACATTCATAACTTCGATTCACCACTAGAAATGAAGGATGGCTATTTATCAGTGTAGTAGGGTCATTATGGCCTGAGGGGCAAAGTGATGGTAGCAAGACTACGTTATCAGTGCAGTAGGGTCATTATGACCCGAGGGGCAAGGTGATGCGTAGAAAGACTATGAGCCAGTGCAGTGGGGTTCTTGTGACTCCATGGGGCAGAGTGGACATAGTAAGGATTAGTAAGGCTATGAGCCAGTGCTGTGGGGTTCTTGAGACTCCATGGGGCAAAGTGGACATAGCGAAGGATTTGTGGCTACGTTATCAGTGCAGTGAAGCCATTTATGACTTCATGTGGCAAAGTGATCGTAGCAAGATATGTTGGGTGATCGAAGTGGTGAATATCGTATGCTTTATGCATGAGTGAGAGATGTGAGGATGGATGCTATGCTTGATTGTTTGCCATCATTATGACATGCACACCTCCCCCACCTCCGTATCTTTACACTGTTTGATATGATACCTTAGAGTGTTGTACAGTATGCAGTGCTAACTCTTTGGTTGCAGGTCCAGGTTCAGGTATGTTTTAGTCTACCTGTTATTGTTCACTTTAGATGCTTATCGCTCATACCAGGCTTTATGTCTGACCCAGAGTTTTATGTTCCCTCTTATTACTCTGGGTGCTCACACGAGCAGACTAGAGACAGGTTAGCTGGTGATACGCGAGTAGCTGATTCGGAGGCGGGCAGGAGGCTTCCACGTATGATATATATATATATACACATTCTCCCTGTGTCGTTGGTGGTCGCTACTTAGGCATTAGTAGTGTACCTCATTTATCTTACTTTTGCTTTGAGACAGTTTGAAAGTTGTAATAAGCTGTATTCTAAATTTCCGCTGCTATGATGTTTAGTTCTGATTTTCAGCTTATGCACTGTCTCTCCTGTTTTATGTCAAGTATGTTGTTATTATATTTTATTCTATGCGATGTGAGACATTCTACAAGTTCTTTGTATGTTCATTTCCTTCCTCCTTTTTCCTTCTGACGACCCGTTCCGTGCTAACTGGACATGTGTACAGCGCACTTTTGGAGTAAATGTCGGTTGGTGCGGGGCGGGCCGTCACAGAGAGTAGTCCAACGATTGCTTGGGATCGCATTAATAAAAATCCAGAACAACCAGAGCATCCGAGAGACGGGAGGATCCTAGTAACCTGCAAAAAAAAGGTATATTCACAAATATATGTGAGCGGTCATGTCGTGTTGCCGACAAGGCTCCCATAGGTTATCTTATTCATTTGGTAGACTGCATTCAAGGCGATCTCACGTTGGTGAGATGGCCTTGGCAAGTAGCATTCGAGGAAATCTCACATTGGTGATGTGACATCGGCAAGTATCATTCAGGGAAATCTCACATTGGTGAGATTACCTCGGCAAGTAGCAATCAAGGAAATCTCACATTGGTGAGATTACCTCGACAGGTAGCAATCAACGAGATCTCACATTAGTGAGATTACCTCGGCAGGTAGCAATCAAGGAGATCTCACATTGGTGAGATAACCTGGGCAGGTAGCAATCAAGGAGATCTCACATTGGTGAGATAACCTTGGTAGGTAGCAATCAAGGAGATCTCACATTGGTGAGATAACCTTGGCAGGTAGCAGCCAAGGAGATCTCACATTGGTGAGATAACCTTGGCAGGTAGCAGCCAAGGAGATCTCACATTGGTGAGATAACCTTGGTAGGTAGCAATCAAGGAGATCTCACATTGGTGAGATAACCTTGGCAGGTAGCAATCAAGTAGATCTCACATTGGTGAGATAACCTTGGCAGGTAGCAATCAAGGAGATCTCACATTTGCGAGATAACCTTGGCAGGTAGCAGCCAAGGAGATCTCACATTGGTGAGATAACCTTGGCAGGTAGCAATCAAGGAGATCTCACATTGGTGAGATAACCTTGGTAGGTAGCAATCAAGGAGATCTCACATTGGTGAGATAACCTTGGCAGGTAGCAATCAAGGAGATCTCACATTGGTGAGATAACCTTGGCAGGTAGTAGGCAAGGAGATCTCACATTGGTGAGATAACCTTGGCAGGTAGCAATCAAGGAGATCTCACATTGGTGAGATAACCTTGGCAGGTAGCAATCAAGGCGATCTCACATTGGTGAGATAACCTTGGCAGGTAGCAATCAAGGAGATCTCACATTAGTGAGATAACCTAGGCAGGTAGCAATCAAGCAGATCTCACATTGGCGAGATAACCTTGGCAGGTAGCAGCCAAGGAGATCTCACATTGGTGAGATAACCTTGGCAAGTAGCAATCAAGGAGATCTCACATTGGTGAGATAACCTTGGCAGGTAGCAATAAAGGAGATCTCACATCGGTGAGATAACCTTGGTAGGTAGCAATCAAGGAGATCTCACATTAGTGAGATAACCTTGGCATGTAGCAGCCAAGGAGATCTCACATTGGTGAGATAAGCTTGGCAGGTAGCAATCAAGGAGATCTCATATTGGTGAGATAACCTTGGCAGGTAGCAATCAAGGAGTTCTCACATTGGTGAGATAACCTTGGTAGGTAGCAATTAAGGAGATCTCACATTAGTGAGATAACCTTGGCAAGTAGGGTCAGGGCGACCTTATCGAAGTAAGATGAGAGTCCAAGAAAAGCGGACTTTTTATTAATACCCAAAAGGAAAGATACATCTTAGAGGACTAAGGTCCTTAAGTACAATGCCATGGGCTGAAGCCCTAATACTTGAGCCTATGGAGCTAGATTGAGAAAGCCGTGAGTGCGGAGCGCATTATTTGAGAGCCATAGAGATCCATAGTAAGATTAGAAGACCGAAAAGCCATACGATACTGATGCTAGGGAGGCTTGGACCCTAGGCATCAGATTCATTGATAGACTTAGCTGATGACGATGCCATGGCATGTGTCGGTCCCGGGCCTGTCCTGATACCTTTGAGGGGTCCGAACAAACTTTGCCAGCTCCCCACGCCTAACACGTTCTTCAATAGCATTCTTAAGGTGTTGACAGTCGTTTGTATTGTGACTATCGGTTTCGTGTAATATGCAATATCGGCCGGGATTGGTGAGTAGTCGAGGGGGATCCCGAGTGAAAGGCTTTTTGAAGGGAGCAATAGGGTTTACTTCTCGGTAGATCTCCTCGAGAGTGTGAGTAAGCTGCGTGAAGGTCGAGTACCTTTCTTGCCTACTCGCGTTGTCGCGATCATTCCTCTTTGGAGGTTTCTGAGCAGAATCTTTAGTTTTTCCAAGATCGGGAGATTTTAGGTCCTTAGCAGCGTTAACCTCGATAACATTCTTGCTATTGTTGGCCTTCGCTCTTCTTCTCGGAGGAACCTTTCGGCTTCAAAGTAGAACTCGCCAAGGTCCCTTGGCGGGTCCCGGTGCAATGAAGTCTTGAATTCAGATTTATCCAGAACACCTGATACTGCGGCCATTAAAACCATGGAAGGGTCTGGTCGATCGACAGAAGCGACCGCAGCATTAAACCGTTTCAAGAACTTTCGCAGAGTCTCACCGGACTTCTGCTTAATGCTATTGAGAGTCATGACGCTTTTTGGACGAGCTATGTTGACTCTAAACTGTTCCACGAATCGAGTAATCAAAGCGTTACAAGAAGTAATGGAGTCCGACTCCAGCTGCCTATACCACATTGCAGCTATGTCTGTTAAGAAGAGCAAGAAGCACTTGGCCATGACATTTTCCGAAGCCGAGAGAACTTCCTTGTGTCGAATGTATCTAATTAGGTGAGCGGTGGTGTCCTTGCGACCGTCATAAGCATCTAAGCCTGGTAGCTTAAAGTCAGGTGGGTTCCGAGAGTTTCTGATATCCAGAGAGAGAGGGCTGCGAGTCACATGGTCCATGTCCATAGAAGAAGCGCCGCCTCGAGTGAACCGACGGAGGACATCCGCAATCTCAGACCCGCTCCCAAAAGCGAGCAACTGGTTTAAATTATCTAAGGCGCCACCGGTGCCCCCTGTGTTCAAGTTCAAGTTGGGAATTGGTTGGTTGAGGATAAAGTCTTGTTGGATTCCAACCTGAGGTGGCACATTAGGCGCAACCCTGGCTCCCGGAACCGTCAGAGCGCTACCATCAAAAGCTGCGCGCATCGGCGCTTGAGCAACATTTCCTATTGCGGAACCCGCAACTTGTCCAAGTAAGGTAGCATCATGGGCTGGAGCAACGTCGGGATTAGGGGTGCCCCCGCGTGTGGCGGGACCAGCACCGTTGGGAGGAGCGACGTCGAGGTTTGGGATGCCCCCGCATGTAGCGGGACCGGCACCGTTCGGAGAAGCGACGTCGGCCTGTTGGTTAGTAGGCGGGGTTGCCCCCGCGTCTCGAGTCCCGGGTGGAGGAATATTGGTGCTAGTTCCAATAATGTCAGCCTGGGCAATCAGCCTAGAAGCTCTCCTTATTTTGTCTTCAATGCGAGTGAGGAAGGTATTGAAGGCGTCTTCCAATCGCTCGAGTCGAGCGTCCAAATCAGTAGCGAGGTTCTTTATCATTCCATCGACGTCCTCTCGAGTGACATAGTTCGATGGAACTTCATTCGAAGAAAGTTCATGATTTACTTCATCTTCGGCATGAATTTCAGAGATAGCTGGGAGCTACTTGCGCTTAACCATGATGTAAAGCGAGTAAAGTTGAAGTCGAAGATGAGGTTTGAAGGAAAATTCGAGTACTTAATCCGATGTAGAGGTCGAAGCTGTGCGTCCCCTTCCTAGCGCGCCAAAATGTTGATGGGTAAAATTGTCACATGCCAACACCCAATGTGTATGAGTGAACAATTATCAGAATAAGAAGTAAATAATGTAAATGCGGGGAGACACAGCTTTTATAGTGGTTCGACAACGCCTACGTCCACTTTATAATTCTCATTCATCATTCCTTTTGTCGGTTACAAAGTTGTGCAAGTTCGGACAATAACTAAGTACAAAGAGTTACAATAGAATAACAAAATACATGTTATTTCTACACTTTGGCTAAATTGCCCTTCTTCTTCTTCCTTGGGATGAGTTGACTTGGTCAACTATGAGCAAGGTAAGCTTTAATGTCTAAGAGGTCTAGAGGTGAGGTAGCAAGGCTTGCTGGTCTTCAAGTGTTGAAGGAAAACATGCATGTCATGTTTTAATTATTTATCTCATCTCCCATGGCCAAGGTGAAGGTGTTGGAGGCCATTAATGAGTGTTTTGAGCTCTCTAGGTCTCAAAATTCCAAGGGAGAAGGATCCATTTGAAGGCCAAGGCTTGGGGTATTTATAGGAAGGAGGTTAGGTGGGAGTAGGTGAGCAGCGGGACCCACAAGAGCCATTTTCGCACCTCTACAAGGCCATATGCAACGAAAATCCCGTTTGGGAGGTGCGAGGTCCGTCCGAGGATGTCGAGGACTTGGTTCGGGAATGTTTTTAGAGGAGCGGCAAGGTTTGCTGAAGTTGTTGGCTGAATCTTGACTTTGAGCTGATCTGGTCATTCTGGGAAACACACTTGCCGGCGGAAATCGAATGAATCGGGCGATGCCCATAGTTTCGACCTAACCGCTAGGTCTATCACCATCGGGACTGTGGGGCCCCGGAACCCCGCCGGCGCTGCGCCCGGACCCGCAGGATGGCTCGCCTTCGGCTCAGAGCACGGCCCGCCTTCAGCTCGGATGACGGCTTGACTAGGAGTCCATTGGGCCCGACAGGGGCCATCTGATAGAGGCTTCGGGTTTCCATGTGTTTCCGACGCGACTTCGACCCAACTGCTTTGTGCTTTTTGACGCTTGAGTGCGTCGCTTGCCAAATACTCGACGTGTGACTGCTTTGACAAAAAGGCATGTCAACACTCCGTTTACCTGTCTTTCAAAGAAAACCTAGTATTTGCTTGGGATGTGGATTGCGAGGATGCATTCTTGAGATTGAAGAAGGCTCTCACATGTAAAAACCCGTAACTTCCCCATGAAAGAAAGCGCGGATAGTTCGAGGACAAGCCACATCAGGACGCAGACGGGAGAACATTTCATTGTATATTACAACAATTCCATCAAAAACAGGAATACACAGAGTATAAATAAATAAATATTAAACAGAAAATATCAGAGATTACAATACATTACATAGCAGCGGAAAATAATACAATACACAACTAGAAGAGATATGCGGATACAAAGCTTTCCGGATATCGTTCCAGCTGTAAACCAGGATCCTGTGAATATAAATCTGCAAAACCAAAACTACTAGCTGCCCGTGTCAAAATAAGGGCACCCAGAGTTTAGGTTAAAACAATAAACTCCAGGTCAGTCATGGGACTGGTGTAAGAACTAAAGCAGTTATTAATCTTTATTTTAAAGATAGGTAAATCAAGGGACCACGCCGTATAACACGGAACGGGTTTCCTCCCAAGAATACCAGTGCATAAAACAAACAGCGCAATGCTAAATAAAGAAAGATGAAGCTATTATAAGACCCAGGTCCTATCACACAATGCAACGCAAGCCGGGGGATAGGGTTTTTCCTTATAATAGCCAAACATGCTTAGTACGTTTAAAACAAGTCATTTGATACTATTATAAGTGCATAGTGTATAAAACAACTTCAAATCATAAATATCAATCATAGACGACATGGGTACCACATATCATGTCGCCATACTAGTTCTACAATTAAAACTGAATTATCACGTATCTGGAAATTGGATTTCCATCTATGAACCGAGGCCAGGGATCGTCCTCTACCGATTTGAGACAATCTAGCCCATGTCTCCGGAACAGCCGCAACTGCCCCTTGGATCGTCAGGGCCGGTCCACCGATGTGGATTATTATGCCTGAACAATACATCCCTCCGCCCTATGGGGCGTAAATGAGCCAACAAATGACTCCATCGGACCCGGATCGTCCGATCAAACCGAGGCGCCTCGCAACAGCAACAACTACATAAGTCAAACTCGTCAGGGCGTGTAAAACCACTGACGCCACTTTTAGCTAGAAAGAAACGCATGCCCTCCCTGAGGTCCTTCTCCCGTTTCTGGTTCATACCGGGTGTGAAACTCGCGAAGTAAACGTTACACAAAGCTATGCCACGAAGGCCGTGCTTCGATCATCAACCACAAGACTTTGCTTTTCAACAGAAGCCTTGATCAATTGCCACTTAGGCATGCCACACAGACAATTCACTCCATGCGTTTGATATCCATCAATATATAACCCCTGAGCTCGTACGTATCAGAGAAGGGCGTTAAGCAAGAGAATAAATTCTCCACCGCCAAACAGATATATATTTAATAGAAATCAATCACACAGAATAAAATCCAATGTCAGACACACAGTCCATTTACAAGTTCGTTCTGGGTCTGAACGAAACCGGAGGCACCTAGTACCCTGCATATCCATCGATCTCCAAGTACGTCTGGACGATCACCAACTGATTCCCTCCTATTGGGTGCACGGCCCAATCAAGATCATTAGCAATCACCCAAACACCGTCTTCATCTTCGACACCACGTCGAATCAGTTATTCAGAATGGGATAAACCCGGTCTTTCTGAATAACTCGCGTATATAATCATCAAGTGTTACACAAACACGACATACGCCTCATTCCAATTCAGAATATTCGTTTATTCAAATATTCTTCTACTTTGGGAAAGGTTCCCATTAATTTTATCAAAAATAAATTCTTTAAATTTATTCTTTAATCTTCTTTGAATATCAATTCAAACAAGTCGGGATTAGCGAATCACACCGGAATAATCATTTATTTTATTTCCCAATCCCCACCTATTCATCCCGTGCAGTAAAACTGGTAATACTTCATATCTAACACCACGGTGTTATCGGTAAATTCAATTACCATTTCACGTTCAAATCTAATTAAAGATTTAACTATCGCCTGGAGTAAAACTGGTGATACTCCATTCTCGATCATTTCAATCTAATTAAAGATTCATTAAAACTCCACTAAGTTTTAATCTTCACCGAAATCAATATCCTGTCTTAAACTGGGTTAAGGAACCAATGTCATTTAAAACACGACCCACAATAAACCCAAAATCACATTCATTAATTATCGGGTTAAAGAATAAGTGTTATTTAAAACACTATTCACGATAAACCCAAAAATCAATACCAGTTCAATTCCAATTAAATATTATTTAATTGGTACACTTCATTAAATCTAAATAAAAAGATTTAATCTTTTTTTTCTCAACTGGGCTTAAGAACAGTGTTAATGAAGACACCATTCACGACAAACCCAAATCCCATTTGATATTAAATACAAGGCTCTGAATAGAAAATATATCGGCTTATATTCAATATCAAATTCTACGACCAACAAATATCATATTGGAAATAATGATATTAATATATCTTTCAAATTTCCCAAACAATATCTGTATAATCACGAAATCCAACATCGAAATATTCCAAAGACAATTTCGATTCAAATCCATTCCCACTTTATATATTGGAAATTCTGGTTATTTTCAAAACCATTTCAAATCCACTTTATTTATTTTAGAAATAAATAGAATTATAATTCTAGTTCAAAACTAGTTCATTTCGATAAAAATCTATTTTTATCTTTTCAAATATGGAGTTTTTCATCCCAATTTTTCACAAATCATTTCTTATGATTTTACACAAATTATTACTATTTTTAATAATTTTATCAAGGCCCGTACAGTCGATTTCCATCAACGGCCATCGAACTGCACTTACAGCGACCTTTTTTAAATTTGATTTGGACATAATTCGAGATCAAACCGTTAGATTTCAAATTTCTAATATTCATTAGAAAGCTCTTTTTGACACGAACCCAACGGTTCTGGTTTTAGGAGAATCCGACGGTCGGATCTCCCGCAATATCCATTCGAAGTCAATGGTCGAAATTCGCGAACTGCCGCGGCGCGGCACGTTCTATTTATGCCATTATATTATATATATATATAATATACTTCGTTGATTTCCTTTTAAAACATATTTTATAAATCGTTTTAAATTCGTTTTCAAAACGATTTCAACTTCTATTTCAAATTCAAATCAAAATTGAATTTTTCCTTACAAATTCGTTTTAAATTCATTTCAAATTGATTTCAATTCAAATCGATTTTTAATTCAATTTCAGTTCATTTTCAATTCAATTTGAATTTCAAATTAATTCAATTTCAATTCGAATTCATTCCTATTCAATTTCAATTCGAATTCATTTCTATTCCATTTCTATTCGAATTCAATTCTATTCAATTTCAATTCGAATTCATTTCTATTCAATTTCAATTCGAATTCAATTCTATTCAATTTCAATTCGAATTCATTTCTATTCAATTTCAATTCGAATTCATTTCATTTCAAAATATCAGATTTTGAAATCACTTTCGATATTCATTATAAAATGAATAAAATTGATATAAATATCGTTTACGTCTTAATGGCGTAAATCTAATCAACACGGCTTCATATATTTCTATTTTCAAATATTTCTATTCAAATGTTTCTATTCAAAACTGGAATGAGGCCCAATCAATTACCATATAATGTTAATTATATGGATTTTCTACAACACATGTATATAATAACAACGATGAATAATCAACCATCATCCAAAGTGCATTCTACACTGTATAAGCATCAAATATAAATGTTTAACGCTCATAACAGTCTGTCCATCAATCGATCGACGTACAACTAATTATTGGGATTAGTGTATGTCATATATCATCCCAATACCCGTGTGGGGTTTCAAACAATCAAACACAGATTTTATTTGTGCAGTTGGGCGATGTGTAAAATTTATCGTCCCAATCAATATCAGTCAAATGTGTGTATATAAACAAATCGTTCGATTTGTTTATATTAATTTATTTCATTTCATATACACGTTAAAAATTCTGTTTTTAACTATAAAGTATTTTTAACTGTATAAATATTTTATTCCATTTCACATCACATCACACAATCAATTTTCACCACAACAAACAATCAAACATACAAGCCATCCATGGTCTGTGGATGATGGGTGTCGGGTTCTACTAAACATCGTCTGCATCGTAGTATATATTTTTAACTAGAAAAAGAAAGTTAAAGGTGAGAAGTTCTCACCGAATTGCTAAACCAACCCCCACGGCTCCTCTTATGTAGAAATCTTTGTCGTTCGCCTTTTATCACTTTCATTGCCCGTAGCCACTACATATATAAAAATCACATTTTTATATTGTTGTCTTTAAAATAAAAATCACATTTTTATTTGTTCACTTTCAATTTAAAAAATCATATTTTTATAATCACTCCATATGGATAAAAATTCTATTTTTATTCTATACAATATATAAAAATTATATTTTTATTCTCTATGTCTTCATATATAAAAATCTCATTTTTACTTCACCATTTCAACTATATAAAGATTCAAACTTTTCTAATATAAAAATCCGACCTTTTCTATAATATAAAAATCATATTTTTATACATATAAAAATTAAACCTTTGAGCATATAAAAGTCAAATCTTTCCTTCTAATGGCATGTGTATAACAATTGTTTTTTTTATTCATACAAAAATCGAATCTTTATTTCAATGACATTCATATAAAGATCGCATCTTTATTTTAACGATACATATATAAAGATCGTATTTTTAGACAAGGTTATATATATTAAAAATCAAATTTTTAATACCATTTTCTATAAATAAAACTGATCTAACTATGTTATATAAATAAAAACAAAATCAGAAAATCAAACAATGAATATAATTAAACTAAAAGCAAAAATAAAAATAAAAACTAAACTTACAGCGTTTTAATCGAAGGGTAGGGGGTTTGTTGTTGAACTGAGGAGGACGGGGGTTAATGGTGGTGGCGGCTCTGGGTCTCGGCGGCGGCGGCTGATGTCATTTTGGGGTTTGGGGGAAATAAGGGAGGGGGGCCGCGGTCAGAGAAGAAGGGGAGGAGGAAGCGGAGGAGGAAGAGGGGGAGAGGAGAGAGGAGGTGTAGAGGGGACTAGGGTGGGTCGCGCCTCCTAGCGGCGGCGGCTGATGGGGGGCGACACGATTGCCCCCCTTCTTCTTCTTTTTATTTAAAATCGATTTGAAGAAAAAATGAATGGGGGGCCTGTGAGGGTAAGGGGATGAATAGAGAGGGTTTTTTTTTCAATTTTTATTTAATTATTTTAAATTTCAAAAAGGTACTTTAAAATACGAACTCGAAATGAGACCCACCGACTGTCGTCCCTAGCGTTTTACCCACATTCCGAACACAATGGGATATGTTTCATTAGACAATTTGGCTGTTTCGATCATTTTTCGTCAAAATCAACATATAACTCTATATATTGAATTTGAACGCACATTTCGATCTACCGGGGTCACATACTAACTCGAAAAATTCCAGAAAAAATATTTTCTAGCTTCGTATTTATGATACGGTCCTAACAAAACTAATTTCGTCAAATTCTAAGAACGTTTGAAAAATGGCCATTTTCCAGTCGATTAAAATCAACTTAAACTGGTCAAACGCGTTTTCCTTTGCCACGCTCACATATTGATTCGAAAAATTATGAAATTTGAAACCTAGCAATAATTTGACATTGCGGATCCAACAAAAGTGGTTTCGTCGAAATCCGAGGTCGTTTGCAAAATGGCTATTTTGAAGGGCCGAAATTCCATAGCGACTATTCTGAAATTTCAACTGGACGTAACTTTTGAGTCCTGCTATGAAATTTTGCTTTTTCGGATTCGTTGGAAAGATATTATCAATTAGATTCAAATATTTTGGTTTCACTAAAATCTGGCTTATTTTGAATCCTGTACAGTCATTTGAATTTTGAAATCGAATTATCGAACTACCGCGCCATTTTCAATTCCTTTTATAATTTAAAATAAATATTTATATTCCAACGACGATCTATATAAATATATACATTTGAATTCTATTCAAAATAACTTTTTCGTCATTATTATTTAAAATAATTCATTTTAAATAATCAAAATTCGCTAAAATTGCCAAAATAAAAAATTCAAATTGGCTCGGATTTCCGGGTTATTGCAATCTCCCCCACTTAAAACTTTTCGTCCCCAAAAAGGAACGAAGCCGAAAGTTGTTTAACAAATCAACTCAACTTTCATTATTTTGACTATGGCTTAAGTTCTTCAACTTTTCAGTTTCTAAGAAGTTTTTAAATTTTTCAAAAATTTGGCTACCACCCTAAATTTTCGAAAATTTCGCCATAACCTCCCCTGCACCGGGAGCACCGGGAGCACCGGGAAAATCCCGAAATTGCCATACAGGCCCTCTGATCTCAAAAAGAAAAAGAAAAAGCCTAGCGGCTAGCCAATCGGCTCATAAAATCATCATCACCCAAACAAAACAGTAAATTATGGTAAACATGAACCTATTTGTCGGGCAAACAATTTTATTCTTCTGCTCTAGCCTCCTTGCTATGACCTGTTCAATGTAAGTACATGTATATGCAAGCAAATGCGACAAATTTTCAATACAATTCACTATTTGATTCAATTTCTCTAAATGGTTCAAAATTTCAAATAAATAGACAAACAACACAACCATCAATCAATTAGTTGATTAGCTTTTCAAACACAACCATCAATCAATAGTCAAAAATCACATTTTTGATGCCAAATCACAACAATAGGCCCTAGCTAATTTTGGTTCTCACATCAGTCAAGAGGAAATATATAGAAAGCCCACTTTCGTCACTCGAACGGAAATTCTAATGATGGAGCTCCATTATCAAAATTATCTCAAGGCGATTAGAGTGTAATTCTATTTCTATCCAGTATATTAAAATTTCAAATACACGTGGATCAGACGTATACGCAAAATCTTTATATACTGGACTGTCCAACTCAATATAAATAGATAATCAAATACGAATAATTGATTTAAATTTTCAAAACAAAAATTGTTTTCACTTTAAAAAATATACTCTTCACACTCGTTCTAGGATACTACTGATCCCATCTCTAACGAGTCATTCCCGTTGGATATTACTAATCCAATCTCTGATGAATTCTTTCGTACGGTTCTAATGTGTCTTGTTCTATGAGCTTTGTAAACCAAAGCTCTTATACCAACTGTAAAAACCCGTAACTTCCGCGTGAAGGAAAGCGCGGATTGTTCGAGGACAAGCCACATCAGGACGCAGACGGGAGAACATTTCATTGTATATGACAACAATTCCATCAGAATACAGGAATACGCAGAGTATAAATAAATAAATATTACACAGAAAATATCAGAGATTACAATACATTACATAGCAGCGAAAAATAATACAATACACAACTAGAAGAGATATGCGGATACAAAGCTTTCCGGATATCGTTCCAGCTGTAAACCGGGATCCTGTGAATATAAATCTGCAAAACCAAAACTGCTAGCTGCCCGTGTCAAAATAAGGGCACCCAGAGTTTAGGTTAAAACAATAAACTCCAGGTCAGTCATAGGACTGGTGTGAGAACTAAAACAGTTATTAATCTTTATTTTAAAGATAGGTAAATCAAGGGACAACACCATATAACACGGAACGGATTTCCTCCCAAGAATACCAGTGCATAAAACAAACAGCGCAATCCTAAATAAAGAAAGATGAAGCTATTATAAGACCCAGGTCCTATCACACAATGCAACGCAAGCCGGGAGATAAGGTTTTTCCTTATAATAGCCAAACATGCTTAGTACGTTTAAAACAAATCATTTGACACTATTATAAGTGCATAGTGTATAAAACAACTTCAAATTATAAATATCAATCATAGACGGCATGGGTACCATATATCATGTCGCCATACTAGTTCTACAATTAAAACTGAATTATCACGTATTTGGAAATTGGATTTCCATCTATGAACCGAGGCCAGGGATCGTCCTCTACCGATTTGAGACAATTTAGCCCATGTCTCCGGAACAGCCGCAACTGCCCCTTGGATCGTCAGGGCCGGTCCACCGATGTGGATTATTATGCCTGAACAATACGTCCCTCCGCCCTTTGGGGCGTAAATGAGCCAACAAATAACTCCATCGGACCCGGATCGTCCGATCAAACCGAGGCGCCTCGCAACAGCAACAACCACATAAGTCAAACTCGTCTGGGCGTGTAAAACCACTGACGCCACTTCTAGCTAGAAAGAAACGCATGCCCTGCCTGAGGTCCTTCTCTCGTTTCTGGTTCATACCGGGTGTGAAACTCGCGAAGTAAACGTTACACAAAGCTATGCCATGAAGGCTGTGCTTCGATCATCAACCACAAGACTTTGCTTTTCAACAGAAGCCTTGATCAATTGCCACTTAGGCATGCCACACAGGCAATTCACTCCATGAGTTTGATATCCATCAATATATAACCCCTGAGCTCGTACGTCTCAGAGAAGGGTGTTAAGCAAGAGAATAAATTCTCCGCCGCCAAACAGATATATATTTAATAGAAATCAATCACACAGAATAAAATCCAATGTCAAACACATAGTCCATTTACAAGTTCGTTCTGGGTCTGAAAGAAACTGGAGGCACTTAGTACCCCGCATATCCATCGATCTCCAAGTACGTCTGGACAATCACCAACTGATTCCCTACTCTTGGGTGTACGGCCCAATCAAGATCATCAGCAATCACCCAAACAACGTGAAGACCTCCGGTCTTCAACCAACGTCTTCATCTTCGACACCACGTCGAATCAGTTATTCAGAATGGGATAAACCCGGTCTTTCTGAATAACTCGCGTATATAATCATCAAGTGTTACACAAACACGACATACGCCTCATTCCAATTCAGAATATTCGTTTATTCAAATATTCTTCTACTTTGGGAAAGGTTCCCATTAATTTTATCAAAGATAAATTCTTTAATCTTCTTTGAATATCAATTCAAACTAGTCAGGATTAGCGAATCACACCGGAATAATCATTTATTTTATTTCCCAATCCCCACCTATTCATCCCATGCAGTAAAACTGGTAATACTTCATATCTAACACCACGGTGTTATCGGTAAATTCAATTACCATTTCACGTTCAAATCTAATTAAAGATTTAACTATCGCCTGGAGTAAAACTGGTGATACTCCATTCTCGATCATTTCAATCTAATTAAAGATTCATTAAAACTCCACTTAGTTCTAATCTTCACAGAAATCAATATCCTGTCTTTAACTGGGTTAAAGAACCAATGTCATTTAAAACACGGCCCACAATAAACCCAAAATCACATTCATTAATTATCAGGTTAAAGAACAAGTGTTATTTAAAACATTGTTCACGATAAACCCAAAAATCAATACCAGTTCAATTCCAATTAAATATTATTTAATTAGTATACTTCATTAAATCTAAATAAAAAGATTTAATCTTTTTTTCTCAACTGGGCTTAAGAACAGTGTTAATGAAGACACCATTCACGACAAACCCAAATCCCATTTGATATTAAATACAAGGCTCTGAATAGAAAATATATCGGCTTATATTCAATATCAAATTCTACGACCAACAAATATCGTATTGGAAATAATGATATTAATATATCTTTCAAATTTCCCAAACGATATCTGTATAATCACGAAATCCAACATCGAAATATTCCAAAGACAATTTCGATTCAAATCCATTCCCACTTTATATATTGGAAATTCTGGTTATTTTCAAAACCATTTCAAATCCACTTTATTTATTTAAGAAATAAATAGAATTATAATTCTAGTTCAAAACTAGTTCATTTCGATAAAAATCTATTTTTATCTTTTCAAATATGGAGTTTTTCATCCCAATTCTTCACAAATCATTTCTTATGATTTTACACAAATTATTACTATTTTTAATAATTTTATCAAGGCCCGTACAGTCGATTTCCATCAACGGCCATCGAACTGCACTTACAGCGACCTTTTTCAAATTTGATTTGGACATAATTCCAAATCCAACCGTTAGATTTCAAATTTGTAATATTCATTAGAAAGCTCTTTTTGATACGAACCCAACGGTTCTGGTTTTAGGAGAATCCGACGGTCGGATCTCCCGCAATATCCATTCGAAGTCAATGGTCGAAATTCGCGAACTGCCGCGGCGCGGCACGTTCTATTTATGCCATTATATTATATATATATATAATATACTTCGTTGATTTCCTTTTAAAACATATTTTATAAATCGTTTTAAATTCGTTTTCAAAACGATTTCAACTTCTATTTCAAATTCAAATCAAAATTGAATTTTTCCTTACAAATTCGTTTTAAATTCATTTCAAATTGATTTCAATTCAAATCGATTTTTAATTCAATTTCAGTTCATTTTCAATTCAATTTGAATTTCAAATTAATTCAATTTCAATTCTAATTCATTCCTATTAAATTTCAATTCGAATTCATTTCTATTCGAATTCAATTCTATTCAATTTCAATACGAATTCATTTCTATTCAATTTCAATTCGAATTCAATTCGAATTCAATTCTATTCAATTTCAATTCGAATTTAATTCTATTCAATTTCAATTCGAATTCATTTCTATTCAATTTCAATTTGAATTCATTTCATTTCAAAATATCAGATTTTGAAATCACTTTCAATATTCATTATAAAATGAATAAAATTGATATAAATATCGTTTACGTCTTAATGGCGTAAATCTAATCAACACGGCTTCATATATTTCTATTTTCAAATATTTCTATTCAAATGTTTCTATTCAAAACTGGAATGAGGCCCAATCAATTACCATATAATGTTAATTATATGGATTTTCTACAACACATGTATACAATAACAACGATGAATAATCAACCATCATCCAAAGTGCATTCTACACTGTATAAGCATCAAATATAAATATTTAACGCTCATAACAGTCTGTCCATCAATCGATCGACATACAACTAATTATTGGGATTAGCGTATGTCATATATCATCCCAATACCCGTGTGGGGTTTCAAACAATCAAACACAGATTTTATTTGTGCAGTTGGGCGATGTGTAAAATTTATCGTCCCAATCAATATCAGTCAAATGTGTGTATATAAACAAATCGTTCGATTTGTTTATATTAATTTATTTCATTTCATATATACGTTAAAAATTCTATTTTTAACTATAAAATATTTTTAACTGTATAAATATTTTATTTCATTTCACATCACACAATCAATTTTCACCACAACAAACAATCAAACATACAAGCCATCCATGGTCTATGGATGACGGGTGTCGGGTGCTACTAAACACCGTCTACATCCTAGTATATATTTTTAACTAGAAAAAGAAAGTTAAAGGTGATAAGTTCTCACCGAATTGCTAAACCAACCCTATGGCTCTTCTTATGTAGAAATATTTGTCGTTCGCCTTTATCACTTTCATTGCCCGTAGCCACTACATATATAAAAATCACATTTTTATATTGTTGTCTTTAAAATAAAAATCACATTTTTATTTGTTCACTTTCAATTTAAAAAATCATATTTTTATAATCACTCCATATGGATAAAAATTCTATTTTTATTCTATACACTATATAAAAATTATATTTTTATTCTCTATGTCTTCATATATAAAAATCTCATTTTTACTTCACCATTTCAACTATATAAAGATTCAAACTTTTCTAATATAAAAATCCGACCTTTTCTATAATATAAAAATCATATTTTTATACATATAAAAATTAAACCTTTGAGCATATAAAAGTCAAATCTTTCCTTCTAATGGCATGTGTATAACAATCATTTTTTTTATTCATATAAAAATCGAATCTTTATTTCAATGACATTCTTATAAGGATCGCATCTTTATTTTAACGATACATATATAAAGATCGTATTTTTAGACAAGGTTATATATATTAAAAATCAAATTTTTAATACCATTTTTTATAAATAAAACTGATCTAACTATGTTATATAAATAAAAACAAAATCAGAAAATCAAACTTAATTAAACTAAAAGAAAAAATAAAAATAAAAACTAAACTTACAGCGTTTGAATCGAAGGGGGGGGGGGTTTGCTGTTGAACTGAGGAGGAGGGGGGTGAATGGTGGTGGCGGCTCTGGGTCTCGGCGGCGGCGGCAGATGGGTTTGGGTCATTTTGGGGTTTGGGGGAAATAAGGGAGGGGGGTCGCGGTCAGAGAAGAAGAAGGGGAGGAGGAAGCGGAGGAGGAAGAGGGGGAGAGGAGAGAGGAGGTACAGAGGGGACTAGGGTAGGCCGCGCCTCCTAGCGGCGGCGGCTGATGGGGGGGCGACGTGATTGCCCCCTTCTTCTTTTTTATGTAAAATCGATTTGAAGAAAAAATGAACGGGGTGGGGCCTGTGAGGGTAATGGGATGAAGAGAGAGGGTTTTTTTTCAATTTTTATTTAATTATTTTAAATTTCAAAAAGGTACTTTAAAATACGAACTCGAAATGAGACCCTCCGACTGTCGTCCCTAGCGTTTTACCCCCATTCCGAACACAATGGGATATGTTTCGTTAGACAATTTGGCTGTTTCGATCATTTTTCGTCAAAATCAACATATAACTCTATATATTGAATTTGAACGCACATTTCGATCTACCGGGGTCACATACTAACTCGAAAAATTCCAGAAAAAATATTTTCTAGCTTCGTATTTATGATACTGTCCTAACAAAACTAATTTCGTCAAATTCTGAGACCGTTTGAAAAATGGCCATTTTCCAGTCGATTAAAATCAACTGAAACTGGTCAAACGCGTTTTCCATTGCCACGCTCACATATTGATTCGAAAAATTATGAAATTTGAAACCTAGCAATAATTTGACATCGCGGATCCAACAAAAGTGGTTTCATTGAAATCCGAGGTCGTTTGCAAAATGGCTATTTTGAAAGGCCGAAATTCCATAGCGACTATTCTGAAATTTCAACTGGACGTAACTTTTGAGTCCTGCTATGAAATTTTTCTTTTTCGGATTCGTTGGAAAGATATTATCAATTAGATTCAAATATTTTTGGTTTCATTAAAATCCGGCTTATTTTGAATCCGGTACAGTCATTTGAATTTTGAAATCGAATTATCGAACTACCGCGCCATTTTCAATTCCTTTTATAATTAAAAATAAATATTTATATTCCAACGACGATCTATATAAATATATACATTTGAATTCTATTCAAAATAACTTTTTCATCGTTATTATTTAAAATAATTCATTTTAAATAATCAAAATTCGCTAAAATTGCCAAAATAAAAAAATTCAAATTGGCTCGGATTTCTGGGTTATTACATCACATCAGCTTCAGTATTGACTCTTGAGATTGAAGAAGGCTCTCACATCAACTTCAGTATATGCAGGAGGGTAGTGTTGTCTGCTACGGGAGTAGGCCGCTGAAAGTATATGAGAAGATTTACCCACCCATGATTTGGAGCTAGTGGGGATAATGTTTGCACTTAAGCCTTGGAGACATTATTTATTAAAAGAGAGGTTTGAGCTATACACAGACCATAAGTCTCTTAAGTTCTTGTTTTCGCAAAAAACTCTTAATTTGCGATAGCAATGTTGGATGGTGTTTCTTGCATCTTATGACTTTGAGATAACATATACCCCGGGAAAGGGGAATGTAGTGGCGGATGCACTGAGCAGGCGAAGAATGACCTTGGGTCCATTTTTTATAGAGTAGAATAGTTTGGACTTTATCTCACCATTAGATTTTAGTCCGTCTATGAATTATACACTAGAATTATTAGCTTTCTGGAAGTGCGACTTACCCTCTTAGAGCGCATTGGATCTAATCAGCGCAAGGATCAGCAGTTAGGGGATATCATGGACGGACTCAGTAGAGGAGAGACCTTTAGTCAACTTGCTAGGTATTCTATGGATGAGAGAGGGTAGTTACATCCTGATGGGAGATTATGTGTTCCTCGAATTAATGGTTTGTTGAGATCAGTTTCGGAGGAGGCCCATCATTTTTGGATGACCGTCCATCCGATAGGTGATAAGATATATAGAGACACGAGGAGAGGTTTTCATTGGATTGAGATAAAGAAAGATGTGGCTAGTTGTATGACTTGTCAGCAAGTGAAGGATGAGCAGGGAATCCTAGTGGATTACTTCGGCCTCTGGATGTGCCACAGTGGAAGTGGAAGAGCATCTTGATGGACTTTACAGATGGGTTGCCTAGATCGAGGAAGGGAAACACCGGTATTTGGGTTATACTCGATAGATTGACTAAGAGCGCTCACTTTATCCCGGTTAAGAGTAAGCGAACGTCAACTTGGTTGGCTTCGGTATATCTCGGAGAGATCATCCAATTTTATGGAGTTCCCTAAAGTATTATTAGTGATAGAGACCCCATCTTTACGACCGAGTTTTGGAGGAGCCTGCAGGAAGCATTGAGGACACAACTATGACTAAGCATTGCCTACCACCCTTAGACAGATGAACAAATGAAGAAGGTTAATAGGATTCTTGAGGATTTATTATGGTTGTGTATCCTAGACCTCGGAGGGACTTGGGAGGAGCATCTTCCATTGGTAGAGTTCGCGTATAATAACATCTACCAGACGGGTATAGGTATGGATCCCTTCGAGGCATTGTATGGACGACCCTGCAGAGCACCAACTTGTTAGCGGGAGTCCACAGATAGACTTCTACTTGGACTTCGGGAGACCTCAGAGAAGATATACTTGATTCAAAGGCGGATGAAGGCAGCTCAGGACAGGCAGAAGTCGTTTGCAGATCAACAGAGGATAGACCTAGAGTTTGAGATAGAAGACTTAGTTTTTGTTAAGGTGCCACCTTTGAGGAATTTTGTTCAGTTTGACTCAGTGGGTAAGTTGACGCCGAGGTTCTAGGTCCATTCCTTATAGTAGAGAGAATAGGAAAAATGGAACAAAGAGTTAGACTACCAGAGAGATTGGCTGGAGTTCATGATGTATTCCATGTTTCGCACTTGCGAAGGTGCTTACATAATTATGTTATAGTAGTAGAGTCAAGTACTCTAGAGGAGATCGAGGTAGAGAGAGGCATCAGTTAGGAGAGTTCTTGCACGGATACTAGGGTCTGAGGTGAAGAAGTTGTAACAGAATAAAGAGATCATGTTGTTAAGATTCAGTGGGGAGAGCACAACAATGATGCGACTTGGGAGCCAGAGGATAGGATTCACACTTCTTTTCCATTTCACTTTGATGGTACACTCTTAATCCTTTCCTATGCTTTGAATTTGAATCTATTTTTTCCATCATATGAATCATAAGTCTTAGATATAAGCCTATGGATGGTAGGAAATGGTTTAAAACAAGTTAATAGAACATGTTATGGTTGAATGGATTCACATAGATGCAAGTGTTTGCTAGTGGATGCACACACACACACACACACACACACACTAGGCACTAGTTAGAGATCGGCAAAATATGACACTTACATAATTGCATATGGATGCATGTTCCCTTTTATTTATTTTAAAAATAGATGAAAATGGTTGAATCATCACGTGGATGTTGCATTTTGGTGAATGGTTGTTGCACGCATATAGAATTACATGTATTATTAGGATTTCTTTGCATACATATTGGATGCATGGCACAAACATGAAATTGCATTAAGGAGGTCAATTGAATTAGAGGACTGCCTATTTTTTGCATTATTTTAGGGATATATATATATACACACACACACACACAACACCGTTTGCATATGTTCATGAAAAGCATTAGAAAATCTAAGGACAATGGATACTAGTGGTTGATGGTTGAGTAGATGGGTGTAGATAATGGTTGATATCATTTATATCATTCTTCTAGCCTTAAAAATTTCGGAGACGAAATCCTTTAAGGAAGGGAGAATGTAACACTTCGAATTTTTTAGTAAATAATAATTAAATTGAAAGAGGTAATAAATTAAATACTAATTGGAATAAACTTTGGGATTGACAACCAGAATTGTGCCATTAGGTCTACTGTAACTTTCTGATTAAAATGGACATTTAGTTTGCTGAAATCGAAGTTATGAACTAATGAAGTTAACCATAAAATCATAAAATAAATATATATATTAGAATTATATAACATAGCACCTGGGACGATACTGGTTGCACTTGGGTCAACCCTGGGTCGACCCAAGGTACAATTGTGTCGACCCAAGGTGCTATTTCGACTGCATTAGTATGCACGTATCGCATTGAATGTTTTATTTCATTCGAACATTATTTTAGCTGATGTAGCTTTGTTATATTGGTTTAATTTTGAACAAAAGGCTGACGTGACACTTTTTGATTGGTCCAGTAAGATTGCTGGCCCAGCTTTAATCTTAGATTTAGACGGATGAGGACATCCAGTAATCCCTGTAAATAGAGTAGCAGAGCCGCAATCATTTCTTCACATCCACTCTTTCTATCTTCTTCTTCCCAAGGCTTATCCTTAAAATTAGGAAGGGTCAAATAATTAAACTCTTTACAGGGATAAAGAAGTTCTATGCTTTTAAATATTTATTTTTATAAATACTTCTAGCGGCGTAAGTTCTGCTAGATTAGTAAAAAATCACAGGGAAAGTTCTTTTCATCAGACCAGTGAGTTTTTATGTAATTTTTAGATTAGTAAAATTGTGTAGAGAATGTAAGATAGTTAATAGTTTTAAGTTTATAAGTTTAATTTTTACAGTTATTTACAGTATTTATGTGTTTAGTTTTTTTTGGTAAAGTTACTGTAATTTATTTACTGTCTATTCCTTTTCAGTTATTTACTGTTTATAAGTAATTTTCCTTCTTCTATCCCCTTCTTTGTTGCAGTTTATTTACAGTTATGCTTATGCCCTATTTTATTTTATTTATTTTTGAGTCTAGGCCTTGCGAGTAGCCTAAACCGTTTTCCTTTCCCTTTTAGCGTTGAACCTAGGCCTGAAGATAGCCTAGGCCTTTATCGTTGTTTTTGCACTGAAAATTGGAAAAATGTTGGAATTGAATAATAAGAGATTATTGGGCATGTTCGAATTGATTAGATACTATAATCAGGATTAGACTTTACATTAGGGATAAAACTTAACATGTAATTAGAGAACATGTGAATATGTAAACTGGAATAGGATCAACTTAGTTGGACTCTAAGTAACGTGGGGTTGGTTTGTATGAAAAGATAAACATGGATTTTTAATGTTTAATACAATCGAGGAATATAACGTGAGGTTATGTTGGGATTATTAATAAACTTAAATTGCATTAAGTTAAATTAAAGATGAAATTAATAAGCCAAGATAGTGGGAATCCACTCCGGCGACACCGGCCTGATAAGGGAAAATTGATGGTTCGTAGGTCTGTTCCGGCAGCATGGGGGCTGATTGGAGAAAATAAGAGGCCTAATAAAATTGTAGTGGAAGTCAATTACGGTAGCGTGGTGCTGATTGGGGATAATCAGTGGCATGTAGGTCCGTTCTAGCAACATGAGGCTAAATGGGGGAAATAAGTGGCCTAATAGAATAATAAATGGAGACCAAGCCTATGGGTGACTTGTATAAATTGCATGTTTTGTTGGGTACCCGTATCAGACAGTATCCTTTTTATCATCTATGAAGTTCTCACATTAGGAAGAGGTGAGGGCACACTTTACTACACTGGATAGTAAGAGATCCAAACGAGGTGGGTATGGGGGCGTTCCGACGTAACAATGAGCGTGCATCGTGCAGATTGGGGGAGATAAGCCACTGTAACGCTTGTGATTAACAGCTACGTTCTTTTAGTTGAAGGATTCAGGATTGATAACCCCGAATTCCATAGTTGG
This sequence comes from Allium sativum, assembly GCA_030737875.1. Lineage (NCBI taxonomy): Eukaryota > Viridiplantae > Streptophyta > Magnoliopsida > Asparagales > Amaryllidaceae > Allium > Allium sativum. The sequence goes on from CM060924.1 coordinate 819,993,502, forward strand.
CATACGTTATCGCATTGTAGTTTTATGAGCTGATCGACGCGTAGAAACTAGGTAAAGCCTAATTGTGATATCTTGGTAGTTGGTGCAACAATCTCGGATATAAACGAGAAGCCAATCTTTAGTTCGTGCTTATCTATGCTTACTACTTTTATACCTTTGTCTTATGTCCTTAAAACTGTTCATTTGTCTAATGCTTCCTTAGTTTATGCCCGTGCTAGAAATTACTAGAACTCACCGGACGTATGTCTGACAAAGTTTGTTTTCTCCTCTCTTCCTCCCCCTTCCCTATCCGGGTTTGCAGGGTGGAAGGTCTCAGTAGTAATTTTTGACTTTTCTGTTCAACTTGGATTCATACTCATTCAGACTCATGTATTTGTTCATTTCTCATTTCCTGGTTATTGTATTGATATTTGAGAGGGATGGTTTTACTTATGTACTACGATATTACGGTTTTCCATGGGACAATGTATTTTGTTTTATGTTGATGACTATTTAGTGTTTATGAAATGTAATAAGTATTTTGATTTGACTTGCTTTATTAAATGATGTTTTAAAGTTTCAACTATGTTTTATATTTCTGTCTCGTGAATTTTAGTCTCTGTGTTGTTACTTTATACCTAAGCGCTTCATAAACCTTAACTCATCCTCGTATGGGTAACATTAAGTGGTATGGGGTGTTTCAGAAATAACTCATTGAATGTAGGGTGATTGCCTCCTGCTGATTTTGGGTCTGCAATGGCTATCGGTCGTGCCAAAGATTGTACCGACCCGAGCTATGGTTGATCCAGAGTTGCTGCTTCCATCCTTGCAACATTGCTTATATCAGCTCTTGCTAGCAAGTTTTGACCTCCTGGTCTTTGAGATTCTTGGAATCGTATAAAGGAGGAATTCATCATTTCTTCTTGTTTGCGGAGAAGCTTGTCATGTTTCTCCATCCGTATCCTCAATTTTGTGAGCACATTAACCATATCTTCCCTAGTCAAGTGGACGGAGGGATCTCCATGAGAGGAAGCTTCCTAGCTTGCCTCATTGCCTGCGCCAACGTTGGCAATAGCTTGAGTGTGGGAAGACATTTCATCCTTCTTCCACTTAACCAACCTTAATCCAAAGATGAGCTATCCAAATCCTTTCAACCTAGAAGTTGAAGTAGCGTGCCCCTTACCTGACATGCAAAAGTGTTGACGTCAAAAAGTGGAACACTTGACAAGCAACTCCCAAAGTGCGTAATCCACACACAAATCATAGAATATTCTCACGATTACATCCATAAAGTGCAAGAAATAAAGTAAAAACAGGAAACACGCAAAAGTTTTTTTAGTGGTTCGGCTTAATCCAAGCCTACGTCCACTTATAATCTTTGTTTATATTGTCGATTATAGGTTGCAGTTGTTTGTAAGAAATGTAGAAAAAAGAGTGATACAACACAAAATCATTGTGCGTAAGTGAAAGATTTGGTCTTCCTTTGCTGCAATGCACTTGGGTGGAGAGCCCAAAGAAAAAGATCCTTTTTCCAGCTTTTAAATGATGTATTTATAAGCAAATGACCTCTACGAGTTGGCATGCCACGTGGCATCCATCCCGGGTTGGGCAGGCCATGTGTCATGTGATCCGTGCAATACGGGAAGGCGGCTAGACCGAGCCATTATGTGAGAAATATCCTTCCTTGAATTGTGTAGTAAAGCTATTTTCAGATCTGAAATTACTGGAGTTAGAATTGGTTAGGTGTTGACCGAGTTGATAGTCGGGGGAACGAAGTTCCAGGGCTCGGGTCGGTATGGACGGACCGAGATGATTCGACCCGAAGTATGGTTGGAGAAGCATCCTGAGTACATCCAAGCTAACCCGAACACGCCGACCCAGGCGTGCCAACTCGGGGTCTTTCGATCTGAAGAGAAGTGTGACATGATGGGCCAAATAGGGAGAGATTTAATCATGCTAATCCAACATGATTTGAGTTGACTTGCCACATCCATCTAATGAATCCAAGCTTATGTAAGATTATACTCAAGTCCAGAGTAATTTTCTTCATAGAAATCTGAGAGGAGACGGCCTTACCAAAAGGCTGGTCAGTAGTGTCTAAACTAGGAATTTGGAACCTAGTTACCTTTATTTTACTTTTAGAGCCTTCTAATTTCTCGTTTAGATTCATGTATTCTCTTTGCCTTGTAGATTTTTTTTAATCAGTCATGGTAAAGATTCATACCAAAATCATATTCAGCAGGCCTGTTTCTTTCCTCTTGTTGTATTACGATATTCATCCATTCCTTCTGAAATTGTTTTAGAAATCTTTAGCATAAATTTTTGTTTTTACTTTTTGTTTGGGTATGATACTGAAATATATCTATTTTGTTTATCATATTATGCATATTTAGCATTGTAGAGCCACTTATGTCTGTAACACTAAATATTTGACTCTTCAACACTAAATATGTATAATATGGTAAATGAAATAGATATATTTCGTTATCATACGCGAACAAAAAATAAAACTATAATTTTAAGTCTAAGATTTCTAAAATAATTTCATAAGAAATGGATGAATATAGCAATACAAAAAGAGGAAAGAAGCATATCTGCATAATATGATTTTGATATGGATTTTTACCGTAACTGGTAAAAAATCTAATGTTAGGATGGAGAGACTACAGGAATCTAAATAGAAAATTAGAAGATTCCGAAACTAGAATAAAGATAGTTAGGTTCTTAATTTCTAATTTATACATTCATGTTGTGCACACTCAGATTTCAATTTCAAGTTGCCAAAAAGAAATCACAACAACAAATTTAAAATGCTACTAAAATAAAATTTATGTCTCTATATTTATTTTACCATTTCTCCTTATATACACACATATATGAATGTTTAAAGGCACCACAAACAGGGGTGGATGCAGGGGCGGACTTACATTGAGGTGAGATAGGGCAAAGGCCCCAGCTCAATTTTTTCAATTTAGTAAGAAAAAATAAAGAAATAAGATATTTCCTTACCTCAAAATAATGTTTTTCCCTATCTGGCTTCCTTTTCGCATGTTAAAGGTTGATCTACCTAGAGATAAAGGTGTAAGATCTTGTACCTATTTGACATCTGGATTTTGGCTCCACCTAAAGCTAAAAGTTGGGTCCGCCACTGGGTGGATGCGCCGCTGCTTAAAAGAGGGCATATGCCCTAGCTCAAATTTTGTTATTCTTGGGTAAATGATGACCTTTCGGTCCTATCATAAACAAACACTTTGCCACATCTGAAATAACGCTCCATCAAAGTTAGTTCATGGCTGCGCCACTAAACGCAAACTCTGCAGGAATGTTTTCTCACAAATTCAAATTTAAATAACACTCTAGAAACAGAAAAAAGGACTAGTCTGTTATTTCTATAGGACAGTGCCTGACTGAACGTTCATTGTGTGTCTGTTGTCGCTTGCACATCCGTAGACAGATAGAAAAGGAGAGGGATACAAACTTTGTCTTCGAACCAATTTTCTTCGCAACCCTACATTTAAAAGGAGATTGGAATAAATTACCACAGGTACAGAAAAAACAAAAAAAATAAGGGTTTAAAATTAGGGATAACAAATGGAAGGACCTAACAGCACATTACACGAAAAGTCGAACATTGTGGATTTATGACTAATCATGAAAATAGGTCCCTCGCGCAGATAAAATAAATACAATGCATCAGAACTTGCCATGTCGTTCCCACTAGATTTGAACGACCACTGATCCATTGCCTGCTTTCGACTGGTCCACGATCCTCATGCATGTCGTTCTACGGATATCTTTTTTTCAACCCTTTGTTTTCACCCACAAGCAGTCCATGAATTCATATTTGGTGTAATTCTGAGTGCAAATACGCCCCTGCTATGGTCCATGACAAGGTTCTGCCGCATTATCGAATGGATGAAAGAACCGTGTAATGTGTTTAAGTGTGAGATAGCGAGCGGTGGGAACACAAGATATCTCTGAATGTTTAATACTATTTGAACTCATGAAAAATAATTTTGGACAGTGACAATTATCAAGCCTCCATAACAAACAATTTGGTAATACGTGCAACAAAAATGAAGTTTTATTTAAGTTTACCGATCTCAAATTACATAAAATGTGCTACACTCATCATATGCTAAAATGCTATACTCGTCGTATCATCATAGAATACACTTTGTTCTAAGCGACGAGTAGCATAGAGACAATTATGAACAAATTACTAGTCTCAATTCTGAGCCCTTATATGGGTTGGTGAACCTGAGCTTTTTCTCATCTCCACCGTTGCTACGCTCAATACCTCTATCCTTAAATTACTTGTTCTTGTTGAAAATGAATGAGCAAGAGGAATTTTGGAAGAAGAGAAGAAAGCAATCTAAGTCCCACATTATGAAATATATTTATCAACTTCTCTACAAGCTTATATAAATAAATGAGAGAGGGCTTGTGAATGGTGTGGCTAAGCCAAGACATAATATTATATTGATGTCAAATGGGCCTAGTGCCTTGGGACTCTTGGAGTCCATGACATAATATCATATTAATGTCAACTTGGGCTTAGTGCTTTGGGGCTTTTGGAGTCCATGACACAATATTATATTGATGTCAACTAGGGCTTAATACTTTGGGACACTTGGAGTCCATGACACAATATTATATTGATGTCAACTTGGGCTTAGTGCTTTGGGACTCTTGGGGTCCATGACACAATATTATATTAGTGTTCAAAAATTGGGCTTTGTGTCTTGGGACTTGGGGTCTCATAGTTATATAGGACGTTGCTTGCAACTTGGGTCTGCTGCATTGAAATGAGTTACTCGATCACTTTTGATCTGTCATCTCCATTCAATTGAATGGATACAACCGTTTCATTTTTAAATGCGAACGCACATTCATGCACCGCTTGGTTAAAGGGTCGCAACCTTTCCAAAGGTCATTAATGTTTGAATAGGCATTTCCTCCAGCCTATAAATACATGGCCCAAAACGAGATAGAATAAACATTGGTTATTCTTCTCAATTTGCTACTTCTTCTTCAAAGAAATCCTCTGTTCAAGTTTCTGTAATATACTTCAGTTCGTCGGAGCTCGTTTGTTGGCACTGCACAACAGGGTTGGTCCGTTTTATCCTGAGAAACAAATTGCTATCACATCAATTAGTCCATACGATGACAATATTGTTTTAAGGAAACAGAATCATTTATGGACTCGGACATTACTGAAATATTCTTCTTCTAGTCTGTTGGAGACGGTTCTGTACTGCTCCAATCGAGTACAAAATCGGTCTCATTTACTGTCATTGCTATACTCACAGTTTGACTTGACAATTGTGACATTATTGAGTAACGTTGATTGTTGTTACTGTCTATTTGCCATACAGTCGTGTATTGACAAAAAGATCTAACTTTGTAATACAAATGTGTATTGACAAAAAGATCTAATTTGTAATACAATCATGTATTTACAAAAGTTCTAACAATCTTGAAACAATATTGATTGTTGCAGGCGACAATAAGCTATGTCGCAAAATATCAACAATAATTTTACACCGACACAGACGGTGACCAACACTCTGATTGCGCTAGTGGTTCCAACAATGCCTCTGTCTCATGGAGAAATGCCAGAGAAGTTCGACGTCATTAATTTTAAGCATTGACAACATATAAATGTTGCTTTATCTAACAACATTGGGACTTGCCAAAGTTCTGACCAAATATGTTCCTAAAAAGATCAAAAACAAATTTGGCTGAAATATCAAAAAGGACATTGCTGATATGAATTTATGTGCAGTAATATCAGAATGCAGCCTGGAAAGGAACTAACTTTAAATGATGTTCTCTATGTTAAAGGAATTCGTAAGAACCTGATTTCTAGATCATTGCTCAGCAAAGATCGATCCAAATTAATCCTTGAAGCTGAGAATGAAGTGTATGTAGGAAGAGAATATGTGTGTGATGGTTCGTTTAAGAAAAAAATGTAAACACTGTTGTACCACACACTGATATGAATAAAAGTGAATCTTCTGTTTATATTGTTGACTCTTCCAACATGTGGCATTCTAGATTAGGGGATTTAAACTTTGATACATTGCACAAATTGATTAATCTAGACACCAATTATAAATGTCAAATTTGTGCAGAAGCAAAATTGACAAGATACTCGTTTCATCATGTTGAACGAGAAACATAACCGCTGGATATAATACATACAGATGTATGTTATTTGATGTGTTTAAACAATACAAAGCGGAAGTTGAGAATTAACTCTACAAGAAAATCAAAGCTTTAAGAAGTGATAGAGGAGGAGAATATATATTCCCTTTTGAAGAATTTTGCGCTGAACATGGTGTTTTGCATCAAATTACAACACCATATTCACCTCAATTCAACGGTATAGGCGAAGGGAAAATAAAAGTCTTAAAGAAATGATGAATGCTTTATTCTGGCTTGCCAAATAACTTTTTGGGAAGAAGCTATTCTTTTGGGAAATCGTATTTTAAATAAAATACCCTGAAAGAAAACATCTAAATCTCCTCATGAACTTTGGAAAAACAGACCACCATCCTACAAATACTTAAAAGTATGAGGGTGTCATGCCAAGGCAGAGGTACCAAAACCAAAGAAATGTCAAAAATAGTTGACTGTGTATTCATTGGATATGCACAAAACAGAGCCACATATCGATTTTTGGTACACAAATCTGAAATTGATGATATTCATGAAAATACCATCATTGAGTCGATAAAAACTAGATTTTTCGGACATATATTCCCCTTGAAACAGGGTACTGAAAATCATACACCTAAGAGACCAAGGGAAGATGATGTTCCTAATTCTCTTGAGGATGTTGAACAAAATAATACTCAGCAACGTAGTGCTAAGCAGCAAGTGGAAGAACCAAGAAAAAGTAAAAGGTCAAGAACCTTAAAAACATTTGGATCGGACTCTATACCTTTATGTTAGAAGATGATCCATTGACATACAAACAAGCTATGTTTTCCAGCGATGCCCCTTATTGAAAAGAGGCGATTAATAAGAAGGTTGAATCCATTATGTCCAATCATACATGGGAATTGGTTGGTTTACCTTAAGGATGTAAGGCCTTAGGTAATAAATGGATATATAAAAAGAAATTGAAACCTAATTGTAACAACCCGGAAAATCAGAACCAATTTAAAAAATTTATTTCAAGAAATTTTATTAGAAAATACATCAAAATTTAAAATTTCCATTATTAAATTAAAATATTGAATATAATAAAAATAATAATAATAAGTTTTTAAATAAAGTTAAGATGTTGGTAATGAGATTTATAAATAATACATTGATAAGTTAATTTATTAATAATATGTTGATAAGTTGATTTATTAATAATATGTTGATAGGTCCGCTTTAATAATTTCCTTGCCTATTCAAAGTGCAGCGTTCATCAATTAATAAATTTTTAAATATGAATAGTTGCATTCGTTTTCAATGCCTTCCCCTCATCGTTATTTTCTTAATGCAGCATTCATGTCTTTTCTTAATTATATTAAATTTGTTTTCCTTTATTTATTAATTTATTTCCTTCCTTCTACATTCATGCATCTTATTACATTGGCATGTGTTCATTCCTTATCTTTTCTTCCCCTTATTTCCTTTCCCCTTCTGTTTCCCCATTATTATTTATTCTTCCAAAATCAAACAATCCTCACATATATATTTTATTTCCTTATATATATTCTTGTTTACATTTAATTTATGAAAAACAATTAGAAAATCTTCCAAAGAAACACATCTTCAGCAAATTAGATATGAAATTCTACTATAATAAATTGTGTAATTAAGAATACATAAATGTGAATAGATAAATACATGTCAACATAAAAGATTCACATTTTTATCGTAAATTAAAAATGATCATTATATGGAATGAAAAATGTAAATTCGCATTTTTATCGTAAATTAATAATGATCATTATTTGGTATACAAAAATTGTTTAACAATACAAATACATTTTTATTGTGCATTTATTTAATTAACCTTTGAAATTTTTCCTAAACTCTAACCTAAATCAACCCTTCATTCCATTAAATTCTTTCCTTTATTCTATTTTTCTCATCATTTTCATTTGCATACTTTATGTTTCATTCCTTATGTTACTTAACCATGCATTCATTTATCTTTCCCCCTTTTTGTTTTCCATTATTATTATTTTTCCTTCACAAACAAACCACCTATATGTATATTGTAATGACCCGCATTTGCAGAGGTATTATAATTAATTTATTTAATTATATAAATAGTGATATAGTGAAATAAATGGTGGTTTAATTAAATAATGGTGAATATTTAATTTAAAATAATAAATTAAATAATATATTAAATTCTGAAATAATCAGAATTGGCTGAAATGGCGATCTGGTGTGAACTGGATCATCTGTGATATTTAATTCAGTTTAGAATTAAATTAGAATAACGAATATATTATTTGAATGACAGTTTGAACGTATAATTATATTATAATTAAAATCGAGCTTGAAATGGCGCTGTAGTTCGTAACTTGGCGATTTGAACTTCAACTGAATGTACAGGATTCGTTTTAAGCCGGATTTCTGTGAAACTAGAAACGTGTGGAGCTAGTGGAGTATATCTTTCTAGTGGAAGAGAAAAATCTGGATTTCGTTGGGTAGATTTTGATTTACGTCCAAATCAAATTTTAAAATAGTCACTATAGAATCGTTTATCGACCGTAACGGTTTATTCGATATAACTAGAGATCGGGTTTGAATTAAGACAAGGTTCTTCTGGGACATAACGATAATTTAATTTTTAGAATTTTACTGTAATTTTTAATTAATTTAATAAGCAACTTTTTATTTGGAGTATTTTGCACCCTTAATCAGCGATTTTGGGGTTTCACAATATGAGTTAATCTACCGGTATTATTATATTTTTGGGATCGGGGTACTGAGCTCGACACAACGGTATTTTATTTCTGTCCGTACATAAGTAGAATTTTACGTAACAGGGTACGCTTGATATTATAACTCAAACAAGCAACATATGTTGGATTCAATACAAACGTGTGGTTGATACTCGCGTTAGGTGGTCGATGGTGTTTCCTTAAGTTTTGAGCATCCGTTCGTATAAATACACCCTTAAAGAAACTCTTAGTACCTAAATTCTTCATTTCATTCTTTAGCAAATAAAGGTAGCCGCCACTTCCTTTTAGACTTTAAGAATTCAAACAAGTAAAATACTTAATGAAATTCCAAAATTTCAAGTCCACCAAGTTAGTATGGCCGATAGCTTCAACCCAGCATCAACAAATTTGGGTGCGACATGATTTCCAGAAACCCATTTCTTCTAGTCGTTGGTTAGGGTTCGGGTTATCATGGTTAGAGCAAAATTTAGGGGAAATGAAGGTCGTTTCTGTACTTGGGGTGGAGTGTGCTACTTGTTGGAGGTATGGGGAAGTGTATTTCCAGAGAGAGTGAAGGGGAAAGGGGGCGGTCTCAGAAAAGTTAAGGGAGTGGTTAGAGTTTATAAAACAAAATGAAGAGGGAGAAACCGCCTTGAGCTGTTGTGTGAGTTCAAGTATTGGAAGGGGTGGACTACTATGTAAACAGTATGGATTTTGATGCCAAAACGTAAAGGAGAGAGAGTACATGACTGCATTGTGGTTTAGAGGTTTTAACGTTGAAGAGCGCAAGGGAACAAGGGAGAAAAGAGGGTCAGTTTTTCCGAAGTGGTGTTAGATAGAGGAGCAGGTCGTGGTTTGGTGTTTGCTGAATGGTGAGTACACATTATTCTGGGGGGAGGCACGGCCGTCGTTTCGTTTGAAGCTTTGTGGTAGAAGGTGGAAGGAGTCACGTAGGAAAGGGTATGGTGGACTTTGTTGCGGCGTACTGGAGTTGTCGAATGGGGAAAATAACAGTAATTGACTTTGATGATGAGTGGCGGCTTCTGGTCACGAGATGAACGCTGGTGAGAGTTTTGAGGTAGATGGTGTTTAACAGTTCGAACAAAATAGAAGGGAACAAAAGGATGGGTTGCGTTGGGACTTTTGGGGAGGATGAAATTCGGAAATGGCAACAATACTCGGTGAGAAGCAGACATGGTCATGGGTTTTCAATTGAGAGTTGGGCTGGCATATGAAAATGGGTAAAGCCCGTTAATGAATTTAAATTAAGTTGTTTTAATTTAAATTGTATAATAACTTGTGTAAATCATATATCGATCATACGGTATCGAGATTCAGCAAAGCAAGATCCGACAGGATCGTATGGACAACGGCTACAGACTGGAACTGACTGGAAGTCCATCGGTTCATCCTATTCCTAGATGACTTGTATGGACGGATGTCTGACAGGGTATTTGCAGACGATCACGTATATTGATTTCTCTAACCGTACCAAGAGTGGAAGCGGAGAAGGAAACTTCTTTTAGCTAACACATAATGTATTGTTGAGGACGTCAATCGGTGATTTGATGGATTTGACAATGTGACATTCGAAGTGAATCTGGTGTGATGATGAAGCATAACCTCAAGCCTCATCAACCAGTAAATGACAGAAATCAGGCAGGCAGTATGGCTAAGTCGGTCCCTCCGAAGTAGGGTGTATAATCACCTGATCTAGAGTTTCATTTATTTCTAAAAATCTGTTGTCGATACTGTCCCATTCGGGACACGGTTGCTGATCCCAACCGTTGGTGATATACATTCGATACACTCAAGCGAAATGAGTGGTCGGTCATGTATGGTCGGGTTGCAAGTTGTTCTTATTGAACCCAGTGTATTCCTTTCTAGAGGTACACTAGCGAAAGGTGGTTCCATACCTTGTCATAGTTGGAAATCCATTACCCAATACGTGCTTGCGGTTTTGATTGTATACTATATATGTAGAACGTGAGATGAAAGCATTTCTACTAGATGATTATTATAGTTGTAGTTGATAGACATTATTATAATATCAAAAGGGTTTTGATATAAAGATATTTTGGATTCTCATAAGGAAAAAACCACTTCCGTTATACGGCGTGGTCTTATGAGATATCGTTTACTTCTTCGAACCGTTTTAAACTGTTTTACTCATACCAGTCCCACGACTGACCCGGAGTTTATTTTGTTTTGTTTTCCCTAAACTCTTGGGTGCCCAATTTTGTATGGGCAGTCAAGTAGTCGGGGTTTACAGATACTTGAAGAGCTGGAGCAGGAGGCTTCAGGCTCATATAGCTATATGTAACACCCCAAATTTTCTATTAACACTAAAGTTGCTAAAATAATAATAAGTGTGTAGAAGAGGGGATGTATCTAATATGAATATAAAAATATTAATAAGTATGTAAGAGAGGGGATGTATCTAATATGAATATAAAAATATTAATAAGTGTGTGAGAGAGGGGATGTATCTAATATGTATATAAAAACAATAATAAGTAAAGGGGGATGTATCTAATATGTACATTGTAGAAAATATATATATATTTATGACATGAATAGAAGTTTATTAATATGCTGAGTGTTTGCTGAGTCACTTCTGACTCATTGCTGAGTCAACAAGATAAACCCCATCTTGTCTGAACGGCTGCGGTTATTTCTATGTTAAATCTAATGGCCTAAATGAATTCTAAAATCTATAAATAAGTGGGTAGACCCTAGACCTAAATCACTTGTAAAATTAGAGAAGCTACCGTCATGCTGCTGCCATGGAGTTCAGCATAGCCGTCACAAACTAAGAAGAGGAAGCCAAATCATCTACAACTAAATCTACACAAATCAAATCAAAAGATCTCTCTTTCTCTAATTCTTTTCTTTTGTTGGTGAGTATGATGATTCTCACAACACTATTACAAACTAATTTGACTCAGTTATGAATGGATCACAAGAAAGTGACGTGATTTGTAATTGTAAATTCTATATATTGTGGATCTCTTATTATGTTATTATGTTGTCATATGATGTAAATTATATATGCTATGTCATGCTATGTTGTAAATTCTCTTATGCTTTGCCGTGCTATGTTGAGAATCATGTCAAGCTATGTTATACTATCATACTATGCCATGTTATAAATCATGCTATATTATGTTGTAAAATCATGATGTTGTTGGAACATGCTTAAAGTTATGTTTTTTTTAATTTAAATGGATCTTGTTTATGGGAATTTGCCTATTAGGTTAGGTGTACCCATAAACTTGAAACTATAATTAAATAAAACTTGAATATGGGAATTTGCCTATTGAGTTAGGTGTACCCATATAAAACCATGTTGTTAAAAAATTAGATGATGTTGATTCACACATGTTCATATGTAAGTTTATGAAAATTGATTGAGATTATATTAGGTGAATTTTGAACAAGTTGACACCTTTAGGTCCATGACATGTATAATCTATGCAAGTTGGACATATGCAAGTTTCACCCCCTTATTATGATTCATTTGGTCACATATACATGTTGTTATTATGATAATCTCTTTTATGCTATGAGTTAGGCTATTCGAGTCTAACATATATTTTGCGAATAAACGTTCAAACGTGGGGTAGGGGTAATATTAGGAATTAATAAATTGGGTGCAATTTTGTAAGATTTTGCATACCATGAATGGATGTCCATAATTGAGTCAATTATGGACATTGTTAAAAATTGGAAGTAATTAATAATTCAAGTAGGGAATTATTAAAATTGGGGGAAAGTGGATTATTATTAATAATCAATGCTTAGGACACGAGGTTGGACCCGTTTGTGATGTAAACCTGCCCGGACCCGCCCGGCAAATCCAGTAGTCACAAATGTCGGCCCAATGTGAGAGGTCCTAGGCCCAAACTAAAGCATAACAGTTGTAAAGACACGAGGTTAGACTCTTTTATGGTGTAAGACTGCCCGGACCCGCCCGGCAAATCCAGCTGCCATAAATGCCAGTCTAATGTGAGAGGTCTTTATGATGTTATGGCCTTAATGAACTAAGAAATACTTAACCAGATAATCATGTAAGGTGGGACATGGGGGTTAAGTAGGTGCCTTGGGTGGCATGAGGAATCTGGTGGTTGCCTTTAGAGGCATTTGAAATACGATTAGACTTAACCAAACACACATGTAAATGAACATGACTGAGTGGGTTAAGTGGGATGGACTAATGGGGACAAGCTTAGGTGGAATGCTTGTGGTAAATAGTGGGGGCCCATTTCAACCAGTATCCCAAAACGTTTCTTTGTGGGCTCGACCCAAGTCGAGGACGGGACACGCATACTGGGTTTGACTATAAGAGGCCAAAACAGGGAGCGGTGGCAACGCAAGTCCAACGGGTTTCATATGCGTGTGTGGACCCGGGCTGGTAGGTAAGACGTTGTTGCATCGTGTAGGTATAAGCCGTGCATGTCCGTTGTATCAGGTTGCCACTTTAGGGGAGTGATACACCCCACTGTGGGGCCAGCACGGGTATCTACGAGTTAGGGAGCCGATCGAATAATGGGAAGTAGGGTACACCTAGTGGAGATAGGGGCAGGCGGCACCTATGTAGTCAACTAGGGGTACGTAAAGCCATTGGGAAAGTTTCTAAGTGAAACTAAGTGGGATGAATCTTTAGGGTGACTGGTGTGGTGCAGTATAGTGTTTATCCTTTAGTATTGAGGAGCGCCTATAACGTTGCCTTTAGCGATTGTCTATGTCCTTAATCTGCTCTTCATAGACATTTTCTTGTTTTCCAGCTTATGCCTTAGTCCAGTTATTTTGGTAATAGTATTGTAGAATTATCATATTCACCAGACTTTATGTCTGACCCCCTCTTTTCCATCCTTTTTCTCCCTTCAGGTCCGCAGGTTGGGCCAAGTTCTAGTGGAGTCTAGTTGGATCGCTTATCTACTGGAAAGCTTGGACTGCTGAAGTAAAGTCCAGCTTGTTATCTTTCTTTTTAATGGCTATTCATGTAATGGGATTATGTACTTGTTTTATCAAGATAGATATTGTACTTGACATTGAATATGGTGTTATGATGTAATCAAACATGTTTTGACTTCTGCTACAATGAAATAAAGTTTTTGAATTTCCAAGTACTATTTTATATCTGTCTTGTTGTAATTTTACTGTTCTATATTCACTTAAAACCTCCATGGAAGTTAATGCATTCCCTTTGTGAGTGACATTAATGGACGTGGGGTGTTACACGTGGTATCAGAGCCTAAGGTTACCAGAACAGATAAAAAAAAAATTTAGAAAAATATTTTTTTTCTAAAGTATTTTTGGAAGAAGTGCTTTCAAAAAAAAAACATGTTATTTAAAGAGAGTTTTTATGAAAAACATAATCCCAAATAGCCACATCCTTATCTTTATCTTTCGAATTCTCCATTTTGAATCTTTCCTTTTTCGTTTCAGCATGGCTGAAGATCTTAATCTCCCAGAAGGTGTGACGATTCCAAGGTGGTTTAGGAGATACTTGGAGGCTAGGGCCACCACTGCAGGCCCAGTGGATACTCCTCCACCCCTAGTTGCACCCATTCCTCCTCCTCCTCCTCGTGTTGACACTTTTGCAAAGACGTGCAAGGAATTCAAGGCTATGGGAGGAAAAACTTTTCAAGGGACTGAGACGTTTGTGGAGGCCAGAGATTGGCTTAAGGAGATTGAGGAATTGTTGGATATCTTTGAAGTGGAAGATGGGAGGAAAGTCCGTTTAGCTGCTTGGTTAATGAAGGGAGAGGCCTCGTTTTGGTGGGAGGTCACTAACGGGGAACGTCCAGTTGATTCATGGGCGGATTTCAGACGAAGGTTTGAGGCAAAGTTTCTTTCAAGGGCAGAGGAGAACTTAAATATGGAAAAATTCCTGGCACTAAAGCAAGGGAGCTCATCAGTAAAGGAATATGTCAATAAATTTAATCAGTTAGCAAGGTTTGGCTTGGAGTTGGTGAACACGCCAGAGAAGAAAGCTTTGAGGTTCGTTAGAGGCTTGAATGAACCGTTGCAAGGGTTGGCTATGACCCACATCCCTATGGGAGCCACCTTTGAAAAGCTAGTAGAAATGGCACTTATGCATGAGGATAAGGCAGTTGAAAAGAAAGAGGATCAGAAGAAACCCCAACAGGAAAATAAGAAGGGTGGTAAAAACAATAATGGCAAAGGGAAGAAGAAATGCTTCAATTGTGGGACGCCTGGCCATCTCAGCAAAGATTGTAGAAAGAAAAAGAAGACTGGTTGTTTTCATTGTGGAGATGCGGGACATTTAGTAAAGGACTGTCCAAAGAAGGGGCAGAGGGCAGGGTCTACCTCGGGAGGACAGGTGCAGGCTCTTAGGGCACCAGGGCAGGCAAGGGGGCAAGTTCAGGCTATTGCGGACCCACCGCTGCAAGAAAGAGGTAGAACAATTTCTGTTGAAAGCTTAGTTTTTCTGTTTGATCATCCTGTCCGTACCTTATTCGATTCTGGCGCATCTCATTCGTTTATCTCTGCATCATTAGTTGAATCACTGCACTTGAACACCAGTTTAGTAGAAGATCCCTTGGTCGTTTCAAATCCAATTGGGGGTTCGGCTCATTTGACCATGATATGTTTGGATTTGAAAATCTCTATACTTAGCGTTGAATTTAGATGTGATGCTTATGTATTGGGCTTCACGGGCTATGGGCTAATTTTAGGAATGGATTGGTTGTCTAGAAATAGGGCCATTCTTGATTGTGAAAGGAGAGTAGTTAGGCTTGTGACTCGCCTTGGTAATGCTCTCGACATCTTTTGTAATCCCATAAATTCCGTTATGCTAAGTTATCTTGAATCGCTTGACGCGTCTGTAGAGAACCTGCGATCGGTAGAAGTGGTCCGGGAATATCCGGATGTGTTTGAGGAGGTGAAGGGCTTACCTCCAAAGCGGGAGATAGACTTTCGAATTTATCTTGTGGATAATGCTAAACCCGTATCTTTGCCAGTGCGCCACGTGGCTCCTCGTGAAAGGAGGGAACTCAATAAGCAAGTAAAGGAGTTGCTTGAGAAGGGGTTCATAAGACGTAGTATATCGGAGTGGGGTGCTCCAGTAGTTTTTGCCACAAAGGCGGATGGGTCTCTTAGACTTTGTATGGACTATAGAGAACTAAACAAGCTTACTAAAAAGAACCGACACCCACTGCCGAGGATTGACGATCTCTTTGATCAGTTAGTTGGCGCCTCAGTGTTTTCGCAGTTGGACTTAGCCATTGGCTTTCATCAACTGAGAGTGGCTGAGGATAGTATAGATAAGACTGCTTTTAGGACTCCTGACGGATTCTATGAATGGCTAGTGATGCCCTTTGGTTTGACAAACGCCCCTGCATATTTTGTTGATTTGATGAGTAGGGTGTTTAGGGAATACCTTAACAAATTCGTGGTAGTCTTTGTGGATGACATCTTAGTCTTTTCTAAGAATAAAGAAGAGCACTCCCTACATCTTAGGGAAGTGTTGGAAACCCTTCGAGCGCATAACCTTAAGGCAAAATTTTCTAAGTGTCACTTCTGGGGGAAGGAAGTACGGTTCTTAGGGCACGTGGTTTCCAAAAAAGGGATAGCAGTGGATCCCGCAAAGGTGGTGGCCATCCAAGATTGGAAGGTCCCTAAAAATGCAACCGAAGTAAGAAGTTTCTTGGGGTTGGCTGGCTATTATAGGAAGTTTATCAAAGATTTCGCAAAAATATCAGCTCCATTAACACGGTTAACGAAGAAGAACCTGGTTTTTACGTGGGACAAAGTTTGCGATGATGCGTTCCAACGTTTAAAGAGAGCCTTAACTTCAGCCCCAGTCTTAGTGCTGCCAGACGGGAATAAACCGTTTACCATCTATACTGATGCTTGTGGGACGGGACTTGGCGCGGTCCTCATGCAAGAGGGAAGAGTAATAGCCTATGGTGGAAGGCAGTTGAGGGTTCATGAAAAGAATTACCCCACGCATGACTTAGAGCTAGCCGCAATTGTTTTCGCGCTTAAGTCTTGGCGTCACTATCTTCTTGGTGAGAAATTCGAACTGTTCACTGACCACAAATCATTAAAATACTTATTCTCTCAGAAGGATTTGAATTTAAGGCAGCAACGGTGGATGGAATTCTTAGCCTCCTACGATTTTGAAATAGCATATACCCCGGGCAAGGGTAATGTGGTGGCAGACGCCTTAAGTAGGAAAAGGTTGTCCTTGAGTCCGTTGTTTGTTGAACGACAAAGCTTAGAATTCATCTCTATGTTTGACTTTAGACCCTCCGTTGACTTAGTACCCGGTCTGTTAGCATCCTTGGAGGTTAGACCTACACTTCTAGGACGGGTTGGTGAGGCACAGCGAGACAACCCACAGTTGGTTGAGATAGTAGAAAAGCTCAAAGGGGGGGAGTCATCAAGCCATCTTCGTAGGTATACCTTAGACGATAAGGGTTGGTTACGAAGGGATAATAGACTTTGTGTACCACAAGACGAAGACTTAAGGAAGGCCATTCTTGATGATGCTCATCGCTCAAAAACGACCATTCATCCCGGCGGGGATAAGATGTACAAAGATATGATGCGGGTTTTCTTTTGGGCCGGTATGAAAAAGGATGTAGCCGAGTACGTCGCTAGATGCTTGGTGTGCCAATGAGTTAAAGCAGAACAAAAGAAACCCGGTGGGTTGCTTCACCCATTAGAAGTTCCACTATGGAAATGGGAAAGCATCTCAATGGATTTTGTGGATGGATTACCAAGATCAAGGAAGGGTAACACGGGGATTTGGGTTATAGTAGATAGACTTACTAAAAGCGCCCATTTTATTCCCGTGAAAAGTAAGAGGACTGCTCCGTGGTTGGCTTCTGTATACATTAAGGAGATAGTTCGTTTGCACGGTATTCCTTCTAGTATAGTAAGCGACCGTGACCCCATCTTTACTAGCGAATTTTGGAAGAGTTTACAAGAGGCGGTAGGGACTCAGCTATGTTTGAGCACCGCATATCATCCTCAGACAGACGGCCAGACCGAGAGGGTGAATCGCATTCTAGAGGATCTTTTAAGGCTTTGTATCCTAGACTTTGGGGGTACATGGGAAGAGCACCTTCCGTTAGTAGAATTCGCATATAATAATAGCTTTCAGTCTAGTATTGGCATGGCACCTTTCGAAGCTCTTTATGGAAGGCCTTGCCGTTCGCCTACATGTAGGTGGGAATCTACCGATAAAATCCTACTTGGGCCCGATATGGTTAGGGAAACCTCGGAGAAGATTGAGTTGATTCGAAGGAGGATGAAAGCAGCACAAGATAGGCAAAAATCGTATGCTGATAAGAGGAGGACAGATCTTGAGTTTGACATTAGGGACATGGTTTTTATCAAAGTATCTCCGTTACAGAATGTTGTTCGCTTTGGGTCCGTGGGGAAATTAGCACCAAGGTTTGTAGGGTCGTTTCCTGTAAAAGACAGGATTGGGAAGATGGCATATAGGGTGGAGTTGCCTGAGAAACTTAGTGGAGTACACGACGTATTCCATGTATCACATTTGAGGAAGTGTTTGCACAAGACCGCGGAGGTGGTAGAGCCGAGCTTGCTTAAAAAGGTGGAAATAGAGCGTGATGCAACAATTAGACGAGCTCGTACATGCATTCTTGGGTCGGAGATCAAAAAGTTGAGGAATCGAGAGGTCAGACTAGTTAAAGTGCAATGGGGAGATGATGAGAGCAACGCAACTTGGGAGACAGAAGAGAAGATGCGTTCGTTGTACCCTTTTCTTTTTGAGGGTATGTCTTTTAATTTCTCCTTTATCGCTTAGCTTATCTTATCTTATCTTTAGTATGTCCTCTCATTAGTATCTTTGACCTTTAGGATAATCCTATGGTTGAAACATGTGTTTGAGACATGTTATGTATGATGGATGCAAAATGGATGCAAGTGTTTGCTAGTGGTTGCTCGTGGATGCATATATACACACACTTTAGGCACTAGATCGGCTCAGTCACTACATATTGCATATTGCATATATATATGGATGTATTTAGTAAAATGGATGAACGATGGTTGTATTATCATGTGGATGCTGCATTCAGATGATGGTTGTGCACGCATATAGAAGTATTATGTAGCATTAAGAATCTTTTGCATACATAATGGATGCATGGCACGATCATAGTTGCATTAAGGAGGTCAACTGAATCAGTGGACCGCCTGATTTTGCATTAGATACGGACATATACACACACTGTGCATTTAAACATGAAAGCATTAGAAGTCTGTAAGGACAATGGATGCCTGTGTATGATGGATGAGTAGATGGACGTTTGGATGGTAGGATATACATTCTTCCAGACTTGAAGATTTCAGGGACGAAATCCTAAAAGGAGGGGAGAATGTAACACCCCGAATTTTCTATTAACACTAAAGTTGCTAAAATAATAATAAGTGTGTAGAAGAGGGGATGTATCTAATATGAATATAAAAATATTAATAAGTATGTAAGAGAGGGGATGTATCTAATATGAATATAAAAATATTAATAAGTGTGTGAGAGAGGGGATGTATCTAATATGTATATAGTAGAAAATATATATATATATATATATGACATGAATAGAAGTTTATTAATATGCTGAGTGTTTGCTGAGTCACTTCTGACACATTGCTCAGTCAACAAGATAAACCCCATCTTGTCTGAACGGCTGCGGTTATTTCTATGTTAAATCTAATGGTCTAAATGAATTCTAAAATCTATAAATAAGTGGGTAGACCCTAGACCTAAATCACTTGTAAAATTAGAGAAGCTACCGTCATGCTGCTGCCATGGAGTTCAGCATAGCCGTCACAAACTAAGAAGAGGAAGCCTAATCATCTACAACTAAATATACACAAATCAAATCAAAAGATCTCTCTTTCTCTAATTCTTTTCTTTTGTTGGTGAGTATGATGATTCTCACAAGACTATTACAAACTAATTTGACTCAGTTATGAATGGATCACAAGAAAGTGACATGATTTGTAATTGTAAATTCTATATATTGTGGATCTCTTATTATGTTATTATGTTGTCGTATGATGTAAATTATATATGCTATGTCATGCTATGTTGTAAATTCTCTTATGCTATGTCGTGCTATGTTGAGAATCATGTCAAGCTATGTTATACTATCATACTATGCCATGTTATAAATCATGCTATATTATGTTGTAAAATCATGATGTTGTTGGAACATGCTTAAAGTTATGTTTTTTTTAATTTAAATGGATCTTGTTTATGGGAATTTGCCTATTAGGTTAGGTGTACCCATAAACTTGAAACTATAATTAAATAAAACTTGAATATGGGAATTTGCCTATTGAGTTAGGTGTACCCATATAAAACCATGTTGTTAAAAAATTAGATGATGTTGATTCACACATGTTCATATGTAAGTTTATGAAAATTGATTGAGATTATATTAGGTGAATTTTGAACAAGTTGACACCTTTAGGTCCATGACATGTATAATCTATGCAAGTTGGACATATGCAAGTTTCACCCCCTTATTATGATTCATTTGGTCACATATACATGTTGTTATTATGATAATCTCTTTTATGCTATGAGTTAGGCTATTCGAGTCTAACATATATTTTGCGAATAAACGTTCAAACGTGGGGTAGGGGTAATATTAGGAATTAATAAATTGGGTGCAATTTTGTAAGATTTTGCATACCATGAATGGATGTCCATAATTGAGTCAATTATGGACATTGTTAAAAATTGGAAGTAATTAATAATTCAAGTAGGGAATTATTAAAATTGGGGGAAAGTGGATTATTATTAATAATCAATGCTTAGGACACGAGGTTGGACCCGTTTGTGATGTAAACCTGCCCGGACCCGCCCGGCAAATCCAGTAGTCACAAATGTCGGCCTAATGTGAGAGGTCCTAGGCCCAAACTAAAGCATAACAGTTGTAAAGACACGAGGTTAGACTCTTTTATGGTGTAAGACTGCCCGGACCCGCCCGGCAAATCCAGCTTCCATAAATGCCAGTCTAATGTGAGAGGTCTTTATGAGGTTATGGCCTTAATGAACTAAGAAATACTTAACCAGATAATCATGTAAGGTGGGACATGGGGGTTAAGTAGGTGCCTTGGGTGGCATGAGGAATCTGGTGGTTGCCTTTAGAGGCATTTGAAATACGATTAGACTTAACCAAACACACATGTAAATGAACATGACTGAGTGGGTTAAGTGGGATGGACTAATGGGGACAAGCTTAGGTGGAATGCTTGTGGTAAATAGTGGGGGCCCATTTCAACCAGTATCCCAAAACGTATCTTTGTGGGCTCGACCCAAGTCGAGGACGGGACACGCATACTGGGTTTGACTATAAGAGGCCAAAACAGGGAGCGGTGGCAACGCAAGTCCAACGGGTTTCATATGCGTGTGTGGACCCGAGCTGGTAGGTAAGACGTTGTTGCATCGTGTAGGTATAAGCCATTCATGTCCGTTGTATCAGGTTGCCACTTTAGGAGAGTGATACACCCCACTGTGGGGCCAGCACGGGTATCTACGAGTTAGGGAGCCGATCGAATAATGGGAAGTAGGGTACACCTAGTGGAGATAGGGGCAGGCGGCACCTATGTAGTCAGCTAGGGGTACGTAAAGCCATTGGGAAAGTTTCTAAGTGAAGCTAAGTGGGATGAATCTTTAGGGTGACTGGTATGGTGCAGTATAGTGTTTATCCTTTAGTATTTAGGAGTGCCTATAACGTTGCCTTTAGCGATTGTCTATGTCCTTAATCTGCTCTTCATAGACATTTTCTTGTTTTCCAGCTTATGCCTTAGTCCAGTTATTTTGGTAATAGTATTGTAGAATTATCATATTCACCAGACTTTATGTCTAACCCCCTTTTTCCATCCTTTTTCTCCCTTCAGGTCCGCAGGTTGGGCCAAGTTCTAGTGGAGTCTAGTTGGATCGCTTATCTACTGGAAAGCTTGGACTGCTGAAGTAAAGTCCAGCTTGTTATCTTTCTTTTTAATGGCTATTCATGTAATGGGATTATGTACTTGTTTTATCAAGATAGATATTGTACTTGACATTGAATATGGTGTTATGATGTAATCAAACATGTTTTGACTTCTGCTACAATGAAATAAAGTTTTTGAATTTCCAAGTACTATTTTATATCTGTCTTGTTGTAATTTTACTGTTCTATATTCACTTAAAACCTCCATGGAAGTTAATGCATTCCCTTTGTGAGTGACATTAATGGATGTGGGGTGTTACACTATAGTTTACTTCCGCTGTGTTGTAAGTGTTGTACTTTGATAATGATGTATATTCAAGTACAGATGTATATTTCAAGTTATATTATATGTTATTCATTCCGCTGTGAGGTTCGTGTTACTCGGATGTTGTGTTCTTCTTCTTCTACTCTAAGTTTCTGTCTTATCTATTCTCACCCTCTAATTTCTTTCATTAATCATCCGGTATTTTTCGATGTTTGGTTAGTCATCATTGAGTTTATGGCGATAACCAAAGTCGACAAAAACCCGGGTCATTACAGTTGGTATCAGAGCTTAAGTTAAGTGAATTACCTTGGCTCTGTGGCGTGACTCGGTAGAGATGAGGTTAGTAATACCCTAGATTGAGTTTGAGTGTATATATACGAGTGAACGTATTTGTAGATGATATAAAAATAATTTTATATTATGGAGATTTATTGGTTGAGTAGTTTATGAGTTCTGGTCGATCAGTTTGATCCACTGTATCGGTGGGAGTTTATAAACACTCAAATACGATGGGTCGACACGATATGTTTTGAAAAGAGGGTAAATTAAAAATAAGTTTACCCAAGGTATATCTTGATATAGAGAAGATATATGTATCAAAATTATAATATAGTGGATATAGGTTGTTATTATAATTGAGTAAAGATTATGAATTAAATGGTTATGTAAATAATCAATCAGAATTCATATAAGTGAAATACGTGAAATCAGATGAGTTAAATCTAAAATTTAAACCAGAAATTGAATTAAAATGCTAGAAAATTGGATAAGTGTTTGTAAATGGATTTGGATAAAAAAATAAGAAAAATTTAAGATCCTGGGAGATTTTAAATTGTTTTACAAGCAGTGTGAATTATATTTTGAAATGAATTTCAAGGTGGAAATGTTTAGAAATGGTTTTATAGTATTGACAATGCATATATTAGAATTTGTATGCAAAGTCAAAGAATCATTTTATTGACAATGCATATATTAGAATTTATATGCAAAGCTAAAATAACATTTTATTGACAATGCATATATTGGAATTTATATGCAAAGTTAAAATAACATTTTATTGACTATGCATATATTAGAATTTGTATGCAAAGTCAAAGAATCATTTTATTGACAATGCATATATTAGAATTTATATGCAAAGCTAAAATAACATTTTATTGACAATGCATATATTAGAATTTGTATGCAAAGTTAAAATATCTTTTGATTGACAATACACACATTTGAATTTGTATGAATTATTTTTATTGTCAAAACATGCATTGAAACTTTATACAAATAAAATATTCCTTTTTATTTGTTAAAGTTAAAAATAGAAATACAAATAAAAAATTAGTTTTTTATTTGTCATTTGCTCAATTGTCATGTAAATAAAATATATTTTATTTGACATTACAAACATGTAGAAATGGTTATGTAAATTAAAACATTCTTTTATTTGGCGTGTTAAATGCGTTAGTGGAATCGTCAAATGGTTTATATTTATATACATATATATATTAAAATTAAACGAATCGCACGCGGTAGTTCGCATTTCGAAATCGTAGCTTTAAACGATTATACCAAAAGATCCGACCGTCGGATTTTCCCAAAACTGGAACCGTTAGGACTGCTTTGGGAAGATCTTTACAACGATATAAATTTTGTTAAAATCCAGCGGTTAGATTTCGAGATATGTGTAAATCAAATTTTGATAAAAACAATGCCAGAGACCCTTATTGACCCGAAGCGTCGTTAATTTAAATTGAGCTATTTTTATATAAATAAAAATAGCGATAAATTGTTATAAAATAATATTAACGATATGAAATGGTTTAAATTATATATATGCGAGAATTATTTGAAATGACTGAGTTTAATCTCATTTCAAATAATTATACGACAATTTAAATCGAAGATATTGAAGACGGTGATTGAAGACCGGCGATCTTCACATTGAATGGATGACTACTGATGCCCGACATTGGTTAGCTCCTAGTAAATGGTTAAAGTGGTAGTTTTCCGGACGTACATGTTGATTGTCCGGATAAGCGAGCACCTCTCTTCCGTATTGGACATACGGGATGAGGAATAAGGTGTCTCCGGTTTCGTTCAGACCCAGAACGGACTTGTAAATGGATGTGTGTCTGACATTGGATTTCATTCCATGTTAATTGATTTCTATTTAATATATATTTGTTGGTGGCGGACAATTTATTCTCTTGCTTAACACCCTTCTCTGAGACGCACGAGCTCAGAGGTTATATATTGGTAGTTATCGATTGCATGCAGTGGATTGTCAATGTGGCATGCCAAGATGCAAATGATCAAGGCTTTTGTTGAAAAGCATAACCTTGTGGTTGATGATCAAAGTACAGCCTGTTTAGGTGTAGCTTTGTGTATAGCATTACCTCATGAGCCTCACACCCCGGTAAAAGTCAGAAACGGGACAAGGGAACGCAGGGAGTGCACACGTTTCTTTCTAGCTAGAAGTGGTGTCAGCGTTTACAAGCCCTGACATTTTTACTTATGTGGATGATGGATTATGAGGCACCTCGGATTTATTGGTCGATAGTGACCAAATTATAGGTTCAATAGGACCGGGAAACGTGTGTTCAGGAATTGCCAATCTGCTAAGGTATATTTGTGGACTGGCCCTGCAGGATCCAAGGGTTCAATGTGGGGGATCCTGAGACATAGCTAGAGTGTCTCGAATAGGTAAGGAGATCGTCCCTAGTCTTGACTCATGATGGAAACCCAATTTCCAATACGACATTACGGTTTTTATTATAAACCTATATATGGCGACATAGTAGGATGGGGTACTATGCCGTCTAGGATTGATACATTTACTTTGAAGTATTTTAAAACTGATTAGACACTAATAATAATATTAAAATATTATTTTCTACGTATCATGCATGTTTGATCATTATAAGGTAAAACTCTATCCTTCGGTTTGCGTTGCATTGTGTGATGGGACTTGAGTTCTATAATGATTTCATTTTTCTAAAAAGCATTGCGTTGTTTTGAATAAAATTTATTTAAATTATGCACTGGCAATCCAATGGAGTAACCCATTCCGCATTAGCAGCGTGGTCTTGTGATTAGCCATATTATTAGATAAGTTAGGAAAGATTTCTCATACCAGTCCCATGACTGACTCGTAGTTTGTTTCACTTTGCAAACTCGGGTGCCCTCTTTTCCACAGGGCAGTTGAGTAGCTTATTTTGCAGATATATTGAGCAGGATTCTGGATCGAAGCTTAAAGCTGTAGCCAAGAGCAATGATAGTCTTCCGCTGCATTGTATTAAGTTTATTGTAAATTATCTTCCGCTGTTGTATTATTATATTCGATGTACTCTGATATTCTGTACTTTGATGTAACATTATTATGATGTTTATAAAAGTCTTCTGTTATTTGTTCTGATGTGTTGTATGCCCAGAGTTAGTGCATTCGAGGATTTCCAACTTTTGGATCAGACCTGTGTGGTTTATGGTCGATTCAAAGGACAGGGGATTTTCGGGTCATTACACTAATGGTTCAATAGACATGTACAAAGCTCGTAGTCCAAGGATCTAGATAAAAGGAAGATATGGACTATTTTGATACATATTCACCAGTAACAGGGATAGGATAGCTTATTGCATCCATACATGACTTAAAAATACATCAAATGGATGTTAATATTGCATTCTTGAATGGTGAACTAGAGAAAGAAATCTATATGAAACAACATGGAGGATTTCTGAGCTCAGAAAATGAGAATAAAGTTTGCAAACTGGTAAAATATCTTTATGGTCTTAAGCAAGCTCCAAAACAGTGGCATGAGAAGTTTGATAAAGTTATGTTATCAAATGGATTCACGTTAAATGAATCGGATAGATCAGTGTATATAAAACACACACATATTGGATATGTCATTGTTGGTCTCTATATTGATGACCTATTGATCCTAGGCAATAACAAGGCCATAATAAGATTTACAAAGGATAAGTTATCCTCTAGACTCGATTTGAAAGACCTAGGCCCGCCTGATGTGACATTGGGTGCAAAATCACCAGTAGATATGAACCAAAAATTAGGTAAAGAACATTGGTGATGATATCTACCGGTTAGAATATTCTAGTATACTAGGAAGTATCATGAATGTACTAGGCCTGATATTGCATATGCTATAAGCAAACCAAGTAGATTTACCAGCAATTCTGGTAAATATCATTGGAAAATAATAATCAGAGTTCTTGGATATCTAAAGTATACGCAGAGCTATGGTCTATACTATACAAACTATCCTTCAATAGTGGAAGGATACAGTGATGGAAATTGGATCAATGGATCACATGATACAAAGTCTACAAGTGGATATGTGTTCACATTAGGAAATGGAGCAATTTCATAGAAATCATTCAAACAGACTTGTATTGCTAGATCTACGATGGAATCAGAGTTTATTGCACTAGATAAAACTGCATAAGAAGCAGAATAGATTCGAAGCTTCTTAGAAGACATTCCTAATTGGAGCAAACCTATGCCTCCAATATGTATACATTGTGATAGTCAATCAACTATTAGAAGAGCTAATAATACACTATACAATGGTAAATCTAGGCATATTCGCCGTATATATAAAACGATAAGACAATTCCCTCTAACGGGGTTATCACAATAGATTACAATCAATCTAAAGATAACTTAGCGGATCCACTTACAAAAGGCTTGCCAAGAGAGGAAGTTCAAATCTTATCGATGGAAATGAGGCTAAGGCTTATAGAATAAAGGTTTTTCTAAAATGAAAACCCCACCTAGTTGACTGGAGATCCCAAGATCTAGGTTCAAAGGGACAACGAAGTTTAAGAGAAACTTGATGGCACTGTTACACACAAACCATTCCTATGATAAGTCAGTGCATTACATGTTGAAAAGGATAAGTATTAATACTTTTAATGATGTCTGTATTTGAGGAATTAGAGAATAACCTTTACAGAATCACTACGTAAGTGCGAAGGCGCCGCTTCAAAGAGAATTATGAAGCCAAATTCTCTAAGCACTTATGTGACCAGGCAGGTGTTCAAGGAAAAAATGAACACATACAGAGAACGAAGGATTATAAGAAACATTTATAGTGTGTTATCTACTTTGGAATTACAAAAAAGGCATACAGTTCAAGGACATTCTATGTCTACTGATTCGCCTGTGATTCAAATAGGTAATCACTAGGAAAGTTCAAGGCCCATGTGCTACTTTAACCGATGCGATAAATGATTCGTGAAACTAAGAATGACTGCTCATTAATGTAGGGGATTGTTGGAAATGAATGAGCAAGAGGAATTTTGGAAGAAGAGGGGAAAGCAATCTAAATCCCACATTATGAAATATGAGTACCTACTTCTTGATAGGCTTATATAAATAAAGGAAAAGAGGGCTTATGAATGGTGTGGCTAAGCCAAGACACATTATTATATTGATGTCAAATTGGGCCTAGTGCCTTGGGACTCTTGGAGTCCATGACACATATTATATTGATGTCAACTTGGGCCTAGTGCTTTGGGACTCTTGGAGTCCATCACACAATATTATATTGATGTCAACTAGGGCTTAGTGCTTTGGGACTCTTGGAGTCCATGACACAATATTATATTGATGTCAACTTGGGCTTAGTGCTTTGGAACACTTGGGGTCCATGACACAATATTATATTAGTGTTCAAAAATTAGGCTTTGTGTCTTAGGACTCGTGGGGTCTCATGGTTAAATAGGTCGTTGCTTGCAGCTTGGGTCTGTTGCATTGAAACGGGTTACTTGATCACTTTTGATTTTTCATATCCATTCAATTAAATGGATACAACCGGTTCATTTTTAAATGCGAACGCACATTCGTGCACCTCTTGGTTAAAGGGTCGCAACCTTTCCAAAGGTCATTAATGTTCGAATAGGCATTTCCTCCGGCCTATAAATACACGGCCCAAAACGATATAGAATACACATTAGTTATGCTTCTCAATTTGCTACTTCTTCTTCAAAATAATCCTCTGTTCAAGTTTCTATAATCTACTTCAGTTCGTCGAAGCTCGTTTGTTGGCACTACACTATGGGGTTGGTGCGTTTTATCCTGAGAAACAAATTGCCATCACGTCAATCAGTGCATACGACGGCAATATTGTTTCAAGGAAACAGAATCATTTCTGGACTCGGACATTACTGAAATATTCTTCTTCTAGTCTGTTGGAGACGATTCTATACCTCTCCAATCTAGTACATAATCGTTCTCGCTTATTGTCATTGCTATAATCATAGTTTGAGTTGACAATTGTGACATTATTGAGTAACTTTGATAGTTGTTACTGTCTATTTGCAATACAATCGTGTATTGACAAAAAGATCTAACTTTGTAATACAATCGTGTATTGACAAAAAGATCTAACTTTGTAATACAATCATGTATTGACAAAAGTTCTAACAATATTGATTGTTGCAGACGACAATAAACTATGTCGCAAAATAGTAACAATAATTCAACACAGACACAGACGTCGACCAACGCTCTGATTGTGCCAGTGGTTCCAACAATGGCTCTGTCTCATGGAGAAAGGCCAGAGAAGTTCAACATCATTAATTTTAAGCGTTGACAACATAAAAATGTTGCTTTATCTAACAACATTGGGACTTGCCAAAGTTCTGACCAAATATGTTCCTAAAAAGATCAAAATCAAATTTGGCTGAAATATCAAAAAGGGCATTGCTGATATGAATTTATGTGCAGTAATATCAGAATGCAGCCTAGAAAGGAACTAACTTTAAATGATGTTCTCTATGTTCCAGGAATTCGTAAGAACCTGATTTCAAGATTTTTGCTCAGCAAACATCGATCCAAAGTAATCTTTGAAGCTTATAATGAACTGTATGTAGGAAGAGAATATGTGTGTGATGGTTCGTTTAAGAAAAAAATGTAAACACTATTGTACCACACACTGGTATGAATAAAAGTGAATCTTCTGGTTAAATTGTTGACTCTTCTAACATGTGGCTTTCTAGATTGGGGGATGTGAACTTTGACACATTGCACAAATTGATTAATCTAGACACCAATTATAAATGTCAAATTTGTGCACGTTGTTCCCACTAGATTTGAACGACCACTGATCCATTGCCCGCTTTCGAATGGTCCACGATCCTCTTGCATGTTGTTCAACGGATATTGTAACAACCCGAAAAATCCGAACCAATTTAAAAAATTTATTTTGGCTATTTCAGTGAATTTTGAATAGTTAAAATAATTTATTTTAAATAATAACGATTAAAATTTTATTTTAATCGAAGTTAGAGTGAATATATTTATTTTGATTTCTAAACGAATTAGAAATAGTACTGTAGTTTGAAAAGTCAAACCCATACTTTGACCAAATATAGCGGATTCAAAATTTAACGGATTTTAGTGAAACCAAAAATATCTAAATCTGTTTAGAAATATCTTACCAACAAATCCGAAAAATCGAAATTTCATAGCGGGAATCAAAAGTTATGGCCAGTTGAATATTCAGAATGGTAGGTATAGTATAATTTATAACCCGCATAAAAGGCCATTTTTCAAACGACATCCGTTTTCAACGAAACCACTTTTTTTGGATCCGGAATTCCAAATTATTGCTAAGTTTAATTTTCCGTAATTTTTGGAATTAATATATGAGTGTGGAAAACGAAAAATGTGTTTTGTCAATTTCTGTCAAATCTACTCGACTTGAAAATGACCATTTTTCGAACAGTCTTAAAATTTGATGAAATTAATTTTGTTAGGACCGTATCGTCAAATAAAAGCCAGAAATAATTTTTCTGGATTTTTCTGAATTCGTATGTGGCCCCGGTGAATTTAAATATACGATCGAATTAATTTATTAAATAATTTAAATATTAAATTAAAGATTTCAAGCCGCAGACAGTCGTTTGGGTTGACGAGACCTATCCCATTGGATCCGGAACAGGGGCTATTGGGTGGGTTCAACTCTGGTTGGACTGAATTCAGAGTTGTTTAGAACGTATGGGTTTATTTGTAAAATTAACAATAAAATAATATAAATAATAAAAAAAATTCAAAACCCTAATCACTATTTAGAGCCGCCACCGAACCCTTATCTTCCAGTGGCTGAAACCGCTCCTCCTTCTTCCACCAAATTCTTACAATCCTCTCATTAAAACCCCTTCCTCCTTCTCAGTTTATTGTAGAGCATTTCATTATCTTCAATTCCAAATGTACATTGAATTAAAAAGTTGTTCTTTTATTTGCATTCATTGATGCAAATATACATTGAATTAAAAAGTTGTTCTTTTATTTGCATTCTTTGATGCAAATATACATTGAATTAAAAAGTTGTTCTTTTATTTGCATTCTTTGACGCAAATATACTTATTTGCGTTCTTTGATGCAAATATACTTATTTGCGTTCTTTGATGCAAGTATACATTGAATTAAAAAGTTGTTCTTTTATTTGCGTTCTTTGATGCAAATATACATTGAATTAAAAAGTTGTTCTTTTATTTGCATTCTTTGATGCAAATATACATTGAATTAAAAAGTTGTGCTTTTATTTGCATTCTTTGATGCAAATATACATTGAAATAAAAAGTTATACTTTTATTTGCATTCTTTGATAGAGATAAAATGTTGAAATTGGAAGTTAAATTTTTATTTGCAATTCTTGATGCAAATAAAACGTAGTTTTAAAAAGGTTATATTTTTATTTGTAATTTAGATACAAATTAAAAACATGATTTGTAAAGTTACATTTTTGTTTGCAATTTTAGATGCAAACAAAATATTAGAATTAAAGTTACATTTTTGTTTGCAATATTAAATGCAAACAAACAATAAAAATAAAAGTTGCATTTTTGTTTGCAAATTTAGTTGCAAGCAAAACATTTTATTTGCATATTTAGATGCAAATAAACACCGTAGAGAAAATTTACATTTTTATTTGCATATTTAGATGCAAATAAACATCGTAGAAAAAGATTTCATTTTTATTTGCATATTTAGATGCAAATAAACACCGTAGGAAAAAGTTGCATTTTTGTTTGCAAATTTAGTTGCAAACAAAACATTTAATAAAGGTTGCATTTTTTGTTTGCGAGTTTAGATGCAAATAAAAACATTATAATAAAAGCTACATTTTGTTTACATTTTAGATGTAAATAAGAACATGAATTAAAAGGTTACATTTTTATTTTCAATATTGATATAAGTGAAAACATAGAATAGAAAGTCATATTTTTATTTACATTTTAGATGTAAATAAAAGAATAGATTATAGTGTTGCATTTTTATTTACATTTTAGACGTAAATAAAAGCTAGTATTTAAAGGTTACATTTTTATACATTTTAGTTGTAGTAAATTGCTAGAATTATAGAGTTGTATTTTTATTGACATTTCATATGAAATAAAAGAATAGATTTAAATGTTAAGATGTTTATTGTTACTTTAGATACAATAAAAATAGTAGAATTAAAATCATGTCTTATTTTTCATTTGGTTTCAACAAAAGGTGTGAATATTAAGAAAATATATTTGCAATATAATTTGGTTACCATTGGAAATAATTAGTTATTAAAAACATTATTTATTTCAAATCATCATTTTTATCATGTTAGAAGAATTTGGAAAATCATATGTATAAAATCTCTAACATGAATATGGATTGTACTTGGTTTCTTTGTGATTGTTGAAATAAGTGAAATCGCCAAATGATTTATATTTATATTCATATATATATATATAAATATAAATTAAAATTAAAACGAATCGCGCGCGGTAGTTCGCGTTTCGGCAATCGTAACTTCAAATGATTATACCGTAAGATCCGACCGTCGAATTTTCCCAAAACCGGAACCGTTATGACTACTTTGGGAAGATCTTTCCGATGATATGAATTTTGTTAAAATCCAACGGTTAGATTTTAAGATATGTGTAAATAAAATTTTGGTAAAAACAGCGCCAGGGCCGTCCATCGACCCGAAGCGTCGTTTAATTATATTGAGCTATTTTTAAATAAATAAAAATAGTGATAATAATTCGAAAAATTATTTGAGAAGATCGAGTTTAACTCATTTCAAATAATTTTACAGTGATTTTAAATCGAAGATATCGAAGACGGCGATTGAAGACCGACGATCATCACGTCGAAAGGATAACTAATGATGCCTGACATTGGCTGGCTACCAATAAAGGGTTAAAGTGGTAGTTGTCCGGACGTACTTGTTGATCGTCCGGTTACGCGAGCACCTAGGTGACTCCGGTTTCGTTCAGACCCAGAACGGACTTGTAAATGAATGTGTCTGGCATTGAATTTCATGCCGTGTAATTAAATTGATATCTACTAATATATTTCTGTTGTGGCGGAGAATTTAATCTCTTGCTAAACACCCTTCTTTGAGACGCACGAGCTCGAAGATTATATATTGGTAGGTATCGATCGCATGGTATGGACTGTCAATGTGACATGCCAAGATGCAATTGATCGAGGCTTTTGTTGAAAAGCAGAGCCTTGTGGATGAGGATCAAAGCATAGCCTATTTAGGCATAGCTTTGTGTATTTCATTACCTCGCGAGCCTCACACCCCGGTAGAGTCAAAAACGAGACATGGGAACGCAGGGAGTGCACACGTTTCTTTCTAGCTAGAAGTGGTGTTTGGGTTTTTACAGGGCACGGCATTTTTACTTATGTGGTTAATGGAATGAGGCGCCTCAGATTTTTATTCGTCGCCAGTGGCCAATTTATAGGTCCAATAGGATCGGGAAGCGTGTGTTCAGGCATAACTAATCCACTAAAGTATTTGTGGATCGGCCCTACAGTATCCATGGGTTCGCAAGCGTCCGAATCCTGAGATATTGCTAGAGTGTCTTGAATCGGTTAGGAGATCGTCCCTAGCCTTGACTCATGATGGAAACCAAGTTCCAATACGACATTACAGTCTTGATTGTAAACCTATATATGGCGACATAGTATATGGTAGCTATGCCGTCTAGGATTGATACATTTACTTTGAAGTATTTTTGAAAGCATATTATACACTAATAATAATATTAAAAATATTATTTTCTACATATCAAGCATTTTTGATCATTATAACGTAAAATTCTATCCTCCGTTTGCATTGCATTGTGTGATGGGACTTGAGTCTTATAATGATTTCATTTTCTAAAAAGCATTGCGTTGTTTATGACTTAAAAATTTATAAAACTTATGCATTGGCAATCCAATGGAGCAAAACCCGTTCCACGTTAGCGGCGTGGTCCGGTGATTAGCCATATTATTAGTTTAGTAAGATTTCTCATACCATTCCCATGACTGACTCGTAGTTTGGTTCACTTTGCAAATTCGGGTGCCCTCTTTCCACACGGGCAACACAGGTTTTAGGTAGGGATGTTTTTTGGACTATAGCTTGCTGATGAAGATGTTGGAAGATCTTTTCTTTTTATCTTTTATTTCCTTTTTGAGATATTGAGACATTATTGGATATTGATGTATTTTGGGAGATTGAGACTTTATTTCCTTCCCTATTTTTAGACATCTGTTTTGCTAAGTGTAACCTGTACTGCGTACTCTGATGTTCTATGATGATGTTTGTGATGACATTTCCTTTCCGCTGCAATGATTTATATGTTCTGATATGTAATTGTGATTTGTTATTGTTTTAATTCTGTTATACTCCTATGATTATCCTTACTTTCATTCCATGGAAGTGTGGGTCGTCACATTTGGTATCAGACCTAAAGGTTAACCTTAGCTAAGGAGTATACCATTTTTAGAACAATTCGTCTAGATAGAATCAGTAGTATTCTAAGACGGGTAGCTCATTAAAGATAGGATTAGTAATATCCTAGAATGAGCACAACAGAATAGCACATATTAATCAGTTATTACATCATTATCATTTCATCATATGTCTCTATTTTTAAAATCTATCCTTTGAAAATTATCATTTCCCTTGGTTTGACTCTTTCCTTGATGATACAGACTGATTGAGAAATGAGCACGAGAGCACGTACGAGAGCACGAGGCCGAGGTGGGGCAAGAGGACCCGCCCAAGACGAGACTCCTACAGCCCAAGAACCGGAACAGGCCACTCCAGAAATTGAGACACCACCACCACCCCTACGTGCTTTCGATCTTGACAAAGTGGCAAAGAAAATAAAGAATCTAGGGGGCGTGCATTATACAGGCCAAGAGACGGGGACGGAGGCGCAAGCATGGCTTAAGACGATGGAAAAGATCTTGGG
Source organism: Allium sativum (assembly GCA_030737875.1). Classification (NCBI taxonomy): domain Eukaryota; kingdom Viridiplantae; phylum Streptophyta; class Magnoliopsida; order Asparagales; family Amaryllidaceae; genus Allium; species Allium sativum. The sequence goes on from CM060924.1 coordinate 820,027,908, forward strand.
AGGATTAGAGCTCGAGGATCACAGAAAGCGATTTATGGCCACTTGGTTTCTGAAGGACCAGGCCCAAATTTGGTGGGAAACAGCTATGGTTAGGGGGTAATGAGGCTGATGTGACTTGGGAGAAATTCAAGGATCTATTCAATGAGAAGTTCATTCCACCCCACGAAGTTGAGCGCCTTCACGATGAGTTCGCCCACCTCCAACAAGGGAGCATGACTATTTCAGAGTATGTTAAGAAATTTGATGAGCTTTCCAGATATGCCCCAGAGTTAATCCAAGACCCACTACAGAAAAATAAGAGGTTTATCAATGGTCTGGCGAGGAGGTATCATAATAGGGTGACTGCACACATCGAACGCCCATTTGCTAAAGTAATCGAGATGGCCTGCAGATATGAAGAGATTGATCAGAAGGGTTCCCAACAGGAGAGAGAAAAGAATCAAGCCAACAATAAGAAGAAGGAGTCGGACAAGAAAACTAAGACGGGCAGCTCTTCCACCGCCAAGCCCGAAGAGAAGAAGAAGAGGGACAGATCTAAGGTCAAGTGCTTTAATTGTCAAAGGATAGGACATTTTGACTACGAGTGACGAGCTCCGAAGAGGCCCAAAAGGAACGAGTCTGGACCAAGTCAGAACAGTGGACAGAATCCCCATGGCCCAAGGGAATGTTTTAACTTCCACAAGCCCGGACACCTCATCAAGGATTGCCCTTTGCTCAAGAAATCTCAGGTGGCACATGTCTACAACGAAGCGGCTTCACCGGCTTCTTCCGAAGCAGGTAAACCTGATGTTTTAGGAGGTACTCTTAACATTAAAAACATTCCTATTACCGTTTTTTTTTTTGACAAGGTGCATCTAGAAGTTTCATATCTGTTGACACGATTAAAAAGCTTAAATTGAAACCCAGAAAACTCAAAGAACCAATTAGAGCCCATAGTCCGATAGGAGGTTCGCTTATTCTCGATCAATATTGTAGAGTGCCTGTTTCTTACTCCTACTTCCAATTTCCTTTTAATATGATCATCATGAATTTCTCCGGGTATGATATCATACTTGGAATGGACTGGCAAACTAAATATGAGGCTGAGTTACTTTGTGCTGAAAGAGTAGTTAGAATCAAAACCAAATTTGGAGACATTATTGTTATTCCATGCCACGGCTCAGCCACAGATAAGAAAGAATTCTGGTCTTCTCTAGAAGTCACTCCTGCTTCTATTGAGGATATTCCCATCGTCAGAGACTATGCGGATGTGTTCGAAGAAGTTGACAGCTTACCTCCGCGTAGGGAAATCGATTTCAGAATTGACTTAGTTCCTAATGCAAGGCCAGTTGTACACCCTATTCGGAGGATGTCACTGAAAGAAAAAGAGAAGCTGAGCAATCAAACCAAGCAGCTTTTGTGGAAAGATCTGATCAGGCCTAGTTTCTCGAACTGGGGTGCAGTAGTGGTTTTCGTCCCAAAATCAGACGGTACCCTCAGGCTATGTATGGACTACCGTGACATAAATAAGAAGACTCTGAAAAATAAGTACCCACTGCCCCGCATTGATGATCTGCTAGACCGCTTGAACGGGGCACGAGTATTTTCTAGGATGGACCTAGCTACAGGTTTCCACCAACTACGCATTGCCGAAGAATGTGTGCCTTTGTCCGCCTTTAGAGGACCCGACTTATTTTATGAATGGCTAGTAATGCCCTTCGGCCTATGCAATGCTCCAGCATACTTCGTAGATCTGATGAATAGAGTCTTCCGTGATGTTCTAAATAAATTCGTGCTGGTATTCATCAACGATATTCTAATCTTCTCTAAATCCACTTCTGAACACGAAAAACATCTGAGAGAAGTCTTTGAGATTTTGCGTAGAAATGTGCTGAAAGCCAAATTCTCCAAGTGCATATTCTGGCAAGAAGAGGTGAAATTCCTTGGCCATGTTGTATCTAAGGAAGGCATCTCAGTAGATCCAGGAAAGATCTTGGCCATCAAAGATTGGAAGCAGCCTACTTCGCCCACTGAAGTCAGAAGTTTCTTAGGTCTGGCTGGTTATTATCGGAAATTCATTAAGGATTTCTCGAGATTATCTTGTCCATTGACGAAGCTGACTAAGAAGCATACAAAGTTCATTTGGACACCTGAATGTGAGGAAGCTTTCCAAGAGCAGAAACATAAATTGATCACTGCTCCTGTGTTGACCATTATTGATGGCAATCAGGATCTGAAAGTCTGGACAGATGCTTCTAGAGAAGGTTATCCTTTTCATCAAAATAAACAAGTCAGAAATGACATTTTTCTACTGTCAAATCTTATTTTAACATGTTATTCTTTTCTCTATTTAAGGTATTGGTGCAGTGCTAATGCAAAGAGACAAGGTTGTCGCATATGCTAGCCGCCAATTAAAACCACATGAGAAGAATTACGCCACTCATGATCTTGAGCTAATGACCATCGTATTTGCTTTAAAGATATGGAGGCACTATCTCTTGGGTGAGAAATTTGAGCTGTATACTGACCACAAATCCTTAAAGTATCTATTCACCCAAAGAGATTTGAACTTGAGGCAACAGCGTTGGGTTGAATTCCTTGCACCCTATGACCTGGACATCTTATATACTCCAGGGAAAGCCAATGTAGTGGCAGATGCTCTTAGCAGAAAGAATACGGCCAGCACCAAACTTATCCTTGCTAATCTCATTATTACCCCTACCTTGATCGATAAGATCTCGGCTCTTCAGAAGAATGATGAATTTATTCAGAGAATCGTCAAAAGAGTCAGGGAAGGCGAAACCACTAGTTTTCAGATTGATGACAAAGGAGTTCTGAGGCTATTGGGTCGAATTTGTGTTCCGAATCTTCCTGAGCTTAGAAAGGAAGTGATGGACGAATGTCACATGTCTAAGCTCAGCATTCATCCAGGTGTGAGCAAGATGTACCATGACCTCAAGCGTACTTTTTGGTGGAGATCTATGAAGAGAGACATCTCTATATATGTTTCTAGATGTCCCACCTTCCAGCAAGTCAAAAGTGATCAGCAAAAGCTAGCAGGTCTATTGCAACCGCTAGGAGTCCCAAGTTGGAAATAGGACGAAATTTCTATGGATTTTATTGATGGCCTACCCCGGTCTAGGAAAGGCAATGACAGTATATGGGTGATTGTAGATCACCTCACAAAGACTGCCCATTTCATCCCTGTCAAATCCAATAGAACAGCTCAGAGTTTGGCACAACTTTATTTCAGAGAGATTGTCAGACTGCACGGAGTTTCCAGCAGCATTTTCAGTGAACGCGATCCGATATTTGCTAGCAAGTTCTGGGAAGCTTTCCAAGAAGAGCTTGGGACTAAACCGAATATGAGCACTGCTTACCACCCTCATACAGTTGGCCAGACTGAGAGGGTGAACCGTATATTGGAGGACTTGCTGCTAGCATGCATCCTAGATTTTGGTGAGTCATGGGAAGATCATTTGCACTTGGTCGAATTCTCTTATAATAACAGCTACCAAGCATGCAGATGTCGCTATTTGAAGAATTATATGGCAGGCCTTGCAGATCTCCCGCATGTTGGGTGGAACCCAGAAATCGATTGGTATTTGGTACCGACATGATTCGCGAAGCATCGGAAAGGGTTGATTTTATTAAGAAGCGATTACTTGCTGCCCAAAGCCGACAAAAGAGCTTTGCAGACGCTCGAAGAAGGGATTTAGAATTCTTTGTTGGTGATCTTGTATAATTGAAGGTTTCCCCACTGAGAGGCATAGTCCGATTTGGGAAGACTGGGAAATTGGCGCCGAGATTCATTGGTCTATTTCCTATTCTTGAAAGAATTGGAACTCTCACCTATAGAGTGTAGCTGGCTGACTGGTTGCCAGGGGTCCACAATGTGTTTCATGTGTCCCAACTCCGAAAGCATGTTCATGATCTAGATTTAGTTGTGGAGGAAGCAGCACAACGAGATTTGGATATTACCCCGGCCCTAGTAGTGAGAAGGGAGCCAGTGAAGATTGTGGGCAAAGAAACCCGAGTGCTGAGGAACAAGAGGATCAACTTAGTCAAGGTGCAGTGGAGCGGGGATCCTAGAGATTGTACGTGAGAGAATGAGGATAGCATCAAATAGGCCTATCCCAAGTGCAGAGTGGATATCTCCGAGTGACTCTTATGATTGAGGTACATTTATAAAACCTTGCATTTTCCGTTTTGTTTCCTACTTTACTATTATTTCCTTTTCGAGGACGAAAAGCTTTTAAGTGAGGGAGATTGTAACAACCCGGAAAATCCGAACCAATTTAAAATTTTTATTTTGGCTATTTCAGTGAATTTTGAATAGTTAAAATAATTTATTTTAAATAATAACGATTAAAAATTTATTTTAATCGAAGTTAGAGCGAATATACTTATTTTAATTTCTAAAGGAATTAGAAATAGTACGGTAGTTTGAAAAGTCAAACCTGTACTTTGACCGAATGTAGCGGATTCAAAATTTAACGGATTTTAGTGAAACAAAAAATATCTAAATATGTTTAGAAATATCTTTCCAACAAATCCGAAAAATTGAAATTTCATAGCAGGAATCAAAAGTTATGGCCAGTTGAATATTCAGAATGGTCGTTATAGTATAATTTATAGCCCGTATAAAAGGCCATTTTTCAAACGACCTCCGTTTTCGACGAAACTACTTTTTTTGGATCCGTAGTGTCAAATTATTGCTAAGCTTAATTTTCCGGAATTTTTGGAATTATTATGTGAGCGTGGCAAACGAAAATGTGTTTTGTCAATTTCAGTCAAATCTGCTCGACTTGAAAATGGCCATTTTTCGAACAGTCTCAGAATTCAACGTAATTAATTTTGTTAGGACCGTATCGTCAAAACAAAGCCAGAAATAATTTTTCTGGATTTTTCTGAGTTCGTATGTGGCCCCGGTGAATTTAAATATACGATCGAATTAATTTATTAAATAATCGAAATATTAAATTAAAGATTTCAGGCCACAGACAGTCGTTTGGGCTGACGAGACCTAGCCCACTGGATCTGGAATAGGGGCTATTGGGTGGGGTCAACTCTGGTTGGACTGAATTCGGAGTTGTTTAGAACGTATGGGTTTATTTGTAAAATTAACATTAAAATATTATAAACAATAGAAAAAAAATTCAAAACCCTAATCAGTATCCAGAGCCGCCACCGAACCCTTATCTTCCAATGGCTGAAACCGCTCCTTCTTCCACCAAATTCTTACAATCCTCTCATTAAAACCCCTTCCTCCTTCTCAGTTTATTGTAGAGCATTTCATTATCTTCAATTCCATACGAGTTGATCTGAAAATCATCACCTGTAGTTCGAGCTCCAGCCCCCTGAACCCGACGGGTTTCAACCGCCGTACCCCCCAAGACCCGCCGCCAAGTTGTCCACCCCCCCCCCCCCCCAGGCTGAAGCGCCTCCTTGAGCCCGACAACCCCAAACCACCCGATCTGGTCCTAGCGCGACAGAGTTGGAGAAAATCCTAACCCTAGGATCGAACTAATTTGTAAAACCCATGGCCAAGTTCTGTAACGAGGAAGAAGGTGAAAATCCTTTTTATTTAATTCATTTAATCTAAAAATGTTACAACCTAAATTAAATCACAACTTATTCATTCGGCCTCGAAATTTAACGATTTCAGATCCGACAAGATCGTACGACAAAGATCTATGTTCCTAGACTGAAAAGGAACAATTCTGAGCAGTTCAAATTTTGGCCAGATTTGCATCACGACGGTGAGATTTTTGATTTTTTTTAAATAATTAATCAATTTAATTATCTTCCTCGCTATGTAACTATTGTATGTATATGACTTAGATCTGCTATGTGATGAGATTGTTGATGATTTATCTGTTTGTTGGTGATGTATAAACATTGATCTGTATGTGTTGAATAAAAATTAATCATTTTGTTATATTATTGATTTGCATTAGAATTGCCATTTCAATAAAAATAAATCATTTTGTTATATTATTGATTTGGATTAGAATTACCATTTACATAAAAATAAATCATTTTGTTATATTATTGATTTGATTAGAATTGTCATTTCAATAAAAATAAATCATTTTGTTATATTATTGATTTGTATTAGAATTGCCATTTCAATAAAAATATTATTGTATTGAAATAGAGTTGCCAAAACAATTGAACAGGAAAATATATCCCTCTATTATATTATTGTATTGAAGTAGGGTCGTCAATACAATGAAAAATATATCATTTTTGAAAATATTATTGCATTGAAATAGAGTCGTCAATACAATGGAAAATATATCATTTTTGAAATATATAATTGTGTTGTAATAGAGTTGTCAAATGTACATTGAATTAAAAAGTTGTTCTTTTATTTGCATTCTTTCATTCAAATATGCATTGAATTGAAAGTTGTTCTTTTATTTGCATTCTTTGATGCAAATATACATTGAATTAAAAAGTTGTTCTTTTATTTGCATTCTTTGATGCAAATATACATTGAATTTAAAAGTTGTTCTTTTATTTGCATTCTTTGATACAAATAAACATTGAATTAAAAGTTGTTCTTTTATTTGCATTCTTTGATGCAAATATACATTGAATTAAAAAGTTGTTCTTTTATTTGCATTCTTTGATGCAAATATTCATTGAATTAAAAAATTGTTCTTTTATTTGCATTCTTTGATGCAAATATACTTTGAATTAAAAAGTTGTTCTTTTATTTGCATTCTTTGATGCAAATATACATTGAATTAAAAAGTTATACTTCTATTTGCATTCTTTGATGCAAATATACATTGAAATAAAAAGTTATACTTTTATTTGCATTCCTTGATACAGATAAAATGTTGAAATTGGAAGTTAAATTTTTATTTGTATTTCTTGATGCAAATAAAACATAGTTTTAAAAAGGTTATATTTTTATTTGTAATTTAGATACAAATTAAAAACATGATTTGTAAAGTTACATTTTTGTTTGTAATTTTAGATGCAAACAAAATATTAGAATTAAAGTTACATTTTTGTTTGCAATATTCGATGCAAACAAACCATTAAAATAAAAGTTGCATTTTTGTTTGCAAATTTAGTTGCAAATAAAACAATTTATTAGAAAATTTATATTTTATTTGCATATTTAGATGCAAATAGACACCGTAGAGAAAAATTACATTTTTATTTGCATATTTAGATGCAAATAAACATCGTAGAAAAAGATTTCATTTTTATTTGCATATTTAGATACAAATAAACACCGTAGGAAAAAGTTGCATTTTTGTTTGCAAATTTAGTTGCAAACAAAACATTTAATAAAGGTTGCATTTTTTGTTTGCCAGTTTAGATGCAAATAAAAACATTATAATAAAAGCTACATTTTGTTTACATTTTAAATGTAAATAAGAACATGAATTAAAAGGTTACATTTTTATTTGCAATATTGATATGAATGAAAACATAGAATAAAAAGTCATATTTTATTTACATTTTAGATGTAAATAAAAGAATAGAATATAGTGTTGCATTTTTATTTATATTTTAGATGTAAATAAAAGCAAGTATTTAAAGGTTACATTTTTATACATTTTAGTTGTAGTAAATTGCTAGAATTAAAGAGATGTATTTTTATTGAGATTTCATATGAAATAAAGGAATAGATTTAAATGTTAAAATGTTTATTGTTACTTTAGATTCAATAAAAATAGTAGAATTAAATTCATGTCTTATTTGTCATTTGGTTTCAACAAAAGGTGTGAATGTTAAGAAAATATATTTTCAATATAATTTGGTTAACATTGGAAATAATTAGTTATTAAAAACATGATTTATTTCAAATCATCATGTTTATCATGTTAGAAGAATTAGGAAAATCATATGTATAAAATCTCTAACATGAATATGGATTGTACTTGGTTTGTTTGTGATTGTTGAAATAAGTGAAATCGCCAAATGATTTATATTTATATTCATATATATATATATATATATTAAAATTAAAATTTAAACGAATCGCGTGCGGTAGTTCGCGTTTGGCAATCGTAACTTCAAACGATTATACCGTAAGATCCGACCGTCGAATTATCCCAAAACCGGAACCGTTAGGACCGCTTTGGGAAGATCTTCCCGATGATATGAATTTTTTTAAAATCCAATGGTTGGATTTTAAGATATATGTAAATCAAATTTTGGTAAAAACAGCGCCAGGGCCGTCCATCGACCCGAAGCGTCGTTTAATTATATTGAGCTATTTTTAAATAAATAAATATAACGATAAATCGCTATAAATTAATATTAACGATATTAAATGGTTTAAATGATAATAATTTGAAAAATTATTTGAGAAGTCTGAGTTCACCTCATTTCAAATAATTTTACGGCGATTTCAAATCGAAGATATCGAAGACGGCGATTGAAGACCGACGATCTTCACGTCGAAAGGATAACTACTAATGCCTGGCATTGGCTAGCTACCAATAAAGGGTTAAAGTGGTAGTTGTCCGGACGTACTTGTTGATCGTCCGGATACACGAGCACCTAGGTGACTCCGGTTTCGTTCAGACCCAGAACGGACTTGTAAATGGATGTGTGTCCGATATTGAATTTCATGCCGTGTAATTAAATTGATATCTACTTAATATATTTATATGGTGGCGGAGAATTTATTCTCTTGCTAAACACCCTTCTTTGAGATGCACGGGCTCGAAGGTTATATATTGGTAGGTATCGTTCGCATGGTATGGACTATCAATGTGACATGCCAAGATGCAATTGATCGAGAATTTTGTTGAAAAGCAGAGCCTTGTGGATAATGATCAAAGCATAGCCTATTTAGGCATAGCTTTGTGTATTACGTTACCTCGCGAGCCTCACCTCCCGATAAAGTCAAAAACGGGACAAGGGAACGTAGGGAGTGCACACATTTCTTTCTAGCTAGAAGTGGTGTTTGGGTTTTTACACGGCCCGACATTTTTACTTATGTGGTTGATGGAATGAGGTGCCTCGGATTTTTATTGGTCGCCAATGGCCAATTTATAGGTCCAATAGGATCAGGAAACGTGTGTTCAGTCATAACTAATCCACTAAAGTATTTATGGACCGGCCCTGCAGGATCCAAGGGTTCGCCAGCGTCTGAATCCTGAGACATTGCTAGAGTATCTTGAATCGGTTAGGAGATCGTCCTTGGCCTTGACACATGATGGAAACCAACCTCCAATACGACATTACGGTCTTGATTGTAAACCTATATATGACGACATAGTATATGGTAGCTATGCCGTCTAGGATTGATACATTTACTTTGAATTATTTTTGAAAACGTAATTGTAATGACCCGTATTTCTTAGCGATATAATAATTAATTTATTTAATTATTTAACATATGGTTTGATAATTTAAAAGGCCGTTTAATTAAATAACTTTGAATATTTAATTAAAATAATAATTTAATGATATATTTAATTCTGAAATAATCAGAATGGGCTGAAATGGCGATTTGACGTAAATTGGGAAATTCAAAATATATAATTCAGTTTAGAATTGAATTTATTTTAATGAATATATTATATAAACGAAGTTTGAACGTATAATTATATTATAACTATAATCGAGCTCGAAATGGCGCTGCATTTCGTAAATTGGCAATTCGAATTTCAAACGAATATACAGAAGCCGTTTTAAATCGGATTTCTGTGAAACAAGAAACGTTCAGAGCTAGTGAAGTATATTTTTCTAATGGAAGAGAAAAATCAGGATTTCATCGTGAATATTTAGATTTACATCCAAATCAAATTTTAGAAAAGTTGCTGTGGAATTCCTTTATAATTTATAAAGGAATTAATTATATTTTAAAAAGGAATTTCATTATAAATCGAATATCGATTTAATCGGGATTGAAATATCGAATTAGAAATTCATGTAGGAATATTGTGAAGCTGTATTGTATTCCACTGTGGATATATACGATAATATTTATTTATAAATACTTAACTAAATTGTTTTTAAATATATTTAATATTTAAAAGGGTTATTTAGAGCTTTTAAAATAGCCAGTTTTGCAAACGACCTCAGAATTCGACGAAACTAATTTTGTTGGATCCGCAATATTAAATTATTGTTAGATTTCAAGTTTTGTGATTTTTGAAGTCAGTATGTGGCCATACGGTATTTTAATGTGAAAAACAGTCGATAAATTGACCTTTAAAAATACACTGTGTGAGCATACGGAGTCGGAATTTGACGAAACCAGTTTCGTTGGGACCGTAATGTCGAACTCTAGTTGCTTGTCAATTTTCATGATTTTTAGGTATCATGTGTGTTCGTAGGGATTTTTAGAGTGTGGAAACGAGAATAAAAGGGTGAAAAAATATAAAATAATAACATAAAAATATCCTAACTATTTCTCTGATTTACAGGGAGGCTACGCATCCTCTTGTCAACCACAAATGCAAGTTTAAAAACGCGAGAACAATTTCAAGCCGCCACCAAAATTAAACTCTTACAGTAAAAGAAATTGCAACTTCATAAATTCAAATAATATTGAACACAAATCTGTAAATCCCAATACAAGGGTATTCGAGTTTGTGCTTAGTTGCTCTTCCATCCTATACTGTTCTTTTTGGGTACGATCATGTTCTGGCAGTTCAGGAAATTGACCATAGGACCTAGGGTTTCGATTATTTGGTGCTTTGTTCATCGATTTGCAGTTGAGAGGTGGGATTCAGGTCTGCCATCGCAAGTAGGATTTGGCCATCGACATTTGGGTGTATTGCGCGACAAAAACTATCGCCATTGGTGTTGAGTCAGGAGTCCATCGAGGAGTGCGAGCTGTCAGATTTTGTGAGGAAGCTGAGGAGGGAAGAAAGTGAAGTGTAGTGGTGCTTTCCGTGTGTGAAATCATGGAGTGGAAAGGAGATGAGGGAGGAATGGCGATTTCATTTTGCTGCCTGTGTTAGAAATAACGAGCGAAGGATTTGGGAGAGAAGAGTATAAAGCGGATTGGGTTTGAAATGGGTAAGTGGGCCGAGAGTTTAAGGGGGGTTGGACCCAATGGATTTTTAATTGAGGTTTATTTTAATTTAAATATATATGACATTGTAAAATTTATAACTTGATCATACGATATCAGATTGACGAACCGTAAGTTGCGTTGAGATCATATGGACGGTGGCTACACCATGGAGCTGAATGGGAGTGAATCCGAGCTCACTACAATTTATTGTAAAATAAATTGTTCGTCTGAATCAAGCGATGGTTATCGTTATAAACGATGATCGTCCAATGTGAGTAAATCTCACTAACTCTGAACAGTTTATATTTTCATGTTGTATTTTTTAGAACTGTTAAAAATTGTCTGATTGACTGTGCGTTGACTGTTTGATTGAACTGCTAGTCAGTTAGTGGAATATATATATATATATATATATATATATAAACCGTTAAATCTATATATATATTGATTCTATTAACAGGATATTTCATATTGAACAGAAAGTGATGTTGATTATATTGTGTAACATCTGTGGATGCAGGGAAACAGGTTGGAGGGATTCGACTGGATTCCTCAATATTTAAAATACTGTTGTTTCATATAATTTAATATATGGTGTGATATATAATCTGTTGGCGATTATATATGTTTGGACGATATCGGTCATCGTGATTTGATGTGTTAAGTACCATACGAAATACCGGAATGTTGAAAAAGGGATTTTCAAAGCGATATTGAAAATAAAATATTTATGAAATCAAAGGGTTTTATAAATGGAGATTTGTTTTAAAAGAAAATATTATAAAGTGGAATATTTATAAATAGAAGATTTTTAGAAAGGGAATAATTATAAAATCAAGGAAATATTTGTAAACCATTTACAAATAGAATTAAAAAGGGAATATTTATTTAGAATAAATAAATAGGGTTATTAAAGGAATTAATTAGAATAAATAAATAAGATATTATCTTGGGTAAAAGAATAGAATAAAGGATTATTTATTTAGAAAATAAATAGAATAAAGGATTATTTATTTAGAAAATAAATAAAATAAAGGAATATTTATTGGGAAAATAAATAGAGGAGTTAATCGAATCGAGTTAATCGATCATAGTTAATCAAAATGGAGTTAACCAAAAATTAGAAACTGACTAGAGATTAATAAGTTGAATGGTTTCCTAAGTATCGATCTGATGTTGGTTTCGGCCTTCGGGGTTTATACTTAGGAAGTTGTTCTCTTGTTAGTTTATAGTTAGAGTCTGATAAATATGGAAGAATAGTGATACGTAATTAAGCCTTGGAAATGTTTTCCAGTGTTAATAACATATATTTTCTAAACATAGAAAATAAGGAAATGTGAATATATATATATATACATATGTTAAATGATGATTGATCGATATAATTTCCATCTGGAAATAATATCGTTGTTTGCACACGTGTTTTTCTTTGATAGTTAAATCAAAGACTATCAAAGTTTTGACCATTTTAACGTTGTTTGGAGAGACCGGTTGGATTATTATCCGAAGAACCACTCCGTATTGGCATAAGCGTTGCGAATCAAGTATGCTAAATATATTGAAGATGGAGTAAATTGCAAGGGTTGTTGTATAAATCTTAGATAACGATTGCCAAAGATGGATGTACTGAATAGTGCCTTCGTTTTCGTTCAATCCCAGAACGAACATAAATGGACGAATGTCTGACAAAGTATTTTCAATGATCGAATGGGTTGGTCTGTATAAATATATATGGTTGCAATGGATTTATTCCCTTAGCATAACATCCAGAATATTTGTGTAAACCAATTAATGATTAAAGGATTTGATAATGTGGCATTCAAAGTGATCGTGTTATCAATGAATGGAAAGTAATCGTAGCCTCCGGCCTCAACATCCGGTAAATGACAAAAATCGGGCAAGCAGCATGGCTAAGTCGGTCGCTCCGAAGTAGGGTGTATAATCACCTATCTAGATAATATTCATTTGCTTCTTTAATCTATCAATGTTGTCCCATATATATATATATATATATATATATATATATATATATATATATATATATGGGAAACGGTTGCCGATCCCAACCGTTGGTGATATACATTCGATACACTCAAGCGAAATGAGTGGTCGGTCATGTATGGCTGAGTTGCAAGATGTTCTTGTTGAATTCCAGTGTATCGTTCCTTGAGTACACTGATCGGAAGGTGGTTCCATACCTTGTCATAGTTGTAAATCCATTACCCAATACGTGCTTGCAGTTTTGATTGTATACTATATATGTAGAACGTGAGATGAAAGCGTTTCTGCTATATGATTATTATATTGTGGTTGATAGACATTATTATAATATCAAAAGGTTTTTGATATAAAGATATTTTGGATTCTCATAAGGGAAAAACCCGTTCTGTTATACGGCGTGGTCTTATGAGATATCGTTTACTTGTTCAAACTGTTTAAAACTGTTTTACTCACACCAGTCCCATGACTGACTCGGAGTTTATTTGTTTTGTTTTCCCTAAACTCTTGGGTGCCTAAATTTGTACGGGCAGTCAAGTAGTCGGGATTTTACAGATGCACTTGGAGAGCTTGGAGCAGGAGGCTTCAGGATTATATAGCTATTGTTTATTTCCGCTGTTGTTGTAAGTGTTGTACTCTGAAATGTTATTGTATACATATACTGTTTGTATTTCAAAAGTAATGTTATATTTTATTCGTTCCGCTGTGATATTCGTGTTACTCTGATGATGATGTTCTTCTTCTTCTATTCTATAAGTTTCTATCTTGTTTATTCTCACCCTCTAACTTCTTTTATTAACCATTTGGTTATTTTTTATCCTTGGATGTTCGATATGTGTTGTATATCGGATAACCAAGATCGTCGAAAACCAGGTCGTTACAGTTGGTATCAGAGCTTAAGGTTAAGTGAATTACCTTGGATCTGTGGCGTGACTCAGTAGAGATAGGGTTAGCAATACCCTAGATTGAGTTTGAGAGTATATATATGAGTGAACGTATTTGTTATTGATATAAAAAATTGTTTTATATTGTGGAGATTTATTGGTTGAAGTTTTTATGTGTTCTGGTCGAACAGTTTGATCCACTGTATCGGTAGGAGCTTCTAAAACACTTGAATACGATGAACCGTCATGGTATGTTTTGAAAAGAGGGTAAATGAAATAATTTTACCCAAATTATATTTTGATATAAAGGATTTATACTGGAATGATTATAATATATTGGATATATTGGTTGTGATTATAATCGAGTAAGATTATAATTAAATGGTTATGTATATAATCAAGTAGAATTTGTACAAGTGTTACGAAATGAACTAAATCTGAATTTAAACCAGAAATTGAATTAAAACTCTGGAAAAATTGGATAAGTGTTTGTAAATGGATTTGGATTTAAAAATAAGGAAAATTTAATATCCTGGGAGATTTTTAATTGTTTTACAAGCAGTGTGAATTATATTTTGAAATGAATTTCAAAGTGGAAATGTTTAGAAATGGTATAGTATTGAACTCACTTCGATCGCTAGAAAGTAGAATCTAATGATGACAGTTGCATCATCAGTGTTCATTTTCGAGTTGCTGAGTGACGGATTACTACCAAAGGATTTTATTTTTGAATTGTTTTGAGAGAAACAAGTTGTTTGAAATCCAAAAAGGAATATTTGGTTTTAGAAAAGAAAAACTGTTTAAAAACTCCCAGAACAGATTATTTGAATAAAAACATATCTGAATAGAAATTTGTGAAACCGAGTTGGAATTGAATTGGAAACCAATCAAGTGGTAATTGAATCAGATTAGAATGATATTGAGACAAATTGGATTTGTGAGATAGAATTTGAAATGGTATTGGATTGATGAGTTAAGAATTTGAAAATCGGGAATAGAACTTTGATTTGAAATTGAATGTGGCTTGGATAAGCGAATGGTTGGGTTGAGGATAAATTGATCAGAGTTTGATTGGATTGATATTGGTATATGCTGAATTAGCAGCAGATGTAAAGGATATAATGATATGCCCGACAAAAAGGTACAAGTTTATATTTCTATTGGGTATGAGATTTATGAGCTGAATTGGCAAGCCGCTTGGTTGTTTGATTTTCTTTTGGGTTGGAGAAGGCCCGGAGAGGCGAGTTGGAGTTTGACCTATTGACCAGTACAAAGGAGGTGCTGGCGAAATTTTTTGAAAAGTTAGGTGTTAGAAAATTTTCATGATTTTTGAAAAAAAAATTTGATAAGAATTAATTAATATTTTAATTAAATTTAAATTGGTTCAGTTGGAAACTGAAGTTAGGAAGTGAACGAATAAGTTCTAACCAGTCAATAATGTTTGTTTTCTACTTTAGCAATTTCGAGGACGAAATTATTTTAAGTGGGAAAGAATGTAATGACCCGTATTTCTTAGCGATATAATAATTAATTTATTTAATTATTTAACATATGGTTTGGTAATTTAAAAGGCTGTTTAATTAAATAACTTTGAATATTTAATTAAAATAATAATTAAATGATATATTTAATTCTGAAATAATCAGAATGGGCTGAAATGGCGATATGATGTGAATTGGGAAATTCAAAATATATAATTCAGTTTAGAATTGAATTTATTTTAATGAATATATTATATAAACGAAGTTTGAACGTATAATTATATTATAATTATAATCTAGCTCGAAATGGTGCTGCAGTTCGTAAATTGGCGATTCGAACTTCAAACGAATATACAGAAGCCGTTTTAAATCGGATTTCTGTGAAACAAGAAATGTTTAGAGATGGTGAAGTATATTTTTCTAATGGAAGAGAAAAACCGGGATTTCGTCGTGAAGATTTTGATTTACATCCAAATCAAATTTTAGAAAAGTCGCTATAGAATTCCTTTATAATTTATAAAGGAATTAATTATATATTAAAAAGGAATTTCATTATAAATCGAATATCGATTTAATCGGGACTGAAATATCGAGTTAGAAATTCATGTAGGAATATTGTGAAGCTGTATGGTATTCCATTGTGGATATATACAATAATATTTATTTATAAATATTTAATTAAATTGTTTTTAAATATATTTAATATTTAAAAGGGTTATTTAGAGCTTTAAAAATAGCCAGTTTTGCAAACGACCGTAGAATTCGACGAAACTAATTTTGTTGGATCCGTAATATTAAATTATTGTTAGATTTCAATTTCCATGATTTTTGAAGTCAGTATGTTGTTGTACGGGATTTTAATGTGAAAAACAGTCGTTAAAATTGACCTTTAAAAATATACTGTGTGAGCATACGGAGTCGGAATTCGACGAAACCAGTTTCGTTGGGACTGTAATGTAGAACTCTAGCTGCTTGTCAATTTTCATGATTTTTAGGTATCATGTGTGTTCGTAGGGATTTTTAGAGTGTGGAAACGAGAATAAAAGGGTGAAAAAAATATAAAATAATAACATAAAAATATCCTAACTATTTCTCTGATTTATAGGGAGGCCACGCACCTCTTGTCAACCACAAATGCAAGTTTAAAAACGCGAGAACGATTTCAAGCCGCCACCAAAATTAAACTCTTACAGTAAAAGAAATTGCAGCTTCATAAATTCAAAGAAAATCGAACACAAATCTATAAATCCCAATACAAGGGTATTCGAGTTCGTGCTTAGTTGCTCTTCCATCCTATACTGTTCTTTTTAGGTACGATCATCTTCTGGCGGTTCAAGAAATTGACCATAGGACCTAGGGTTTCGGTTATTTGGTGCTTTGATCATCGATTTGCAGTTGAGAGGTGGGATTCAGGTCTGCCATCACAAGTAGGATTTGGCCATCAACATTTGGGTGTATTGCGCGACAAAAACTGTCGCCGTTGGTGCTGAGTCATGAGTCCATCGAGGGGTGCGAGCTGTTAGATTTTGTGAGGAGGTTGAAGAGGGAAGAAAGTGAAGTGTAGTGGTGCTTTCTGTGTGTGAAATCATGGAGTGGAAAGGAGATGAGGGAGGAATGGCGATTTCATTTTGCTGCCAATGTTGGAAATAACGAGCGGAGGATTTGGGGGAGAAGAGTATAAAGCGGATTGGGTTTGAAATGGGTAAGTGGGCCGAGAGTTTAAGGGGGGTTGGGCCCAAATGGATTTTTAATTGAGGTTTATTTTAATTTAAATATATATGACATTGTAAAATTCATAACTTGATCATACGATATCAGATTGACGAACTGTAAGTTGCATTGGGATCATATGGACGGTGGCTACACCATGGAGCTGAATGGGAGTGAATCCGAGCTCGCTACAATTTATTGTAAAATAAATTGTCCGTCTGAATCAAGCGATGGTTATCGTTATTAATGATGATCGTCCGATGTGAGTAAATCTCACTAACTCTGAACAGTTTATATTTTCATGTTGTATTTTTTAGAACTGTTAAAAATTGTCTGATTGACTGTGCGTTGACTGTTTGATTGAACTGCTAGTCAGTTAGTGGAATATATATATATATATATATATATATATATATATGAACCGTTAAATCTATATATATTGATTCTGTTAACAGGATATTTCATATTGAACAGAAAGTGATGTTGATTATATTGTGAAACATATGTGGATGTAGGGAAACAGGTTGGAGGGATCCGACTGGATTCCTTAATATTTAAAATACTGTTGTTTCATATAATTTAATATATGGTGTGATATATAATCTGTTGGCGATTATATATGTATGGACGATATTGGTCATCGTGATTTGATGTGTTAAGTACCATACGAAATACCGGAATGTTGAAAAAGGGATTTTCAAAGCGATATTGAAAATAAAATATTTATGAAATCAAAGGGTTTTATATGTGGAGATTTGTTTTAAAAGAAAATATTTATAAAGTGGAATATTTATAAATAGGAGATATTTAGAAAGGGAATAATTATAAAATCAAGGAAATATTTGTAAACCATTTACAAATAGAATTAAAAAGGGAATATTTATTTAGAATAAACAGGGTTATTAAAGGAATTAATTAGAATAAATAAATAAGATATTATCTTGGGTAAAAGAATAGAATAAAGGATTATTTATTTATAAAATAAATAAAATAAAGGAATATTTATTGGGAAAATAAATAGAGGAGTTAATCGAATCGAGTTGATCGAATCGAGTTAATCGAACATAGTTAATCAAAATGGAGTTAAACAAAAATTAGAAACTGACTAGAGATTAATAAGTTGAATGGTTTCCTAAGTATCGATCTGATGTTGGTTTCGGCCTTCGGGGTTTATATTTAGGAAGTTGTTCTCTTGTTAGTTTATAGTTAGAGTCTGATAAATATGGAAGAATAGTGATACGTAATTAAGCCATGGAAATGTTTTCCAGTGTTAATAACATATATTTTCTAAACATAGAAAATAAGGAAATGTGAATATATATCTATATATATATATGTGTTAAACGATGATTTATCGATATAATTTCCATTTAGAAATAATATCGTTGTTTGCACACGTGTTTTTCTTTGATAGTTAAATCACAGACTATCAAAGTTTTGACCATTTTAACGTTGTTAATATGGAGAGACTGGTTGATTATTATCCGAAAAACCACTCCGTATTGGCATAAGTGTTGCGAATCAAGTATGCTGAATATATTGAAGACGGAGGTTGTTGTATAAATCTTAGATAACGATTGCTTAAGATGGATGTACTGAATAGTGCCTTCGGTTTCGTTCAATCCCATAACGAACGTAAATGGACGAATGTCTGACAAAGTATTTCCAATGATCGAATGGGTTTGTCTGTATAAATATATATGGTTGCAACGAATTTTATTCCCTTAGCATAACATCCAGAATATTTGTGTAAACCAATTAATGATTAACGGATTTGATAATGTGGCATTCAAAGTGGCCGTGTTATCAATGAATGGAAAATAATCGTAGCTGCTGGCCTCAACATCCGGTAAATGACAAAAATCGGGCAGGTAGCATGGCTAAGTCGGTCGCTCCGAAGTAGGGTGTATAATCACCTATCTAGAGAATATTCATTTGCTTCTTTAATTTATCAATGCTATCCCATATATATATATATATATATATATATATATATATATATATATATATATATATATATATATATATATACGGGAAACAGTTGCTGATCCCAACCGTTGGTTATATACATTCGATACACTCAAGAGAAATGAGTGGTCGGTTATGTGTGGCTGAGTTGCAAGATGTTCTTGTTGAACTCCAGTGTATCGTTCCTAGAGTACACTGATCGGAAGGTGGTTCCATACCTTATCATAGTTGGAAATCCATTACCCAATACGTGCTTGCGGTTTTGATTGTATACTATATATGTAGAACGTGAGATGAAAGCATTTCTGCTAGATGATTATTATATTGTGGTTGATAGACATTATTATAATATCAAAAGGTTTTTGATATAAAGATATTTTGGATTCTCATAAGAGAAAAACCCGTTCCGTTATACGGCGTGGTCTTATGAGATATCGTTTACTTGTTCAAACTGTTTAAAACTGTTTTACTCACACCAGTCCCATGACTGACCCAGAGTTTATTTGTTTTGTTTTCCCTAAACTCTTGGGTGCCTAAATTTGTACGGGCAGTCAAGTAGTCGGGATTTTACAGATGCACTTGGAGCAGGAGGCTTCAGGATTATATAGCTATTGTTTATTTCCACTGTTGTTGTAAGTTTTGTACTCTGAAATGTTATTGTATACATATACTGTTTGTATGATGATGTTCTTCTTCTTCTATTCTATAAGTTTCTATCTTATCTATTCTCACCCTCTAACTTCTTTCATTAACCATTCAGTTATTTTTTATCCTTGGATGTTCGATATGTGTTGTATATCGGATAACCAAGATCGTCGAAAACCGGGTCGTTACAATAATATACACTTATAATAATATTAAAAATATTATTTTCTACGTATCAAGCATTTTTTATCATTATAAGGTAAAACTCTATCCTCCGTTTGCGTTGCATTGTGTGATGGGACTTGAGTCTTATAATGATTTCATTTTCTATAAAGCATTGCGTTGTTTATGACTTAAAAATTTATAAAACTTATGCACTGGAAATCCAAAGGAGCAAAACCCGTTCCGCGTTAGCGGCGTGGTCCAGTGATTAGCCATATTATTAGTTTAGTAAGATTTCTCATACCAGTCCCATGACTGACTCATAGTTTGTTTCACTTTGCAAACTCGGGTGCCCTCTTTCCACACGGGCAGCCAATTGACAGGTTTCAGGTAGGGATGTTTTCTGGACTAGAGCTTGCTGATGAAGATGTTGGAAGATCTTTTCTTTTTATCTTGTATTTCCTTTTTGAGATATTGAGACAGTATTGGATATTGATGTATTTTGGGAGATTGAGACTTTATTTCCTCCCCTGTTTTTAGACATCTGTTTTGCTAAGTGTATCATGTGTTGCATACTCTGATGTTCTGTGATGATGTTTGTGATGACATTTCCTTCTCGCTACAATGATTTATATGTTCTGCTATGTAACTGTGATCTGTTATTGTTTTAATTTTGTTACACTCCTATGATTATCCTTGCTTTCGTTCCACGGAAGTTTGGGTCGTCACAGATATCTTTTTTTCAACCCTTTGTTTTCACCCACAAGCAGTCCATGCATTCAAATTTGGTGCAATTCTGAGTGCAAATACGCCTCTGCTATGGTCCATGACAAGGTTCTACCGCATTATCGAACGGATGAAAGAACCGTGTAATGTGTTTAAGTGTGAGATAGCGAGCGATGGGAACACAAGATATCTCTGAATGTTTGATACAATTTGAACTCCATGAAAAAAAATTTGGACCGCGACAATTATCAAGCCTCCACAATGATCAATTTAGTAATACGTGGCAACATAAATGAAGTTTTATTCAAGTTTACCAATCTCAAATTACATAAAATGTGCTACACTCATCATATGCTAAATTGCTATACTCATCATATCATCGTAGAATAAACTTTGTTCTAAGCGACGAGTAGCATAGGGACAATTATGAACAAATTACCAGTATCAATTCTGAGCCCCTTATGTGGGTTGGTGAACCTGAGCTTTTTCTCATCGCCACCGTTGCTACGCTCAATACCTCTATCCTTAAATTACTTGCACTTGTTGGAAATGAATGAGCAAGAGGAATTTTGGAAGAAGAGGGGAAAGCAATCTAAGTCCTACATTATGAAATATGTTTATCTACTTCTCTATAAGCATATATAAATAAATGAGAGGGCATATGAATGGTGTGGCTAAGCCAAGGCACAATATTATATTGATGTCAAATTGGGCCTATTGCCTCGGGACTCTTGGAGTCCATGACACATATTATATTGATGTCAACTTGGGCTTAGTGCTTTGGGACTCATAGAGTCCATGACACACTATTATATTGATGTCAACTAGGTCTTAGTGCTTTGGGACTCTTGAAATCCATGACACAATATTATATTGATGTCAACTTGGTGAAACACCCCACCTCCGTTAAGGTCACTCACAAAGGGAATGCCTTAACTTAGGTGGAGGGTTATAGGTACAAGACACATAAAATTTTACAAGACAGATAAATATAAGCAGCGGAAATCAAACATTTATTGCATACGAGGTTCAATACAAAAGCATTACAGAAAATTGTCTCAAAATAACTTCCAAAACATTACATCATAATTTCAGTCTTGATTATTTAATAAAGAAGCATAAACCATAAATAAAACTGCATAAATCCCCAAGTGTAGTGTCCAAAAGCCATAGCCAAGGTAAGAGTGTCCCAATTATACATCTACTTTCTTGAAGCTTGCAAAGAGTCTGACTAAGCTGGAGTATTCCCTCCCTGTGGATCTGGGGGGGAAACGGAAGAAAAGAGGACGAAAGAAAACAGGTCAGACAATAAGTCTATAAGTTCAGTGATTACTAGTATTTAAACAAGGAAAGGGATCATGACAGTAATAACAGAACATAGGACAATACCCAAATATAAGATAAGAGGAACATGTGATCGCACCCATTATTATAGTCTCTGCACCTACTAACCATTGGTTCAACCAGCCCCACGTGTTCATAATGAACGATCCCCTTAATGATCGGCTCCTACTCGCATGCATTCATATCATGTGTCATTCAGCCCCGCTTGACTGTAGCTACCTGTGTTGGTCCCACCATGGGGTGTATCAGTCCCTTTGTTGGCAACCCGACACGATTCAAGATGCACAGTGTATACTACTTATGCCCAGTGCCTGCTTTTTCCACTCCGGAGTACGTGCACTCCCATACTCCGTCGGAACCTACACTGACGCACCAATCGTCGACGTTTGGATCGCTTATAATCAGCCCAGTAATCGTGCCCCACCCTGCCTAGTTCAGGGTACCATGATACATCTATGTGGGTTACTGCTGAAATGGGTCCCCGTTACTAGGGTTTTCTAATCAACATATTTATTTGGTTAAGTGTCCAAGTTTACCTAACCCACCCATCAGTTTAGTTAACATGTTGAATTGGTTAAGTGTTTCCCTAATTGACTTAACCCTACCAGTCTTGACTGAGCTTTAATTTATTCATTAAACCACCAACCACTCACATTAGACAGGTCTTGTTGTGGTCACTAGATGTGCCGGTCGGTTCCGGGCAGTTTTACACCACAACTCAGTCTAACCTCGGGTCCTTTTTGGGCTTGATGCACTAACCACCCACATTAGGCAGGTCTTGTTGTAGTCACTGGATACGCCGGTCGGTTCTGGGCAGTTTTACAGCACAACTCAGTCTAACCTCCGGTTAGGCATATTCGTCTTTTCTAAATTCACATATTTTCTATATATGTCTAATTCTTTATGTAAATTAATTTTAATTTAATCATGCCATAATTATCCTTTTGATTTTTTCTCACAATAAATGGTATATCAAATATACCATTTTATGAACAAATCCATGCCATGAAATTTTCATGTTTTCCCATCGCTATCCCCGTGGAACGTACGCATGAATGACATAAAGTATTGGGCTAGTAAATTAGCCCAAACCCATAAACAAAAAGGGGTAATAAACAAGGGACATGAAATAAACATAAAATAGCATACATTTAACTTATCACGTGTAACTTGGCATAGAAGTATCATTAACTTAATTAAACAGGTAAAGGTGAACTTGTGACTAAGTTGGATCTAATTATCATGTAAACTTGATATGGGTCTAACATGGAGGTTTAACATATAAACACAATTTTAAACCACAATTTAGCATATTGACTTAGGTATGTCAAAACATAAGAAAGCTACTATAAACATATTTAAATCACAACTTAGCATGATAACTTATGTGTGTTAAACATAAGAGAGTTACTATAAACATATTCGAATCACAACTTAGCATGATAACTTATGTGTGTTAAACATAAGAGAGCTACTATAAACATATTCGAATCACAACTTAGCATGATAACTTATGTGTTAAAACATAAGAGACCTACAAATCCAAATCTTCCAACATACATAGATTCAACTTAACATAGTTCTAGATATACATGAATGTTGATCTAACATGTAAGCATGTGATTTAGATCATAAACTTGCAAGGAACCACCAAATTATAACATGACATGTTTCACCATTCAGTTGGCATAATAAGTTCTTTACCCAATCATAATAAATTCCAATAACATACAAGATGGTATGTTTATCATCACAAACATATAGGCATGATCAATCGCAATGGTAATGTAAGATAAATGAGAATTAAACTTTATTTATCTTATACATAAGCATCATTCTATATTCGAATTACAACATGTCGTGATTTCATTTAAAATAACGTTTAAATCTACGTAATAACCAACTTACAAACTAAAAAGGAATTCTTTATTTCTGAAAATCTGAATTCTGAAATTGGTAAGCTCGCCTTTGATGTAGATCGTTGAATTTGATTACTTTTAATTTGATTTTGATGTAGGCTTTTATCTTGTCTTTGAATTGAAAGTGGTGACGGCTACTCCAAGTTCTCTATTAACGGCATGACAGTTCCAGGATTATTTTTGTGTGATTTTAGGTCGAGTATTAGGTTGTTTATATAGAATTTCAATTTAATTAGAGCCGTTGGATGAACCTAGAGTTAATCACAACCATTCAGACCAGATCAAAACTATCCAGAAACCCTATTGACTCAGCAGCAAGTCATCAGTCGTCAAAAATTCAGATTTGGCCGGGGGGGCAGGTCGACCCCCAGGTCGACCCTAAGGTCGACCCCTAGGTCGACCTGTAAGGGGGAGATCGACACTAGGGTCGACCCCCTGGTCGACCTGGGTCCTGGGTGGGAATTTTCCTATCCAGCTCGCTTCTGACTTCTGTTTTGAATTTTGAATCCAGTTTTGAGCTGTTTGAATTTATTTGAATTTCTGAAACTTCTGAAGACCATAACTTCTTCATATGAAGTCCAATTCACGCAAACTCGGACTCTTTCTCAAGCAGAATTCCGAGACGAACGCATTGGCGTAACCCATTTCCCTTAATTCTCTCATTTGAAATTAAGTATAGTTTAATTCGTTACTATAACGTTAACAGAAAATACGGGGTGTTACATTCTCCCCTCCTTTTAGGATTTCGTCCCCGAAATCTTCAAGTCGAGAAGAACTTATATCCAACCATCCAATCACTCATCTACTCAACCATCAAACACAGGCATCCATTGTCCTTAAAAGATTTCTAATGCTTCATGATCATATGCATAGTGTGTGTACATGTCCTTATCTAATGCAAAATCAGGCGGTCTACTGATTCAGTTGACCTCCTTAATGCAAATTATGTCAGTGCCATGAGTCCATTATGTATGCAATTTTTCCTACTCAAAATTTCCTACATGAGTGCACAATCATTCATACAAATGCAATGTCCATATGATAACACATCAAGTTCCAATCCATATACAAACTACATATATGCATATGCAATATGAAAGTGACCGAGCCGATCTAATACCTAATATGTGTGTATATGCATCCACGAGCAACCACTAGCAACCACTTGCAACCATCAACCATAACATGTTTCAATTACATGTTTACATCTAAATGTGTTTCTAACTAAGGATAAAGGATAAGATCGAGGAGATATACCTAAAAAGATAGATACGAGCATAAACTTAAGGAAAAAGAGATCAAGGATGTACCCTCAAAAAGAAAAGGGTAGGCTGCACGTATTCTGTTCTCAGTTTCCCAAGTCGCGTCTTCCTCGGCGTTGCTCCACTGAACTTTGACAAGCTTGACTTCACGGTTGCGTAGCTTTCTGACTTCTATTCCCAAGATACGGGTTGGAACTCTCCTCACAGTTGCTTCTCGTTCAACTTCTACTTCCTCTAGCATGCTTGGTTCCACCACTTCCGCGGACTTGTGTAAGCACTTCCGCAAGTGAGAGACATGAAAGACATTATGAACCCCAGCCAATCTTTCGGGCAGCTGTACCCTATAATCCATCTTCCCAATCTTCTCGATGATAGGGAACGACCCTACAAATCTTGGTGCTAACTTTCCTGCGGATCCAAGCGAATGACGTTTCTCAAAGGAGAAACTTTAAGGAACATCTTGTCTCCAACTTCGAACTCAAGGTCATTTATTCTTTTGTCTGCGTAGAACTTCTGTCTATCTTGGGCTGTCTTCATTCTTCTTCGTATCAAGTCCACTTTCTCTAAAGTTTCTCTAATCATGTCTGGTCCAAGTATGAGCTTGTCTGTGGACTCCTACCAGCAAGTTGGTGACTGACACGGTCTTCCATACAAAGCTTCGAAAGGTGCCATGCCTATGGTGGCTTGGTAGCTATTGTTGTAAGCGAATTCCACCAAAGGTAAATGATCCTCCCATGTACCTCCGAAGTCGAGAATGCATAGTCTCAAGAGGTCTTCTAATACTCTATTGAATCGTTCCGTCTGGCCATCGGTTTGAGGGTGATAGGCCGTGCTTAAGCATAACTGTGTGCCTACATCCTCTTGTAAACTCTTCCAAAACTCGCTCGTGAAGATAGGGTCTCGATCACTCACTATGCTGGAGGGTATCCCATGGAGTCAAATTATCTCTTTAAGATATATGGATGCTAGAGATGAGGCAGTTCTTCTACTCTTTACGAGTATAAAGTGGACGCTTTTTGTGAGCATGTCCACTATTGCCCAAATACTGGTATTGCCCCTCCTTGACCTAGGCAACCCATCAACAAAGTCCATTGAAATGCTATCCAATTTCCACTGTGGGACCTCTAGAGGATGAAGCAAACCTCCAGGCTTCTTCTGTTCCGCCTTAACTTGCTGGCATATCATGCACTTGGAGACGAATTCAGCTACATCTCTTTTCATGCCAATCCAAAATAAAACCCTTTTTATGTCTTTGTACATTTTGTCTCCGCCGGGGTGTATGGTCAACTTGGAATGGTGTGCCTCTTCGAGAACCTTCTCCACCAAATCCCTTGCTTATGGGACGCATAGTCTTCCATCCCGTCTCAACCATCCCTTATCATCGATGGAGTATCTAATGAGGTGACTCGAAGTCTCACCCCTAATCAGCTTATCTATTATATCAACTAGCTGAGGGTCTTCACGTTGCGCGGCCCCTATTGAGTCCAAAGGCGTAGGCCGCAGTTCCAATGTTGCTAATATGCCAGGTACAAATTCAGAGGAGGGCCTAAAGTCAAAGTTGGCTATGTACTCCAAGCTTTGCCTTTCTACAAAGAGAGGGCTTAAGGTCAGTTTCTTTCTACTCAAGGCGTCTGCTACGGCATTGCCCTGCCAGGAGTAGAGGAAAACTCAAAATCGTATGAGGCAAGAAACTCCATCCATCTTTGTTGCCTCAAGTTGAGATCTTTCTACGAGAAAAGATACTTCAACGATTTCAGTAAAAAATTCAAACTTCTCACCTAGGAGATAATGGCGCCAAGACTTAAGCGCAAAAACGATGGCTGCCAACTTTAGATCGTGGGTTGGGTAGTTTTTCTCATGTACTTTCAACTGCCTTCCACCATAAGCCACTACCTTCCCTTCTTGCATTAGAACAACGCCTAGTCCTGTGCCGCATGCATCTGTGTATACTGTAAACATCTTGCTTCCATCAGGCAATGTCAGAACTAGGGCTGTTGTCAGAGCCCTCTTTAATCGTTGGAAAGCAATATCGCAATCCAAATCCCAATTGAAAGCTAGGTTCTTCTTTGTCAACCTTGTAAGTGGAGCTGAGATCTTTGCAAAATCTTTGATGAATTTTTGATAGAAGCCTGCTAGCCTGAGAAAGCTTCGGACCTCGGTTGCGTTCCGCGGAACCTTCCAATCTTGCACAGCAACCACTTTCGCGGGGTCCACAGCTAACCCCTCTTTGGACACCACGTGTCCAAGGAACCTAACTTCTTCTCTCCAGAAATGGAATTTGGAGAATTTAGCTTTCAACTGATGTGCACGGAGAGTATCCATAACTTCCCTTAAGTGCTGAGCATGCTCTTCCTCACTCTTTGAGAAGATCAAAATATCGTCCACGAAGACCACCACAAACTTATTGAGGAGCTCCCTGAACACCCTGCTCATCAAATCAACGAAGTAAGCAGGTGCATTTATCAAGCCGAAAGGCATGACAAGCCACTCAAAGAAACCATCCGGAGTTCTGAACGCAGTCTTATCAATGCTGTCTTCAGCCACTCTTAGCTGATCAAACCCGGTAGCTAAATCTAATTGGGAGAAAACCGATGCACCTACAAGCTGATTGAACAAATCATTTATTCTCGGGAGTGGGTGCCTATTCTTCTTGGTCAGCTTGTTTAGCTCCCTATAATCAACGCACAGGCGAAGTGACCCGTCCGCTTTAGTTGCGAACACTACTGGAGCACCCCATTCAGAAATACTCCGTCTTATAAACCCCTTTTCTAGGAGCTCTTTATCTTACTTGCTGAGCTCTTTCCGCTCCCTTGGAGCCATGTGTCTAACGGGTAAGGCAACGGGTTTTGCATTGTCAACGAGGTATATGCGGAAGTCTATCTCCCGCTTCGGAGGTAAGCCCTTTACCTCTTCAAACACATCCGAGTATTTACGGACTACCTTTACAGACTGCAAGTTTTCAACAGACGCATCAAGAGATTCTAGATAACTTAGCATAACAGAGTTCAGGGGATTACAAGAAATTTCAAGAGTGTTACCAAGGCGAGTCATGAGCCTAACCACTCTCTTTTCACAGTCGAGGATGGCACCATTACTGGATAGCCAGTCCATGCCTAGAATCAACCCATAGCCCGTGAAGCCCAAAACAAAGGCATTACATCTAAACCCAACGCTTAGAATAGATATTTTCAAATCCAAACAAACCATTGACAAATAAGCTGAGCCCCCAATTGGATTTGAAACAACCAAGGGATCCTCTACCATACTGGTGTCTAGGTGTAGAGATTCAACTAAAGCAGTAGATATAAAAGAGTGTGATGCGCCAGAATCAAATAATGTACGAACATGATGATAAAAAAGATAGACTAAACTTTTGACAGAAATATTTCTACCTCGTTCTTGCGGAGGTGCCGTAAGAGCGTGAACTTGTCCTCCAGACGAAGGTCCAGCTCTCTGCCCTTGTTTTCTGGGGCAGTCCTTAGCCATGTGTCCTGTCTCACCACAGTGGAAACAGCCACCCATCTTCCTTTTCTTATTCCTGCAGTCTTTGACCAGATGTCCAGGAATGCCACATAAATTACACTTTCTCTTGTCACGGGGTTTGTTGTTCTTCCCGCCTTTCTTTGAATCAGCCTTCTTGTTCTGTGACCCCTCCACCTTCTTATCTTGAGGCACTTCCGATTTTCCCTTTTTTTGCCCTTGTCTTCCTCATGTAAGAGTGCCATGTCCCCTAACCTCTCGTAAGTAGCCCCTATAGGTACATGGGTCATAGTCAGGCTGTGAAGTGGCTCATTCAATCCCTTGACAAAACGAAGAGCCTTCTTATGAGGAGTACTCACTAAGTCCAGTCCAAATCGGGCCAGCTGATTGAATTGGTTGATGTACTCCTTGACTGTCATACTTCCTTTCTTAAGAGACAAGAACTTCTCCGCTTATAAGCTCCGTTCAGCTTGTGAGAGGAATTTAATTTCAAACCTTATCCTGAAATCCATCCATGTTTCAATTGGTCTTTCAGCGTTAGTGACTTCCCACCAATAGGAAGCTTCGTCTTTGAGCAACCATATTGCCAACTGTATCTTCTGCCTGTCATCCACTTCGAAGATAACGAATAGATCCTCAGTTTCTTTGAGTCAGTTCCTTGCTTCTACGAATGATTCAGTTCCCTTGAAATCCTTTCCACCCATGGCTCTAAAGTCTCTACAAATCTTTGAGAAAGCATTTGCACAAGGAGGAGGAGGAGGAGGAGAACCGCTGCAGCTGGAGGAGGAGGAATATCTATGGGGCTCGTATCATTGGCCCTAGCCTCTAAGTACCTCCTGAACCAACCAGGTAACGGCACACCCTCTGGAAGGTTAAGATTCCTAGACATGCAGAAACGAAAAAGAAAAGATTCAAAACAAAGGATAGAATGATAGGGCATATGGCTTTGGGGGATTATGCCTTTAAAATAAAATAACACTTTTTCTTGTAAAATGCTTCCTTATATTTCTTTTGAAAATAGTTTTCAAAAACTCTTATCTGATCGGGTAAACCTTAGGTGGAGGGTTATAGGTACAAGACACAGAAAAATTTAGATGTAATAACACCCCACCGCCGTTAAGGTCACTCACAAAGGGAATGCCTTACCTTGGATGGAGGGTTATAGGTACAAGACACAGAAAAATTTACAAGACAGATAAATATAAGCAGCGGAAATCAAACATTTATTGCATACGAGGTTCAATACAAAAGCATTACAGCAAATTGTCTCAAAATAACTCCCAAAACATTACATCATAATTTCAGTCTTGATTATTTAATAAAGAAGCATAAACCATAAATAAAACTGCATAAATCCCCAAGTGTAGTGTCCAAAAGCCATAGCCAAGGTAAGAGAGTCCCAATCATACATCTACTTTCTTGAAGCTTGCAAAGAGTTTGACTAAGCTGGAGTATTCCCTCCCTGTGGACCTGGGGGGGAACGGAAGAAAAGAGGACGAAAGAAAACAGGTCAAACAATAAGTCTGGTAAGTTCAGTGATTACTAGTATTTAAACAAGGAAAGGGATCATGATAGTAATTACAGAACAAAGGACAATACCCTAATATAAGATAAGAGGAACATGTGATCACACCCATTACTATAGTCTCTGCACCTACTAACCATTGGTTCAACAAGCCTCATGTTTTCATAACGAACGATCCCCTTAATGATCGGCTCCTACTCGCATGCATTCATATCCTGTGTCATTCGGCATCGCTTGACTGTAGCTACCTGTGCTGGTCCCACAATGGGGTGTATCAGTCCCTCTGGTGGCAACCCGACACGATTAAAGATGCACAGTGTATACTACTGATGCCCAGTGCCTGCTTTTTCCACTCCGCAGTACGTGCACACCCATACTCCGTCGGAACCTACACTGACACACCAACCGCCGACGTTTTGACCGCTTATAATCAGCCCAGTAATCGTGCCCCACCCTTCCTAGTTCAGGGTACCATGATACATCTATGTGGGTTACTACTGAAATGGGTCCCCGTTACTAGGGTTTTCTAATCAACATGTTTATTTGGTTAAATGTCCAAGTTTACCTAACCCCACCCATCATTTTAGTTAACATGTTGAATCGGGTAAGTGTTTCCCTAATTGACTTAACCCTACCAGTCTTGACTTAGCTTTAATTTATTCATTAAAGCACCAACCACTCACATTAGACAGGTCTTGTTGTGGTCACTAGATGTGCCGGTCGGTTCCGGGCAGTTTTACACCACAACTCAGTCTAACCTCGGGTCCTTTTTGGGCTTGATGCACTAACCACCCACATTAGACAGGTCTTGTTGTGGTCACTGGATATGCCGGTAGGTTCCGGGCAGTTTTACAACACAACTCAGTCTAACCTCGGGTTAGGCATATTCGTCTTTTCTAAATTCACATATTTTCTATATATGTCTAATTCTTTATGTAAATTAATTTTAATTTAATCATGTCATTATTATCCTTTTGATTTTTGCTCACAATAAAAGGTATATCAAATATACCATTTTATGAACAAATCTATGCCATGAAATTTTCATTTTTTCCCATCGCTATCCCCGTGGAACGTACGCATCAATCACATAAAGTATTGGGCTAGTAAATTAGCCGAAACCCATAAACAAAAAGGGGTAATAAACAAGGGATATGAAATAAACATAAAATAGCATACATTTAACTTATCACGTGTAACTTGGCATAGAAGTATCATTAACTTAATTAAACAGGTAAAGGTGAACTTGTGACTAAGTTGGATCTAATTATCATGTAAACTTGATATGGGTCTAACATGGAGGTTTAACATATAAACACAATTTTAAACCACAATTTAGCATATTGACTTAGGTATGTCAAAACATAAGAAAGCTACTATAAACATATTTAAA
Source organism: Allium sativum (assembly GCA_030737875.1). Classification (NCBI taxonomy): domain Eukaryota; kingdom Viridiplantae; phylum Streptophyta; class Magnoliopsida; order Asparagales; family Amaryllidaceae; genus Allium; species Allium sativum. Next base: position 820,059,389 of record CM060924.1, read on the forward strand.
TCACAACTTAGCATGATAATTTATGTGTGTTAAACATAAGAGAGTTACTATAAACATATTCGAATCACAACTTAGCATGATAACTTACGTGTGTTAAACATAAGAGAGCTACTATAAACATATTCGAATCACAACTTAGCATGATAACTTATGGGTTAAAACATAAGAGAGCTACACATCCAAATCTTGCAACATAAATAGATTCAACTTAACATAGTTCTAGATATACATGAATGTTGATCTAACATGTAAGCATGTGATTTAGATCATAAACTTGCAAGTAACCACCAAATTATAACATGACATGTTTCACCATTCAGTTCGCATAATAAGTTCTTTACCCAATCATAATAGATTCCAATAACATACAATATGGTATGTTCATCATCACAAGCATATAGGCATGATCAATCGCAATGGTAATGTAAGATAAATGAGAATCAAACTTTATTTATCTTATACATAAGCATCATTCTATATTCGAATTACAACATGTCATGATTTCATTTAAAAGAACGTTTAAATCTACGTAATAACCAAGTTACAAACTAAAAAGGAATTCTTGATTTCTAAAAATCTGAATTCTGAAATTAGTAAGCTCACCTTTGATGTAGATCGTTGAATTTGATTACTTTTAATTTGATTTTGATGTAGGCTTTTATCTTGTCTTTGAATTGAAAGCGGTGACGGCTACTCCAAGTTCTCTATTGACGACATGACAGTTCCAGGATTATTTTTGTGTGATTTTAGGTCGAGTATTAGGTTGTTTATATAGAATTTCAATTTAATTAGAGCCGTCGGATGAACCTAGAGTTAATCACAACCATTCAGACCAGATCAGAACTATCCAAAAACCCTAGTGACTCGGCAGCAAGTCATCAGTCGTCAAAAATTCAGATCTGGCCGAGAGGGCAGGTCGACCCCCAGGTCAACCCTAAGGTCGACCCTAAGGTCGACCCCCAGGTCGACCTGTATGGGGGAGGTCGACACTAGGGTCGACACCCTAGTCGACCTAGGTCCTGGGCGGGAATTTTACCGCCCAGCCCGCTTTTGACTTCTGTTTTGAATTTTGAATCCGGTTTTGAGCTGTTTGAATTTATTTGAATTTTTGAAACTTCTGAAGACCATAACTTCTTCATACGAAGTCCAATTCACACAAACTCGGACTCTTTCTCAATTAGAATTCCGAGACGAACGCAATGGCGTAACCCGTTTCCCTTAATTCTCACATCTGAAATTAAGTATTGTTTAATTCGTTATTATAATGTTAACAGAAAATACGGGGTGTTACACTTGGGCTTATTGCTTTTGAACACTTGGGGTCCATGACATAATATTATATTAGTGTTCAAAAATTTGGATTTGTGTCTTAGGACTCTTGGGGTCTCATGGTTAAATAGGTTGTTGCTTGCAGCTTGGGTTTGTTGCATTGAAACAGGTTACTTGATCACTTTTGATTTGTCATGTCCATTCAATTAAATGGATACAACTGGTTCATATTTAAATGCGAACGCACATTCGTGCACCGCTTGGTTGAAGGGTCGCAACCTTTCCAAAGGTCATTAATGTTCGAATAGGCATTTCCTCCGGCCTATAAATACATGGCCCAAAATGATATTGAATACACATTAGTTATTCTTCTCAATTTGCTACTTCTTCTTCAAAATAATCCTCTGTTCAAGTTTCTATAATCTACTTCAGTTCGTCGAAGCTCGTTTGTTGGCACTACACTACGGGGTTGGTGCGCTTTATCCTGAGAAACAAATTGCTATCACGTCAATCAGTGCATACGACGGCAATATTGTTTCAAGGAAACAGAATCATTTCTGGACTTGGACATTACTGAAATATTCTTCTTCTAGCCTGTTGGAGACGGTTATGTACCGCTCCAATCTAGTACACAATCGGTCTCGCTTACTGTCATTGCTATAATCACAGTTTGACTTGACAATTGTGACTTATTGAGTAACATTGATAGTTGTTACTGTCTATTTGCAATACAATCATGTATTGACAATAAGATCTAACTTTTTAATACAATCGTGTATTAACAAAAAGATCTAATTTTGTAATACAATCATGTATTGGCAATTGTTCTAACAGTTCTGACATGCCCATCTAGTATCAGTCATTAATTAATGAATCATCTACTTTAATGTCATTATGTGTTGGGTTATACATCTAATGAAATAATAACAATGATTGGATAAGACTGAAAGTGACAAAAAATAATTGGCGATTTTAAGACAGAAAAATAGAGTGCAGTGAAAAAATGTACGGAATGATTTATTACTAATATGCAGAAGCAATAAAACCAGATCAAGTTTTGTTGATTTGAGCCAATGCAAATTCAATGTTAAAAAGATCAAATAATAAAGAAAAGGAAGGACAACATTTAACGTGATTCGGATTTGAATTCTACGTCTACGGACACCTAACAACTTTATTATTTCAGTAACTAGAGAAGAGAGATTATAAAATGGTAGAGCCTTCAATTACAACAAAGAATACTTATGGGGAAAATGTTATTTGAAAAAATGAGCATAATTTCCAATAACTTGACGTCTCTTTAAATAGGAAGAGAATGAACCCGAATCTTGAAAGGAAATAAAATTGTTTACGATTCTTACAAATACTCTATTTTTCTAAGATTTGATTTTGCCTTTGATTTGGCATGGATATCCATTCCGTCAATGAAAGATGCACGAATATAATTTCCTCTATAGTATCTTTGACCAATCAATTAATTAAACTAATTGATGCGTTTCTCGTTTCTTCTATATGTTAACATATTTGAGTCATATTCTCAACACACCATCTTGACTCGAAATATTCACATCTCTCTCAAACGAGTTTAATCATCATCCATGTGTCATTGGGTTAGCGCTCCATGGCGCTAAATAGTTAGTGCTAAGATAATCAAGTTTGAGCAATGCTCAAACTTATCCTTGGGAAGTGACTTAGTCGTCATATCTGAAGGATTATCCATAGTACTTACCTTCAATAATTTGATCCTGATATTATAACAAATCGGATTTTCAATACCAAAATGTTTAATTTATTTAAATGTGAAAATGATTATCTTAGAGGTTGAATAACTTGAACTCGTATATATAAGTTATTTAATATAATCGATTGTTGAGATAGTAATTTGAATATCGAAATTACTCAAATTAATGAATCTAGAATTTAAAATAAAATTGAATTAGTATTGAAGCTTATATAAAATTCTATTTGAATGTGAATGATAATATTAAACTATTATCATAGAATTGAAGTGTTGTAAAATCAATTATTAATAACTCGATTTGTATTAACACATAAAAATAGCTATTTTGCAAATGATCTCGTAATTCAACAAAACTATTAACATCAAATTTGGAATATTGAAATATCGTAGAATGTCAAGTTTCATCATAACCAGAGCTTCTGTATGTTTATGCAAGTTTGAAATGCTCAACCAAAGTTAAAATGAATAAAATAATAAAATATCTAATCTATAAATAATCTCCTCTTCTAACCAAATTCATTCACATACTTCTTCTCATCTGTTGAAAATAAAATGATCCCCCATTATTACACTTCTTCAATGAGTTAAATCAGGAGTTGTACTTAGCGAGATCGAGTGCTTTTGGATTCACTGAACTCGTATAGGGTGAAGCTTCACTTCTGTAACCTTGAATTTTGTGCGGTGGCAATTTAGTGAGATCGTATGTCTATAGCCAAGGCTTGGTTCAGGTTTGGTCGTCTACATGGAGGGAGCTAGGCCTGGGCAAGGGAGTCGTTGAATTCATGGAGGCGAGATGCGCATGATTGCGATGGTTTTAAGGACTTCTATCAACTAAGGCGAAATGTTATAGCGGCATGGTCGAGTTAAAGGCTACATGTCAGAATTTGCTGTGGTGGGTCGGAGGTGAAGTTGAGGTAGTCGGCAGGTCGAGTGAGGAGAGAGTGGCAGGTTGGTGAAGTACGTTTGTGGAACGAAGGTTCCCAACCCTTTATCAATATTCACTTACATGGGTTGTAAGGTATAAATGAACAGACGGGTTCCTAAATTTGATTGAGGGGAGAAGAAGAAGCGGGATACTTGAGTTAAGGATGATGGGATTTTAATTAATAAAGTGATTAAGTAAGATTTAAATATGTTTTAATCTTGTGTCTGTCAACTTGTAATCGCAATATATAGTTTATACAAGGTCCATTTCGGACACCGTCGGTTGTTTTACAATCCTATCGACGAATATTATGTAAACGACTTGGATTGGTAACTTTCTGGCTTGTTTGGACTCTTACTTAATTTCAAATGTCTGTTTGAAATTAGATAAAACAACATAATATCATTGATTGGACTAGATGGTGAGTAAAAACTCACACTTTTTGGAATATTATTGCACTGTATAGTAATATTCATTGTTTATTTTATGTTGAATTATGTGATTGGTTGTTTGGATGATTTATTGTTTATTCAGTTGTGTTTGCCAACAATATTCTCTGAAGCAGACAACATGAAAGAAGAACAAGATACGAAGGTAAACTCTTGAAGAGTAACCGAAAAGGAATAAAGACTGCTGAAGAAATTAATGATCTCGTGCCAAAGCCAAAAGATGTATTAACCCGAAATAAAAAGAAAAGAGTAAAATTACAACCAAAAGGCAACAATGACAAAGGATTCCCGAAATTGTTAGAGAAAGTCTCTTTCGGTAAAACCGAAAGGTACATCTTTCTGAAAAGTTCACTTCTTGATCAAGAAAAGGGCATAGCTCTTAACAACCCACAAACGAAAAGGGTTCAGAAAAGTATTCATCAAAACTGACACTGTATCTGGTCCCCACACAAAGAATCTTTCACAAGATATCTATTACATAAGAAGACACTGTCAATCTGGTTTTGGATCCAACATGCTTAAGATAAACATACAGAGCACATACAGAATCCGATTAAATTGAGATTTTGGTGGAACACTTATAAGACAAAAAGGAAGGTTCATAAAAAAAAATCATGTGATTTGGAGTTAATCTCATGGGTCGATACTGATCCATACCCCATGGATCGGGTCAGACCCATCTATGTTGAGCCCCACCTCCTAAGATCCATATGGTAGGTCTCATACATCGTATAGAAGGCACTGCAAAGTATCATGTCGATCAGATAAGTATTGTGTGAGATATGGATGAATCATTGTTGAATTATGCTGATTTCGTAAATAGAGTCCGACCCTTGACGATTGATCCAAATGGCTTGAAATTTATATGAGAGGTCTCTCTACCTATTTAGATTGCATGTGTGATGTTCCATGTCATTTGGTTAAAAACTGAAGGAATTATGGATGGATCACCCAAATCAAATTTGAACAAAGCGAAAAGTGGTTAAGTAGATGGATGGGTGCCTGATCATACCTTATGGATAGGTAGCTATCCATAAATATTAGGTGAGATTTGAAGTGACCCAAACTCGCCCTTACGGGATAGCCCGGATTTAGTTGAGAACACGACAAATCAGAACACAAACGACAGAACATTTCATTGCTTATTACAACAATTTACATCAGAGTACAAGGATATAACAGAGTATGAATAAATATTACACATTGGAAAATATCAGAGATTAAAATACATTACATAGCAGTGAAAAAATAATACATAACACAACTATAAGAAATACACGGATATAGAGCGTTCCTAATATAGCTCCAGTTGTAAACCAGGATCCTGTAAAGTAGAAATATGCAAAACCAAAACTACTAGCTGCCCGTGTGGAAAATATGGGAACCCAGAGTTTAGGTTAAAACAATAAACTCCAGGTCAGTCATGTGACTGGTGTAAGAACTAAAACAGTTCTTGGCTTGATTTTAAAGTCAGGTAATCATGGGACCACGCCGTATAACACGGAACAGGTTTATCCCCCATGAATACCAATGCATAAAAATAACAGCGCAATGCTAAAGAGAAAAATGAAACTATTATAATACTTAGATCTCATCACACAATGAACGCAGTCGAGGATAGAGTTTTCCCTTATAATAGCCAGATATGCTTGATACGCGAAATTTCATCTTTTATTATTACTATAAGTGAAGAAATCAACTTCAAATATAAATGTATCAATCATAGGCGGCGTAGGTACCATTATATTACGTTGCCATATATATATTTACAACTAAAACCGAATATCACGTATTAGAAATTGGTTTTCCATCTATGAACCGAGGCAACGGATTATCCCCACCGATTTCGAGACACACTAGCAAGTGCCATAAGATCCCCCGCAGTGAACCCCTTGGATTTTCGTTTTGAACGATTCTTGGATTAGTTTGGGGATCGAAAGATTTTAAGGAATCATTTCTGGAGCGTTTGGGCCTTTGATTTATTCGGTGGCGGCTGAGTAATGAGAGGAGGTTAGGGTTTTAGTCCAAGGGATATATATTATATTATTATTATTTTAATTCCAAGTTTTAGCAATTTTACATCCGAACCCCAAATCAAACCCAACGACTGTCGCTCCTAGCCAAATACCCCCATTCCGGACACAATGGGATATGCTTCATAAGCCAATTCGACTGTTTCGATTAGTTTTCATCAAAATTAAAATATAAATCAGTATATATTGAATTTAAATGTACATTTTAATTTACAAGGGCCACATACTGACTCCAAAAATTCCAAAAAAAAAAATCTTGCTATGTTTTGATGATACGGTCCTAGCAAAACTAATTTCGTCGCATTTGGAGACCGTCTGAAAAACGGTCATTTTCCAGTTGATTAAATTCAAACTGAACTGACAAAACACATTTAAATTCACCACACTCACATATCTATTACTTAAAAAAGAAAGCAGGAAACAAAGGATGTATACGTGGCAACCTATTCTACCAAGTTTTGGAAAACAGCGAAAGTTCAAATACTCTTTTTATTTCAACTCCTCAAACCGCTTTCTTCCCCCTTTTGCCCGATCCCTAAAAAGAAAAAAATCATTCTCAAGTTTCTTTAACCGAACCACTCCTTTCCACTCTTCTTCTCCACATTATTATTTCACTGTTGTTATTCACTTCTTCCAGCACGCTTAGATGGGTCCTCAACTCGGCGAAGTACGAAGGAACAAGAATTTGACATCTTCTCCCACTGTTTCTGATACACATATTATTACCGAAAGAGACTCACATGCCCAGGAAATACTTGACTGAATGCATAAGGTAGCACCTGAAATATTATCCCGCCTTTTCTTTTTATTTTTGTCTTTTTGATTTCTTTCCCGCCAAGAAAGTTGTTATAGAAATGCCAGCTGTTGGTTGTGTGAGCTCGGCTATATATGCATAGATGTAATGAAAAATTGGTATGAAGAAAATGATAAGTTTCTTTCTCTGCAGTTTCAATGTCTTCTTCCTCCTCAAGTCAGTTCTTCTTCTCTAATTTCTCTAATTTTTTCCTTCTTTAAATTAGCTCCATATCATTTTGGTGCTTTCATTCTTGACCTCACCTCCTTCATCTACCTCTCATCTCACCTTCATCTTCCCTAAGATCCAAACTGTCATCATGAACACCATTCTAACCAACCAAACCACCATGCTGAAAACCCTACGTGCCAACACCATTGACATTAAAACACTACTTCACGACCTCAGCAAATCCGTGTCCGAACTCGCCAAATCCGTGTCCGAACTCACCCGTAAAGTAGACAATCAAACACCACATCCTACAACTTGGCTGCCTGCCGCTGTCGTGATCTCTACGATACCAGATCTACCTCTAACCGCTGCAGCGGTAGTTGCACCTCTTCCTACCGCTATTGTCGCTGCTGCCTCTGAAACTGCGGTAAGGAACTCCACAACTGCTTCTCTTCCCTTGCTTAAACCCCCTACAACCCTGCCCACCTTTGCAAATACTGATGCTCCTCCTTCGCCTAAGTGTCCTCAGCCCACCTCTAACATCGTCGCTGTTGATGCTCTTTCCTTCCACCAGCCAACACTAATAAGCATGGCTCCCTTCTCACCAATTAAGCCAATCGACTCTACCCTTCGAATACTTGAGCACTTCTCCGAGTCTCACATCGAATTCCTTTTCGGCAATTCCCTAAAACAGCGGATCTCTCTAGATGCGTACTTAGGAGTCATGACCTTTGCGGTATTGTGCACGAAACAAGCGTTAGATCCGACATGGCCAATTATACAGAAATGGGCGGATGCACATGTGCTGTTTGTTGAAATGCACAAGCTGAAGCTGAAGTGGAAATGTGAAAGTAAGCGGCTCATCTTTGATCCGGGCAGAAAACATAAGTCGAGCGATTGTTTGCACCAACCTATGACCTTGAGGACAAGGTCAATTTCAAGGCGTGGGTAATGATACACATATTATTACCCAAAGAGACTCACATGCCCAGGAAATACTTGACTGAATGCATAAGGTAGCACCTGAAATATTATCCCGCCTTTTCTTTTTATTTTTGTCTTTTTGATTTCTTTCCCGCCAAGAAAGTTGTTATAGAAATGCCAGCTGTTGGTTGTGTGAGCTCGGCTATATATGCATAGATGTAATGAAAAATTGGTATGAAGAAAATGATAAGTTTCTTTCTCTGCAGTTTCAAAAGGAAAGGATAAACAGGGGACTAATGTAGAAGAAGAAGAGGAAGGCTGGAAAAGAAAACTCACGAGAGAGAGGTAATTCACAAAATGATTCTTCTATATCTTTACTTTTCTCCATAGGTACATATATAGTGGCTATTACATAACTAATTTGCATACGTGTAAAGTAGATGCTACCCACTACAATACTTTTAGGCGGTAAAACCATTGCAAAAATTGAAACTAACTTTAGTATGGCGCCATTTTGCTTATTCCAGATATTGCTGAGGTATTTTCACCACCCTTCTTGGACGTGAAGCATGCTCCTGTGCTGGTGCAGTGGTATATATATGTGTATCATTACCGACGCCTTGAAATTGACCTTGTCCTCAAGGTCATAGGTTGGCGCAAACATTCGCGCGACTTCATTTTTTCCACCCGGATCAAAGATGAGCAGCTTACTTTCACATTTCCACTTGCTCATTTCAGCAAACAGGTTGTGTGCTTCAGCCCATTTCTGTATTTTTGGCAATGTCCGATTTAATGCTTGGCTCGTGCTCAAAACCACAAAGGGAATGACTCCGGAGTACACATCTAAAGTGATCCGCTGCTTCATGGAATTGCCAAAAAGGAATTCGATGTGAGAGTCGGAGAAGTGCTCAAGTATTTAATGAGTGGATTTGTTTAGCTTAATGGGTGAAGAAGGAGCCATGCTTGAGAGTGATGGCTGGTGAATTAGAGCAGCATCAATATTAGGGATAGGCGGAGGTGTATGGGTTTTAAGCAAGGGAAGAGAAGCCATTATAGAGTTCAGTTCAACAGTTGTGGATGCGGGAGGAGGAGGTGCAGCCATGGCAATGATAGGAGGTGAATTTATTGATGGTGGAGATGTAGGGGACTTCGACGAGGGGAAAGCATAAGTCATGGTGCTCATTACAGTGGTATGTAACGCTGGAGGTACCGGAGAGAGAGTGAGAGGTGGTGGTAATGTGATTTGGAAGCCAAGTTTTGTGGCGATCTCGGACATGGAATGAATGATGTGATTAATGGAGGTTTTGATATCCTGGGTGTTGGCATGTAGGTTTTCTAGCATGGCGCTGTGGTTTGTTTGTGTGACTTGGATGGTGGTAAGGGCTTCTTGGTGGTTGGAGAGCTGTTGAAAGACTGCATCTACTCGGGTCATGGTGATGGAGTTTAATTTGGATATTTGTGGAGGATAAAGAAAGAGCAGATCTAGATGAGGAAGAGAATTGAGTTGAAGAGCAGATCAGGACAAGAGGGAGGAGAGAATCTCAATGAAAGCACCAAATTGATGTGGATATAACTAAGGAAAGGATAAACAGGGGACTAATGTAGAAGAAGAAGAGGAAGGCTGGAAAAGAAAACTCACGAGAGAGAGGTAATTCACAAAATGATTCTTCTATATCTTTACTTTTCTCCATAGGTACATATATAGTGGCTATTACATAACTAATTTGCATACGTGTAAAGTAGATGCTACCCACTACAATACTTTTAGGCGGTAAAACCATTGCAAAAATTGAAACTAACTTTAGTATGGCGCCATTTTGCTTATTCCAGATATTGCTGAGGTATTTTTACCACCCTTCTTGGACGTGAAGCATGCTCCTGTGCTGGTGCAGTGGTATATATATGCGTATCAGTTTCCGATCACTCGGATGTAATTTGTACGCACATCGCTTTCCCTTCCGTTTACGTTACATGTTTTAACACGGTCTCTTTCTATCACTCCGTAATCAAAGACGTTAAAATCAGAAGCCCTACCCATCTTCAGCAATCGGAAGCTCCTACCCTTCTTCGGCAATCGGATATTAACACTCATCAGCAAACCTTACTACATCCGTCTTCCGTTTCGATTAACAAAAACATTTCATGAATGTTTGAACCCATCAGTAATCGACCGAAGGCAGCCGGTACCTCCAATTGCACTGCTCTAACCCTAATTGCCTTCGAGATGACTAAACCCAAGGTTTGATCTCCACCAAATTATACTGTTACAATTTTAATTATTTTATCAATTTTCTATACGAGGATCCCTTTTTATGTGTGAAATTCATTTGTTAATGAATGAATGGTAGAATTCTGTTTGTTGAAAAATTTGGACAGTAATGAGTATGTGCAGTGCAGGTTGATGGGCGTAAGAATGTAGTATAAAAAAAATCACTGCCTATTAATTTAAGTAATAATGTAATTCGTTTTCTGTTACATAATTAACAATATGTTCAGGTTTGGGATAATCAGAATAATTGATCACAACATTCGTGCAGTTTAAGAACTCCATAAATATATGACATAAGCTATATTCTCATTTTTAACTCTGAATATAATTTTGTTTAACACAACACATAATACAGTGGTTTTACCATGTGTTAACTCTCTGACTTTGCATTTTCTTTCACATACCTTTTCAACTATAAATTTACGTGAACCATTACATTTTCCAATTGGCAGCTTAATCGCATCTTACTTCTATTTGACTAGGTATTTTTCTTACTCAGTTCCTTATTGGTAATGTAATAAAAATATTGTGCAGCACCTAAATTACATTGACTGTGTGATAAATCTTTATGCTGAACATATTTGTGATTACTACATGACAAATATTGTACGTAATACTGTTAGTCGTTTATACGTTACCCAATCTTGAATTATATATCAGGGTGTTTACCTTGTACGATGATTATAGTATCTCTTCCACAGATAATAGATGTTTTATAAGTGTGCTAATCATCTAACTGGACAACCATTCAATAGTAAGATTGCTTCTGGTACTGACTACCATTTTGGTTACTTCTTATTTTTTATTCACAATGCTGTTTAATTTTTGGCATATAACGTCATGTTTATTTATTCTTAACTATACTATTTGCTGGAACATCTTTACCTAATCATTACATTAATAGTTTTTTATGCATATTAAAATGGAGTCGGGTGAATGAAGGAACAAAGGAGTAGAATACACTGTAGTATTGTAATGTCAAATAACCATAACCCTCTGATATTGTAACACGACATACTTTTCCACTTTGATTGTTATATACAATAGTTAACCAATGCACAAGTCTTGAAACATGCATCTATTATGTTCATTGGTTGTTATATACAATAGTTAACCAATGCACAAGTCTTGAAACATGCATCTATTATGTTCAATTGTCATTCAGGTAGAGCTTCGTATTTTTTTTTTTTTTTTCTTATTGTTTCCTATCCATTAGCAGCAATGATGAAAAGTCAAAGACCCATGCTGCAAGCACATGTGCCGGGTATTAATAATAAACTGTGTATGAGTATACGATAAAACCAATTCTTTTAGCTATTACCAACTTGTGTTCACTTTGATCAGTTACGGAGGATACATTTTTTAAAGCGTATGCACATTGGATTTCTGAAATATTAATTGTTCGTAAATTTTGTAAACTTTTTTTTACCTATCACATGATTTTTGCACCACAAACCTTTTTTTAAACAAAAAAATATATTCATTATTGACATTGATTAATTTTGTAAATTTCTTTATGCTTGTAGGATCATTACTTCTCTTGGTTTTACCACGTCCCTTACCATGACCATAGATTTATTATTGCATTTGGTTATGTATTTTCAAATTTTATTTTATTTTACCTTCGGAGATATAGGCGAACTAAACAACGTCTTCTTGTGTGAGGGGAAACAAGTACAAAATGCTTGGTTAGCATGTGACATGTGTACATGCATGGTTAGAGATTGAAAATTGTTAAACTAACTAGGCTGATATACCAAATCGATGTTGCATGTTACCGATGCATGTTCTGACCATTTTCAATACAACTCAGGTGTATAATGATTTCTTTATATCAATTGTATTGAAATATTATCACTCAACCTTGAAAGGATCTCAATTTACTAGAAACCTGAATGCTCAGGAGAACTAGCAATGGTAATGTTAACGTGCATGCCCATTCTACTATGCATTTTGCTTCTAACCAACCTTTTTTATGGAAATATCACCCTTATTTTTATCTGTGTCTTCTTCTTATGCTCCTCAATGTGATCTGTGTATGGATCGTGGACTTAAACTGCTGCTTTCTTAGTTGTAGGTTAGTCGTTATCCTCTATTCCCATGCCTATATAAATTACTTTTATCTATTTTTTTCACTTATATATGTTCACTTCCTACAAACTTTAAAACAACAATATGATAAGCTTATCATGTTTATCCTTTTTATCTTCCTCCTACCATATACAATTTTTCCAAATGAGCTATTTGACCATTAGTATCTGGCATGGGTACCCATTTTGGATCCAAAAACTATATTTTATAAGATTGAAACCAAAATATAATTATTCATATTACATGGTATCAACAATGAAAATTAAATCCGCGTAATGAGTAAAAAAATACTTGGACTAATTGTTGCTGTGAAATAGCCATAACCTGTTTTCAGTCTAACTACCATTATTAAAAATATGATTAAGTGATTTTAAGCTTCATTTCGTTCCTATAAATTAATACAACTCTGACTTATAGAGTCAATGAGGTATATAAGCAAGTGTTAGGTCGTTGTCAATGGACTGGGGGAAGAGTAGGAATTTTAGCATTATTACTTGCATTTTCCTATATGTTCTACGTTAGTAACATGCAAGTGATATCAATGGTTTGACAAGTGGGGCAGTTTAACATTCTAGCGTCTCCACTGGGAAAAATATAGATCTGCTGGCTATTTCTTTAGGGTATACATAATGAAAATCTTAAACAAAAACCTGATACTGATTTATACAAAAAAATAGGCTTTTATTGATATGTCATTGGTAGTTTATGTCGATTTGCTGAAAAGATTGTACATATTATGTGAAGAATATAACGGTTTTGTAAAAGTTGTTTTTCAAAAGTACTATTTTGAAACAATCTCTAAAATATATTAACTAACATTTTTTATTTTATGATAATGATATATACGAAGAATAGTTTCGATCACTTATTTTTCTTTATGTTCCGTATGTATTACGATCGGAAATGTAGTTGTTATAACGACAATTATTTAAACTATTATTATAAGTATTTAGCTATCACTGTACAAATTGTGCTTCATACCAAAGTTAACCAACTTATTACTGCATATGTGCATCTACGGAAGAAAATGATATATCGCTTACCATACAATTTTTAGATAGTATGAACTATCTTTAATATGATTTTTATATTCAAAACTGGTTTTACTATCATAAAAATGAATTCTCACTAACTATACACAAGCCTTTCATTATTTTCTATGCACAGTACTGTTATTAATTATAATTTATATTCTTCTCTCACCAATGCTCATCTTGTACAACATAAATGCCTTCATCTTTCTGTCTGCAATGCTTCGAATGATCAGGTACAAAATTCACTTGTACCTGCAGTTCTTGGTTAACTTATTATGTTGGGGAGAGTTCTCCCATTTGAATATGTTTTCCTCAAATCATGAGCAGGAATTGCTATTCATGATCCTGACATTAATTAGATAGGATAAAGTTTATTTTTCCACCAAAATTAATACATTAGTGTAGTTCACGTGGATAATGCTTCTTCAAGAATTTCTACTATTGTTGACAATTATGCACATCTTACCCTTCACATTCACAATATTTCTACGCTAATTGAAACTGGTTGAAAAACATTTATACTATCTACCTTACATATGCAACTTTCGTGGTTCTCTTTGATGAATAACTTACGTGTCAGCTTTTTTTAACAATAATGTTGGATTGCAGTACTATGGTAAAACAAACTATGTTAAATATGGCGTTCACCAAATCTTTTCACTGCATGCATCAACGGATTACTATATACTCATCGTTGTAATACTGATTTTAAACTATATCAATACCAGGAGTGAGCTTGCATGTACTAATATCATGTGACACACATATATTGCGTTAATACATCTTCACATTAAAACCAAACATGCACTCCCATTTAAAATTTACCACTTGCTTCCAATGTTTTAAGATAGAATTCTAGATAATTACCCACCACTTGTCCGTGTGAAAATATCAAGTCCCAAACAATGACATTGACAAGTAATTAATCGCAGTACGCATTTTCTGTGCCACTTTTGACCTATTCTCACTGCATACCTAGCCCCTTTTGAAACTCTGCATTTTAAACTGTAACACATGATCTACATGTGTGAGTACATTACTTGCTGGACATATGCACTACAAATGCACATCTATCATACTCATGCTAATCCAATTACACATTTTGTCAAACACCCGAAGTTATTCTGCAGTAACTTAGTACTCACAACAAGCGCTAACCATTCTCTGTTAACGTTGCTATTTGACAGGGAATGTCAAAATGGTAGCTACTCGCTATGAGGAACATCATGACAGCAGTTACAAGGCTCTGGTATCTACACATAGTAAACTATTTAAACCTTTGGCATTATTTTTTTAGGCCCCATACTGAGTTGTGTAAATATCTACTATTTGTGACAATCAATGATGCATAAACTGTTGAAACATTGTGTATGGCTCCACCCACCCAGTGTCAACACGAAAAATCATTGATAAATTGCAACGTGCTTTTACTCCCACTGTGATGAGGATTTTCATAAATTACCCCTTTGAACCATTGCAACAATTAATGTTTTTAAGCATCGAAAATAAGTTGCTTAGCATATGTGCTTAACAGGATTTACTAAGTTTTACTTGCATTAATTAGAAGTTCTAATTTAAACCATATGCATTGTTCATATACCGTATTCGACCCTCAACTGTTGAGTGTTGATAGAGTAAACTTATCAACTAGCAGGCTATATTCTCATCACATAACAATAGAATTCATAACAGTTTTTTTAGAGGAATAATATATGTCTCATACTACTTTCTAAAAAAATATGTGGAAAAAGGAATGTTGATATAGTGGATAAAAGAGTTCGATCTTCCAAACTTACACCTCAAATATCTGAAACGTTACATAGTAATCACTTGAAATTCACAGTGGATACCTGATTTTAAAATCTAACTTACTTAAACATCATAACCTCTACATGTGTTATATAATTTAATTAATTTAGAATAAACTCAATGTATAATTTCACCAGAACTTATGGTTGAGCCTTTTACAACTTTTTAAGAATACACATAAATTTCAAACTATAGACAGCACAAACTGTAATCCTACGGCTGTAAGTTCTATATATCAAGTATTATATGTTTATTACTATGATCTGATACTTTGGAAAAAAAAAGTCTGTATGTAAGTTGTGACAATATTGCGGTGTATTTTTAAAATACTCTGGTTATACTAGAATGATATGTAAAATGCATGAAAATACTAGCAAACTTAAGCATTATCGCATGTATGTTGTTCTTTTGTTTGACAACGGATTTTTTTCGTGCAGCTCTACCTACATGAACTTAATAAGGCTGATAATATTGCAGTGAACTATATAAAAAAAATAAGTTCATGCTAATACCTTTTCTTCCTAAAATTCACCCATTCATTTTATGATTGTCTGATGTGTTTTACAGTGTCCACGTTGAAGTTACTATCTATGTTACCATGGTAGCTATTTGTAGATACCGATACTTCTGGAACCCGGATTTGCTCTGGACTAAGGTAACAAACATACAATGAGCGCATAAAATTTCCCACTGGCCACTACATATTTTGTTAACCCAGATTACTTCCTCATCACGTAACTGTGTACTTTCTTCTTGTCATTTAAGCTGGATTAATGTATGTAAATTTAAGCATAGCTTTATGAGAATTATAGATGTTTCATATGCTGAACATAATCTACACTTTTTTGTTTTCTATGTTAAACGACAGCTGAAAAGTAAACTCATATTTGTAACTACAAAAGTATATTATACACTAAACACTTTTACGTATTTTTTAAACTCCAGTCATATATTTTTGTCATTAAACTCAACGAGAAGCCATAAAATTCACTAACGAGTTACATTCAAACACTGAAACTTTGGATGACATGCAACTCTAAAATAATTATACCATATTTAAAGAATTTATAATATCCACTACTATCATTTACACCATGCGCTAATGTTTTAGATTAAGTGTTGGGTTCCTGATTTCTATGTTTTTTTGGTTCTCTGTTATTCTATCAAACCCTGTTGTACTCTCTAAAATTAACAGGTGCATAAAATAACGACCAGAGTACGATGTTTAAATCTCATTTTGCATGGGCTTAAGTAATCACGTAAATGAAGTAAAATTTTATTTATAATTATCATACACACATTGCATTGATTTAAGAATTCAAGAAGCAGAGCACAAATGTAGCATATGGCAGACTGAAGGCAACATCCAGCAATTTATTTTTTTCACACTTTGCCGATTTGCAATACTAACGTCTTTTCCTCTGCTTCTCGAGGCAGCTATACAACAGACTCACTGACCTGACGACTTTGTACAAGATGATATATTCCCCTCCGCAACCAACTAATGGCAGCTCGCTTTAGAAATACATTCACCCTATAATAATACGCAATGTTGTACAACAACAAACAATTGTAATGTTAAATCCAATACATTATTCATTTAACTGAGTATCTTCGCACTAAACCTTGTGATAATGTACATATGTAAACATTTTTTCCCCTGGGCTCTACTTTATTGTTTATTCGTTCAAACATATTTTCCACTATTCGAACATAGTGCCTTTAGGTAGCTGTGTTCTCAAAATTTGGCAACTTGCTGTCCTTTTCAGAGTACCCTGAATGATTTTCCATCTACTTTATAACATAGCAAATAAAGCTATCGCTCACACGTTCACGTGTGCTGTAAATTTATTACTAAGAAGGCATGATGCTGTACAAAATAATATAATATTCTATTTTCTCTCACTTCCCTTTACAACACTTTCTTTGGGTATATCATGCATGCGAGGACGTGCGTGAAATATGTTTTGACAAATCACATAACATTATTGCTGTCTAACAAAAAAATTTGTAATATTAAATACAATATTATTTTAATTGTTTATCTCGGCACCAAAACTTTTTGATAATGTAAATCTTTAAACATTATTTTCCTTTGTTCTATGTTTATCCGTTTAAACATATTTACCATTAACAAATAACAATGCATGGTACTATTTTTTTTTTTTTGGAACGATGCACTTAAAAGAACCGTACTGTCAGTGATATACCATAGTTTCTAGGTCTGTCAACGGATGCTTTTGGAGACGGTTGTGCCATATCCTTATCTGTATCCGAAATTATTTTCGGATATCAGATATCTGTATCCATTTAATTTTTGGATATCGGATATCTGTATCCGCTTAATTTTCAGATACGGACGGATATCAGATATTTATCCGCTCTGCCTGTAATCAATAAATTTAAGAGTATAAATAAAAAAGTTTGGATCAACATAAAACATATTTTTTTTATTACTGTTTATAAAAAAACAAGGAAATAAAGAAGTATACTGAGGAAGTAAATAAGTATAACAAGAAAACCATATCCGTACCCGAAAATATTTTCGGATATCTGTATCCGCTTTTCGGATAATGCCTGATAACGGATGTTTCGGATACGGATTTAGACGGATATCGGATTTTTCAGATATTCATTGACAGCGCTAATAGTTTCAATCATAAAAATATTTTATATGAAAATACATGTTAGATTAACAGGTACTCAAAGCAATTACCATGCATGAAATCATGCCATGTTTTCCAAATACAATAATCACATAAATATTTTCTTCAGTTTCCAGCGTAACTGCCAGTTATTACTTTTATACATTCATTCATAGTGTCGTTAGAGGATAATCTACAGGGAAAATCAATTGGCAGCAAAAGCGGTTTATAAAGGTTTCAATATGCTAGCAATACCAAAGTTAAACGTCCTGAAGCTTTTACCGGGACCAACATCTATGCTTTTAGGTTCAGATCCCAAACTATGCGGTGAAATCTCATTTCTTAACCGTGTTCGACTTCTTGAGCCATGTTTCACTTTCCATACACTGTCAATGCAGCTGCAGTTGCAAAGGCAAACAACACTAAACAAGCCACCAAACGACAGAAGAAAGGCGTTCGCAGCGCTGATTATGATGATATCTAGATGTGTACACAAATTAACAGCCGTCCACCTCACTGAACTACACTGTGTTCATTAACAATGTAATATTATATGTGTTGTATATTTAGTTATAACCATTTTCGTACGGTGTATAAAATACTTGCACTTCTATATTTTTCTGTAAATTATTTGATGATTATGTGCTATCTGACCAAATTTTTAGGTTATTGCCCACTTAGAGTCTTACCAAAAATTCTTGGATTTAATATTATAATAATCGCCCTTAGGTACTTTTACTATATTAAATTTAACCATTTGTGCACTTCCTCACAACCTTTAATATTTGTTTGTTCCAACTTTCATGTACCACGACTCTATACATGCATTTGTAAGATTTATACCCTACTCCCAGCAACACTTATACTGCAAAGAAACGTCAAACAAATATCATCTAAAGATTTATATATGTTATTTCCTACTTATCGACATATGACTATAACTGTATAATACTTCAGCATCCGTTTCGGTACCACTACCGACACGTGAACAACCAAAGTTAACATCCACTCTACACTTACTTCCTATAATCTCTAACCATGTAGACATATCACAACTAAAATTTGTGAAAAAACAATGGCCCGTATGTGAAGCACGGGCCTCATTCTAGTTAATTCCAAAAATTCTGAAAATTGGAATCTAGCAATAATTTGACATTCCGAATCCAAAAAAAAGGGGTCTCGCCGAAAACGGAGGCCGTTCGCCAAAATGGCTATTTTTAAGGGCCGTATATTATATTAAATTCCATAGCGACTATTCTGAATTTTCAACTAGACATAACTTTTTATTCCCACTATGAAATCTGGATTTTTCACATTCGTTGGAAAGATACTTTCAAACAGATTCAATTATTTATGGTTTCACTGAAATCCGATTTATTTTGAATCCTGTACATTCAATTGAAATTTGAAAACGAATTTTCAAACTGCCGCGCCATTTCAGGCTCGTTATATAATTAAAATAAATTTATTCATTCTAACTTCGATTTAAATAAATTTTTAGTCGTTATTATTTAAAGTTAATCATTTTAAATATTCAAAATCCATTAAAATTGCCAAAATAAGAAATTTTAATTGGTTCTGGGTTTCTGGGCTGTTACAATCTCCCCCACTTAAAATCTTTTTGTCCTCGAAAAGGAACGGAGCTGAAAATTGTTTAACTAACCAACTCAACTTTCTTTCTGGCGTTCATTCTTCAACTTTTCAGTTTCTAAGAATTTTCTAATTCTTCAAAAATTTGGCTAACACCCTAAATTTTCGAAAAATTTCGCTATAACCTCCTTTGTACGGGGAGATATTTAAAACTGCAACTAGCCAGGCAGGGCCCTCATCATCCAAAAAGAAAAGAAAAAGCCAATCGGCTCATAAAATCATCCAAACCCAAGAAAATAGTAAAGATGTACCTATTTGTCGGGCATAAAATTTTATTCCTCTTCTTAGCTTCCATGCTATGACCTGTTCAATGTACATACATGTATATGCATGCAATTCGAATCAATTCTCCAATCAGTTCAATATTTTGATTCCATTTAGCTTTACTTATCATTCATTCTTTTATTGGTTTAATCCATCCAATATATTTATTAATTAAACTAATATTCATACAATACAACCAGCAGTCAATTAGTTGACTAAATTTTCAAATTCATAACTTCGATATACATATACAAAATCATGTTTTGATGCCAATTCACAATAATAACCCTATCTAGTTTTTGTTCTCGCACCAGTCAATTGGAAACATATAGGTATCCCACTTTCGTCACTCAAACATAATAAATTCTGATGATGAAGCCACAATCATCAGAATTATCTCCGGGCGACTAGAGTGTGATTCTATCTCTATCCAGTATATTTGAGCCTTCGTATACACGTGGATCAAACGTATATTCAAAATCTTCATATACTCGATTGTCCAAATTCAATATAATATAAATATTCAAATACGTATAATAAGATTTAAATTTTCAAAACAAAATTTGGTTTCATTTTTATTTTAAAATAACACTCTTCCAACTCATCCTAGGATACTACTGATCTCATCTCTAACGGGTCATTCTTATTGGATATTACTAATCCAGTCTCTGATGAATTCTTTCGTTTGGTTCTAATGTGCCTTGTTCTCGAGCTCTGTAAACCAAACTTCTGATACCAACTGAAGCGACCCAAACTCGCCCTTACGGGAAAGCCCGGATTTAGTTGAGAACACGACAAATCAGAACATAAACGACAGAACATTTCATTGCTTTTTACAACAATTTACATCAGAGTACAAGGATATAACAGAGTATGAATAAATATTACACATTGGAAAATATCAGAGATTAAAATACATTACATAGCAGCGGAAAAATAATACATAACACAACTGTAAGAAATACACGGATACAGAGTGTTCCGAAAATAGCTCCACCTATAAACCAAGATCTTGTAAACTAGAAATCTGCAAAACAAAACTGCAAGCTGGCCGTGTGGAAAATAGGGGAACCAAGAGTTCAGGTTAAAGCAATAAACTCCAGGTCAGTAATGTGATTGGTGTGAGAAATAAATCAGTTATTAGCATGATTTTAAAGTCAGGTAAATCATGGGACCACGCCGTATAACACGGAACGGGTTTATCCTCCATGAAAACCAGTGCATAAAAATAACAGCTCAATGCTAAAGAGAAAAATGAAGCTATTATAAGACTCAGGTCCCATCACACAATGAACGCAGTCGAGGATAGAGTTTTCCCTTATAATAGCCAAATATGCTTGATACGCGAAATTTCATCTTTTATTATTACTATAAGTAAAGAAATCAACTTCAAATATAAATGTATCAATCATAGGCGGCGTAGGTACCATTATATTACGTCGCCATATATATATACACACACACACACACACTTATATATATTTACAACTAAAACCAAATATCACGTATTGGAAATTGGGTTTCCATCTATAAACCGACGCAAGGGATTATCCCCACCGATTTAGAGACACACTAGCAAGTGCCTCAGAATCCCCCGTAGTGAAACCCTTGGATCTTCGTTTTGAACGATTCTTGGATTAGTTTGGGGATCGAAAGATTTTAAGGAGTCATTTCTGGAGCGTTTGGGCCTTTGATTTATTCGGTGGCGGCTGAGTAATGAGAGGAGGGTTAGGGTTTTAGTCCAAGAGATATATAATATTTTATTATTATTATTATTATTTTAATTCCAAGTTTTAGCAATTTTACATCCGAACCCCAAATCAAACCCAACGACTGTCGCCCCTAGCCAAATACCCTCATTCCAGACACAATGGGATATGTTTCGTAAGCCAAATCGACTGTTTCGATTAGTTTTCATCAAAATTAAAATATAAATCAGTATATATTGAATTTGAATGTACATTTTAATTTACTGGGCCACATACTGACTCCAAAAATTCCAGAAAAAAAAATCTAGCTATGTTTTGATGATACGGTTCTAACAAAACTAATTTCGTCGTATTTGGAGACCGTTTGTAAAACGGTCATTTTCTAGTTGATTAAATTCAAACTGAATAGACCAAACACGTTTAAATTCATCACACTCACATATTAATTCCAAAAATTCTGAAAATTAGAATCTAGCAATAATTTGACATTCCGGATCCAACAGAGTGTTCTCGTCGAAAACGGAGGTCATTTGCCAAAATGGCTATTTTTAAGGGCCATATATTATATTAAATTCCATAGCGACTATTCTGAATTTTCAACTGGACATAACATTTTATTCCTGCTATGAAATCTGGATTTTTCACATTCGTTGGAAAGATACTTTCAAACAGATTCAATTATTTCTGGTTTAACTGAAATCCGGTTTATTTTGAATCCTTTACATTCAATTGAAATTTGAAATCGAATTTTCAAACTACCGCGCCATTTCAGGTAGGGGTGTAATTCGGTCGGACCGGACCGGACGGAGCTGTGTTCAGTTTCTGTCCTAAAAAAATTCGGACCGAACACGGACCGGACCAAAAAATTTCTCGGACAAATTTCGTTGTCCTAATTCGTGTCCTAAATAAAATCGGTCGGACATGGACATATTCGGACCGATCGGACTCGGTCGGACATGGCCATTTATATCACATTTTGTACATTTTACTAGATTTTCTCTCAACTATATGTCGAATTACAAGTAATTTGGACGAATTCGGACGAGCTCGGACCGGACATGATTTTTTTCTCGTACAAATTTTGTTGTCCTAACTCGTGTCCTAAATGAAAATCGGACGGACTCGGACGGACGTATTTCGGTCACGGACACGAACGGACGTCGGACATTCGAACAAAATTTACAGCCCTAATTTCAGGCTCGTTATATAATTAAAATAAATTGATTCGTTCTAACTTCGATTTAAATAAATTTTTAGTCGTTATTATTTAAAATAAATCATTTTAAATATTCAAAATTCATTAAAATTGCCAAAATAAAAATTTTAAATTGGTTCTGATTTTCCGGGTTGTTACAAGATTCATCAAAGTTCATATTGTTGCGATCTTCATCAATCCATCAACTTATTTTTCAAGTCTAGTGGCAATCTGAGGTCTCTATCTCACGATACTCGATGGACTGAACCAAAAACATGCATGATGGAGTAATAGACATACGAATGCAAGAAAACGAAGACCGAACCAAGTC